>JABJVO010000001.1:27304927-27318514 GCA_026770805.1 Boulengeromyrus knoepffleri
GGGGGGGTTGTATTAGCTGGTTTTGATTTATTGGGGGGGCTACAACCCCCCCATCCCCCCCGTAATTTACGCCCATGGCTGAGCCTCTAAGCATGACCTCTAACCATCCCCCTTTGAGAACTGCTCCAGGGATAGATGTCAGATAAATGGCTGAACCTGAGCTCTGACTCCAAGCTTTACTCCTCGCCTGTTTGTGTCTCAAAAGTAGAGCAAGATTCCTATGCATTTGTACAAATTGCCTCGACAGTCGCCTTCCTTTCCGACAAAGTTCAACGCACGCATTCCTACTAGTTTATTCAATGTGTCTCTCATATGGATGCCAGTCTCGCACCAAGCTCACTATACCAGATAATTTTTTTACTGTCTCTTACTTGAGTTAACTGCACCAGCAGTTGTGTGCATGACAACCACCAATCAGCTCTCGTCGTGTTTTCATTTGACGAAAGCTGCTTGATTCCCCGAATTCTGCCAGTATTCAGAAATACAATGGCTAAGACTTCAACTGTGCCAGTTTTTCTGGTTCCAAGGGGATGTGTGATAAAAGACAGAAAAGCTTTTACGGGAAGGAATGAAAGTTGTTGATCTCTTCATGCACCCTAAAGATAGCTCCAACCTGCTATTGTATCTATGCCATGTCACCAGATCTGGGTACATTAGCTCAGTTGATAGCATGACAGAGATTAGATGTTCTAGAAGTTTAAAAGTGCTATTCTTGTTTTCGGTTCCCTCCCTATGGATATGGGAGGGAAGAATACCTAGATTTCCATATCGGTAATGACTGGGAAACACATCTGGGCCACAGTATCATTTGCTATCCGGACATTTTCTCTGAATGCAGTTATTTATTTTTTCGGACCAGCACGTAAAATGGGAGCAGGAAATGAACTCATTTTCATTTAAGACTTACAGTACTATCAAAGAAATGATCTTTAAATGATCTGCATGTTGGTGTGAAACTATGACATTATGTCAAAGTGTGTCAGCTTAGCTATTTCAAAGCCTCTCCTAAAGTCACTCCAGTATTTGCAGCAGCCCAATACCAAAGGTTTGACTAGTCAATACCACATTTAGTTATTTAACTCATTAATTAATTATATAACTGAGCTGGTGGTGAAATGTAACAAATACATTGAATGGATGGGGTGTCCCTGAGGAGAGGTTCAGGAACTGAAACGGTGATCATCTAGCCATCCAACTGGATATCAGTAACTTTTTGGAGAACCGAAGAATGTTTTTATTTTTCATTGTGTTATTGTCAGCTCCCATACAGTATATTCTAATATTAATTGTGATTTTTTTTTTTTGTTCTAAGCAAATACACACTTATTACCCTGAAACATCTCACCAAGACCACACAGACCCTGGTGCCTAATCAGCTTTCTTTCCATACCCATTTTATTACGCCAGTTCTGAAGCCAAACAGATTGTATTTTATTTGGTTTTTCTGTGTACTTGTGTTTGTTAAAGTTCTCCCCACTGTCATACATAAATAACATCCCTGTTCTTTCACTTTCCTCAAATCCTTCCCAGCATTGCTTAAGTGCTCCCCAGAAGTTTTCACATTTATTAAATATGAACTAAATGGGTGATGAAAAATGGTCTTGTTGTTTACCAGCTGTATCTTAAAGTCAAAATATGAGGGAAATCTAGCTTGAGATTTAGTTATAATTATTTAAACTCTAAAAAACACAGAAGTCACAAATGTTTGTACCCCGAGGAATTGATATAAACAAAATATAAGAAGTATTTTATTGTACAAGATTTCCTTTCTAAGCACACTTGAGATGACGTCCATGCCAAACTCCCTTAGTCACCCATCAACGCGGGGAAAATCAGAGAATACACTAATTTAATGAAATTACTATAAAAATAGCTTCATGCTTGAAAACACCAATCTCCAGTATAATTAAGGAATGTAAAACAATTGGTGCTGTTGTGAACCTGCATGGAAGATGATGCAAGTGTACTTTGGCTCCGTTTGCAGTCAAGAGGATGATTCAAGAGGGAGAATGTTCTGGAGAACTGCAGGCGGTTACAACCTGGGGGCCTCAAGTCTCCAAAATGAGAGTTATACCATCTTTATACCAACAAGCCATTTGAAAGGCTTGTCAGAAAACCCGTGGAGTCATCCCAAGAAACGAAAAAAATGTCACTGGAATTTTGATTGAAGCATGATCTACGGTCAGATGACTCAAATACCAAGGATGGATCTGCCTCTGAAAGAGGAATGATCATACATAAAAGGCCCTAATCCCTACTGTGAAGGACGGAGGTGGATTTGCAATATTATGGGGTTGTTTTTCTTCCAAAAGCCTGGGGAACCTTCTTACGATGCATGGCATCATTGATGGATCAAATACCAGGACATTTTACTTCATAGTCTGCCTCTCAGGAGCTTGAGTTATAGTTGAATCTCATGGTTGGATATTCACATTTATATACATATTTTTTCAGAGCAATCACATCTTTAACGTAATAAAAGGTGTCATAATTACATGCACTACATAATAACTAATTTAAGAAAAGTAAAGTTAATTTTCCATCACTTCTAGTATTACTGTAGTTTAGGGTGACTGTAATTCCGGAATGCACCATTATCGCATTGTTCTGCTGTTCAGCAGTGTGGCAACAATTGATCTTCCTCAGCTGAAGCACCCCGTGTCTTGCATCTTGAAGGGTCTGTTAATTTTGACTCTCTTCGATTTGCCATTGGCCCTGTCTCCTCGGAAAAATCAAAAATTGTCTCGTTGCAACTCCTTTCGTATTTCTCCATCCAAGCTTTTTTGGCTCTATGCTGGAGAACAGCTCAGTGCAAACGTCTGTTCAAGAATTAGGCTGAAAATATATCAGCGCAGACTTCTGTCTTATGTAATCTCTGTCATCCTCCATCGTTTTTGGTCCTTTTCCCACATCATGCCCATGTCTGTACTTTTCACGTACTTGTTCCTGTTTTTCTGATCTCTTCTCTCTCTCTTTTTTCTCTCTTTCTCCTTTTCTTTCCATTATTCCACTAAAACACCAATACATCTCATCAGAGAAAACATTTTCAAGTAAAAGCTGCATCTGCAGCAATAGCTTTGTTCTTAATATCAGCAGATGCTGGTGAGAGTAAATTGCTTGTATTGCTATTATCAGTTACGGGGATTATATTTTGCTTCACTGTTAAATTTGGAAGATGTTCGTAACTATAAATAACTATTAATTTGACAGCAGGTAAACCAACTTTGTACTGAGAAAATTGTCTGATGTGTAGTGGAAGAGAATTGATATTGCCATTGTACTGGTAATAATGACTTGTTTTTCTATACATTATAATCCCATTATGATCCTGAAATAGTTCTGTTTGTGGAGGTCCAGTAATAGTCTTGGGGATTTACTCTGACAAGCTTGCTACTTGATTCTGGAGGATAATGGCATTTGGGGAGGCTATTCATTTCATTTAAAGTGTACACAGATATTTTATGTTCTTTTAGGCAACAACACCGTCAGTTTAATACATTTAGAATTAATTTTCATTGTTGCAATATCACAAATATGTACTGGAGAAGCAGTATCGATCCTTTCTTTGCAGCGTTGGGTTTTCTTCTCCAGCATATATTGTTATTTATTTTAGTGTGTCATTGGCTCCTTCTCTGCAGGCTGAGATACAGTCATTGCCGCTTTCACCACTGTGATCATCCAGTGGGTACAGGTTAACATAGTTAGTTAGCCCCCTAGCTAAGAGCTGTGTGCCTTAGGTATGGTTGCCATTTTCAATCTCAAGAAATAAGACAATCCCCTCCCCGCATCCCCCCCCCCCCCTGCCACAGGGGTCTTAGATGAAAAAACAGTAAGATTTTTTTTTTTAATGTTTCAGATTAAATTGTAAGTTGGTCTGCATACAACAAATCTCTAGCAAAATTAGCAAAACAGGACATAGCATTTTATTTTTCATTGAGGGACAATCCCATAAAATGCAAGATGGCTAGCAACTCAAGCCTTGGGTGACCCTGATCGGATCACTTAGCTTTCAGCTTAACCTGTGCGAGCTTTCCTGCCCCAAGGCACTAAACCATGAGATGGGGATAGGTGTGGGTGTTACAGTACTGCAAATACATCTTTATTTATTTTTGTCAAATGATCCTGTTTGTTCTATTATGGCATCACTTTCATAAATTGTTTTAAAAGGGGAATAAAACAGAAAATCCTACTGACGGAAAAAAATAATAATAATAATAAAATTAAAAAAAAAATATATATATATACTGTATATATAAACAAAAAATATATATATAATTGAAAGTTAACCACTCAATAGCAGAGCCAAAGGAATTATTTACAGTAGTAGCAATACGAGTAGGAGCTACTATAGTAGTAGCAGCTATAATAGTAGTAACAGATAACTATAATATGATTTTCACTGTTTGTCTAACTCCTTTATTTATATGTGCTGTTCATTTTTTTCTTCCTAACAGAAAATGGGTGGCAAGCTAAGCAAAAAAAAGAAGGCTTCCAATGTGAGTGACGACAAGGCCAAGGACAAGAAGGTCGAAGGGTCTTCTGCGGAGGAGGGAGCAGCCCAGGAAGAGAACAAAGGCGAAGCCCCAGAGGCTGCCACCACCGACGTGGCCAATGACAAGGCGCAGAAGGAGGCCCAGCCAGTGGCTAACCAGACAGGAAATAAGGAGGGGAACAAGGATGCTGCAGACAAGGAAGACCAGGCCAAGCCCACGGTCAACGGTGAGCCCAAGGCTGAGGTAACCACTAGCAAAGAGCCCGTCTCTAAGCAGGAGGACAAACCAGCTACCGGCAAGCAGGAAGATAAGGCACCACCTGCTGCTGCCACCAGCCCTGATCCTCCCACTAAGGAGCCTGAGGTGAAGCCCCAAGCCGCCACACTCTCGGAGTCCAAGGCAGAACCAGCCGGTGGAAAAGCGGAGAGCCCCGCGGCACCGGAAGCCAAAACCGAGGCTGCCGCCACTGCCCCGGATGCCAAGGCCACAGAACCGGCAGCACCGACCGTGGCCGCTACTTCTCCGAAGGAAGCTCCAGTGAAAGAGGCAGTGCCGAATTCAACAGCAGCCCCCGAGAGTGCAGCCCTGGAGGCCAACAGCACAGAAGCATCCGCCGCCCTCAAGGATCAAACCGTAGCAGTTAAAGATTAATGCACAATGACTTTCCAAACAAAGTAATTGGGGAAAATATAAGAAAATAGCCAACCCACATTATAGTCATTTGTATTTTTTTGCTGGAACTTTGATACAAGTATCGGTCCTACCGTTTCCCCCACCCCACCCTCACCGCGGTCTCCCCTACCCCAGTCCCCCGTACTCCAGTCTCCTTTCCAAACCAATCAGGATGTAGCTAGCTTACGATGCTTGTCCTGCGATGCTTATACCATTGCTGTTTCTTTCAGTAAAAAGATACAGAAAGGGAGGAATCCTTGCTTTTTTTTTTTATCCTTCCCCAAACCTGTTCCTATGCCTTTCTTCTCCAGGGTGCTGTGTTTTCTAATCTACCTGTTGATTTGGTGCTGACACAGTGGAACTGTGCTCTCGCTCTGCGCTACATGTGGTAGCTTGTTCCGTTCTCTTGTTACTGCTCCGGCTGTTGCTTTACACATGTACATACTACATGGGTAATAGTTTGTTTGGTCATCTGCTGTCCACCGATTTTCTCAAACAGGAGCAGAGCTGAGGTGTTTTTAACTCATCAGTGCCATTCTTCCATCATTTTTATTTGTATTTTTTATTATTATTATTATTATTATTATTATTATTATTTACAATATGGCTTCTCTGTTTTAATCCATTGGTCCAAACCATTGGTTCTCAGTCTTGATGGGGCACAGCAGGATTTCCCAGCTCTCTTCAAACCGCTAACAACCTCAGTACTGCAAGAGAGAGGGCTCAATAGGAGCAACGCTTGGTTTAATGAAGCACTGAAGCAGCTGGGTACATTGTTAAATATGCACCCGCTGCAGGCCGCAGGGACCATGGTTAAAAACCACAGATCGAAGCCCTTTCATGCTACCCCCCTCTAAACGTTCCTATGTCTGTAAATGTGTTTACCTTGCTTGTTGGGTTTCTCTCTCTATCTCTCTTTCCCTCTTGCGAAAAATAAAATGCACGTCTATGGTCGGGTGCCCTTGTAGTCCTGTCTTTTAGTCAAGTGAAAATGGATAAAAGTTTGCATTTGTTGTTCAGTTGTACAGTTGCTATTCATCTATATGCCGTTTCCCAGAGGTGCAAACCAGGAATTCATAAAAAAGAAATAAACGTCACATATTAAAAAAAAAAAGAAAGAAAAGCTATGGGACAGTGTTGGTCTGCATTAACTTCATTAATTATACTGTTATAACAAAATGTATTATGTATTCGTTTATCTAACAAAAACTTGATTGTGATTGCTAAACTTCAGTAACTAACAGAGATTCCTAGTAATGGGCTTCCCAAGTTCTGCCAATTTATTCGGGCCCATTAAGGAATATAAATTACTATGAAACTAATTTCTTGCCTCATGACTCCTGAAAAAAAAACTTGGCCGCAAGGAACAAACGCTTTGTTTTTCTGTCGCTTCTCTTTTAATGTTGTACATTTTTTTGTGTTTTCACTTCTGGGTAACTAAGTGTGTATCACTGACACTACAACGTCCAGCATTAATACAAAAAAAAGTTAATTGTTATACGGATGCATTAAAATTATATGTACTTGCATAAATTGTGGAAAGGTAATAAAATGTAAGTAATGCATAAAAGATTAAAACAGTTATGTAATATTGTCTTTATTGTTTCAGGTGTTGAAAGCAAATTAAACTATTGGATGTTTTATCTAGTAAAATGTCCTCATTGCAAAACTAAAATATGCATCGAAAATATTCTGTGAATTTGTTTTATGAATTAAGTCAATGCATGCAAAACTCAGGGTTACGGTGCTCCAAGTTCTGTCTGTTAGGAACAAAGCAGGAACTGTAAGAACAATAACAAATGAGGTCATCAGATTCAGACTCACTTTATTGGCCAGGTACACCTGCATTTGCCAGGAATTTGTCCTGACAGCACTGGTACATTAATTCACAAACTACATAGAACATACATCATAAAATAATAAACAGAAGTAACTTAAAATAGATTTAAAGGTATGAGCAACAGTACAGTTTAGAGCCACTAAATCATTATTTGTAAAATGTGCAACTAGATGTGCAAGTTTAACTACTGCCTAAAACCAAGTTCCCAAATAAATACAAATTAATATATAAAAATGATACATTCTGTATAGATTTGCATGGTTATGTGGAGAAGGATATAGCAGCAGCAAAATATGCAAGGAGCCCAAGAATATGCAGAGAGTATGTGGGCCGAGGTCCAGATTCGTGCAGATATTATGGTAATGAACTCAGGTCTGGTCAGTCAGCATTACTGCCTTTGGAAAGTAGCTGTTTAAGTGGTGTGTCGTTGAAGCTGGGCTATCTGCTGGCCCCCTTACTATGGAAACCTCTATTCTCTTTTCTGATAAAGATGGGACACATGAACTGGAATCATCTCGGGGACGAGCTCAGCCATCCCATCCGTCATACATGTGCAAAGGCAGAAATGCAGCTGTGCGCACTGATCTCCCTTATAGCACCACTCATCACAGGACACTAACAGGAACTGAGGAACCGCCGGTTTGGATGGCTTATGAATGTAGATGTTAATATAGACAAAGAACATCAACTGGTCAGCACTGCTTGCAGTCAGGGTGAAATGACTCCTGAGTGCCTTCCTCCCTGTTTTGTGCTACGCCCACATAGCCATTCAAGCTCAGACCCAGCTACTGCTTATCGACACTCCTGTCACTCAAATAAAGATACGAGTAGCAGTAGTGACTCAGTGCTGGCATTTCACCCGCATGTGCCTGAGGATGTGGATTCTGTTACCATCCTGGCCCATGCATGTGTGTTTCTGCTGCAGTGTTTGCACCGGTTCCCTCCCACAGTCCATTGTTGTGGCATGTGCTCCGGTGATTCGAGAACATTGGAGGCTATGCCGCACATATTTTACAATCATTCTGACTCAGCCAATTCAACTCCAGTTACCCCAGGGAACCAGGCACAAAATAAATATTGTGATGTAAACACGTACAATTGCTGAAATACGAAGGCAAATTTAATAAATGCACAACACAACCTCATCTGTTTCCATCTTACATTTCATACATTTATTTTCAGTAATGAAGTACACAAGTTAGATAATTGAGCAGAACTACTGAACTGGTGAAGTTTCCAGATGAATTATGTGGTTTGTTATGCTCCATTTTCTTCTCTTTGACTGGATCTCCTATCCTTTGCTTCAGAGTAGTTTGGGCTCTGATTGTACAAACCTGTCAGATGTTCCTTAAATGTGATCTGGGTAAAGATTAGGAAGGACCACATCTGAAGCTAGTGATTTTACCCCTGTATGGATCATACTGTACATATCATTCCCATATTTAGAATTCCTGTAGATGAATAGATTAGAAGATAATGCCATGTGCATTTTTATATGGTGAATGCAGTGTTGGTAATTTTATTATAATAAACTGTCACATACATAGAGGAAATGAATTTGAGAACGTTCATTTCACTGGAAATAAACATTTTACAAAATATGGAAAAAAATATTAATAAATTAAAGTGCCTCTATCAATTTGATCACTGTCTGCAGTATAATAACTCTCAGAGCAAGAGAAAACAATGCTAAAAATGAATTATTAACATTACAATTAAACAATTGTGTTTTACATTTTGTCAGTCTAAAGGAGTTTGCAATAATATCTAATTATATAAATTATCTAATTGTGTAAATAATAAGCTAAATCCAGAAACAACACAACAGTTCTTCAGACTGATATTGCCCATTTCCATATTTGTGAGCAAAATGGCAGTCAACTTGTTCAGCTCTATCTGACAGACCATGTTGGGAGTGAATGAATAATTTATGAAAAACATGGTAATCACTTGTTTTTGATATTTCCTGTAGTGACAGAAATGCTAACAGGAACATAGAATTATGTAGAAGCATCACAATGCCAACATTTCTCAACAGGGAAAAAACATATTCCATTTATTAATGCAGGAGATACTGGAATAGGTTGATTTGCTGGGCTACATATTTGAATAACCTTTTTCTTATTGTATGAAACATGTGAAGGCATCTACAGCTGTTTACGTGATACTATACTCAAATGAACTCTCTACCTGTGCTAACAGTGTCATTGCTTGTTGTTGGTGTCAGCTGACAAACAGTAATCTGAATTGGGATCTGCAAGTCTGAAACCTCCCTCCCCCCCCCAGTACCAGCCGGTGTCCTACGAAGGCAAATCCCCTCACTGTCACTTTGAACACGTTATTGTTTCTCTCATCACTGATCACAACTAGCCTGACATCCAAACTCCCAGGAGTCCCTGATATTGCACCATTTCTTCTGACCGTGAAGGTTTCCATAGCAACACTGTACACTGATGCTTTCACCTTCTGTACCAGTAATTTCCTGATCTCATTCTTTCACAGTGAGCAAAACATGACTTTGGACCATGTTTTGCATAAATAAGTGCTTTATTTGTCTATACAAGAAATTCAGCATTTTAATTCTTTAGTGGTGCTTTGAGTCCCTATTTAGCGACAAATCAGAAGTCCTTTCCTTTATCATCCAATGGCATGCTACACACTGTACATCCCCTTGGGTGTAATTTGAGGCACAGGTATCTTACCAGCAATAAGTAACAGATTATGAAGCATGTGGCCACTTACAATTCCAAATCCATGTGTCTCCAGGCAACACTGGTCACAACCCTATCATTCCGATAAATCATGGTAACACTGGAGATGTTCTGGGTATGGCCATCTCTGATTGACACTTCAGTCTTCTCCTGGAGAATCAGCAGGTACTCTGTCTGTCTATCTGTCTGACTGTGTCTGTCTGATTGTCTCTCTGTCACCCACACTCCACTAAGTTCTGTTGAGGACACCTCAGCTGGTATAGTACAGACCCTTGTTGACAGCCCAAAAATGGGACCAGAGAGCTGCATTTTGTGGCAAAAAGACAGATGACATCACAGACATTAAGGAATGCAAACATCAGTTATCTCTGTAACATGACTGAATAACTTCTCTGCTGTATGAAGGTTCCTATGCCTCTCATTGAGCTCTGCATGTGAGAAGGACTCTAGGGGTGGCTGACCCTGTCAATGTACATTGCTGGGATATTTTAGGAACTTCCATGCTGGGACTTCATGTTGATTTTCAAGTTGGGTGGAACCCTACCAATAGGCTCACTGGGATCCTGTACTGCATGGATATATTTGGCACTGTTATTTTCTACTGTACTTCTACTGGAGGCAGTATCACAGAATAGGATGTTTGTCAAAATTGGGCGGCATTATGAACAATTCCGCCCATCTACTCCAGGGGGCATTATCTCAGAGCACCTTTAGCCCCCAGCTAACTCCACCTTAGCTTGTGTGGGATCCTTCAGACCTACTGCCATCAGGCACTACAACAGCTCCTCCCGAAATGCCACCTCCACCCCTCAGCCATAACCTGTCAGGACAGCATCCCATCTTTGTCACAGTAAAAGTCTGTACCAGTTTAATTGGACATTAGCTAATCAATTTTTATTGTTGTTTTACTTTTTCTTAACATGTATTTATATACTCAACATTCTATAAAATTCAGTTTCAGACTTTTATTTGTACTTTTGAATTTGTTTGCACTATGTTTACTTGTCTGCATCACCTGTTGTCACGCCCAGCTCCGTCCGATCCTCGTGTGTGCCACACCCACCTCGTTACCTCCTGTGTCTGCCTGATTGTTCTCACCTGTTGCTCGTTGCCCTTAGCTTGTCTTGTGTCCACGTCTTGGTTCGTTTCCGCAGTTCTAGCATTGATGTTGTTTTGCGTAGTGCCTGATCCTGTCCTGTTCTGCCCGTCTGTGACCAATAAATCCCTGTTTATGGGACTTCATGACTCCGCTTGCCTGCTTCCCCATTCGCCTGCATGCCGTACGTGACACCTGTACTGTCTTTGCACTTTTTCTCTTTTGCACTGAATGTATGGTTGTCTGTGTTCTATGTTCCTTGCTGTTGTATACACAGAAGTTCCCCCCTGGGGTCAATAAGGTCAATCTAATTAAATATACAGTGGTACCTCAGTTCTCGAACTCATTAGAACTCGAATTTCTTAAAAGTCGAACCAACCAGTTTGGAAAAAAAATTACCTAGAACTCAATCTAAATCTCAGAAGTCAAACCATGAACGCCGACCTAAAATAACTTGTACGCGCGGGGAAATGAGTCACATGGCACGTCTCTCAGCGGAAACAAAGGGTAATGCTTCAGTCTCGCATTCGCTGTGATAGCATCGTGCACGTTTACACTAGCTGAATACATATATTTGACAGTAAAAATACATTTAGACAATGATAGACAGTAATAGTAATTATTATATAATAAAATACATGAAAAAATAAAGATTTCTTATTTTAATATTAATAATAAACCATTAATACATTTAATTATCATATTGTCGTGCCGAGTGGGGACGGAACGGAGACAAAGGCGCAGACATCAGGGTATTGGGGAATACGGGGTTTAATTATGGGTAAGGCAGGCAAAACGCAGACGGACAATACAATGACCGGACTGGGAAAACAAACTGAAACGCGGACTAAATACAGAGGACTAATGGATTCCACACGGGGTTAATGAGGGGGCGTGGCACACGGAAAGAGCGGATGATCGTGGCAGGACACATTGTTTTTTTTAACTTTACACATTGTTTGGATAAATTTATTTTCTTGCTTTACAAATTACTGTTTTGATAAATGTGCTTAGATGTGTTTAGTACAGTATATATGCTCTTCTTGTTTTATCCGGTTCATTTTGTTTGGGGGTTAAGGATCTTGCTGAAGGACCTGCAGACGTGCTGAGGCGGGGTCTGAACTGGTAACCTTCGGATTACAGGCACACAGGCTTAGCCCACTGAGCCACATGCTGCCCCCTTGGGACATGTAATCTTGGACCTGTCTGCAGCCTTTGACAGGGTCAACCACCAGATCCTCCAGGATATTCTCTCCAGCCTTGGGATTTCAGGTACAGTCTGGCAATGGTTTGCATCTTACCTTGATAACGGGTCATTTCAGCCCCAAGAAGTCTGGCCACTGGTGTTCTTTAGGGCTCAGTCCTAGGACCCCTTCTCTTCTCCTTATACACGGGTTCTCTTGGGAAAGTCACATCTGCACATGGGCTCTCCTACCACTGTTATGCAGATGACACTCAACTCTTTCTTTCCTTTCCACCCGATGACCATCAGGTCTCAACTCGACTCTCAGACTGCCTGACTGATATCTCCTCTTGAATGACATCCCAGCACCTCAAGCTAAACCCCAGTAAGACTGAACTGCTGTACATCAAAGGCAATTCATCACTGACTCTTGACCTTACCATTTCCTTTGAAAACTCTCTTATTGTCCCCTCAAAAACAGTAAGAAGTCTCTGTGTCATTCTGGATGACGAATTGACATTCTTGTCGCACATTAACAACCTGTCCAGGTCCTGCAGATACCTTCTCTACAACATTAAAAGGATTCGTCCCTTTCTCACGACAGACGCTACTCAGCTTCTCGTCCAATCCTTGGTCATCTCCAAATTGGACTACTGCAACTCCCTTATGGCTGGTCTTTCATTGAAGGCAACAAGGTCACTTCAGCTGATCCAGAATGCAGCGGCAAGACTCATCTTTAATGTTCCTAGATTCTCGCACATCACACCTCTTCTACAGAACCTGCACTGGCTCCCTATGGCTGCCCGCATCAGGTTCAGATCCCTAAGACTTCCCTTTAAAGCCAAAACTGGAACAGCTCCTCCTTACTTGGCAACACTGATCAAGAATCGTGTCACTTCCTGTCCTCTCAGAGCATCAAGCACTGCTCGTCTCGAACCACCAACACTTAAAAGAGGACAACATGCATCAAGACTTTTTGCAATGTTAGCTCCTCAGTGGTGGAACGAACTTCCTATTGCCATAAGAATGGCCGAGTCCCTTCCTGTCTTCAAGCGTCGTCTGAAGACACACCTCTTCAAGGAGAACCTAGGAGACTAATACCCACCTTACTGTCCACTCTCTACATTAAAAAAAAACCCCACTAACAATCTTTGCCTGTGCATTGTTTTTTCCTAACAAAGTTTTTTTTATACAACGTTCTTAGCGGTAACTTGATCTTGATGACAGCTGTTGATTTTAGGTCTAGCTTGTAGATCGAAGAACAGTCATGGACTACAAAGCACTGGGTGTAAGTCGCTCTGGAAAATGGCGTCTGCTAAATGCTGTAAATGTAAATGTAATATAATGAAAATTGTGTCAGCCATATTGAATAACAAAATACTGTGGTTCTGCTATTGGCTGAAAAGATTACATATAACTGCCTTATATGAAAATGACTGAGACAGAATGTCTCACACCATCACCGAATCTTCCTCAGCCTTTTTTAAAATATACACTCACCTAAAGGATTATTAAGAACACCATACTAATACGGTGTTTGACCCCCTTTCGCCTTCAGAACTGCCTTAATTCTACGTGGCATTGATTCAACA
>JABJVO010000001.1:27338500-27356008 GCA_026770805.1 Boulengeromyrus knoepffleri
CAGATTTAAGGTACCACAGTTTAAATGGACTTCATATTCGTTCACTTACATTTTGCCCAGACTACCTTAAATCCAACCAGTAACCCCGATAAGCCAGTAACCCGCTTCGTAGTATAGGCCCCAGTTTAACTGTCTCGCTTAGTTAAGCGTTGTCTCAAAGAATGTCCGAAGTGTGGGAACAGATTCCAAAAAGATCGTTCCGTCTGGCGAAATTCCGCGCTCTCACTACTCATGTCATGTAATACAAACACTCCTCTACTTACAAACAAGCTACGTTCCGAACGGCCGTTCATAACTTGAAATGTTTGCAAGTCGTTATTCAACATCATTTTAAGGGTACTCAAATCTACATGCATAAGTAAGTATGTGTCATGCCCTGCTCGCGCCGATCCCGAAAGTTGAAAGTTCATGAGTAGAGGGCTGTCTGTAAATATAATAAAGCCTATAAAAATCACGTCTCAGCATTCTAATTAATTCCAAAATAATTAAAATAAAAGCGTATCCATATTATAAAGGTCAAACATGAAATGCAATGACTGAAATTGGGAAAAAAAATCATATTATCAATCAATAATATGAACTGTAAGATATTTTTATATCATGTTTAGTCACTATCTACTTTGAAAGTTTATTGGTAAAATAGCAAAGACAAGATACGGTTATTTGTGCAGAACATTTGACACGGATGCGATTGAAAATATTTTACGAGATCAAAAAAACACCGCTCTCGTTTTACACACTTTCCGACTCATTTGATCGATCTATCATTCATACATTCATTTGGGCTTCTTAACTATCTCGGGTGCGTGCGGGTGTGAGACTACGCAAGTCTGCCTGCTGTAGCATAATGACCAGCCTACTGAGATCACGATCATGAATGTGGGAGCAGTGAGTGCAGGTCCTCATTCAGCACCTCTCTCTCTTTCTCTCGCTCTCTCTCACACACACACACACACACACACACACACACTCTTAGGCAACCCAAACACTGAACTGAAAATACAGGTTTGTTTTTGGATTGTTCACCGTGACTAAATGATACCCAAGTAACCACCATGCCATCCATGCGATGCCTGTTCTTCTCTTCTGTTCCACAGGAAGATTGTTCAGTATAAACCACTAGACTGCACCCTGAGTGTGTTTATGGGAAATCAATCAGCTGAAAACAGGGTCACTGAGGCCTTTTGTTTTGCTGCTGAATCTAAAGTGTCAAGTGTTTCCTAACACCTTTGAAAATGTAATGGCAAGTGCTGCAAGATGTGGAAAGTGAACTTACAAATGAGCCTGAATGAGTGCTGCCCGCTGTCTACCCCCAAACAGCCTGGAGGCATTCAGCCTTATTAAGAATTATATTAAATGGGATTAGGAAGGAGTTCTCCTTCCCTGGACAATGAATCAGCACAGATGAAAAACATACTGACCTTTCAGAACACATACCTGATACTCATTTTGGCAGATTTGCATTATATTGTCATATTTAACCTTTGGGAACTTTTTGTTTAAAGTTCAGGATATTGATAAATACTTTTTTCAGCTTTTATATATAGAGGTCAGCTACTATTTAAAATTGTGTTTAGATGAGAGTACATTAATACTTAAAAGGTCACTGCCCAGTTTATTTCAGAAAATAATTATTATTAATAATTATTTTAGCATGGAATTTGCATATGTCTCTAAGAATATTTTGTTTTTATTTTTTTTACTGACATATGGAGACTTTCATTTTATCTGTATGTACATTGACTACAGATATGTGTCTTTTTCTGTATAGCCACAGTGAGGTCATCTGCAGAGTTTGCAAGTTCAAAGCCTGAATATGACTACATTGGATCCACCAGACTGAAGATTATTATGCATTTTTTAGTGGAATAGAGTTTTTCTTTTATTATTTTTAATTGTACTTTTCCTGCAGAGATGAAGAAGGGTCAGGGTTTTATCTATTTTATAATGTCCTTTCTCCACTGAATCACATCTTACAATGACTGTGCTGCCAGAGTTCTATAAAAACAAAAATAAATATATAATAGAGACATAATTTCTTCAGTATCGTGGTATTTTATTTAATAAAATACTGATTATTGAAAAATCCAGTTTCATAATATGTGTCCCTAAATAATTGATCACATGAGCTTTTTCCCCCCATTTCATCTTGTTTTAATATATAGCCAATATTTCACAATGTACAAACTTTTGTTTGCTTGCTTTGTTCGCATTCTACTGTAGGTACCCTGGACACATTTATACCTCACTGACTGCTGTCACATGTTTAACAAACCTAGCTTGTTGGTATGATTAACCAACTCCAATCATGGTAATGTTGTTCCTTCAAAGTACTACAGAAATACTGAGGTGAAGGTGAATGAAATATATCCATCCATCTTCCTAATTTGCTTGCCTCAGCCCATAGTCTAGAACCTGGTGCCTTTCCCAATCATCCATGGGAACAAGGCAAGGCGACACCCCGGAGAGGGTGCCAGTTCATTTCAGGACACGTACACATACCTGCTTTGCAACTACAGGCAATGTGGAGATGTAAGTTAGCCTAATGACATGCCTTTGGTCTGGGGGAGGATACCCAGAGGAGACCTGTGCAATGCAGGAAGAACCTCCAACCCTGCAGGCAAGAAGCCATAGTGCTGCCCAGTGAACCCCACCTGAGCATATTTTGAATGTAAAAGTTGTTATAAAAATTCATCCTTGCGTAGGACAAAGATTCCAATGCCCCAAGCTAAAACTGTGCTGTCGATAGAAGGTGAATCTCCTTAATTATGCAAGATGATTTTAGTAGAAATTGTTGAATGAGTTTTGATTGGTTAAATAGTGGATTTTTCTTTTGTATGGTTTGCAAACCTATGCGGTTTGTTCAATAAAAGGTTGCAGAATCTTCCTCCAACCAGTGCCTGAGTACTTTAAAGACATTGCCTTTTTGAAAATCTTTTTTCAATCAATAGACATTCAGTTATCATTCATTTTTCTCTTACTCTGCACGTGAAAAAAGTGTCACAACCTTTCTGTTATTTAATCTTTTTCCCTTAGGATTTGCTGGTTTTACATGGTAACCATAGCAACACAATCTGTGGTTCTGACTCGCCCTCATGCAGGTTAGTTCAGGTTCCTCCTAAGTTTACAAAAACTTGTTGAAAAATTAGTTTAAAAAAATCACCAGCACTGAAATACTTGTAGAACATACAATTTGAGAATGGTTTCTGAGTTGGAAAGATAATAATGTTCCAATTATTTTGGTACAGTTTTTCATTTCATCTTATACTCATATTTTACAAATGGTCCTTTTTATAGCTTAGATTTTCTTTCTCTGTGTAACTTTCAAATCACTTCAGCAAAGGGGGCGTGATATAAATAACTTCACATTAAAAAGATTTCTACAATATTTTTTTAAATTGAGAGACTATGCATCAGGTAGATCCATAACTCCAGGATTCTTCTGCCTTTTATATACAAATCTTCTTAAGGTAACCTACTCACTACAGCATTGTCTTAAAGCATGTGATGTGGCTGTTCCCAGATCCCCATTAAAGACCAGTGAGCTTACCTTAATTGAAGTTGTTCACTGATTGTTTTCCCATAGAATTGCTATACATGTTTCATTGTTTTGATTTTTAAATATGGTCATATATTAGAATTCATCACAGCTGTTATTCACTTTTATCGACACACTTTCTCACAATAGCTGTAGGGAGTCCAGGTGTAACCTACACTGACAATGAGTGCACTTTCAATGACCCCATATTTGTTGTGTTATCAGATTATTTGTAATTCATGGGGTCACACAACCAACAATGAAGTAAACTAGGTAGGCTAAAGTGATCCACTAGCATTCCCTTTATGACATATATAAGCATCTCAGGCTCAGGGTGAGTGTAAATCTTGGCAAGGAGATATTTGTGCTATTGTGAACTACAGATTTTATTATGTCAAAGGTCAGAGGACATCCTGCTACAGGTCTGTGACATCTTCATTGCATGTAATTTCTTCTATTCCTCCAGGACCAACTGATGAACTTCCTCCCATCCATCTGGATCAGTCATATGTCTGAGCTGTGAAACTCATACTGCATATCACTTTAATCTTGACCTTTTAGGTAATTGTTTTTCTGACATTGATTTTATTAAATAGAGAAATCTATTTTTTCAGGTGGTTTGAAAAGTGTAAACCTTACTGACACCAATCATCTAAATGAACTGCAGAGTACTGTATCCTAATCAGATGTAGGTATTCCTACAATTTCAGGCATAAAACAGCCACAAATAGTGCAAGTGTTGAGCTACATGGTCAAGATAACTAATGCTCATTTCAAAATAGAGTTATTTTTATTATGACCTTTCCCAGGAAAAGCTGAAGTTACAGATGTGCATATTACTATGCCTGAGTGTTTATAAGTATAACCCGAGTTTTCAGACTCTAATTTTGAAACAGACTTTTATTTTGAAATGTGGAGCATGGGGGTGCAGTAGAGTAAAACTAGGGGGTGTGGCTTGAGCTTGTCATATAATGGTCGTATAATAACTAATGAATGAAAGTTAGAGTTGAGTCACCCTGTAATCCTGTGTATTTGGCTATTGAGGACCCACATCTGAAAAGCAAAATATTAGCAGAAATATTATGGGAGTAGAAAGTCCCCACATTAAGAATTATAGCAAAACCTCCCTTATCCAGGCAGAATGGGGCTGAAGGGTGCCCGTAAGTAAGAAATGCCCGTAAGTAAGAAAAACATGAATAGTACAGTACAACGTACATATACATGTGTACACATACAAACTACATGATATTTATGAGGTGCAAGGCTTATAATATTGCCTACCATAGACTTACCGTAGCTGCCCAGTAGAGGGAGGTGCCCGTATATTGGAGGTCCGGATAAGGGAGGTTTGACTGTACAGGCCCCAAGTTAAGAACATCTGACTAACATCAGCTCAGCTAAAATGCTCAAAAATCAGTTTTCAAATGGAGCAGTCGCTGAACCAATCCAGACAAGATTTATATCGATTTTCGCCAAGGGGTAGAGCTTTCAAAATAATGTGTTTTACCAAAGGCAAAAGTCTTCAAAATGCATGTAATGCCAAGGGAAACTCACATTAGCATGTGCTTGAGCACAAGATTGTTAACAATTGGAGTTTATTCATTTAAATAAAACTTTTGGAAATTGGTTTATGTTTGGTTAGCATCTTGTAAATGTTAAACTAGAACAAAATTTTAACATGTTTTTGCAAGTTGTTTGGGTGTTTTCAGCAATTTATTTTGTGAAAGCCCAATCGCTTGTGCTATTTTCAAATTGCGGGCCCAGGCTAAGAGGCTCTTACTTTTGATATGTTACAAAACATTCTAGGAACAATAACATCAAAGGTTAATAAAACACCTAGCGAATCAGGGGCCTCATTTATAAAATATGAAATGTAAGTCGCATTTATAAAAAAGGTGCATAAACCGCGATACGAAACATATAGGTTATACATCCCATGGATCCCAGTATTGGAGAAACATTCACATGTTGCTGCATTTTAGAGGCCGGGCTGTTCCCGCCCACTAATTACCGTACATTTTCAATGCAGATTAGCCACATCTATATAAACACACACATGCTACGTCTGCAATGCCATGTCTGCAACAATGGAGACAGTGAGTAGAGGAAAGAAGTGAAACTTCTCTGAAAGTGAACTGCAGAATTTACTGTCCAATGTAGAGGAATGCCAAACCACCATTCAGTAGTTCTTCTGTCGGTGCGACAAACAAAAAATTGTCAACTGGCAGCATGCGACTGCCACTGTATATGCGGTCACCTCCACAAGCCGAACAATGACAGAAATAAAAAATGGGCGAACCTCAAATTGGAAGCTAAATGTAAAAAAAACGTGTTTACAAACACCAGCCACTGGTGCGGGACTCTTGACAGAAATCTGATTTGGATGCCCAGTTGGGTGTAGTTATTGGAGACTCATCCCTGTCAGGAATTATCCCCCATGGAGATATGGACACGGCATGGGACACAGACACAACGGAGTCGGGTAAAGTCCCCCAGTGAAATGCAAATTGAACATCATGGCAATCATTTTATTCTTATATGTAATGATTGAGATGGCCGAGGATGTCATCAGACCATGCAGAACGCCAGCCAGTCCTGCAGCTCCGGTCCAGCAAGCAACATTGAGCACACGCGGGCATGTCCTCACCAATGCCAAGATGGACCCACAGGGCCAGACTTCAAAGGGCTAAGGACCATGAATTTGGATGAGATGTGCGCTGTATTAAAAGAAACACTTAAAAATATATCTGCTTCTGTATTGGATTCTTCAGCTTACATACTCCCTCAGTCTCACAGCAGAGAGGTCAGCTGATTCAGGTAGGGGCTGGGCAACGATATCATCCTTATTGACAATTAGTGGTTCATGGACAGGCAGGTTGAGACATTGGGCTATGTTGTGCAGGATGTGAGTATGATGTTGCACGCTTTTGCTCAGTGGTATAACAGAACACCACTCGACCTGTCCAAACCCTGGCAACTGTTCTTCAGACAAACTATGGTATGCTCTACCACTGAATGCGCCACTCTGTGCTCCCCATTGAACCAGTATTCTATTTTGCCGCATGAGTGGTGATATGAGGTCCTCAGTCAACACATCAGTGGGTAAGCACTGTCACTTGTAGGTGATGCATGCACATGTCAGTCCTCTGACATACACCTCATGTTACATATACAGTATATGTGTATATTCAACTTACCAATAAGCCATCCATTTGTAAGTGTCCCAGCCCCAAGATTACGTCCTGCATTGCTGTTCTGAAAAATAAAAGCATCATGCTTGGATCCAGGCAAACGTGCAACAAAATTTGTTAAAACCATGTTGGCATTGCAGAGGAGTTGCACATTGATGGGATGTAACTGCTTTCTGTTCGCAAAGGCAGCTTCATTCTCTGATGGGGCTTTTATTGCAATGTGTGTGCAGCCAATAGTGCCGACCACATTAGAAAGCCGGACATTACTGGAAATTGTGTTTTAATGTTTGGCTATACATCTATGCCATAGGGAAACTTAATATACTGTCTTGACAGTCTGTTAATACCAGGACAACTTGATCAATAATGTGACTTGGTGAGGACTGGGATTTCCCTGCTCTGCCAGCCAGTTGCCATTTGTATGTTCCCCTCACCAGAAATCCAAGTGTTGACAGTACTTAGAGCTGGACAGGAACAACATGATTCCATTATGCAGTTTGTTGCCGGGCCGGGGGCAACTCATCACACAAGTGCATCAGAATCGCTCTTGGCAGGCTAAAACGATCCAATCATCATTGGCAAAATAATCCTACCAATCTCTGATCACTCATTGCCCACGTAATATCCTCTAGCAAGGCTAAATGTGCCATGATGCTGCGGGTGAGCTACTTACACACAGGGCTTTTTATGTATACGTGAGGGTGCATACGTGTCGGTGCCTACTCCTATTGATTTTTTAGTATGCCCACCTGTAATATGGATTGCATGCAATGAATATATTGGTGTGTATTGCATCTTCATTTCCACTAATTCATATCTTGATTCATATGTTGACTCAAAATGCTGAATTTTTGTTGTATATTAGATATAATAAAAATGTTTCTGTATTTATAAACATGCATTTCACCAAGTCCTAAAACTGACTAAAAGCAACTTAGAAATTGTATTTAATTGGGTATAAATCTGAACTATACATGTCTCTTTTTTCTGTTTCCTCCAAAATGTTTGACTGCTCCGGACCATCCGTAAATATGCAAACTTTTTCAGGGTTTGTTTTGTTTATATTGTGTCTTTAGAAAACTGATAAACTTTGTATAAATGTGAGTACAAATGTTTTGCGGCTATTTTGTTTATACAAAGCCTTTGTAAATGAGGCCCCAAGTTCCTATGAGACAAGTGCAGAATCCAAGAGCATCTATGCTGACCATAACCAATGGATGGTAGGTGAAAATGCAGCTGGTCTTCAGCCAGATGAGCTAGTTCCCCATTTACATGGCATGTATTTATGTAGGAGATGTTTTTTTCCTCTTTTTTCAAAGTGACATAAAAGTGAGGCAGATAACTTTGCAATGTGATCAATGACACACAATTTCAAAGGAAACATCTGGTTCTTATCCTTAAGTTGCTCCTCCAAAATGTGCTTAAAGCCCTCTTTCTCCTTGTTCAAGACCTCATAGGTAACTGCAAATGATGACTCATTCTGCATAAAAGTTCTCTCTAGATCTTGGTTATTATTCATATCATCACTAAGTGTCATGCATTGAAACGAAGATTAAAACTTGTGAGTGACAAGATAGTTGTTTCTTAGATGATGTTTCTGGTTAAAATTAAGGTTCCACTGTTATTTCTCTGTCAGCTCTGTAATATTTGACATTTATTTTTTGCCTGCTAATTAGGCTTGTCATTCTGCCTGGAAACTGGATTAAAGAAAATGTTTTAATTGCTATCTAGAGGTATATTACTAATAAACTGCAACTATTTTTATACCAGCTTTTAAAAGCATAAAAAATGCATGAGTAAAATAAGGGCAATATGTGAAAACAAGGTGGAGGAGAAATTCACACAAGGAAGCCTCTGCTCAGCTTGGCAGGGGATGAAGAACATGTGAACACATCTCCACCATCCACAGGTCCATCCAGGTGGCAGGTCACAGCCCAGCAGCCCTCCCCAACAACCTCAACTCCTTCTTCACTTGGTTCGAGACTGACAACACCTCCCGTCTCAAAGACAAGGCCTCCTTCCTCGTGGCCACAGGAACAGAACTTTCCTTTGACACGGAGGAGGTGGTGAGAGCCCTCAAAAGGACCAAGGTGAGCACAGCACCCGGCCCAGACAACATCAGTGGCCACGTCCTACGGTGCTGTGCAGAGCAGTTGGGGGGCGTGTTTCAGTGCCTGTTTCAGAGATCAGTGGACAGCAGCACAGTCCCCCAGCTGTGGAAGCACCCCACTGTGGTCCCCTATTCAACTTTCTGACCAACAGGACACAAAGAGTGCTAGTCAACAACACCCTCTCTGACCTCTCCATCACCTCCACTGGCTCCCCCCAAGGCTGCTTTCTGTCACCTCTTTGTCACGGTACGGGGTAGTGGAAAGAGGGAGGACGCTGCAGCGGGTCAGTCTGATGCAAGCAGTTTATTTAAACTGATATAATCCAGGGCAAACAGTAGAAACGGGATTCTGGGCTCGTGGTCGGTAGATAGGCGGGAGTCGGGAGATCTATGTTGGAATCCGGGGAGCAAGGCAGGCCCAGGTCTGGGGACAGGCGGGCGGTCAGGCGATCGTCGTCGATACTTTGAGGGCATGGCTATAATCGTAGTCGGGAAACACAGGTCAGGGTCAGGATACAGGCAGGCAGGCAGGCAGGGGTCTAGACGGGTAGAGGGGATACGGGACAGAAAATGCTCGAACTTGCAACCAAAGCTGAAGACCTCGCATCTGGCTGGCGCACCAGAAAGAAAGAATATCCATTAACCCGATGAACTTCAGCTGTCGGAGGGTGGCATGCTGTAACCAGTTCACCCAGTTCCTGGTGCCGGCGGGGAGTGGACAGTACGGTCGCTGCGACACTCCCTTCTTGGGAAACCCCGAGGGCATAAAAGGGAATCCCTGCGTGGCGTCGACAGGTCATCCTTGGAGCGGTCCATGACAGTACCCCCCCTCCTACGACCGCCACCTGGCGGAAGATCACTGACCTCGGCACACCTGCGGTCAAAGTCGGAGATGAGAGACGGATCCAGAACATGCCGTGCAGGAACTCAGGAACGTTCCTCCGGACCATACCCCTCCCAGTCTACCAAATATTGGAGACCTCGACCACTAAATGGAGCTTGCATTTAATGGAGACTTCATGCAGGCAAGTCCGCAGGCCCTGATGGTGTGAGCCCCAGGATCCTGAAGACTTGTGCCCTCCAGCTTAGTGGAATACTCCAATATAT
Source organism: Boulengeromyrus knoepffleri (assembly GCA_026770805.1). Classification (NCBI taxonomy): domain Eukaryota; kingdom Metazoa; phylum Chordata; class Actinopteri; order Osteoglossiformes; family Mormyridae; genus Boulengeromyrus; species Boulengeromyrus knoepffleri. Next base: position 27,348,447 of record JABJVO010000001.1, read on the forward strand.
CTTCAATATGAGCCTCAGCCTTCGGAGAGTCCCCGTGCTATGGAAAACGTTATGCCTAGTACCTGTACCGAAGACGCCGCGTCCCAGTGACCCTAAGGATTATAGACCCATGGAACTAATGTCACACATCATGAAAACCCTGGAGAGACTCATCCTGGAGCAGCTCCGGCCTATGGTCCAACCACTTATGGATTTGCTTCAGTTCACCTACCAGCCCCGCCTAGGAGTGGATGACGCCATCATCAACCTGCTCAACCGAGTCTACACCCACCTTGACAAGCCGGCGAGCACTGTGAGGATCATGTTTTTTGATTTCTCCAGTGCGTTTGACACCATCCGTCTGGCTCTGCTGAGCGATAAACTAACAACGATGCAGGTGGATGCCGCACTGGTATCCTGGATTGTGGATTATCTGACTGGCAGACCACAGTATGTGCGCTTAAAGTGCTGTGTGTCAGACAGAGTGATCAGCAACACCGGGGCGCCGCAAGGAATTGTTCTCTCTCTTTTCCTTTTCACTCTCTACACCACAGACGTCAGCTACTGCACAGAGACCTGCCACCTTCAGAAGTTTCCTGATGACTCGGCAGTAGTTGGATGCATCACTGGTGGTGACAAGAGCGAATACAGAACTGTGGTGGACAATATTGTCACTTGGAGCAAGGAAAACCACCTTCAGCCCATTGTGACAAAAACAAAGGAGTTGGTAGTGCACCTGAGGAGGACCAAAGTGCCAGTGTCCCCGGTTAACATACAGGGCGTCAGTGTGGACAGGGTGGAGGAGTACCTGGGAGTGTACTTAGACAAAAAACTGGACTGGTCTAAACATGTGGACATTGTTTACAGGAAGGGCCAGAGCCATCTTTATTTTCTGAGATGGCTAAGGTCCTTCAACAACTGCTGGACGATTCTGCGGATGTTCTACGAGTCTGTGGTGGCCAGTGCCATCATGTATGCTGTTGTCTGCTGGGGCAGCAGCCTGAGGGTCATGGACATTAACAGACTCAACAAGATCATTAAGAAGGCCAGCCAAGTTGTGGGAGTGGAACTGGACTCGTTCAATAAGGTGCTGGAGAGGAGAACATTGTCCAAAATAAGGACAATACTGGACTTTCCTTCACAGCCGCTCCACTATATGCTGAGCAGCCACAGGAGCTCGTTCAGCATCAGGCTAAAACTTCCATGCTGCACAACTAAGAGACACAGGAAATCATTCCTGCCAGTCGCAATAAAACTGTTTAACTCACATATCTGATCAATCAAACAACAAACCACAAACATAAGCACAATCACCTTAAATAACCATGTATACTGTGTATACGTTTGCTGTAATAACTAAATAATTATGTTTAATTTATGCCAATGTTAATATAATTAACAGAGGAAGACCAGTCACAAAATCTAACGATACGTAAGACCAGGGGCGTCGGGGAATCTCAAGAGGCTGCAACAGGCCTGCTGGAGTGCGGGACAGGTTCTTGTTTTGAGCGCAAGTTAGCCCTGCAGCGGCATCCCCTGATGTCCTGTAGCATAGTAGGCCATCAGAAGCGCTGTCCTAGGAGTGCTCGGGTGCAATGTACCCCTGGATGACAAGCTAAAAGAGAATCATGTCCCCAATGGAGGACCCATGAGTGTAAAAAATCTGGAACGAACAGTCGATTAGGCGGACAGCCGTCTGGAGCCTGGACAAACTGTTGCATGGCCTGAACTGCCTCCTCAACACCCCAGGTCACCACCCCAATGAAACGACTCTTAGGCAGGATTGGTCCAAGGCATTCCTCTTGATCCTCCTCTCCAAACTGGCGCGACGGAGCGTCTGGTTTGCGGTTCTTGGAGCCTGGTCTGAAAGAGATGAGGAATTTGAAACGACAAAAAAAAGTGACCATCTAGCCTGGTGGGCATTGAGTCGCTTAGCCAACTGTAGATACTCCAGATTCTTGTGGTGTGTTAGAATCAGAAATTGATCCTTAGTGCCTTCAAGCCACTGCTACTACTCCTCCAAAGTCAGACGGACCGCCAGCAACTCACGATTGTCAATATCATAGTTCCTTTCAGCTGGGCTTAACTTATGGGAAAAAAAGGACACGGATGCAGCTTATTTTCTGAAACATGCCTCTGGGAAAGAACAGCCCCCACTCCAGTACCCGAAGCATCCACTGCCACTACTGTTACGATCTGGCTCAAAATCGTAACAAAAAGGAAAAAAAAATAAACAAAAAAAAAGAAAATCCAAGGGAAGACACAGGACCCAAGATTACCAAATAAAGAATTTAATGAAGATAATAAAAAAAAGAACACTTAAACAACATATATAGATAATGCATGGTTGTCAGTAATCAGTAGTGTCAGTAGTGCAGGCATGCCATGTTCATGTAGTGTAGAATAAATACAACCAACAAAAATCAAATACAAAACAAAACATAAACGCAAAACAAATAGCAATGTGCAACTGGCGCCTAAGCTCGAGCCCCATTTTCCCCAAAGGAACAAATCAGCTACAGCCTTAATAAGCATCAGGTGTAACTGGCTCGCAGATACTCGGAGTCATGACAATGAAAATTGCCAACACCAAATGACCATCAGACCACAACCCACACTTAAGGTCATCACAACTACAAACTGTCGAGAGGGATCAAGAGCCGAAGTGAAACTACTGCAAAGTTTCTGGAATGCCTATTGTGCTGCCTGGGACCACTGAAAAGACCTTGGTGGAGGTGAGTGCTGTGAGAGGAGCAACAATGGTACTATAACCCCGAATAAAATGCCACTAAAAGTTTGCAAAACCCAGGAAACGCTGTACCTCCCTCTGGTTGCAAGGTTGGGGCCACTCCGTGATAGCTCAGATCTTCTATGGATCCATCCGGACTGACCCCTCCCAGAGAATGAACCCGAGGAAGGATATTGACTGTCGGTGAAACTCGCATTTCTCTGCCTTGACATACAACTTATTAACTAGCAGTCGTTGGAGCACCTCATAAACATGTAGGATGTGATCCTGTTTAGATGGGGAAAAAACCAGAATGTCATCTATTTATACGAAGACGAACTTGTCCAACATGTCCCGAAGGATGTTGCTTATCAGTCCTTGGAATACGGCCGGGTGCATTGGTTAACCCAAAAGGCATAACCAGGTACTCATAATGACCAGAGGGCGTATTAAAGGCAGTCTTGCACTCATCCCCTCGCGGACTCTAAACAAATGATAGGCGCTCCGTAAGTCTAGTTTAGTGAACCACCTAGCCCTCTGGAGTAAATCAAGGACCGAAAGCAACAGGGGTAGAGGGTAGCGGTTCTTGACCGTGATCTGGTTCAGGCCACGATAATCAATACACGGCCACAGGGACCCATCCTTCTCCACAAAAAAGAAACCGGCACCTGCTGGAGATGATGACGGCCGAATTTTTCCCAATGCTAAAGCACTGCTGATATAGTCCTCCAGTGCCTTTCTTTCAGGTACAGACAGGGAGTATAGATGACCCCTAGGAGGCGAGGTGCCAGGTAGGAGGTCTATGGTGCAATCGAAAGGGCAATGTGGAGGAAGAGAGGAAGCCTGGGACTTACTGAATATCTGTTTTAAATCAAGGTATTCTGCAGGAACTGCAGACAGGTCTGGAAACTCCTCCCTCTCCTCCGGAACAACAGGATGTATGCATACTGTATTTGAAAAGGGAGAGCTTCATGAACCCATGACTGAACCCGTCTTCCAATCTAGGTGGGGGTTATGTTTAATGAGCTAAGAGTGGCCCAACACTATAGGTGCTTGAGGGGAGTGAATGACAAAAAAAGACATCTCTTCCACGTGATTTCCCCCTACAGCGAGACTAACTGGAAGTGTAGCACAGGTGATGGTGGACATACGACCCCCATCCAGAGCGTGGGTGTCCAGCTGTGTCTGCACAGGTGCGGTGGGCAGTCCCCACTGTTGGACCAGCGTGGTGTCCATGAAACTCTCATCAGTTCCTGAGTCGACGATATCTTATGGATATCTCCATAAGATAGTAGCACGGGCAAAAAGGTCCTCCAAATTGAGGAGGGGAAAATTGGGGCTACACCCACCAGTGCCCTCCTCCTCACTGGTCGGTGCGTCCTTTTACTGGACAGTTCTTGATGTAATGTCCCAACTGTCCACAGTACAAACACGTGTTGGTAGCCCATCGACATTGCCGTTCGGCGGGGGATAACTGGGTCCGGTCCACCTGCATAGGTTCAACCGGTGGTGGTACAGACTGCCCTCCAGCCAAGTCAAAGACTCTTGAAACGGCAGACCCTCTGTGACATTCCTGTTGGCACTGATGGAGGCAGTTGTCCACTCGTACAGCGAGATTGACTAATTCCTCAAAGGTAGAGGTCGCCTTGTCTTAGCTGGAGCAATTCGTGGGCTGCTTCTCTGCCATGGGTTGATCGGTCAAATACCCGCCTCATTTCAGCAGTGAAATCGGAAAAACCAGCGCAAAAATACACCCCAGCTTCCCACGCAGCGGTCGCCCATTCTCAAGTGGGACCAGTTAATAGAATTATTATGTAAACCTTAGTACGATCCGAAGGGAAGGCTGAAGGTTGCAAGCTGAAAATCAGGGAACATTGGGACAGGAACGAACAAGAAGTTCCCGGATTGCCATTATATTGAGGGGGCAGAGGGAGGCGTGGTTCACTGACCAGTGGAGTAGTGGTCGTTCGACTGGAACTGATCAGCTGTACCTGAGCCACTAACTCCGTTAACCCGACATTAAATGAATCCAGCGACTCACCGATCACCGTGAGCGCAGAGTTGTGTCGTCCCAACAAAGTACCCTGTCTTCCCAGGGCTTCAGTGAGCTGCTGAAGATTCAACTGATCCGCGAGGTCCATCCCAAATGGCGAGATCATCTGTCACGGTACGTGGTAGTGGAAAGAGTGAGGACGCCTCAGCGGGTCAGTCTGACGCAAGCGGTTTATTTAAACTGATATAATCCAGGGAAAATGGTAGAAAAGTCGTCCTCAAAGCAGTCCATGACACTCTTCTGTTCATCCTGTACACCGACGACTGCAGGTCCTCCCACCCAGACTGTCATCTAGTGAAGTACGTGGATAACACAGTTCTCCTGTCTCTGCTCTCTGGCTCCTCACATCAGCACAGCTCAGTGCTCAGTGAGTTTGTGTAGTGGTGTGACAATGCCTCCTTGCAGCTAATCCTGGAGAAGACCAAGGACATGGTGGTGACCTTCTCCAGCAAGCAGAGGGAGCTGGCGACAGGATCTGTCAGCATAATCCACGGGCAGACAGTGGAGGTGGTGGAGGTGTACAAATATCTGGGCACTATCTTTGACTGCACCCTAAAGTTTGCCTTCAACACCAAGGACATTCTAAGGAGATGTCATTAGCTGCAATATCTCCTAAGGAAGCTTTGGGGTCAACAAGGTCATACTCTGAACCTTCTACTACTCCTTCATTGAGAGTGTCCTCTGTTTCTCCATCACCTGCTGGTATCATTCCACCAGCCTACAGCACAGGACCCGCCTGCACAACAGTGAAATTCTGCTTTAAGATCATTGGACTCCTGGTCAGAGCACTTTCATCCCTGAGTGATCAGCAAACTCTGAGAACAGCATGTAGGATTCTGCAGGACCCCTTCCATGCTCTCTTCCCAGGAGTTTGAGTGGCTCCCCTCAGGACGACAGCTCCGCTGTCCCGGCTGCAGGACACAGAGGAGGAGAGGGCCGTTCAACTCCTCAATTCACAGCCTTCTCACCCCCCCCCCCCGCCTCCTTGCACTGGAACCCGTCAGTCATTATGCACGTGAACCCCCCCATGCCCACTAACAATCACTCCCTTTACATATTTATCAGTTCTTATCTACTTGATTCACTGCAATTTTGCACAGCATCTTTCCAGTACTGTTTCACTGTATTTCACTGTGTCCTGTTCTTCTTCAACTGCCCTCATTTAACAATTTTAGGTTAGTTTTCCCCAGATCCCCAAAACAACAAAGTAGTGCTTGAGGTTAATTAGAATGAGCTGGCAGTTTATTAAGTACCTTTTAACATAACATTTTCTGAAACTGCTTGTCCTACTCAGGGTCACAGGGGGTCCAGATGCTACCCCAGAGCCTATGGGCATAAGGTGGGGAATATCTCAGGACAGGGTGCCAACCAATCACAGGGCACACTCATACACCACGAGAACACGTAAACTCCACACACATGGAACCCTGGTGGAGAGTCGATCCCACATCTCAGAGGTGTGAGGCTGCCAGTGCAAACCACTGCACCACATTGCAAGTCCTCAGGCATTAATTATGAATAATAGACAACTTTAAATTTAAATGCTAGGATAACTTGTCTTATTTTCATCTTTTTAATTTTATGAATAGGAAGCAATTTAACTTGGAAACTACCTGCATTCACATCTTCCTGTTGTGTGTTCTCTCTTCTTATAACTCAGCCTAAATTTACTCTCGTCCCCATAATGATTGATTTTCTATTTATTTCTGCCATCTCATATTATTGTGTTTCATGTTTTAATAGCTATACATGTCTGGGTGTAAAAAGCAATTGACTACTGCAGTGAGAATAAGTAATCCTGGGAGAAAATTTATTTATGAACTCTTAGTAGATAAAATCTTCCACAACATCAATTAAAAAGGTAAAGAAATAAGTAATAAATGAAACGAGCTTCTGGGTAAATTAAATACAAAAGATATGTAACATGCTGGTACAGTTATCCATCCTACAAAAGCAGCAATTTTTGTAAGGTTAGGGAAATTATATGATGAATCAGTAGAATTGTCCTTCACTTATTCATAACAGAGAAATGTAGGTTTGGTTTCCTTTAAGAGCAGCTCTGAGTGGTGACTTTACAGCGCTGAAGTATTTTGATATTCCTACAGGGAATTGCATTTTCCTGGCCTAGACCTTATTACTTTAGAATAGGTTTAAACTTAATCATTGACAGATCATCAACAATCCCTAGATTTGAATATAATATTATATGGTCTACTCAATGAGAAGATTTGAACTAAGTCCAATGTTTATTTGGCATCCCAGAATATTGGCTGAAACTGTGATATCCGCAGTCAACCAGGGAGAAATTATGGGTGAGTGGCATGTTATCCATCCATTCATTCATTCGCCATCCAAGCAGATGGCACAAAGCATGAGGTATTATGATTGTTGTTGTTATGGTTGTTTTCACTACTATTAAATTCTCATATAATCACAGAACAAGCATACAAGTGTCCATAAACAGCCCCTAAACATACCACATTTTTGGATTTCCTTGCAAACTGTCTCATGCATACCTGTTCATTGGCTTCAACGTGACATATATTCCTGTTACCCTAAATAGGACAAGCAGTTACAGAAAATGCTTGTGGAGGATGCATGGATGGATGGATGAAATATATTAAAATACTTGCAATGTCTGATTAATCTGATAATCTGAAAAATGCTAACGCTAACTATGACGACCTTAACCCCCACCCTGCCCTAACCATAACCATAAGTAACCTAACAAAATACAAGAGTTTTTGCATTTTTGGTTTTTTCATAGCAGTCACCGATTTTTATAAAATAGAGTTTTCCCTT
>JABJVO010000001.1:27356108-27375148 GCA_026770805.1 Boulengeromyrus knoepffleri
TATGGGGACATTATGTCCCCATAAGGATAGGTAAACCCGCTCACACACACACACACACACACACACACACACACATATATATATATACTGTATATATACTTATATATACTTATTTAGAAATGTTGCCCCATATTGATATATATATATATCGTTCTTTTTATTATTTTGCTATTGCTCAGTTTTAATGGTTAATCAGTGGGTGGATATTTTTTTATAGTCAGTCATTGCACAGAATTACCATCAATCACAAGGTGTGAAAGAGACCCAGATGTAAAGAAGATTATTATACAGTATTTTACAGGATGTATGCATGCTGACCACATGTAGACGGCAACTGTACACCGTACACAACTTCAATTAATTAATTAGCACACAGTTTATCAGCACAGCAAACTACAAACTGCCTCAGCTCATTTCTGGAGTGACACTTTTTCTTGGGGGTGGGTGCTTAAAGCCCACCAATGCTCAGAAGGTTGTGATTAGAAAGACTTGCTTGGGCTTTCCTTCAATTTGGAGGAGACGTGCTTCTCATTTCCCAGCAGGAGTAAAGAGGAAACACAATATGTGAAAAGGACACTGTGAGCCAGTTCAGGGAAATAGGAGCAAAGGCCCTCAAAGGTAAGAGACAGGCTTCCAAGAGAACAGAGAGATAGTTCAAGGCCAATGTGCAGCATATAGGAAGGAGCCCAATTACCATTCACAGTATTTTCTATGGTATTTTCTATAACATCATTCATTGTCATGATGTATCTTGATAACAAAAAGCGGAAACCTTAATTTTGAGCTAAAATTAGCTGTTAACTATGACTGATAATTGGTCAGGTTATTTTAATGTAGAGTTAAGGTCAGTTTATCTTCAGAGAGAGCGATGATCCAGCTTTCGAGCAGCCAGACATCGAGGGACAGATGTGGTTGTTTTCAAGACAAACCATTTTCCTAAAGGCAACCCTGTTTGCTCATTTTAGCATTTAATGTGTAGCATTTATTTATTTATTTGTTTGTTTTTAGAAATTAAGTATCAAAGCGGCTTTTTAATGCATCTGCTATTAAGTGGAGTAGTTCTTCAATAAAAGAAAATATTTAATTTATTTTAAAATGTAAGGTTAGAAAATACGGCTTTGATGTTCTAATTATTAGTCTGGACATTATAATTATAGCCCATTATAATTATAGCCCATGCTAAACCTATAGACAAATAGGGTTAAGATAACACTCTAGCATCTTGTATTTGTGCTAAGGACGTTTAAGTGGTCAATGCAAACACACTACCTGTCAACAGCAAGCCTTATTAGTGATTTGTGTGGCTCAAACACATGCTGTCAAATTCTTACAGCAGCTTCAAGCTAACAGGAGAAAATAAAACTTCAGAATGCTCTTGAGGTGCAAACAGAAGTGTGTCCTCCATGCTAATTTAGCTTAATGCTAATTACTATTCAGTGTTTTATATGTGATGTTTGTAGGGAAAGGGCAGATCTGGAAAGCATGCATAAGTGCACACATCTGTGTGTGGACGATGGCTTGGGGTTGGAACTGAACATCCCTCAAAATATCAAGGATATGTTTCACTATTTTTCTATAATCATAATTTAAAGTCTGCACTAAGGCAACAACACTTCACAATAGAAGGTACTGCTGAATCTCATTCATAGCTGCTTTAACTTAAAGGACTTCTATAATGGACTTCTAATAAATATATTAGAGAATATACCTGTTTTGAGAAAGCTGAACATTTTGGTTGTTTTTGATCTTCATGTTGTTTGCAAATTCTACGTTTTGGAATAAAGCCTTTAAAATTCACAATTCCCCACTAACCATTAAGTATATATACAATTACACAATGTGTCACATACTATACATACCATAAATGGTGTGTGTGTGTGTCTGTGTGTCTATGGATTACATGTATATTATATTGTGGGGACCAAATGTCCCCCAAAATGTAATAAAAACCTGTCACTTTGACATTGTGGGGACCTTTTTCAGGTCTGGGGATGCACTCATCCATACATTTTCGGAAACCGCTTGTCCTGTTCAGGGTCATGGGGGGTCCGGAGCCTATCCCATTGGTTAGGGGCACAAGGGTGGGGGGGGGGTCGGAGTACAGAGAGGAAACCCCCCAATGAGACAGGGAGAACAGGTAAACTTCACACAAACTGAACCCCGGCAAAGACTCTAAGCCAAGTCCCAGAGGTACAAGGCGTCAGTGCTGACCACCTCACCCACCATGCCTGAATGCAACCAAACAACTGAAAATGTCAAAAGTCTTTTATTTGGTTTGGCTTCTTATGGTTAAGGTTAGGCCTGTGCAGGGGTTAAGATTGTCATGTAGGGAACGAAATAAATGGAAAGTACCCACAAAGATATAATTACAAACCTGCATGTGCGTGTATCTATCTATCTGTCTATCTATCTATCTATAGAGCATGGGAATGGGAATTCTAGCCTTGATTAGCTGCCAGTGACAAATGCCCTGTCGAAACATAAGTCTATAAGGCAATATGATTTTGTTGACTGTGGTGCTGACAGCATGGCTGAACAGACTGGCAGAGTGTGGGAAAGTGAGTTATTGGTGCAGAGTGCAGCTGGAGCTGCTGTGCTGCCTGGAGGGATCCAGATGGTGCTTCTGTGACAGCTGGAATTAGGGAGAGGAAGACGGAAGCCAGAGGCTGGTATTAACTCCACTATGTAGCTTCACTGCTGACTCTCAGCAGCAGACGAGTCTTAAGGCATTACATTCTGAGGGATTTAGGGATATTTGGAGGGTCTCTGTTGTACGGATATGTGATTGGCATTGCAATGGGGGTTTGAGGAAAGTTATAAAAAGAAACCTTTATGGCAGGTTTTCCTTTCTGTGAGGTATGGAGATGGTCTGGTGAGGGAGAGGGTGGAGGGTGTGTATAGTCCATCGTGTGATGGATAACTTGAAAGCTGAAGGATTTAAGAAGATGGCTTTACATTTTCTGCCTTGGGATAAAGCCATGTTTACTAATATTTTTTTTTGTTTTGGTATTTAGCCACCCTAAGATAATTGATAGCACAGATAAATATCGACTCCACAGAGCATTTTTATTAGCTTAACTCTTAGGTCAGCATATCTAACCGACATCACCATCGAATACACATCAAAGTGGGATTATGGTGCCATCGTGGCTCAACAACTAGTGGATGTTTCCTCCCTATTATTGCTCTCTTCACCCAAAGATGATGGTATTTTCGATGACCAGAAAACTTTCATTTAAAATTCTCCTTGCTTTAGGATGATATTTTGACTTTACAGTAGTGCTGTGGTGATGCACATCAGTAGTCATCAAACTTTTAATTCTGATTTGTTCCCGGGCTAGCGACATGCTGTACGATACTATCTATTGATGCCAAGTGATGGCAACATCCACCCATCTAACCCCATCGTAAGTCGTGGAGCATCCGTTGACAGCATTGGTCTTCTAGATTTTATTTAGAGGAACGGTTCTTTGATGCCTAGATTTTTCTTTGACATGACATGTGACCAAACTGAATAACAGAAATCTGCTGACACCAGCAAGGATTGTATGCATTGTTTGTGTGACTGAAGGATTGACGCTTTGTCACAGTCCAGGGTTGTGCTGATCCTATTTTAATACACCGAGGAGCAGATTAATCACTGAAAAAGCTTACACATGTAAAAGAGATGACACATGAGATCACACCAGTCATGGCAGTTGTTTCAGAAATGATCTTTTCCCAGCAGCCACTGCTGCGGTGGATGATTTCCAAACATTGACAGAAATTTTTACATTTTTTAAGATTATACTCAGCACTTCTGAAATATGGACCTGGGTGTGTGGTAGAACCACTCATATGCAAGAAGCATGAAATAACCCCAAAATTATGTAAGAGAGGTTTGGGGGGAAGTTCCCTGTCTCCATTGTTTTGATATCAACAAAAATTTCTACAAACATAACAGTGACAGAAATATGAGAATAATGTATCTTTGCATCAGCTGACTTCTTGAATTATGTATGTTATCATAACCCCTTGCTTATGTGATTTTAATGATGTTTAAATGTTTTATGGTATGCTTGAATGGAGGTCTCATCTGTGTTGTATGTTATAGTGTAATTGTTTCGTACTTGCAGAAATGCTCAGCCATTGCTTGGTTGGATATGATGTTAATATTTGTGTTTACTTGAATAATGATATATTTTTGGAGTGTATTTAATAAACTTTTGAAAAAAATGTGCTGTATTTAATTTTCAGTGGAACGGCTGGAAAAAGCTGTGCCAAATTTTAGTATGAAATGCTGGATATTTTGTTACCCAGTATTGCTGCTGAATTATTAAATAATAGATATCATGGTCATATAAAGTTAAGCTTTGCCAGTAAACTTTTTCATTCTAAACATCAAATGCAGGTAAAGAAGGCAGAGGAACCTCAAACATATTTACTCTACAAATTCACGATGGCATCAAAATGCACCAGCCACTGTATTTTACTTCTTTAATGTGGGAGGGGGCAATCATATCCGCAAAGGGCTGGTGTGTATGCAGACTTTTGGGATAACCTTTAGGTCAGCTGTTCAAACCCAGGTGTGAGGACTCTTCACCCAATCAGTCCTCTAATTAGTAATCTAATTATGGAGTTACAGCAAACACCTGCATGCACTGTGGCCCTTTCTGGATAAGATTGTCCACCCCTGCTCTATGTTCATCAAGACCTGAAGCAGCAAGAGACGTTCTATGTATGTGCTAATGTGCTGAGAATAATACTGAGGCTAATGCCTCTGTTGCTGATTCTTCAAAATGAATATCGATGGATTTATGACAAAAAAATTTGGTGCCTGTTTTAAGTATTTAGGAAAAAAAGATTTCAGTTGTAGTTTTTCTCTTAAACCTATTTTGACTTTAATAATCCTAGAATAATAATTCCTGGCCAATAGACTCCATACTCCCACACCCCTGCATGGACAAGCGGGTATAGAAATTGGATGGATGGATGGATGGTTGTGATCCGGTCAATTTTTAAGTAAATAATAGTCTAAATAATGTAACCATCAGTTGCCTGAAAACCATTGGCATTGATCTAAAAATAGAATATCATGGCATGAACTTGGAATAATGCATTTGTTCACTCTATGGTTCTCGTACACAATCATGAGCGGCAGGGGGCCTTCACATCCTCCTCGGGGGCTTTTTGTTGATCAATCACTGCTGTCCGCAATGACTCATTTGGCATTTTCAGCTTCCTTCTACCGGCTTCCCTCCCTTTCCTGTTCTACTCTACCATTCTGACGATCCCCTGCTGGTAGATTAGTCACATCTCCAAGGTAACACCTTATTCCCATGGCGCAGGTTCTCATTTAACCACACGAATGTGAAAACTGCTCGTCGCTATTGCGAGGAATCATGCCAAGCGCTGCTGGAGTGGTATTTGGGGGACGCTCTGATTGCTGTCTTGTAAAGTTGCCGTATGGGAATGCTTTGAAGATCTAGGGATCGTTTTAATTAGTAATCAGTGACAATGCACCATAGCCAGAACTACTCTTGCACCTGATTGGTCACTGCCACAAAATAAACATTTGCCATCTGCCTATTTGCCATTTATTCAGTTTTACTTGAGGGTAACTAGAGACTTGTCCTAAAGCAGATTATTAAAATGATCACTTTGCTGCTTATGGCTTAGATTTGTGGGCAACTATTATACACAAAAATTGTGTTTGGGATATTAATATTGTTATTACTAAGCTTTACATGCTGTATGCAAGACACCTAAAGTGTAGATATGCTGATCCTTCGAAGGTACAGCATACTGGTAACCATAGAAACCCTCATTCATAGGGGAAAAGAAGAAGAGGAATGCAGCTGCATGAAAACAGTAAGACTTGCTAGCCACCCATAGGATTCATTTGCCAAGAGGTTATTAAATTTAACGTTTCAGGGAAGGAGTCTTCTGCTGGTTATCCTTCAGCTGCTTATACCGTTCATAAACCCATGCATGAGTACACTCGTCAGAGAAATCGGAAGAAGGTATAGACCACATAATCTTCCTAGCGCAGGCCGAGTTTGTGGTCCACCTATGCGGAGTGTTCAGGGTGGAGGGTGAACTAGCCTCTCAGGATTCCGTCTCACTATTAGGTGATTAATTTGTCCAGTAAATTCAAGAATCCAAGCACTCGTGAGAATAGATAAAATGGTGAATTAATCATTATTACATCTTTGCAGCTCATATTGTACTCCTTATTCATATATATTTCAGTGAGGTTTCACTGGCAAGCAGTGCTTCTCTTTTCTCATGCAGTGTGTTCATGTTTGGCATATTTTTGTGACCAGTGCAACTGCAATTTAGGCACCGGGTCTTGGGCCTTTTTGGAACCTTGTTAGTTGACTCACTTTATTTTGAAAATTCAAGCGCGCTGATGGTCAGGCCTCTTCCACAGACCGCTAATTAGCATTCACCCTACTCTGACTCACCTTTGTTGCTGCATATTTTCCCATTCATTATAGAAGACTGAGTGATTGCCGTCCCATCCCCCCCACCTTATGCCCACTGAATGCTGAGATTCAGCCTCAAGTCTCCCTCTGATCATTTCAGTGGTTATGAAAGTTGGATTAGTGATCATTATCTATTCATTAAATATGTAAGGCATTCATCAATCTTCAGTACCACTTGTCCTATACAGGGTTGCCAGGGTCCAGAGCTTATATCCCAGACACAATGGATGCAAGGCAGGGAATAACCCAGGATGAGGTGCCGACCCATTGCAACGGTGCCAGGGAAGCATGCAAACTCCCCATGCATAGAGTCTGGCTGGAGAATCACACCCAGATCTCCAGAGCTGTGAGTGAACACTGATAACCACAGCAACCCGATGCCCCCTTTTAAATTCTGAAATCCACTTGTTATTTGATTAACATAGCAATCATAATGCTAATTAGGTTTTAACAAATGTATCTTGACTCCTTCAGAGTTTCAGCCTTGGTTCTGTTATACCCTTGAAAACACCTGACAGAAGCCAGAAACTCTCATCCTCAAGAGATGCAACAGTGGAGCACCTCATTTACACTTGAAACACAAGGTGAGGTGGCTTGTCATCTACATAATTACCCCACTATAGTAACAGCTGATGCAAAGCAAAAACCCAGATAATCTTTGGTCCCGAAGGACAGGAGCTTCAGAGCTCTGTAATACTGAGAATGACGTGGTCTCTGGGTGTGTGTAGCTGGTGCCATCTAAAGGAACCTGAAAAACACGTCTGATTCAGTGAATTAATAATATGTCAATGTGCGGGTGTAATTGGAGGGACTGAAAAAAAAGTCATTACAAAAATAATCACAAGGGGGCAGAAAAGGTAAATCGACTGTAGTAGGCTGCAACACTGGTGTGCTATTTAAAACAGGAAAAAATAAGGTTCCATATGTGTGGAATTTGTATTGCTCCAGTGCCCCCCCTCCCCAAACCCCCCTCAGTTCAAAAAAACACACTAAGGTTAATTGGAGTTACCAAATTGCCCATAGGTGTGAGTGTGATGGGGTTGGCGCCCCATCCTGGGTTGTTCCCTGCCTTGTGCCCATAAGCTCAAACCCCCCGTGACCAAGAATAGGACAAGCAGTTACAGAAAACGGGTGGATGGATAGCATGCCATCTAATATTAGTAGTAATAATTTTATACACATTTAATAACATTTGTAAGTCAGGGGGATGCACTTCATAGCACCATTGCCTCGCCCATGCAGGGTTGGGAGTTTGTATTCCATCACTGCTGGGGGGCACGTGTGCATGTTTTCCCTCAGTGACACAAGGTTCCTCCCATGGTCCACAGATATGCAGGCAGGTTAAGTGTAATCTCTAAATTGCCCATAGCGTATGAGCATGTGTGTCATGGGATGGACCGTCATTCTGGGTGTCCCCTCCTGCCTTGTGGCCTATGCTGCCAGGCTCCACCCCCACTGGATAATCAGGTAAAAGGTTAATGGATGGATGGATTTATAAATCAGACCTCAGAGTCAGCTTTCAGTTCTTAATTCACAAGGGTTCATGTATTTTCAATACAATATGTATGAGCAGCACTGCTTCAAGAACTGTCATGCTCTTTTATTCAATACGCAGGCATTGAAGATATCAGTTTCTAAGAAAGAAATCTATGGTCAGATATGCCATATTTTCAGTAAAATGACTGAAAGTTATTAGCTTAACAGTGTGGCATGGTGGCTCCGAAGACAGCACTGCTGCCACACACCTTGAAGGTCAAGGGTTTGAAATAGGGGTGGATTAACTTATCTAGGTTCCCTAAACTGACATCGGTATGGACACTCAGTTATTGCTAGTTGTCACGAATGGGGGAGGAATGATGATCCAAATGCAGCTACTGTAGGAGTAACCAAGTGGGGCTTCACTGAAAGACTGGAACACACATAGATAACAAACAAATTACTAAACAGGGGCAAAAGGAGGGAGGGAATATCCCAAGGGGCATCAAAAAGCCCCTAACACAGAGCATACTAACACTAACAAAGGAGTAGATAAAGCACATATATACACTAAACATGAGCAACAGGTGCAGAACATAACAATAACTAAACACTAGGAATGTAATGGGGAACAGGTTAGGGTAATTAGGAAGAAGAGGGGAAGACACTGGATTTCTGCTAGCTGGACAGGACTGAACAGATGGAGACAGATCCTGACACAAGTTAAGAAGCTGTTCTTTTTTTCCTGAGACTGGGTGGGGCACTAGCCTGTAGGCCTGTAGCCTGGGATAGCCTATACATTATTCTGCCCCTGGTTCAAAGTTATTATGATTGCTGCAAAGAGTTGTGTCCAGAAATTGTGTGTGTGGAGTTTATGCATGTTCTCCCCATCTGCTGTGATGGTTTCCTCCAGTTTATTCTCATGGTACAAAGACTTATTGTCAGGCTGATTGGTGTCTCTAAATTGCCCATAGCTTATGTGCCTTGTGATGGACTAGCATCCTGTCCATCATCCCAACTAACTGACCCCCATGACTAGGAGACGCTGCTGGAAGATGGATTGATGGCATCAGTTAAGGAGAGATCTTCAAAGTACAGAAATCTAGGTAAGCTCCAGTGTCTGTTTAACAGCGAATCACAAAAAGCTAATGAAACTAAACTCACTCAAGGCTGCTCTGTGTAGATCAGTTCAGAGGAAAGCTTCGTCCCTGAAGGTTTCATGTGGATGCCAGCTTTCATTTCACCAAAGCAAATTAATTTAAAGGAGTACATTGGAGCTTGGGGATACCCTCAGCTAGTTTCAAGGTCTTAATTGGAATATTATTAAAAATTCATCCAAAAAATATGAACAGGCCCCTGCCCTGCAGGAGTGGAGTTACCATCTCTACAACTGATGAAGCATTGGCTCATTAGCATGGCTGAGCTTGTGGGTGGATGGTTCAGTTATCATTACTTCTGGTAACAAAGAATTAGGAGTAAGGACCAAGTTTCTGATTTCCGTAACACTGAGCCCATTACCCTCTCGACCCTTATCAGAATACCTGACTGCAGAAAAAAAGCACAAATAGTGTTGTTTTCACTTCAAGAATGCATTCTTAAATTGAAGTGAAACCCCTCATAGATTTCACTGAGGAAATGTACTCTTAAATACTACTTAGAAAAGCTTTAGACATAAGTACAAACAGACTGCAGAAACAAATAATACAAACCTGTTACGCAAATATCAAAATTAAGTGAAAGTTAAGTGAGAACCAAGCTTGTGTTGAAACCACAACATAATTTTAAACATTACCTGTCAAAATCACAGTCTACCAATATTTGAAGCACATTTCATGTGATTTCTGATGTGAATTGTCAAATTCTCTGCATTCAATGCATTAGCACTTCTTGACCATTGGAAGAGTAATTAGAAATAAACAAAAAATGAGAACCAGTAACATATTCTCAATAACTCACAATGCAGTTGAAGTTTGCAGAGCTTCCCCAATCAGTACATGAAAAGGATCTGAGGTACACAATGATTTGATGGCTGGCCATAAATATGCCGCTCACCACCAGGGGGAGCACTCAGCAACACACGGCAACCATAACCATGGTTTCTTCATCATTGGCCTTAAGGGGCGATGACAGGACAAGGCTGGCAACCCATGATTGCCCCCACCAGGGGGTGAAGCAGTCCTCCTTGGTGAGGCGTAAAGCCCATGCAGAGAAGAACCTTGAGAGAGAGGAGAGAAGGAATGGTTCTGCTAATAATGTTAGTGAACTTGCTTTCTTTAGGGAATATTTGAGGATGACTGCCCCCAGGCTTAAACCCCCATATTTATGTTACTTTTTGTTCTGTCTTTTTTCTAATAAACTTACCCAGTTGGGGGTTTTCCGGTATCTCTATCTCCCGAGCCTTTTTGCCCGTAAAAAATCTAAAATCACATTTCTTCACACAAATTTTTTTGACATTGGTACATGTAAGGAGTTACTCAAGCATTTCTACCCTTGAAGCATGCAGGACATGGTAAGCATTTCCCAGTCTCAGTAACATGAAGCTTAGCTAGCTGTTCCGCAGCGTCTGAGTCACATTGTGGTTCCAGAGATTAATCATGGATCTTCTGTTGAATTACCTGAAAGTTATAACCATTTTATTTCCACTAACTGCCTTTAACTGGATGTGGGTTATGTTTTATTTTCCACCAAATGCAATCAGACTGGTAACATTCTCCTGGCATCCACCAATACCCAGACTCATCCATCAGACTGCTAGACAGAGAAGTGTGATTCATCCCTCCACAGAAGACGTTTATACTGCTCCAGAGTCCAGTGGCGCCGTGCTTCACACCACTGCATCCGACACTTGGCATTGTGCTTGGTGATGCGAGGCTTGCATGCAGCTGTTTAGCCATGGAAGCCCATTCCATCAAGCTCCCAGCTCACAGTTTTTGTGCATTTATTGTGCAGTCATTGAGTCAACAGATAGTTGGCGATTTTTATGTACTATGTGCCCCAGTACGCTGCAACCCCGTTCTTTTACTTTATGTGGTCGGCCACTATGTGGCTGAGTTTCTGTTGTTCCCAAATGCTTCCCCTTTGCAATAAAGCCACTTGCAGTTATGTATGATCCACCATGGCTGGGAGCAACTGAGAAGGATGGCAGCTCCATTACAGAGAGAGGAAGCTCAGCAATGAAGGAGGGGAGGGGAGCAAAGAAGCTGGCCAGCTTCCCTGAGCTTCCCCTCTTCCTGACTACGCCAGCACCTATCCCCGAATTCCCCCCAGCCTGACTACGCCAGCACCTATCCCCGAATTCCCCCCAGCCTGACTACGCCAGCACCTATCCCCGAATTCCCCCCAGCCTGACTACGCCAGCATCTATCCCCGAATTCCCCCCAGCCTGACTACGCCAGCACCTATCCCTGGGGCCCCTAATCCTCCTTTTCACTGGATTGTATAACCTTCATTATTTATTAAACACCAGCCTCTCTGGGCTACTTCTTGTGAGGTGTCTGTTGCGTGCATGTGGATGTACTCACACCCCACCACAAAGGTCTTGGAAGCAGTTAGTGGTAGTGTGAATAACAATTCTCTTTTTATTCCAAGAATGCTGAAGTAGGATGATTCCTTGGGTTTGCAGACTGGTTCAGCCCCAAGTTTTCTCCTGGCTGTCAGCAACAATAGAAGATCTACATTCCAATTACGCTCATATGACCTTTGAGCAGGGCAGATATTAAGCTTCATTGTCACAACTATGGGTATGACTGTGAATAGTACAGTAAACATTAGGGATGCATATGGATACATTATTCAGAAACGCACAGATAATTTGTTGCAATCAGATATTTTTTCTACCTGAACTTTTACGATATTAGTTGTAAAAAGTCAACAAAATGTCAATGACTGGCATTTCTATGTTTCTTCAAAATGATTCATTTCAGCGTGGATGGCCTTTGATTTCACTAACTACTCATTTCAGTCACCACAAATTTTTTAAAAAGGAATCGCTATTTTCTACAGCTGATCCACCAAGCTAACAGACGGCAGGCTGAGAGCTGACCTTTCCCGGGTGTCACTCTGGGTGTCATGTCCTGTCCTGCCTGACCCTATAAAAGTAACTAATTAGTGTTGTATAGTAATAATTCATGGTCTCCTAGCAAACTGCACAGTAACATTAATATACACATAATATCACAAATACCACATCATTGGAATTTAAGATTATTACCAATCAACTGAAGGGTATTTTTCTATATAACTAAAACTGAATTTTCGATTTATATATTTTTTCAGTTTCTGATTGTTCAGTGCCCCTGGTTTTGGAGGGTCATCAGATAGTTCATAAAACTTAGTGTAGTTAAGGAATAACAATTGTATTGCCAATGAATATTAGATTGGAAACCACAATTTTAATATGATCTTTTATATTAACCACCCCCCCACTTCTAGTCTTCTGTCCAAATACAGACAGAGAGAGAGATAATTTTGTTGGTTGAACAAATACAGATACTGCTAATGACATTGCAATGCACCAATAAGTAAATGTTGAATTATTTAAATGATGAAGTGCTGTGGAACTTTGCATTATTGTGCTTCACTTTTTCATTATGTGACATGATTTTCAAGTCAGAACTGTGAGGTTCTGTGTTTTACTTCCATGGGACCTTCATTAACTTTGTGCTGTTTAGTATGCCTTCTGCATATGTCTCCACCATCTGCCTACGGTGTAGGGCCACATTTTGTTTTCACTTCATTTGCCTCACTTAACGTACATCAGTCGAATCATTCATCTTCAAGCCACTTGTCTAGTAGCAGTTCTTGGTGAACCTAGAGCAAATCACAAAAACAGGCCCAGGATCGCAAAGGTACCTAAGGGTGCTTAACACCTTCAAATTAATGATGTGTCCCTTCGGCTGTCACAGGACACAAATGCAATTACACAGAGTCATACAGTAAGGAGAGCTTAGAGACTTCCAATCAATTAACTCCTCATTTTTGTTTTTTGGGCTGGGGAAAATATTAGCCTTGTATGATATTTGGCACATTTTTACTTTTAATATTATCAGATCTTTCACCAAAATAGATAACCAAAGTGAACTAATTATAATTTGATACTTTCATCATTATAAGAAGTAATGTGACACTATAACCTCAATGGTCAAAATGACTCTTATCACTGTGTGCTCTCAACCAAAGTTCAAAAACAGGTGAAGCCATCTCTGGGGTTGGCTAATTAATTTCGATTTCAAACGCTTGCAGCCCTGGCCTGTCCCAGAGACACTCCCATCTCTCACTCCCTCATACTGAGTAACATACCTGCTATTCGCTAATATGAAGTTTGGTGATGTGGAGGGATTTAAAATTAGAGGCAGGGCTTCTTTGAATGCTGAGGAGGCAGCTAAGCCGGGTCTGACATCTCGTCACGGCGCCACCTGGCTGTAAGGATGTCTCGGCTTGTAAGGATGCCTCCGAAGGAGCTATTCTGGGTATTCGCCACTGAGCAGAAGCCCCAGGACGGTGCCATGTGGAGATAAACGTAACAGCCATTACGCTGATGATTCACACTAATCACGGTTCAAAAACTGCTCTGAAAATCATTCTTTCTATGAATTTCATTCTGAAACAAGTGGGAAAAAATCAGCTTGGACTGGTAACTGGGATGGTACTGAAATTCCCATCTGCTCGTCTGAATCTCATTCGAAGGACTTACATTATTCCCGAATTTGCCCCTGGAATCAATTAAGTTCATCTTAACCCTATTTTTTTCTGGTAACACTTTACTTAAGGCCATGTTTTTTAGTAATTTATAAACACATTCATATTGCATTCATAAAGCATAATAAACATGATACATTTACAATGCAGTACAAAGCATCCTTAATGCTTATAACAACCATTTAAATGCATTAAAAAGGTATATATAGTACATTATTGATGAGAGCTTCTTAATGCATAATACACATGGCTGTAATGTGTTATGCCTTTTGATAAATATTTAGAGCCGTGTTTATAATGCTTTATGGATGCATTATTATTTGTTATGAATGAGTTTATAAATTACGCAAAACATGGCCTTAAGTAAAGTGTTTTTCTTGGTTTTCTTGCTGATAGATGTGTCTGTATTTAGTTGGTTTGCAGCCACAAGGAAGTTTTTGGTAGCTACTCAAATTAGACAACCAAAACTAAATTCAGTTAGATCAGAGAAGAAGTTTAAAAGGCTAAGATAATATGTGCAATAAGTCGTCTTTTATCTATCCCAGAGAAACTCCAGTGCAATAATGCAGCACTGAACTGGGTCTTGTCATTAAATAGAGGGTTTTGTGGGTGTCGATGTCAGCGGCCCAGCCAAGATGCAGTAACCAGTGTCAAATCCCTGAGCCAGGTAGCTCTTACAGGTAAGAGTCACGTTACCTGTTTGAAGTCGGATAAAGTCTGTTTACCCTGTTTCCTTGCCACTGAAACTCGGGTAGGGGTTTAAATAGCTCAGACAAGTTGGTGTCCCATACGCAGAAGTGTATTAGATATCCATTAGAGTCCATGGCGGAGGGGATAGACAACAGAAGTCGCTAACAGATGAGGTGCAGCCGAGAAACAGCTGGAAGAGAATATGTGCAGCTGGAAATGTGGCTCCAAATGAGTCTGTGGGAAGGACATGAACCATGTCTCCTGTTCCTTCACAAAGAGTGGATCACCGCCAAGAGGTAACACAACTCGGTTTTTCATATCATAAATCTGATCTAGTTATATACATGTGACCACATCTGCTTTTAAGAGAAGATAGGTGCTAAAACCTGTAAGACAATGCCTACAGAGCTGACATATATATTTTTATTTGCACTTAAACGTTGTTGCACATTATATGAGATAACGTCTGTGTAGAAAATATTTTTATCTATAAAATTACTGATCATAAAAAGCCAGGCCTTCGGAGATTAGTTAATTTGATGAAATTGTATCATACCTTCAGCTATAAAATTTTTAAATGAGATGAAGTGTACTCTTGGGTGCTGGATTGCCTGTGGCTTAACAATCGCAGAGTTGGGGTGTAAATCACTGGCCCCAAGGTAATTCAATTTGATTATGATCATTTAATAATTCAGTTAATCAATTATTTGATTATTCTGATAACCAAACTTAAATTTGAACCTTTTTTTTTAATTCACTCAACAAAAAAAAACACAAATATGACCATAATATAGTATAATTGGAGAAAGTAGAATCTCAGAAGATTAATTTTTATTGTTATTATTAAACAGGAAGAACAAGCCAGTAAATTGTCAAAATGCCCATTTACTGAACTTATATAACAAACACATAAAGGAAGCACTGCTTTGATTGGCTGCTTTCACCTAGGCTAATTAGTAATGCTCGGATGTGGAAATTTGCTGGCTGTGAAACTTGTTGAGCTGGAGTAGTGGAATGACGTTGCATCTTTTTTATTCTGTGGAAAATGATCGATCTATGGGCTAGATTTAAAAATAAATTATAAACCTCTTGTAAGTGGTGAATGAACCAATGAAATCCTCCGTCATCCATTATAGAAAATGGATGATCGTCCAATGCATTCATCACCATTATTTTAGCAGTTGTGTCTTTAATTCGGGTTCTGCTAACTTTGAATTCTGATAATATTTTAATATTGATGAAAAATATCGTTCATGATTGAACAGATGCCAATATCTTGCTTTTCAATGAATTTCAGCCAATACCAATATATTAACCAATATATTGTCCATCTGTAAGGCTAACATTATTTTTTTATGAGCTAGCTAGTTTGCTACCACTGAGTTTTTATCATTGCTGCTGTAGCTAGCAAAAATAATGACTTTTTTTTTGCTACAAAAGAGGGCCAGTTCCCAAAAGCATCATACCGCAAAGATTATCTTAACCAACAGAGAAAGGGCTCTGCGCTACAAAACAGGGGCGAGTTTATCAAAAGAGTCTTAGTGCAAAAATCATCAAGTAGTGCTTCCTTTTTGAATATTAATGAGGCTTCCCCTGTATTTTTTTCGGAAATGTGTGTGCTGTAGCGTTCTGCTACTTTGCGTATCTTCCTGCATGCGAGCACAAAAGCACACAACCCTGAAGTAGCGGTATCTCCACCCCCCCCCCCAAAAAAATCATGCGTTGATGCAGTTCAATCACAACCTTAGTAATCCTTTTATCACAATGCATCAATGCATCTCTACAGCCCTACCACAGATCCACAACACAATAGTGGAGGTTAACAGGTTCTGCATTGTACAAGTTCTAGATATATGGTTAGAACATGTCAAATTTGCAGTGTTGTACATTATCAATAGTTCAATTATTGTAATATAATAATGTAGTTAAACATCAGACAGTGTTTGATGTTGCATTAATGATTTTCAGGTAAGACTTTCACAGTCTGCGAGATTTCTCTCTGTTAGCGTGCCTCGAACGTATTTATAATCCTCCTCTCATAGAGACTTCAACATCCCAGTAGAGTCAATTCAGATTTTTGACAAACATGTTTCTCCTTTTCGTTCAACAGGATGGATTTTACATGGTGGCAATGGAGAGCAAGATCATGTTCTACCACCACACTAAGGGAGATGGAGATGCCAGACGATAGTTTCAGCTCAAGCTCTCCATAACCGTTCTGGTATTTTGTCCAGCTGAACCCAAACTGTGGCTACTTGAAATGATGGGGCAGATGTTGGAGGATGTCACAGACGGCTTCGGCATGGACGAACTGGAGTGCAAGATCTGCTTTTGCGTCTACACCCTGGGAAGCCGACGGCCTAAGGTGCTGGACTGCTGTCACCGACTTTGCACCAAATGCTTGACTAAGATACTTGATATGGCAGAGGAACGGTGCATCACCTGCCCCTTCTGCCGCTACCCCACCACCTTGCCGGAGGAAGCTGTGAGAGGCCTCCCAGATGACTGCAACCTGGTGGCAGCCCTGACCATTCTGAGACGCGATAGACAGAACCTCAGCCAGAACTCCACTGCTGAGCTCCTCCTCAGCCCCAGGCTCCTCGGTTCACGGGTTAACACTCCCACTTCTCACCACTCCTCCAACTGCCTGGTCATCACTATGATGGAGACTACCCAAGAGCCAGCAAGTCCCCATCGCAATCCACTAACCCCTAACCCAGACTATAGCTCTCCCAGTCCCGAGTCTACAACCACTGTCTACCAACGCAGGTCCACGTTAGACTGGGCTTCCATCATCTGCCAAACCTCAGCCAAGGCACTGGTCTGGCTGTTTGGCCTGTTCTACATCAGCTCTCTTCCTCTAGGTGTCTACCTGCTCATAATGCAGGAGACAATGCTGGGGATCCTTTTGGTCAGCTTAGTGCCTACAAGCCTGGTGACCTTCATGGTTTATGGTCTGTGCCAGGACTTGTGTCAGAAGTTCTGGGACTGCATATCATCCTAACACCATACAATAAATATGTGCATGACAGCGTGACAATGAGAAACTACTGACTGTGGTCATTGTATCATGTTGGAGTTGATAATAGCATCATGATTAACATATTCGGAATTAGGGACTTGG
Organism: Boulengeromyrus knoepffleri; assembly: GCA_026770805.1. NCBI lineage: Eukaryota > Metazoa > Chordata > Actinopteri > Osteoglossiformes > Mormyridae > Boulengeromyrus > Boulengeromyrus knoepffleri. The sequence goes on from JABJVO010000001.1 coordinate 27,373,563, forward strand.
TGACCAGTGGAGGATAATCACCAAGGGCGTAGCTTTGGTTTGAACACTGGGGGCTTGAGGTCTCCACCCATTTAGAGGGAGACATTATTATTGGGGGCTTTGTATTAGCCAGTTTTGATTATTGCAGCAGTTACAACCCCCCTGTAATTTACGCCCATGGTAATCACCACACGGTGACTATGACACAGCCAAGACGTCATGTCAAGATAGGGAGGCTGTCCCTTTGATCTGAAAGTTGCTGGTTCAAACCCCCAAGCTGACGTTTCACCATAGGACCCCAGTGAAAGGCCCTTAACCCAGAATTGCTGCATGATCAGGCTGACTTTGCCTTCCCATTAGTAGCTTGCTTTGGATAAAAAAAATATATAAAACATAATTCCTAGTTCAAGATGACCATACAAAATAAAAGATTTATGATTATATTAAAACCCATTAGAAATTTTATTTTTTGCGCTTCGATTAAAAAAAAAAAATTGTGATGTATAAATTATCTTTTTACAAAGCCAAAATATTTAAAGACCTCGTAATTTTACTTCACCCTTTTGGATAAATAAATTCCCAAAACACGGGAAAAACGTCCTGTCAAACATTCATAATGAAATGCTGAATATATATATATATATATATACAGTATATATATATATATATATATACACACACACACACCGATCAGCCATAACATGAAAACCACTGACAGGTGAAGTGAATATCATTATCTTGTTACAATGGCACCTGTCAAGGATGCCATTATACATTACACAAGAGAACAGTCAGTTCTTCAAGGTGATGTGTTAGAAGCAGGAAAAAGGCAAACGTAAGGATCTGAGCAACTTTGACAAGGGCTAAATTGTGATGGCTAGAAGACTGGGTCAGAGCATCTCCAAAATGACTGGTCTTGTGGGATGTTCCCAATTTGCAGTGGTCAGTAGCTTCCAAAATTAGTCCAAGGAAGGCCAACCAGTGAACCAGCGACAGGGTTATGGGCGCCCAAAGCTCACTGATGCTCATGGGGAGTGAATGCTAGCCCGTTTGGTCTGATCCCACAGGAAAGATACTGTAAAACAAATTGCTGAAAACGTTAATGCTGTTTATGATAGAAAGGTGGTGTCAGAACACACAGTGCATCACAGCTTGCTGTGTATGGAGCTGCATAGCTGCAGACCGGTCAGAGGGCCCATGCTGACCCCTGTCCACCGCAAAAAGTGCCTACAATGCAATGCACCTATACTGGGCATGTAAGCGTCAGAACTGGACCTTGGAATAATGGAAGCGATGGCACCAGGATGCACTATGGAAAGAAGGCAAGCTGGCGGAGGCTGTCTGATGCTCTGGACAATGTTTTGCTGGGAAACCTTGGCTCCAGGCATTCATGTGGGTGCTACTTTAAACAGGTTAATGCTCCCTGCCACACTGCAAAAGCTGTTCTAGAATGGATTGAGGGACACGAAAACGAGTTCAAGGTGTTGACTTGGTCTCCAAATTGCCCAGATCTCAGTCCGATGGAGCATATGTGGGATGTGCTGGACAATAAGTCCCATCCATGCAGGCCCCACCTCACAACTTCCAGGACTTAAAGGATCTGCTGC
>JABJVO010000001.1:27376548-27388761 GCA_026770805.1 Boulengeromyrus knoepffleri
TTATGTTCATGCTATATTTATAAGAAAATAATAATAACACATTAAATATGGATATAGCTACCTTGTGTGTCTGTGGTCCAGGTATACATTACATCGTGGGGACCAAATGTCCCCATAATGTGATTAAAACCTATTATTTTGACATTGTGGGGACCATTTTTTTCAGCCCCCACAAGGGGAGATTCAATTTTATAAAAGTCCTTCACTGCAGTCAAAAAACAAAAAATGCCAAAAGTCTTGTTTTTTGTTTGGTTACTTATGGTTAAAGTTAGAGCTGGGTAGGGGTTGAGGTTGGGATTAGGGTTTTGTCCATTTCACTAATGTGAAATCAGGGACAACTGATGACTATAAAGCACTAAATACTAAAACATGTTAGTATTTCCTGGATACTAATTAATCCACAGAATAACTACAATAGAGACACTACAGAAATATTTATGCTCAGTTCTTGTTTGTGCGACTTATCTTGTTGGGACCCACTTTCATAAATATAAAATAATCTATAGTGCCGCAGAATTGAGGTGGTGTCTAAAATCTGCTGGGGATTCTTTCCTCCAGCTGCTGCAGGTGGCTGCTTTTCGAACCCCTGGCTGCACATCCATCTCCTGCACGTGATTTGTGGGGGAGCAGCAGGGATGAGAACTAGAGAAGCAGGTGCCAGATGGATTTTGATTTCCGGCAGCTGGAAACTGAGTATAAAACAGCACTGGACACAGCTAAAAAGCAGAGAAAATCAAATAAGAGAAAAGCGTGTCTCTTGTGAGGTTTCAGTAGAAATATAAGACTGTCTATATACTTCAATAACATACACGTTCAATAATGTGTGCTTTCAGTACCTTAAACAATGCTCTTGGCACACTTTGTATAAATGTGTCATGGGAAATGGGGCATTCTTTGAAATTATTTGTGATGAATTGATCATTTGCTGCTCTAAAATTGTACTAGAAGAAAATAAAATGTATCATTCTACGGAATGGCTGGCTAATCAGCCACACATCTATGCGGCAGATATTTACAGTGGCAATTTTATGCCATGAATTTTATTCATAGAACAGCAAGTTTTGATTTGACTCGCTCCTGAGATATTTACTTTCCCATTCCAGGAAGCTAATGCTTGGTAAAAGTGTGGAATAACAATTAGTAAATGAAATAGTAAGCAGAGAAGTCTGTTTCAGGTTACACTGTGTAGAGCCATGAATGTTTAAAACAGCTGAGACCATGCCAGATTAAGTAAGGTCCTATAGAAGAACCTTGTCAGGGACTGACTTTTACCTGGAATCCTTTAGGATTTCATGTACTATTTACCTTTAGTGTAAATACTGTAGACATTTTTGTCATTTGATCTCACATTAAATATTGTATTGTAGTATAATGTTTAGCATTCCTAAATACAAATATGTCTACAAGTAATCGGTTATACACTACCAAAACAGCAAGATACTGAACGCAAATCAGTATTATACAAGGAAATATCACAAGTCTTCACTCCATTAATTTTACAATGGGCTTCCATGTCCCTTTTTCTGATGCACAGACTTACAAAGATTGATCTGGAAAAGCAGAAACTGACAATAATATAAGATTTAGGACCCAAAAGATACAGATTCAAATATGAGTTGAGCTTTCTGGTGATTAATGTATACATTTTGAATTTTTTATTTCTATATCATGTGGTATATATGGATAATATGCTTAAGTTTGTGCCCTCGGTATAATTTAGAATGTAGTTTTAATAGCAAATCACATTACAGTGCAGTCTTGAAAATATCATATACACAGTAAGGTTATGTAACTCCAAGTATCTCATGGGCCAGATGGATGCCCCCTGGTGGACATCATTCAGCACGTTTCAGCAGCATCCTGATTTGGAGTTTTATTTCAAACTGTTTGTTTGTTTTTTTACAGTACTGTTTGATAATGACTGATAATCACTGCCCTAGCCCTACAAATAAGTATCACTGCAGTTTTATCCCAGAAATCTGCCATTACCCTGACCTTGGTTTTAGAATAAAACTCAGCAGGTTTTTCCATGATCGATCCACACTTCTTTTAATCATATTATACGCAGTCAGGTTTTAAATTATTATTTCACATAAGTGGTAATGTTAAGTAGTCATGGAATTACACCACCTTCCTGTGTTACCATTATGATATACAGTACTGTGCGGAAGTCTTAGGCAGCCAAAAGAAGATGATGTTTAAATGATCTTTATGTTGGTGAAAAACTATGATAGTATGCCTGTCAAAGTGTGTCAGCTTAGGCATTTGAAAACCTCTCCTAATGTCACTCCAGCATTTGTAGCAACCATCCAATACATCCATGTATTTTTTGACTTGGTCACTAGCACTGATTATAGCTAATCAATATCTCATTGACTTTTTTAACTAATTAAATTAATTAAGTGAGCCGGTGGTGAAATTTACCAAATACATGGAATGGCTGAGGTGCCCCTGAGGAGAGGTTTGGAAACTGAAGCAGTGTTCATCTTGCTATCCAGCAAGATATCAGGAACATTTTGGAGAACAGAAGAAAGTCTTACTAGTTTTTATTGTGCTATTCTTAATTTGCATATGTTCTAATGCTTAAATGGCGTTTTTGTTCTTCTGCTAAAGTGCACTTACTACCCAGCCAAACAGCTTTAAACATTTCTTTTGACAGCCTCAGACTTCTGTATATATAGGATGCCCTCTGCTAGCTATGTGGTATCTGCTCAGATTGTAATGTTCATATTTTTGTGTGAATCCTCCATGCCCGTATCCCCAAAAACAGAAAAATGGTCTTCAGAAAAAAAAAAAAATCATCACGTTTCCTTTCCCCATGAAATATTATGCATTTATAGCTATTTCCAATCAGTCTAATGTATACTTCTGTACAGACCACATGCTATGTTGAGGTCAGCAGAGAATATGGGTTCAAACGGACACAAAAAAAAACAACCATCACACTTTGAATGCTGCATGTGAAATTGTGCCTAGTGTTTCAGTAAAACTATAGATCTTCTAAAGAAAAAAAGACGAGAAATACCACGAAAAAAAATAAAAAATTATGCACCCGGAAAATTACAATCATGTTTACATTGACATTCAGCCATTACTACACCTCAGGAACCACAAACTGTCAAGGAAGTGAAAGCACTCAGCTTCCTATTAGACTCCAGTGCCAGGCACTGACTGGCTGTTCTATAATTTACTTAATTTACTTTTATAATGCTGCTGCCAGTTCTATCCTCTAAGCCTTCTTTTGTTCTGTTGATGCCCGTCTAGGCTTTGTAGGACAGAAGAGAATTTCTTACACTCCAGGATTTTCTTTAATTTTTCAAAATTATGTGGAGGGCAGGCCTAGATAGCTTAGCTGTCAATCTAGCTTCTGGGAAAAAGATATATTTAAGACTGTGAGGTACAGCTCAGTTAAACCCTTCCATTACATTTGGTGCCATTTCAGGTTTTTTCCAGTAGATGCTGCTATGGTCCCAAATACTGTATCTGTAGTCTTAAATTATATCATAATTAATAAGATTATTTCTTGAGAATTTATGAGTGTGTATGAGGTTATTTGTTTGTTTTAGTGAAATTGTAAATCTAAAAATAAGACATCAACTCATCATGCTTCAACCCAATTGAAAAGAAACTTGGGTTTTATGTAAATATACATATTCTTTCAGCTTCGCCTGACTGACGCGGCACCATAGATCAATACTTCCCTTAAAAGTGATGATGGACATAGACATCAACTCATCTGAGCTGTATTGGTTTTTGGAAGCAGGTCCAGAAAGTACAAATCCAGACCAAGGTTTTGTTTCAACCATCCAGTTGAGCATAAAGAGTCACAGTCACAGTGCTCAACTGGTTGGTTGAACCAAAACCTTGGTCAGGATTCGTACTTTCTGGACCTGAACTATCCAACTCTGGATTTGATTATATGGCTTGTACTCATTGTGTTGGTGGTACCAATTTGGGACCTGAACTTTCCACCTCATCTGGCTTGTGGGTTTGAACCTTATCTGCCACAGATTATATATTTCCTCCGTTACATTGGTTTCCTCCTGTGGCTCAAACACATGTGATTTAGTCTAATTTCTGAATGGACTGGCACCAGTGCCAGGTTTCCTCATACCCTCTGCTGGCTGGGATGGGCTTCACTACCTTCCATTTGTTTTCAGTATGTGCTTGAACTGTGCTGGTACTCACCAGTATGCAGTACCAGCACCTCTTTGTTTTTCTCTTCAGAGTACCAGCACCTCTCATATCTGTTTACATGAATAACAAAGGGAGTACTGGTACCTGGTACTGAATAACAAGGGGAGTACCGACACCCGGTGCTGAATAACAAGGGGAGAACCGACACCCGGTGCTGAATAACAAGGGGAGTACCGGCACCCGGTACTGAATAACAAGGGGAGAACCGACACCCGGTACTGAATAACAAGGGGAGTACCGGCACCCGGTACTGAATAACAAAGGGAGAACCGACACCCGGTACTGAATAACAAGGGGAGAACCGACACCCGGTACTGAATAACAAGGGGAGTACCGGCACCTCGTGCTGAATAACAAGGGGAGAACCGACACCCGGTACTGAATAACAAGGGGAGAACCGACACCCGGTACTGAATAACAAGGGGAGAACTGACACCCGGTACTAAATAACAAGGGGAGAACCGACACCCGGTACTAAATAACAAGGGGAGAACCGACACCCGGTACTGAATAACAAGGGGAGTACCGGCACATGTTTTTCACCACTTAAAGCACTGCTTTGAGTGAATAGGCAGCTCAAAGACGGATAAAAAAATAATTGTGATGCTATATCGATACTGTTACCAATGTACCATTAAGGTATGAGGTTACAGTTGTAAGCATTAAGCCATCCTGCTGCCCATGCTCAAAATAGTTAAATAACTTAAATGGCTATAAACAGACACATCTAATCTAATAAGCAAACCATCACATGGAAACTTGTCAGAAGGCTCTCAGTGACACCTACTGAACCCAAGAGGAAATAAAAGAGAACACACAGGAGAAGAAGTTTGTTTTATTTCTGTATTTATGTGCTTCTGTACCAAGATATGAATCTTTCAATGCGGAATGAAGAAAGAAAAATACAACCATTAACTAATTTTAGGTTCCAGACATACCATGGACATTTACTTAATAATATGTATAAGGAAAAGTATGACTTTTAAAATATTATTAAACCAATAAAACACAAGTAACATCTGTTTGTATTATGCTTTAAAAGCATTGTTGCTATATGTCCCTGGGGATGTGGAATCTTACATTTTATATCAAGAAATACATTTCACATTTTGTTTTGTTTTCTCTTTCTGTTTCTGTAGTGGGTAGTATTCCTAGAAGCACAAAAGGAATCATTAATTTTATAAAAATAATTTGAAGAATAATCATTTATAATTGGGGGATTTATTACTGATCACTTGTAGTTAACCATGATCTGCTTGATGATCTGCCTTTTACTTTGTGACTAACCATTATCCATTATAATTCGGCCGTACGTTTTAGAAAGTGTTTTTTGGGCTTAGATCACAGAGGTGTGTGAAGGGTCACTGCAGCCTTTCTTCTTGCTTTTATTTATTCCATATCCTATTCTTATCCTATTTCAAGGGCATTGTTATTGCTATTTTGAGGTCACGTGCACCCTGTAATAACAGGAAAAGCAATAAGTAAGCCAAAAGCTTTTTATTTACATTTTAATTGTTAGAGTAAACTACACAGACATCAGGACCGCATGATTCACTAGCTCAAAGCCACTACATTTCCCATAGTGCACCAAACGTTGCGTTAAATAGCCCTGTGATTGGCGTGGACGCTGAGTTCCATTTTCCTCATGTCTTTAGGTCAAATGGGGTCTCCGATCGTCTTTGTGTCTGTCAACAAGGTCACTTGTATCTGTAAACGCGTGTCGAACCTGCAGTTCCCGATACAGGCGGACACCACAGATTATAAACTAAATGAGTGAATTTTTCTCTGTGCAGAGTTCTAAGGCTTTGCAGAACTATTTTTTATGTTATTATCATACATTTCGCTTTTGTCGCTTGGCAGAACAAGTATGGAGACGAATGAGAGAAACGAAAAACGGTGGTTATGCGTGAGGCACGCCCCCTGTATGCCTAAAGCGAAAGTAAAGAAATGATGGTCATGCATGAGGTACGCCCCCTGCAGGAGGTACCACGCTGACGTCCGGGGGAAGGCGAACAGTGAGGTAAAGGGTGCAGCTCCTTACCCCGGCGACCAGAGGGCTCCGTGTCTGTGAATCATTTAATCAAGGTTCCATAGACAGATCCTGCGTTTTAAACACTTATTTAAGTGAATGCGTCTCACTTTTTCACTTAATATTTATGTGACTGCGTTTCACCCTAAGCTCCAGATGGCCCGCAAGGCGCGCCTTTGAGGAGATGGACATGATCGCCGTGAGGCTCGGGACGCGTCAGGGTCTCACCGCCGCACTTCGCGGTACGTCGTGCCCGAAACATTGTGTCACCGCGGCCGCTGTCCCTCCGCAGCCCGAAGACCTTGGCAGACACATCAGCCGCAGGGCTTCTCGGCCAGATCCCTCCGGTCCTGCCCCTCCGTCTGGCTCATACTTACGGCGGGGAAGAGCGGGAGCACTCGCCGGCTTGGGCTACGGAACTTTCTGTGTGCGACGCTGGTGCAGAAACGAGCTTTACACGGGGATCGGAGCCACGCTGTCGCTTCTGAAGCGTACAGTTTTAATTGCCCGAGGTAGGAGAAGCCTTTCGAAGCATCTTATAGACTCTGTTACAAAGCTGGTTGCGAAAATCCATCAAAGGAAGCCAGATGGTGACGCCATCACATCCAATACATGAATGCAGTGAGTCTGATTTATGTACTGTCCAAAGTTCAAGTCTTGGGTAAAATGGGAGTATCTATTTCTTATGCACTTCCTGGTTTCAGTATATTGCACATCTCCAAGCCCTGTTTCTGGACCTGCAGTTGCGCCGGTGATCCGGTCCCCATGGCAAACCGAAACTGATCTGGGGTCGGTCATCAGTGGTACAGTCTTTGAAGGCATATGCTATTATGGATATTATCTGTTAATTCGTGTACTATACGAAATCCGTCTTGCTTTAGGTAGCAGTAAGTTTGAAAATATAACCCCAGGTCTTTAAGCGATTATTCTTCAGTTCGTAGCAGCGTTTTACTGCTGCTTTTGAAATATTGCCTATGAATATGCAAACATCCTCCAGTCCTTGATCGATAAGTATAGTTTCTTAGACCGCCTACTTCACCTCAGACTGAAATAAAAGGGTAATGAGAATATTTTCAGAAAATTTTGGTTTGATTGTCAATGAAATTTACACTCCAGCTGTTTTAGTTCACATTTCTACGAATAATATCTCTTCATACTGTTTATAAAACGCCGATTAAATCATTTTAGTAAACATAAATCGAGTTGTTACTGTGAATATAAGGCGTCAATAATGTTAAATATATGTTAAATGTTACGTTATGTATAAAGTATATCGGTATTATTGCAGTGTAAACCACATTGTTTACAGTGAAAATATCGGTGACCTTTTCGAACTGTAGAATATCACATGTATACACACATGCACACACACACACACACACTACATACGCGGGGAAAATCTTAAGTAGGTTTACTTGTCACTAACCCCAGACATTCCAATATACAGTACTGTGTAAAAGTCTTAGGCAGTCAAAGAAAATGCTGCTGTCGTTTTCATGTTGGTGTAAAACTGCAGTATTATGTCTGTCAAAGTGTGTCAGCTTAGCCATTTCAAAGCCTCTCCTAACGTCACCCCAGTATTTGCTGTGACTGTCCAATACAATCGTGTGTTTTTTGACTCAACTCCCCCACCTCATATGGCTAATTATCTCATTGAGTCATTTAAGTAAGTAAGTTAATTAATTAATTAATTGAGCTGGTGGTGCAATTAAATGCATGGAATAACTGAGGTGCCCCTGATGAGAGGTTCAGGAACTGAAGCGGTGTTCATCTAGCCATCCAAGAAGATATCAGTAACTTTGTGGAGAAGAGGAAATTCTTGTTCATTCGTTGTACTGTTAATTTGCATATGTTCTAATGTTAAATTGTGCTTTTATTGTTCTAAGCACATATACACTTGCTACCCAGAAAAATAGCCTTAACCATTTTCTTTGACTGCCTAAGACTTTCACATAGCACTGTACACCAAATAATATACATATGAAACTAGTAGCCTTTCCAAATTGTTGAACCTGTGTTTCAGGTTCCTTATCACAAGACGTAATTGTCTTTGCTTTGATTATTATATCCTTAAGTATTATACCAATAATCATTGTTTATGAGCAATTATAATATAATTACGTCTTATTTTCAGTGTTTCTCAATATGAGTGTACATATGTGGTATTAAATATATCATCACGATAGATCTATTAACCAAAAACAAAACTAAAAGAAAAAAGATTGCTACTGTTAGTCTGACATCTCTGTCAGTCACCCATGTAATGTGAATTCACAAAACACTCTAGTTAAAAGCTGCAGACTGTACACATACTAGTAAGCAGGATTTCCAGTCTTCCTGAAACCAGGGACTAGCAAATAAAGATAGAAAAGTGCTTTAAAGTGTGTAACTGGCACTGCATCTTAACATACACTGCAGCTTATCAGTATAAACAATTTCCTTATGGTAATGGATATACATAGGCTTCTCCAGTACTGTAGCTCACTGAGTAATCAAGCTCATCTAGAAAATCTAGCTGCTTCCTATGGCCTGGATATTACAGGTTTGTGAGTGATCTATGTCGCCAGTGGTGTAAGAATCCCACTTGTGAAGTCTCAGCAGCACAGTTTCAGTGAAATAATGATTGTTGACCAAAATAATTTATGTGAAACAGTGTAGATATACACAAGAGGCAGCTCAAAATTAGATAAGGACAGTTCTGTATTTGGCCTGGGCAGTATACCGAATTTCTACAGTATATCAATTTATTTTCAAAATGAGATATAGGATAGCACAATACTGTTTATGTCGATATACTTTTTTTGTGGTTAAAATTATGGCTTTGTTAAAGATATTTAATGGAGACCAATAGTATTCTGTCCTGGTTGCTAACTTCACGAGAGCTTCAGTCGTGATGTTGCACAGAATCCAAGAATACATGGCTTAAAATAAAACTGTTAAGGTTTCATATTGACCAGCTTCCCAACAAATGCTAATTCATTAACATCCTTATCACCTTTGGTGTCAGATGAAACCCTAATTTTCTCCCTGACTTCCCCCTTGATCATGATCATTTGCTGACTGTGTCCTTATTCGAATCAACCAGGAACACTGGAGCATCTTCAGTAGTGGCCTGTCATCAAGAGGACCCAAAGAGCAGGCCATGAGCACTTCCTGCTCCTTGGGGGAGGTGTCATTTCTGGGATGCCAATGAGCAGTCCTTGATGTATAACCTGGCAGTAGGCTGAAGCTGACCTTGTCTACATGTCCTCTTCATTACAGAATTGAGTACCTCAATCAGAACCTTGCAGTCTGAAACGGCCAAGTCGGAGAACAGGAAGTTCTTCTTTGACACCCACGCTGTGGTTCGTCTGCTGGAAAACAATGGTTAGCCACGCAATGACTTCTACAACATTATATGTGTAATCCCTCTGAGGGGTGTACTGTGAAGCGAATTTAATGGCTTTGCGTGGTTTCTTGAGACTTCCAAGTTTTGGGTACTACAAACACACTTTTAAAATGGGGTATTTGCCATGGTAATTGAGCTGCCTAACCTGTTCCGAGCAGGTTTAAGTGCAGGCTTTCAGTTTAAAACAGACATAAATCCTGCCCTTTCACCAAATTAATGTGGCCTGTGTACAGGGGCGGATTAAGGGTGTATTCACACTAGGCGATCCGGACCCTGCCCAAGCATATTTGTCCCCCAAAATCTAGTTAATTTGACTAGTGTGATCGCTCCATACTGTACCTGGGCCTGCTTGGGCAAAATTCAGTTGGACTTGAGCACGGTACGCATCTCGTGTGATTGCTATCCGTGCCCAAGCACGAAACACAGACATGACATCAATGGTGCGACTGGTACACGCATGTGCCCATGTACACTATACATGAACTGGGCCCGGAAGGAACGGATTGGGTAGGCTGTACAGGTTGGGTAGGGACAAACATTGTGGCCAAGGGATCGCTTTGGTTTATGGGAGAGGTGTAGTGTTTGCTGGAAGTTTGAGTCGTGCTCAAGCGCGGTACAAGGCAGCCAGGCCTAGTGTGAGTACACCCTAAATGTGACGGCGGTGCTGAAAATGAAGTTTGCTGAGCAAGGTGGATATTAACCTATTTCTTGCCAATCAGAAAGTGACTCGTAGTTTGCTTCATAAGTTGCTGTCACCAAAACCAGCCCTTGAATGTCAACAGACACAGATTCTGATTAAGAAATCTCAAGTCAACTTACCAATTTGATAACCACCATTGTAGTGCCATTTACTACTGGTTGTGACAATCAGTGTTAGTTAAACCGATTCGCATTAACTCCGGGATTGTGAAGCTTGCTTTATAGTACAACCCACTGGTCTGTAATAAGTTACTGGAGAATAGTTTGTAAATGAAACACAATCCAAAATGTTGATTTTAGAAAGTAAGACTTTGACAGCTTTTTTTTTTTTTTTTAATCATGCCGTTACTTTTTCAGGGTTCAGCTCGCAGCAGGCAGAGGTCGTCGTGAGCGCCTTAATGAGAACCACAAATTCCAACATGGACGTCATCTATAAGGACATGGTGACTAAAGTTCAGCAGGTACGCTGGGCTGTTTCCTTGCTGTTAAACAGGTCTGCATGTTTTTCATACCTCGGGCCCTTTAGTGACGTGATTTATGTGGCAATTCTTCCTTTGTTTGTGTTCTATTTACCGTATGAAATGTATTATGTATATTAAATTGTGCAATAATGAAGTATATTCTGATGCAGATAGAGCATTGTACACTGTACTGTAGTTACTATAATGCGTTTTTGTTCCAATGCCGTAAAACAAATTCCTTGGACATGTAAATCTCCTTAGCAGATAAAGTTCTGATTCTGATTACTTTTTGATATGTTGGTCATACAGCACATACATTTTTATGCAAACAGTACAATAAATTTAAGTGCTATGTAACTATTATCTGAAAATAAACACGACTAATCAAATATATAAAAAGCTTGAAACCAAGAGGTGTCATGCACAGGTTGATTTACTGAATGTAAGCATGCAGGTTTTCTGTTGGCCTGGTGTAGGAAATCATGCTTCAGACAGTGATGTCCCACATTGCTGCTGTAAAGAAAGACATGGTAATACTGGAGAAGAGTGAGTTCTCCACCCTGCTGACTGAGAACGAGGTGAGACGAGTGCATTGCATGCGCAGGAATTGGAGTTGGAGGAATGACGTTATAGATGTCTGATCTGTAAACACTGAAAAGACATTCTGCTATAGGATATTACGTGTTAAATATATATATATTTTTATTATAGAAAGTCAAGATTGAGGTCCTTCAGTTGAAAGTGCAGTTGAATGTGAGTATGAAACTATTCATCCTGTGGTGTATTAGTCCTTTTGGCAAAAGTTTGAAATTCATAAATCACTAAATCAAAATAAACAAAGAAACTTTGTGTGCTGTTTTAGGATGTGATGAACAAAGTGCATTCAGATACTATTTTGGAGATGAACCTGGAGAAAAGCAGAGTGAAGGAAATGGTAAAGTCCATTGTGTGGGGGCTGGTGTCTGTGGGTATGTTATATAGCTTCTAGTTTTCTGTTGTTTCCATAGTGTAGTGGTTATCACATTTGCCTTTCACACGAAAGGTCCTCGGTTCGAAACTGAGTGGAAACATGGTGGTCTTTCGCTTTAGGGGGCAGCGTATGGCTCAGTGGGCTAAGCCTGTTATTATTATTATTTGTTTGCACATGTGAGGTTATATAGTTCCACATTTTAACAAACCAGCCAGAATGTGCTGCTGTTGTGTTAGAATTACAATTGTTTATAAAGTATTTAAATAACATATGTACATGTAGATGCCGGCTTGACCGACATCTCATTCCGAAACCAGGGGTATTAATATGAAGATGGAGTGCACTATAACATGCCCTGTGCTTCCAGGGATGGGCTCCATCAGCCCCCCCCCCCCCCCCCCCCCCCCCCCCCCCCCCCCCCCCCCCCCCCCCAACGCGCCCAGCACAGCCTACAGAGTGGGTTGATTAT
>JABJVO010000001.1:27393930-27407329 GCA_026770805.1 Boulengeromyrus knoepffleri
TTTGTCTGGCCCCTCCCCTGGGACCTTTTTGCCTTGGGAGACCCTACCAGGGGCTATTGCCCCCGACAACATAGCCCTCAGGTTCACTGAGGCACGCAAACCCCTCCACCACGATAAGGTGGCAAATCCTTTCACCCAATTACAGCTCTAAAATGTGTCGTTCTGTTCCCGCCTGCAACATCACGCCGGTCACCAGCCACACCATGCAGTAGCTACACTTGCGCGCCCAAGGACTCCTTCAGTAAGGAGGGACAGTGCGTGCATGCGACCTGCACCAAGCCATGGTGGATACTTCACCCGCCAGCAGCTGCCCCCTGCCACCGCTGCAGAGAGATTAGGCACTTCGCCCACAACTGCCATGCCCTTGCCCCGAACAGCAACCAAGAAATGCCAGGCAGGTGGCGCTGTGAGGGTGCACCACCCACAATGCATGCCAGTTTAACCCCAATAGCTGTACCTAGAGTGGGCCGGGCTATGGGGCTATATGCCTGGTCACCGAAACTTGTTGAGCTCTGGTGGACATGGGGTGCACCATCACCCTGGTCCACCCGGGCGTGCTACCAGGTACTGGTGGAGTTGCGGCAGCTGGCTGGGAGACCATTGATGTACCGTTTGACGTTGGTGACTGGCGTGTGCTTGGCCATGAAGGGGAAGAGGCAGCTGCGTGTCCAGCTGGCCGGACACATGGTGGTGCAGGAAGTCTGGCTCATCGACATCGCCAACCCCTGCATCTTCGGTCTGGACCTGCTGACTTGACTGGGGGCCACCATTGACATGCTGGGAGCAAGTCTCCACCTCGGCAGAGACATGATGGCCCTCCAGCATGATGACAGTGACCAGCAGCGGAGAGGGAAGGAGACCACTCACTGTAGGAAGGGAACAGCCGGTAGCACCCAGGGAAAGAGCACCAGCAACACAACCCCAAGCCTTACTCCGATCACGGAACACAGTAACATCGCGTCGGGCCGTCTCAGAAAGACAAAGCGCATCATGGTGGACTGTAGCCACCCTGCACTGCCATTTTTCACTTTTATGTCATCTGGCAGGAGAATCAGGACAATATATATACGCACAGCACGATTCAGGAACAGCTTTTACCCCACTGCTGTAAGACTGCTCAATACCCAGTAACACAGTAACATGAGAGGCTTTTCTTTCTCTCTTTTTCACCGGGCAATAAAAATTCTGTCTCCTCATACCATGTGCAGTGCTGTAGCACACAACACTTTACATGGCACTGACACTTTATGTCATATGCACTATGTGTCTTCTATGTTTCATCTGTAGAGATGGTACTCAAGTAAGAATTTCATTGTGCTTTGTACACTGTACTCTGTACATATGATGATAATAATAAACTCAACTAGTCAGACCTAGATTGCGCATTTACAGCTGGTGCCTCTGCACGTTTTTTAACTGGCACTAGTATGCTCAAGCATATTACTCCAATTTTAGCCCCACTTCACTGGCTTCCTGTCCAGTTTCGAATCCAGTTTAAAATTCTTTTATTTGTATTTAAGTGCCTTAGTGGCTGTGCCCCTCCTTATTTAGCAGAACTGCTTCACCCATATGCTCCATCTCGGTCGCTTAGATCCGTACCAAAGGCAAATCGTAAACTAAGGGGCGCAAGAGCTTTTGCAATAGTTGCACTAAAACTCTGGAACAATTTGCCATTGCATGTGAGGGAAGCTCCATCTCTTGTTTTTAAATCTCGCTTAAAAACCCATTTTTACCTATGATTATTCTTTTGCTTTTATATGTTTTTGTGTTTTTTTTTTGTATGTTTATATTTGTATTTGTTATATGATGTACAGCACTTTGGTCAGCCAGGTGGTTGTTTTTATAAGTGCTTTATAAATAAATTGGTATTGGTATTGGTATAGGTCTGAATGAAACACCTAAATTCAATGATTAAGGGGTATGTCCCAATACCTTTGTCCATATAGTGTACATGACTATTATGAATACATTAGGTATATTTAAGTATAACCTAAATCTATATGTAGCGCCCCCAAGTCTTAGCTTAAACAGTTAAATGACAATAGGCATCACCACCTTTATATTAATAGACAGCTGCGGTATTAACAATTAAGTACTAAGCTTGCTAACCAAAGAAACACAATCACCCAAGTATTGCAAAACATACAAACTATTTACTTGTAGTACACAGAATATATAAACAAATGAATGTAGAATTGAATTAAACTGGTAGTGTGAAACAGTTTTTCATATATCCAAAATGCACTTATCAACAAAAATGTCTGTTAAAGTACAGTCCTTTCTCCAATGGAAAAATCACTCTGTAAATTCCATACAAAAATAACAATTCGTTTTAACTCAAACCTATAATCAGCAATAATTTAAAATGTAAGATGAAAAAAAGGTACAAAGCAGAAGAATCAATCCTGCGCAGCTCCTTGGGCACATAGTAACCTGAAAAATCGCATGGCTGCTCTGGGAGAGTCAAACCAAAAAGAAAAAACTGACACGACCCTTTCTGAAGTCCAGTCCAGGAAGTCTCTCTTTCGCCCAGCGCAGAATGCCAGCCTGGAGCTTTGCACAGCTAAACCGCCTGCTGTTCTCCTGCTTTGCGGAGGTATAACAGGGCCTGGCTAACTCAGTGCGCTGGGCTAGCTCACAAATGGCTCAAACATTGTACCCTGAAGGTGGTACTGTTTATCAGGGTGATACTGCACCAATACACACAGCAAGACTGGTGACAAAATGGTTTGATGAACATGAAAGTGAAGCTGAACATCTCCCATGGCCTGCATAGCGACCAAATCTAAATATTATTGAGCCACTTTGAGGTGTTTTGGAGGAGCGAGTCAGGAAACGTTTTCCTCCATGAGCATCACAGGGTGACCTGGCCACTATTCTGGAAGAGGAATGGTTCACAATCTGGTCACTGTGAAAGACTTGTTTCTGTCATTCCTAAGACGAATTGATGCTGTATTGGCTGCAAAAGGAGGCCCTACACCATACTAATTAATTATTGTGGTCTAAAAGCAGGTGTTTCAGTTTCATAGTCCAACCCCTGTACATGTGTGTCTATGTGTGTCATGGAGAGCAAGATGGGGTAGAGGAAAAGAGAATTTGTCTGCAGGGATCAGTGTCATTAAAGAAACTCATGTTTTTGACCTAAAAACATGGTGGTGTTCACTTCTGCTCTCTCAAAACCACTAGTGTGAAACCCTAACTGTCTTACTAACTTGCTCCTCACACTCAAACCTTAATCACATGTCACTATGCACTGTTCGCACAACATGTCACAGAATGCCACCAGCAATAATTCCATAACAAAATTCACGAGTTCTTTTGAAGGGCCACATCACTCAAAATGCAGGAAACGAGGAATGAAAAGCTAAACTCGTACTTTACTGTGAACTTCACTTGTGCATTTGTGCTGTTTGCATGTGCAGTTGTTATTGTTGTGCATGAGCTACTCTTAGCCAAGAGGTGACTCTGCATATAATGCAAGTTCAGAAGAGCAAGAACTGCTAAAAAGTACAATGATATTTCTGTATGTGTGCAGCCTCTCAGTACAACTGCTTGATAGAAGCATTTACATGGAGGTAATCATGTGCCGGCAGCTTAATGGTTAGGAAAAATGTAACAAAGGTTGAAGGCAGAGCGAACAGAAGACACAGCTGAAAAGATAACAGCAAAGTACAGGAAAGCCTCACTAAAAGAAAGGAAGGGTCTTTTATGAACTCCATTACATTTAAGTATTTTGCAGACACTTTAATCCAAAGTGACACACATTTGAAAAAGCAGTCGGCCAGCCCCTGCAGTCGCTGGGAGTTAAGGGTCCAATTGTGTTCTTCAGAGCGTTGGAATTGATTCTGCACACAAGACAGCCCCTATGGGGGAACCATGACAATGTTTAGGTGTTAGAATCTCTGCGGTCTAACTTGATTAGCTGTACAGCACCCTCCATAATTTGTGCACTTTTATATAGAATATCAGGTGCAGTGACCGGTCGAAAACCCCAGAAGGTGTGGACATACAGCGTTACCCCTGAGCCCTTGAGAAACAGTCGATTTGCACAAATAGCACAAGATTTTGCAATGTGATTTTTTTTTCTGAGCAATTTTGTAAACTGAGATGTCATTTCTCAACACATCTTACTCTTAGATGCTGCAGACCTCAAACAATTTGTGGTTGGTGGCTGACAGATGGATACCGTTTCTTCAGTGGGACACATTTCAGAGAAGGATCCAGTGTCTGGTATCTTCCTAACTACACTGAATGCTCAACCATGAAGAAAAGCTGGTATGGGGTGCATGTCAAGATGTATTATAGATGTTTGGTTTGTCTGTAGTGATTGGTGTTATTAGGAGAGTGACAAAGTAGTAGGGGAATAGCCATGCAGATATCTGTTGTCCCATGAGCTGGTGTCGCTGCAGTTTGTATCTATATCGAGCTTGTGCTTATACTGCAGCTGCGTCGTTCAGCCACACCACTTCCCCTCTCGGCGCCTCCCCTCTCTCGCCTTCATGCCAAATGTGAAGAAGCAGAAAAACAGCAGCCCACTTCCCCTTGAGTCTGCTGGACACATACATCCAACACATCCAACAAGCACAATACTTTTACCCCCAGTTTGAAGGACAGTGGAGCCACGTCCCTCAGAAAATCACAGCCGTCTGACCCCGCAGGTAACGTAAGCATCCTGTTCTCTTACTTTGCTTTACATGCATACACATACATGCACCAACACACACTCAGTGGGGTTAGGACTTTTTGCAGCCTCTGACCAGAAATTTGTTGATTTAAATCCTGTGGCAGGCAGAGTCAGTTCCTCTGTTGGGCCCCTTGAGCAAGGCCTTCAGTGCCAGTTGCTCCAGGGACTGTCTGACCCTGCTTTCTCCAAAAAAGTGTCACTTTGGACAACAGGGTCTGCTGAACGATTTAAAAAATGTTAAATGTGCACATTGAGCCTTTGGGGAGGATGGTGTGTGGCTCAATAGGATAGGACACTGGACCTTTGCTGGTTCAAATCCCAGCGTCAGCAGAGTGAATTAATCACTGTGTCTCAGAGCAAAGCCCCTAACCCCCAATAACTGACCCCGCTTTCTCAAAAATGTATGTCACTTTGGATATGAATATAAAGGTCTACTAAATAAAATGTAAATCCTAACTTATGATCGTATTTTATGAAAGAATTGCGATTTTATTAAAACGCCATTACAGATTTTTTGCGCTCTTTTAATATTTGTGATGTCTTAAATTACATTTTTTATATTAAGCCAAGGTACCTAAAACTTCGTTATTTTACTTGCTTCGTTTGCGTTAATTTTAGTGCAAATATGGACTATTATGAATACGAAATGCTTGATTTACTATAACTAGTTGTGTTATAAGCATTTTACATACCATGAAAAATACTGCCGAACAGTTATGTCTATGTATGCAGAGAGCAAACTACATGTCTTTGGTCTGCGGGATTTAGTATGTGACATGGGGAGCACATGCTATCTGCACATGCTATCTGCACATGCTATCTGCACGTACGAGCGGCGCATGCAGAGAGCAGAGGCAGGATCTGAACGGCAAAACCTGCTGGTGTGAGACGACACACACAGACACCTGGAAAAAAAGAAAAAAAAAATCACACTGTGTTAATTATTTTAAAAAGCAAATATATTTAGGAAATACAAACAGTCCCAGGGTTAAGAATACGGACAACTCGTACTTATGAATGGGCTTCCAGAAAGCTTATTATATTTAAAAACTTAGGTAAAATATAATGGTTCCTAATAACAAACAATCACACTACTTTGTGATGCTCCTGAAAGTTTTTCCGGCTTCAGCGGTTTATCAGCTTGATGTACAGTAGTAGTTACCTTTATTATTACTGTATAATAATAATAAAATCATCATCATTATTATCATGTACTACACTATTATTTTTCCAACTTACCTATAAATTAGACTTAAAGACAGACTTAGGGAATGGAACTCGTTCGTAACCTGGGGACTGCCTGTAATGAGACCTTTAAGGAAATTTCTATCTATGACAGATCAGATATTTATGCTGTTTTTAATTTTCACTTCCTAGCTGTTCCATCAGTTGCCCAGAGATGACGAATCAGAACAATACTCCCAACATCACCAATCCTCCGTCTCTGGATAGAACCAGCTCTGCCGCACTGGTGTGGATCTACAGTCTGACACTAATCGGCGGGATCGTGGGGATCATCTTCATGAGCTTCATCCTGAATCGGCAGAAGGACAAGCTTTCCATCACAAACATCTCCATCATCAACTTGGTGGTGGTCCACGGCACATTCCTGCTCTCGGTACCCTTCCGGATCCATTACTTTGCTACCGAAACATGGACTTCCAGCTTTGAGTTCTGCAAGCTTGTAAGCATCATTATCCACACACACCTGTACCTCTCCTTTTTCTTCTACTTGGCCATCTTGGTGGTGCGGTTCTTACCTGTCATAGGAAGAAAGCCAATGGGCTTCAACCGGCCGTTAATAGCATTCCTCGCCAGTGCGACCGTCTGGCTGTTCTTCTTCCTTAGCATATTTCCACCTCTCTGGATACACTATGGAAAAAACCGGATGGGTAATGAAACTCAGGGAAAATGCTTCAAGTTTGAGTCAGATATCAAGAATTATGTCATACCTGTCAACATCACAATGGCTGTCGTCATAATAGTTACTAGCTGTGCTGCCCTAGTCATCCTGTTATTGGTGCTAATGAAGATAGCAAGGTCAAACCATGGGAATCTCTTCTCCCACCAGGAGTTTCGGGCACAAATAAACAACATAAGGTTCATCGCCATCATGTTTATCTGTTTCCTGCCCTATCACATCTTCCGGATCTATTACGTGTTGCACGTACAGAGCGATCAAACTTTAGCAAACAAAAATGAGGTATATTTGGCCATTACGTCATTGTGCTGCTGGGATCTGCTGACGTTTGTTATAATTAAAAGGTGAAGGATTATCTCTCCCATTTATTCCGCCGTCAAGAAACGGACGCTGAAGAAAATCAGCTTCCATACATACATCCATCTTTTAATCGTTTATCCTGGTTAAGGTAGTGAGAACTAGTATTCATCGCTGCATTTGGATAATCCAGTACCATCATCAAACACTTGCTATAAATGCGGACATGAACGATCCATGAACTAGACTTCACTTTGCAGTGAAACAATGACTTTATTGACATTAAAAGGCATGAACAATCAATCATTACTATTATTTTCTGTGTATTAATGGATAGAAATTTTGTGTCTTGCAGTGTTTATTTTTTTCCACAGGTTATACTGTTCAAATGTCCTGCTTTTTTTATCTTGGATGTCAAAATAACTCTGTTTTACACTGTAAACTTCAGCTGCCATAAAAGTAACTGTGTAGTAAATATGATACAAAAAGATGTCTGTTTAAATGTGGGGGGTGGCGTTTCGTAGTGCAAACAGTAAACCAACAAATGTTCATATGACAAATGGTCTTGCTGTATGTGCCTTAGTCTACAATTTAGAAACAGTCGTTATGCCAGTGATCTGCCTCACTAATGTATTTCCCACATGTTAAGCACATACAACATACTATTTTTAAAAGAATGTATAAAAAGCCTGATTTGAAAAACAATGCATGCAGCTCATTTTATATTAATTATGAATGTTTTGTGCTCCACACACAAAATGCAAGGATTGCAAGAATTAAATAACTAATCACTTTTTTTGCACAATAAGTTCCTCCAATACTTTGGAATGAAGAGTAACAGAAGCATGTAGTTTTGTGTATTCGTGATAGTGTTATATGTGACAGGGGAACTCCATCTCCCATCTCATATTTCAGAGGACACACGCACAGCTAGCACACCCTCCAGCCATGCCAAAATGGCAGAGTATTGAAGTTGCCCCTGTCGAGTACCTGCACCCTTTCTTCTATAATGGGGAACCCAAAATAAAGTCTTGTCCAAGCTGATTTGCCTGTGGCATGTGGCTTTGACCAGCACATCATTGCTGACCTATAGACTGATATATTATTACATACATTTTTGCATATTGTCAGTGTAATTTCTCAAATGAACAAGCAAATGTTTACTTTGATTTAAATACTTTTTAGTTTAAACTGTGTTTGGATATTCAACTGAGTACATTGTTTTTTTGTTTATCACGCTAAGGTCTCCAACATTTAAAATACAGTTTAAAAATACTGTACAATGTCCAGTACCTGCTTCTCATTTGCATATTAATTAATCTGTTTTATGTGCCACTTGGTCACTTGTCACATTTTACTAAGAAAATGTTTTACATTACATGTTTTTACATTTCTTTGTAGACCACAATTTATAAGCTATATAATCTATTATAAACTGATCCTTAAAAATAGTACAACAAATGGATACTTTATTATTGTAAACACATAATTTTCATTTTCTTTTTACAATATGGCACTTAAACTCATTAGTGTTATAAAACAAAGATGGATTAAATGTCTCATAATTGATATATGTCTCCCATATTGCTGGTCCAAAACAGACCACATATTGCCAGCCTAGTCTATCAAAGGTGGTGGAGCCAGATTCAGTTTGAATTCAGGCAGCTCTTTAATCCCAGGTTGGAAGATGCCGGGCTTTTGTTTGAAGGAATCTCGGCTAGACATCTCTCGTCCGGTGAGTTCCATCAAAATGGAAATCTGTTGTTTTGTTAAAACAAAAAAGAAAAAAGTAAAAGGTCTTACAAATAAGGAAACACAGGCTTTGTGTTATGCTTGGTGATCCGGCGAGCAGGTAAGCAGGCAAGTCCAGTCGTAAGTGCAGACAAACGGGGTGTATTGGAACAGATCGGGCTGACACCGAACAAACATCCACTAACATTAATAACAGATCTGGGCAGACTAACTCAGACGCGGACTAAATACTCAAGACAGGCTGAACTGAACAAGCAACAGGTGATCACAATCAGGAAGTAACACGAGGTAACGAGGGGGGCGTGGCACACACGAGGATCGGACGAGCCGGGCGTGACACTTTGGCAGATACATATACAAATTAAACTTTCTTCAGCAGTGGTTCTCAAACTTTTTGTTTGGAGATCCCCCAAAAACATCAGTCAATTCATGTGACTGACCCCTTTCAATAAAAAATTAAAACTTGCTAAGGCTAAGTTTAGCTAAGCTAAGTTTACACTCCATGATTTTCCAAGTTATCAGATCACTATACCGCTATTCACACTACACAACTTGTCATTTTGTAATCAGGAATCTTGAAGTTGTGGTTTACACATACACGACTGATCAATGACAGGGCTCACAAACTACAAGGTAGTTCACCGGGAGGAATCGCTGATGAGTCTGTCTGGTCTCTAAACTATGTTTTGTCACAAATCCACACATGTGAATGACACCGGAAAACCACAATTCTAATATCAACGTGTTACAAACTGTTAAAACATTTTAATTAGACGGCAACACATATGCACACCATTTACAAATGCACGGCAAATTGACCCTTGGGTTTCATGTCACCCCATGTCTCGCGCTTTCAGTAGCTATTGCTCGTCGCCGCACTCATTGCCAGTCACACTTTTCACACTACAGGAGTAGTAGGATATTTACACATAGCGACTGAGCGCCAGTTTGCCAGCGCAGATCGCACACCAATTTGCCTCCGATCTGGGGGTTTCGTCTCTCAAAATTGTCGGTGAGTGGAAAATTTGAGCAAAAGTCATGTAGTGTGAGCATATTGGAAATTAGCTGCAACGCTTCAAGCAGCAAGAGTAATGCCATCACTATTATTATTATCATTATTAATATCTAAAAAAATGTAAATCACATATCTGTTTTTTAAAAAATTACACTATACTGAGTCACCTGCCAGACACCTGACCGAAACACTCTCGCCTTGTCGCTATTTCTGCAATGACACCTGCTACGCACAACTATGTCATTCAGCTGACCTTTAACCCTGACAAAAATATATTGTGCAATTCTTCACATATGAGAAAGGAGTTCATGGAGGAATAAGAACATCATATTTTCTTAGGTTTTAAGGGTAGATAAAGCACAACTACTCAAGCTTGGAGTAAACGGTTGGAAAATGTGACGTACCCGAGAAGGGTTTTTGAAGGCTCTCTTCAGAGAATCCGAAGCTGCAATCTGAGCCTGATCCAGTTCTGTTAACTGAGCAATGTTAAAGGATATTGCTTAATGCAGAACGACGCCTGGTGAGTGTTTCTCCTTAAACAGTGGTAATACACAAACTTTTATCAGAGTCTACTGATAACATTATCATTTGAACTGCTTTAGATAGACTTGTGCCAAGAGCATCTTTAAAGAAGATATACTAGCCATTTAATGGGTAAAAATAAAAGACCAACTCTGAGTTTGTCTTCGATGTGTGCAAGTGGTCTAATAAGCTCTTTTAGAAACTGCTTCAGTAACTTTCCCAGCCATTCAGCTAGGCCTCTTTACATAATGAGAGCAATCAGAATTTAAAAGGGAACTAACTGCAATGAGTGTGTACATACCTCAGACTCTTGTTCAGCCTTCTCAGCTGTGATGGGAAACCACTTCCTCTTAGGCGACTGGCACTTGAAACAGGCCCACTCCGGCGCCTGAGCCTCCTGCTGCCTCAGGCTGCTCTGAAGGCAGCCATAGTGGTAAACATGGCCGCAGCTACATCGGCGAATGGGGGCAGAACGAAAGATCGGCTGATCTTTCACAGAGTGACGTCGCATGAGAAACGCTGGCCTAAGTCAACAGTGGGTTCCGGTCAACTCACCTGAAAACGATGAGCCGGGCCTGGGAGCTGACCCCCCAGCTGTACCTCTGGGTGCACACCCCACATCGCTGATGGGCGGGGGCAAGGCCACGTGACACGGCGGATCGCAGGCTGCAAAGATACCAGTGCAAGTCCTGGCTGAAAAGGCTACTGGTGGCCTCCATGAGGGTCTGCATACACAAGAAACACAACGGATGGTAGGAAAACGGTATTGTTCTCCAACAGAGGTGAAGCAATGTTCTCAAACAAAGGGGAGATAATGTTGTACATCAGAGGGAAGACAGCATTTTATTACAGATGATATGCCATGTTCTCCAATTTACATTCTAGAAGAAGCGTGACAAACTCAATCACGGAAATGGCCCATATGAAAAACTACCAATGAATTTGCAGGCCGACCAAGACTTATTTAGTTTATGTATGACCCAGACCATATTAATTATTATTATTATTATTATTACTATATAAAAGAATAAGATAAAAAGGAGATAAACTTTAATCAAATCAAACTTTACCAATCCCAGGAGAACATTATTGAAAAAATTATGGAGTGGAATGATAAGCGGTACCATTTGCAAAGATATTCGCTAAGGAACGACAAAATAGCTATGGAGCAATTTATGGGCTGCACCCTTCGAAAGACATGGTTGGCACAGCCTTTTTTTGGGTTGTAATGGTACATATATTCATCGTGTGCGGTTCACTTACATCATTTTCAGTTCAGAATATACAAAACAGAAG
The DNA here is from genome assembly GCA_026770805.1 of Boulengeromyrus knoepffleri. Taxonomy (NCBI): domain Eukaryota; kingdom Metazoa; phylum Chordata; class Actinopteri; order Osteoglossiformes; family Mormyridae; genus Boulengeromyrus; species Boulengeromyrus knoepffleri. The sequence continues at coordinate 27,405,418 of JABJVO010000001.1, forward strand.
AATACATTTCCTGACATGGTCGAAACCGAAATACACTACGTGGAAAAAGTATTTGGTCTTTTAAACAGGAAAAAACTGCTTCATAAAATAAAGGTTGTCTGACAAACGCAAATCCATTTACATAAGGCAGCTTTGCATCTTGCAAATGTTGTTTAAATATATATTTTTTCACACACCGGCACATTTCCTCTGTAAGATAAGATACACTTTAGTGAGCCCAGGGGGAAATTCATTTGCAAATATATTTGTAGCGACTAATGTAAATATGTTCATTTAAGTTACCCTGATATCGGTAAATTTAAATTAGTGACCAAACATGACCGTTAGCTAATTCAGTAACAGACAATAAATACTTCTAGGTCTGGGTGAAGTTAAGGACATCTGCTAATAAACTACTTATGGAAGACAAAATTCTTTAAAATATTTACCCTGAACAAGCAGCCCACTGAACATGAGGACAATGTGAAAAATAACAAACATGTCTGCAGCATTTGTTAAAGAATAATTATCAGATGTTGTCAAGTCAACATCACATAGAGGTAGCATTCTTCCAGAACATTCAATCTGGATCTTCAGTTCCCAAAGGAACAAGCAATATATTTAGTTTAATTATAAGATGCCATTACCTAAAAAGACAAGTTTTGAGAAAGCACACACCCCATGCCTGAGGCATTTAAGCTGACAGTTTTATCAAACTGGTACTAGCTTACTTTCTCATAGACGTAAGCATCAATTATGCCAGAAATCAACGTCTTCACTTCCCCGTAGCTGCCGACGTTGTGAAGCGAATCCTAAGAACAAATCAGATCAGATAAGACCACATGTGTCTGTTACAGTGCAGTAAGTTTCACACAGAGGAAGTGTGAGTTTTTAAAATATGCACAACTACAACTGCTTTAAAATAATAACTGGATCATCGTATGTACATATCCATTTAGTATTCAAACATGGCATTTATATCAGGGTCTATGTAAGTCAGCATAAGCAGAGCAGACTTTGGATTATCTAATAATAACAGTTATAAACCCCTCACTCATCTGTAACAGAAAGGGCCCAAACACATCCTTAATATTTAGCGAAACCAGAAAGCCCAGTTAGATGGTGGACTAACCTGCCCTACATAGAAACAGTACCTGCATAAGTTGCTGGAGGATGTCCATTAGAGGGATATAGGAAGTCATGCTCTCTATCACCTCCTTGGTGAGGTTCTTAATGCCTGTAGGTCAAAGAGAACAGAATATAACATAGTAAAAGGTCCCTGCACCCAAAGGTCATGACAAGGACTTAGGGCAGTGTTTTCCAACCCAGTCCTCGGGCACCCCCAGACAGCCCACATATTGTTTCCGGGAGCTGGGAAGGAGTAAAATCGTACACTGTCTGGCAGGGAGCTGGGAGGGAGCAAAAACATAGACCATCTGGAGATCCCCAAGGACTGGGCTGAGAAACACTGAATTGGGGAACAGCATCTGACAATCTATAATATTAATGATGTGTCGGTTTGGTACAATTTACAGATATTAAACATTTCCTTTCAAATATGCTACAGATCAGTGTTTCTCAATCCAGTGTACGGGGATCTCCAGGCAGTACATATTGTTGCTACCTCCCAGCTCCCAGGACGCATGATCTGGTGAGAGTGAGTGGTGTGTGTGAGCGGTGAGAGTAAGTGGTGTGTGTGCGAGCGGTGAGAGTAAGTGGTGTGTGTGCGAGCGGTGAGAGTAAGTGGTGTGTGTGCGAGCGGTGAGAGTGAGCGGTGCGTGCGAGAGGTGTGTGCGAGCGGTGCGTGCGAGCTGTGAAAGCGAGAGGTGCGTGCGAGAGGTGAGAGTCAGCGGTGAGTGCGAGAGGTGAGAGTCAGCGGTGAGTGCGAGAGGTGAGAGTCAGCGGTGAGTGCGAGAGGTGAGAGTCAGCGGTG
>JABJVO010000001.1:27418557-27433802 GCA_026770805.1 Boulengeromyrus knoepffleri
TTTTCTTTTTTTTTCTGTTCCTTTATTGTCCTCCCTACTGGAGTACAGTCTGGGGCCTGTTTTTTTTTTTTTTTTTTTTCCACCTCCTCTCTCCTCACATAATCTATTTCTCTGAGTTTTCCTACAGTCCCCTGTCTTCCCGACCCGTATCGTCGGGTTGATGGCCTGTTTTTCGCTGGTACTTGTGACTAGTGACATGGTGAATGCAACAGCAATAAAGGAATCTATCTAAGTGCACGCACACACGCACACACACACACACACACACACACACACACACACACACACACACACACACACCGTTAAGCCAAAAAATGTTGATTATCTTGTAAAAACAGTCAAGGTCTGGGATATATTATATCACGGGTGTTAAACTCCAGTCCTGGAGGGCTGCAGCCCTGCACATTTTTGGGTTTCCCCTCATTCAACACACCTGATTCAACTCCTTCTGCTAATTACCACACAGCTCTTGAGCTTAATCATTTGTGGCGGAACAGGGAAAGAACTAAGCTACACAGGGCTCTGGCCCCCCAGGACTGCTCAGTCGCAGCGAGTACCTCCTGAGAGTGGTCTCAAAAGTTAAGTTTATTATTATAATACAAGGGCAGAATTGTTGGTTAAGTGGTCAAATGATTAACATTACTATATACTGCGGGAAGCTTTTGGGTCATTATCAAGAAATGGGTAGTATTGCTTTAAGATGGAGAGACGCCTCTTTAAGAACGAAAGTTCCGCCTTTACTGACAGCTCACTGCCAGGTCAAACCAGAAGCGTGTCAGACCCGGGAGTCAACGTGACACTCACACATGGGGTCAGACTCTAACAAGCATATATACTTCACAGAAAAACTCTGCTATAACATGTACTATTTACAGCACCAAGTCATAAACACCTGCACCTAAGTACAAGGTCGGCACATTTAGGCTTCATCACGGCGCACACGGAAGCATACCGGTATGCCAAACAGATAAGTCTAAATAGCCGGCCCAGCGGTGTCACAATACATTCTAGTTGGGTTGGTTTGTAAGCAAAGAAAAACAATTGCTCTTTATATTGTGGATTGTGATTCACACCAAAAATATTGCGATATGACATTTTGGCCATATGACACAGCGCTACGTAATTACATCTTTTTTACACATTACCAATTCCAATTTCCATGTATTCATTAGCATGCAGTATCATGTGTGTAGCTGTGTTTGATTCCATTCGTAATTTTAATCTTGGCTTAATAAGTGGCAGAATTATTGTTACCTGTTGTCTCTCTGCTTGCTGGGTCATATCCGCTGGGTTACACAGAAAATCAAGCGCCTTGGTGTGAAAGAAGGACAGAGTGCTATTGTGTGTGTGAAACTTTAATTCAGGAATATTATCCGGTAGGGTATTGAACACCCTAAACATCCTGCCATTCCTGAGGACAACAGCACAGCTAAAAAAACTAATTATAAAAACTAAGAATTACACATCAGACATTTAAAAACAATGAGCTAACATGTTCAAATTTCTATATTCAGGTAATAAAATAATTTCTAAAATAAATATTTCCTGCATAGAATTTCTACATTTTACCAATGTTTTATATATATCCATGTGCATTTAGTTTCAAATTCAGGTACAAAACTATATTTATAAAAAATCAAGTCTTTTAATCTAACAACAATTACAATTAAAAAAGATGCACAACCCAACGAAAAATGTCTCAATCGGAATATCACACATACAGGTTACCTGGGAAACCACATGCACAATTAGTAGAGGAATTAAGGGAGGATAAGGACTCACCTGATGGAAGAGCTGATGGTTTACAAAGAGGGCATCCTTGGCCTTGGCCAGCTGCCGGGCCAGGAAAGTGAAAAGGCTCCCGATCTGAGAGGGACTGAAGCCTGTGCTCTCCAGCATCACCTTCCGGAAGGCCAGAGATGTTCAGCAAAGAGAAACAGTCAGGGCAGCAGGGAATAGCTAATCGAGTGATTAGCAGCAGTATGAAATGAAAAGCAAGTCTACCAATAAAAACTTGAATACTACAAATATTATATTATATTATATTATACTGTATACAGTGGTACCTCAGAACTCGAACTTAATCCGTTCAGAACTCCGGATCGAATCCTAAAAAGTTCGAGTTCTGATCGAATTTTCCCCATAAGAAATAATGGAAGACCAATTAATTGGTTCCCGGCCCCAAAAAATACACCTAAATATGTTTTTTTTAGCATTTAAACACAAAATGAACAGGATAAAACAAGAAGAACATATACTGTACTAAACCCATCTAAGCACATTATATCCAAACAATGTGTAAAGTTAAAAAAAAAAAACAATGTGTTCTGCCCCGATCGTCCACTCCTTCCATGTGCCACGCCCCCTCGTTAACCCCATGTGTAATCCCTACATGATCAGCTGTTTCTGATTGTTGTCATTAGTCCTCTGTATTTTGTCCACGTTTCAGTTTGTTTCCCTAGTCTGGTCATTGTATTGTCCGTCTGCGTTTTGCCTGCCTTACCTGTAATTAAACCCCTTATTCCCTGATACCCTGACGTCTGCGCCTTTGTCTCCGTTCCTTCCCAGCTTGGCGCGACAATATTATTATTATAATTAAATGTATTATTATAATTTTATATTATAATATTATTATATTTAAATGTATTAATGGTTTATTATCAATATTAAAATTAAGAAATATTTCTTTTTAAATGTATTTTATTATATAATAATAATAATTACTGTTACTGTCTATCATTGTCTAAATTTATTTTACTGTCTAAATATATGTATTCAGCTAGTGTAAACATGCATGATGCTATCACAGCTAATGCGAGGCTGAGTCTGAAGCCTTACCCTTTGTTTCCACTGAGAGACGTGCCGCGTGACTCATTTCCCTGCGCGTACAAGTTATCTTAGGTCGATGTTCACAGTTTGACTTCTGAGATTCAGATCGAGTTCTAGGTAATTTTTTTCGAACTGGTTGGTTCGACTTTTAAGAAATTCGAGTTCTAATGAGTTCAAGAACCGAGGTACCACTGTATATATATATATTAGCACGTTAAGACATTAACCCATGGTTAGCACACATTTGACATACACATTTGTACCAAAAGGCATTATTTTCATGTTTACGAACCAAAAACACAGCTATTAGTAGAACTACTTGTCTATTGCCGAAACCATAAGCAAGTGATTAGTTTGAAATTGCCTGATTCACCTGGCTGGCATGTGTGGTTCTAAAAACTGGATCCAAATCCTTCTGGCCAATCAAATTCAACAATTAAACAGTGCCGTGGTATAAGAGTAAATTTAACATGTTCAGGTGATTTTGGTCAACAATGGGCCACATATGTGACAGTGCTCCAATAATATTACAATGGAGCTGAAAGAAATAGAAACACATAGAAACATCGGCGCCCACATAACATCATAGTGCAATGCATTGCTCACGTGTCTGTGGTGATGCTAGTACAAGCAAGCCTACGGAGCTGCCACTCATGTGAAAGCACAGCACATTCAAGTATTGTGTACATAATTGTAACTGATAAACTACATTGCTGGTTTAGGTATTCATATTACTGCACTTTTCATCAGTATTTAAACTATACCATATAGGCTAGATGTGTAGTAGGCTATACCATCTAGGACCGTACAAGTACACTCAATGATGTTCGCACAATGACAAACTTGCCTGACGAAATGCATCTCTCAGAACACATCCCCCTCATTAAGCAACGCATGACTGAATATACACTGTGGAAAAATGTAAATCTATAATGTCTGAGATCTACTCACAGATTAGAGGCCATGTGCAGACCTTAGATAATGGAAAAAAATGTAATAAATAAGTAATGAATTAAACATTTGTTTTGCATTCTCACCTGTAAAAGTATGTCTATCACTCGTTGATGAAACTCAATTGCTTGCTTGTCTTGCAGATCTTCAAATGCCTGGATAACATTAAAAAACAAACAGTGTTTACCCAAATATAAGATGTTTTTTGTTTCTCTCTCCTTAACACACATCTGAAAAAGTGGTGGTGTCTAATATTCAGGGTGTAGACAAAAAGGGAGTAGATGGAGCCATATATGATATAAAGTGTTTTGATAAGCTTACTGTAATATAGGTTTGCGTGAGCGTGAGGGTCAAAAAGCGCAAGTGTCACACTAGATGCATGGGAGTTGGCAACCCAGGCAGAGTATGTTTAGCGTGTGTTACTGAGCGTCATGTTAATTGTTGGGTTCCCTGATAGTGGCCGCTAATAAATATAATAATTCATTTTAAAAGAGCTGTCATGTCATTTATTAATATGGCTGAACCTTTCTCCACAATACGATTTTTTACCCTCTTCATGTGGGTCTGCTGCACTGAAAACATTGGGTGACCTCAAGGGTTGTGGAGCTTGTAATATTCATCTCCCCCTCCCCCAAATAATGCATTTGTTTTTTGGAATTTTTGCTGTTATTGTTATTATTAGTGTCATTGCACTTATCATAATCCAATTGCCTGTGGTTGGTTCTTAAACTGTGCTTGCTGATTATTATAAGCTTTTGTCAAATAATATTATTTATCTTTATAAAGGTAAGGCTTGATATTCCAAAAACGTTTTTCTTCTTCAAATGCTTGCCAAAAAGTGGAGGGTCGTCTTACAATTGGGGTCGTCTTGTAATCGGGCCAATACGGTACTTTAACTACACCACATAGCACCATGGATTCAAACTGGAAAACACGTCATTTCCGCACCACCGCAGATACACGCTCACCAGCGACAGCACGTTGAGGAATTCCTTTGTGTTGTGCTGAAGCAACGTCCGAATTAACAGGTATGGTCCTTCGCTTCCCTCCACATCCTTCACCCACACTTTCGTGAGGCAAGTGAACACCTGGGGGGAGAAGATTGTGGACATCAGCAGCACCCATTACAGGACCTGAGAATCTACCAGAGGTTTTAGCTTTTTTATCTGCCAGCCACACAAGCTTCATGCTATACCTCACACCTGAATTTCAAAACAGAATCAAAGACTGTGCTCTAACTGAGAATAAAATGGTTTCTCATCAGTTAAAATCAATACTATTTCCTATTTTACTGCTATAAACTGTGTGGAATGTCTGCCGGGGAGATTTGATTTGCAAATGAAGAATTTTTGGTAGTATGGGAAAATAATCTCCCTTCTAAATGCAGATTCCACACAACTACAAGGAAATAACCGGAAATATATTAGCCTTACCTGTGTTTTTACAGTCTCCACCATAGGGGGCAGTATTAAGCCATAGGGGTAGGCCTTGCCAGACAGACAGCAGCTAATTATGGGAGACAGCCATCTAATCAGACCATCAGTCATGAAGATAATAGTAAATGTCATGTCAACAAGGGTGTAAAGGTGATATCATTGCTAAAATTCTGTACTGCCCATATGTGCACCCATATGGTTTCTATATATATATTTTTTTTTTTACCTGATGTAGACTAAAACCTTGTTTCCCACATTCACATCTGTATGAGAAAACAGGAACAAAAAGTGGTTATTTTGGTGTGTCACATCATCACACTAATATAGACAGATCAAAATTAAAGTTACACATTTTCATGTCAGCTTAATTTATTGTTCTTGATTCAATGGAACATTGACTTTTCCCCACAAAGATATAATTACAAACCCGCGTGTGTGTGCGTGTGTAGATAAACTTCATTATGTACTAATCAAAACAACAGTGGATGTTCATAGTTTGAAATTCACACACAGCAGGTAATTATTGCATTTGAACTAAATCAAGATATGGAGCAAATAAGTCATATAATAATGATTCCTCCCAATAACGCCTGCCCAAGGATCTCCACCTTTCTCCATGTTTGCATTAAAGGGTAACGCTTTACATTAACTGCACCTTCATAATGCACCCATTATGCATTCATGGAACATTCATCAGCAGCATGTAAGTAGGCCTTAAAATCCTAACATACCTAATGGCTTTAATATATATTAATAACATTATATACAAACAAACATTATAATTGCATAATGATATAATGTTTGTTATTAATGTATATTAAAGCTGTTAAGATATTAAGGCATATTTACATGCTGCTTATCAGTGTTGTATGAGTGCATTATGAAGGTGCACTGAATATTCTACAATATTCAGTTAATGTAAAGCGTTAATGAAATCTCCCAGTAATACAAGTGTGCAAAGGAGGTCCTTTATAGCACCGCGCCTCATTCTCCAAGAAGGCTGGGCACTCTGACCTGCTATGCACTGCATACATACAAACAAGACCCTTGCAGGTGGCGAGCCCACAACACACTTAACACAATGACTGAAACAACCGTAAACAACTTCCTGCTCCATCTCCCTGCAATTCTCAGGCCACGCGACATTCAGAATGCAGACTATCTATAAAAGTAATCTATATAAAGCTAATCTATAAAAGCTAATCTATAAAAGTGCGCTTGGAGATCAGTGGTCTGATGAAGAGATATGATGGTGGACCGGTGACCGGCTTGTGCATTTCTCCTACCTGCTCCCCCAGCGTGAGATGTCTGGGTCATACTGCAAATCAGCTCCTGTCAAACGGTTAAAAATACAAGTTCAGCACAAAATGAGCCACAAGACTGAGCTGTACCAGCTTTCATTTCGCTTTCCTCCCAGGGCGTGCAAGGTGAGAAAGCCCAGCCAGTCATTCAACCAAAAGAACAGAAAATGCACTTATAATAAATTATTATTACACATTGATAGAACTAACTCAAGCCACATAAAAATAAAACTTTAAAATATAATAAAATTTTATTTTACTAAATATTGTCAAACAGCATTTTCATCTGACCAATTGTACCCCCTGCACCCTCACAAGAAAAAAAAAGAAAAATATACATTTATTTATTTAGCAATAATGTTGTCAAAAAAAAAATCGATTCTCAGATACTAATCGATACTAATATTTAGTATTGAATTCGATATCAATTAGCACCTGTATTGATACTTAAATGCCAGTTTTGCATCTGCCGGTTCACAGAAATCACCGGCAGACTACAACAATTTTCAACAGGCATTGCAGCGGGCAGCCCCTCCCCCAACAATAGCTACCTGGAGGACCCATTGTTTTACGTGAGAGACACACTTTATACATGGCAGCGGGCGAAAGCAGCTCCAGCTTTAGTTCTGAAGCACCAAACTTGATAGAAAATGTAAAACACACTGTCTGGAAATATTTTGCATATGAACCAGATGAATAGGGAAAACCAACAGATGTGGACAAGCCCATTTGCAAGAAGTGCTTAACAGTTGTCGCATCCAAAACGAGCAACACGACAAATTTAGCGAAGCATTTGAAAGACCATCACTCCGAATTATTTTTACAATTATTAGTTTTAAGAGGTAAAGGTGTCGTTCAAACGTAATATGAATATTTTAGGTGCCACTGTCAAGCAATACTGTTAAAGTTAACTATAAGAATGTCTGTGTCTTCGCCTTTTCTCTCCACGTTTTACAATTATGTAATTGCACAATGCGCATATATTTTTCACTGCTGCATCAAGCGAAGCGAGGGGTGCTTTTTTTAGTTTAGTTTTCAAAGGCAAAGAAAGCAACAACTTCCTAACGTAGCAGAGGAACTGACAGATGATCCTGAAAACAAAATCAGGAAAGAGCTCTCTGTTTATGAGACCATGCCGGAACTCACTGCAGCAGAGCAGGACCCTTTCATATGGTGGAAGAGCAATCAGAGTAACCTACCTCAACTTGCACATTTTGCGAGGAAATATCTGTGCATTGCAGCTTCAAGCTGCCCATCTGAGCGTGTCTTCAGCACTTCAGGCCTTATTTGCTCCTCGAGAAGGGCCAGAGTCACAGAACAACATGTTGACATGTTGGTGTTTCTGGCAAAAAATTTACAACTTGCCAAAAAACATCAAGTGTAATGTGGTTGCCATGTGCTACATAGTAGTAAGTGCTACTGCAATGTCTTAAACTTACAGTAGACTGTTACTGGAGCAGGTTGTGTTTAAAGTTTTTTGATATATTGTGCTAACTTCATCCTCAGAAGAAAACTGTATCTTTGCACAAGCTAACAGAGCTTTAAGATATTTTATTTATTTTACAATGTTAATGGAATTTCTTTCTATTTATTAGGTTAATTTTTTCATTGTATTGTTTGGCTTTTTATTTTTTTTGGTAGTGTTCTGACTTCATTAAAAAAAAAATGTTCCTGTTTGTTGAAAATAGTATTGAGTATCGGGCACCATCCTTAGTATCGGTATCGAGTTTGAAATTTCAGTATCGTGACGTGCCCATTTAGCAGAGACTTTTACACTAAGTGATGCATAAGAAAGCAGGGTTACCCAGTCCCTAGAGGAGTTGGGCTGAAGGGTGTTACTCATGGGCCCATGGGTGACATCACTCTGCCAACCTCGGGATTTGAACCAGTGACCTTCCATTCACAGGTCAAGTCCTAACCCACAGAACCAGGCACCACCTCTGCAGGTTATTTACCTAGGAAATATATGCCCTTATGCAAAAGAGGTCTCCTCACACTCTGTACCTCGTCTCTTGGTACAGCTGTGTCCTTTATGGGTTTATAAACAGGAGCTTCATAATTCTAATTTTACCACAATATCTCAATGCTTAAAACCTGTTGCTCCTGCATAACTGCACCTCAACTTCACTACAAAGACGTGGCCTGACAATTTTCCATAGAATTCATAGATTCTTCAATATCAGGCAGTCACCCAAGCATAGCAATAGACATTGAATGGTGACTGAATGGTGGTGCAGCCCAAAAACCTTGGAAGTGGGCTTTTCTGGACTGAGGGGTATCAACAGGTTTCATCCAGGAAAACTGCTTTTCACCACAGCACGACATACCTCTAGATTCCACATGTGGACAGCTTCAGTCTGATGTGTCAACTTAGCCATTTTTTGGGACAAATGAAACCCACCTAACTTTTTCCATACTTTAAGAAGCTCCATCCCTCACGCTCTCCCCCTACATATGGTTACAGCCAACAACACAATCTGTCCAGATTGAAAACCGCACAAAAATATTGTGGAATCAACAGACGGCAAATACTTTTTCCACAGTAATGCATGCATCTTCACAGTGTTCCGGGAAAAAAAGAAATGAGTGAATATTTAGAAATGAACAACATGGGAAATTAAAAATGAACTGCACAGTATTTCCCAGAATACTGAGAACTTACCTCTAGTGGTGTGATGTAATCATTCATTCCTTTGTTAAACACATAGATGAGAGCATCAGTGAGCTTGTGCTCTCGGGATAAGCCAACAACCTAAAAAGAACACAGCATACTGTGTCAACACAAAGGCTGAGGGTGTCATATTCATACACATTTACATTTAGTATAACTATAGGTTGTAAGTTTTGACATTACGATTGATTCAGTCTTAGTATCAGTGGCACTCTTGCAAAGAATCATGACAAGAATCATTATATAATAAAAGTGTTACAGACTTCATATACAATTGTATCAATTCTTTATGCTGATCGAGTCTGTAATTCATTTCACCAAAAAGTACATGCAGTATAAATATAACATGAGAATATAATTTAAATGAAGTTAACTATTTGTTTTTTTTTAAAAAACAAATCTGCATTTTTAAATCCTAGTTTAATCCTGGTTCTCCTGGCAAAGGCTACGCTGGGCAGCAGGTTGCTTCCAGGTTCAAAATTTCTAAGACAGCAGTACAGAACGATAAGGTGAAGCAAGAGACACTGGGAACGACCAGAAACCAGCCAGGTAAAGGGTGGAAGCGACATTCTAACGCCAGAGACGACCATTAACTTATCCAACAGATTCTCATGAATCAGAGGATGCCATCAAGTGACCTTCAAAATGAATGGGAAACATTAAGTGCAGGTGTGAAGTGCACTGCTAGGACAGTTCATATCAACCTCCTAGAAGCAGGACTGAAGTTACATAAAGCAAGGAACGAGTCCTTCATTAATGAGAAACAGGGAAAAACCAGGCTGCAGTTTGCAAAAAATATATATATTATTCACAGATGCACACCCATAAACTGAGAAATGAAACAAAATTTTTTTTTGTATGTGCAGTTTTCCTTTGATTCGCAAATTCTCCCCGCACCCGTGTGTGACACAAGGTAGCATAAAAGACAGTGACTCTGTCGTGTCCTCACGACAATAGGGGGGGGGATTTATGTTATTTATTTATTTTTTTGGGTGTTGTGCGCTTTTTGGTTTTTACCCAGGCAGTGTCGTGTATAGCTATGTGGGACGTTGCAGCGTGCTCCTGGTCGTGATTGGCTGGGGCAAGGTGATGGATAGGAGAAGGGGCGGGAGATACCTTCCTGCTAGTGCCTTAAGGTCACCTAGTGTTGAGTGGGTTTGCAGTGCCGAGTGGGGTGTTTACTTGTTGCTGTGGAGGAACTTGTTGTGGTAAAGTGTACATGTGTGGCGGTTGAAACTAAAGACACGTGTATTTGCTTTTTCATGCCTAGTGGGTGGGAAGTTGTCTCCAGGGGGGGAGTGTTGGTTAGAGTCCACAAATGAGTTGTAATTCCCCAAATAAAGTTGTGCATTGTTCAGCAAAACTGCTGTGTGGGTCTCATCTGTGTTGTGGCAACTGAGGTCCTAAAGGGTGTGGTATGAGTTAAGGAAAATCCCAGTTAGCAAAAATAATAAATGGTTGAGTTATGGAGGGGTCCTTCACCCTAGGCCACCACAACTCGTCTACTATATTCACCTGATGGAGGTCAAGGGTCCTGACATCCAGGTGAGGGATAAGCGTGTCCAGCAGCTCGATCATGCCATGGTCTTTGTAGTGTGCTACCATGTCCTTCATGACAAGGGGTGGGATGCTGCTCAGCTTGCCAGAAATGATGTGGGGCTCCAGACACTGGAACAGCACCCCAAGGGCGACCACGTGGTCCATCAGCTTCTCATACAGCTCTCCGAACAGCACCTCCCTGAGGCAGGCAGCAGTAAGGTAAAAGGAGGCAGAAAATATACCCAAGGCTTAGAGTTCACACAGCTTCGAGGAAGGTGGGGGGCATAAGCAAGTCCATAATTCATACAGAGGGGACAACCTTACCATTAGCCAATGATATTTTTTGTATCATTGAGTGACAAGGGTAGGGACACTCCAGGGACCAATGAGCTTTCAGCTGGGGCCAATGCCTCTGTAGCCCCACCCCTGTCACTCACAGTCAGGAAATATGTACTTTATTATGAGAATGGAAAATATATTTATGAAGATAAAACACACAGCTTGATGTGTAAAAATAACTAATAAAAAGTGATGTGGATCTGCTTAAATATTTAACTAATACTGCACCTGCTTATTTTACACTGGCAGGAATCCTGACTATCGATTATATTTAATCTTGGTGAGTACTTTGTCATTCCAGAGTGAATACTCACGTTTTATTGAACTTGATGCAGCAGGTGACACAGAGTGGAAGTGTTTTCTGAAGTAAAATAAAGCAATGTACAAAACATAAAGTTCTGTTTTTACATTAAGGTGAGACAAGAAGGAAACTTGTATGTTTAAGATTTTGTACAAGCAATTGGTACTCAATGTAAAGAAAAGGCAAAGGTTTAAGCATAGCTGATCACCTAGACATTTTTTATTTTAAACATAAAATTACTGTGTTGGGTGTGTTTCTTTTCAATAGTAAAAATCATTAATTCATTCTTTAGATTTGTTGTTCATTCATGTTCACAAATATGCTCATCCTGTGTAGTGCCAGAGTAAGCACTTCATAAGAAGCATGGCCCCCGAGGCAGAGCACAACCTGGATGGAATGCCAGTCCATCACAAAATAAGACAGACTAAATAATAGTTATTACAAGTCTATACCTTAATTATTATTTATGGCATTGCATTAATGTCAAAAGTCGCGGGCACAATAAAACATACTCACGAGTAAATAATATTATGTTACTCATGCAGGTATTAACTGCTCACTTGCAAGATATAAGTCCTTTGCGCACAAATTCAACCTTTGCGCACAAATTCAGCATTCGAGAGCAGTATAGGCAGCTCTGGGTGAGAAATGTCACCCGCACGAGGTGAACGGTGCTCTCGAAGCAGAGTTCTGCTTGCGCAAATTAACCTGGCTTTTTGAGAATTTGGGGGCGAAAATCAAGGGAGACCCTGGCCCTCCTATGATCGGTCACTTTTAATGCGATTACACCCACATGGACCTCCTTGTCCCTAGATTGACAGCTTCCCTAAACTGAACAGGCATACAGTTTGGCCAGAGGTCATCCTGTTCAGCGCTCCCTTTCAGAAGGTGACGGTAGTGCACCAAATATTTCTTTTCCAACAATCAAAAACAAAAGAAGAAAAAAAGGTTTTGCCAGAGGCTTGTTATTTCAAACATCCAAGTCCTGACAAGAAGTCCGAAGTTGAAAACACAGTGGACAGAACAACGGCCGGGACACCTGAAGATTTACATGTAAGTGATACTGATAGATGGCTTTGTCACACAACACAGCAATTTGCTTATTTTGAAATTTGGTTGGAACTAGAGATGAAACAGTATGACCAATCATAGGAGTCTCTCTTTGTTTCCACCCCTAAAATGTGAAACGTCAGGTTGATTTGCGCGAGCAGAATTCACCTTCGAGAGCACAGGTCAAATCACGCAAGCAACATTTCTTTATATCTTCTTTATATCTTGCATTTATTCGTGAGTATGTTTTATCGCACTCGTGACTTTTGACATGAATGTGACCCCATAATTATTTGTGCAGCCAACATTTTGCATTATGTTTTAAATCTAGAAAAATGTTATACAACACAAATTCTAGACTATCCTGCATTACATTCAGAGATAAAGAAAAACAAGATGAACTCCCAAACCATATTCCCATAATGCACCTGGAAGTGTCCCTCCATGACCTGTATCTTCCCTTGATCAGGACATCTTCTCAGCAAGAACTCCACATAATTCAACAGTATCTTTCCCACCTGAGGGAGATAATCGATACACATCCCCAGCAGGCAATATTATCTAACTATAATTGCAAACAGGCCAAAATGTAGTAAAGGATGCATAATTATCACACAAAAAGCCAGAACAAGCAAAATGGGGATGTAGACACACAATTACCTTACATGCTACTACCTCTTCCTTCAGTTTCGTTTCTGCAGGCAGACCTTAAAAAGGACAGAATAATTCATTTCTAAAATACTATCAGTAAATCATTATGTCAACACCGCTTTGGTTCCCAAACCTCTCCTCAGATGCACCACAGCCATTCTATGTATTTGTTAAATTTCACCACTCGCTCAATTAATTAAGTGTTGATTAGCCATTTAAGGTGGGGTAGTGGTCAAGTCAAAAAATACAGTGTTGTATTGTATGGTTGCTGCAAATACCGGGGTGACATTAGGAGAGGTTTTGAAATGGCTAAGTTGACACACTTTGAGAGACATCATAGTTTTACATCATCATGAAGATCCTTTAAACAACATTTCGTTTGACTGTCTAAGACATTTGCACAGTAGAGTTTTAATTACAACTGAAGAAAGTTAACTAAGACTACAGTTTTATGTCTGTAAATGAGTTTTATCTGAGGAATGCTCCCATGTTGGGCATGTATTGTGCCTTCAGACCAAAAATCACAGCTGGTCAATCTCCCTTTGCTGAATAAAACACTGAATAAATGTTCTCTTCTGCTAGTTACATATTTACCAACAGTTCTGCTAAATTGGTAATTAAATTCCGTAATGGAAGACCTGTTTTAAATGTAGTCATTTCCCACCTTAGACCTGAGCATTCTGTACATGAAAACAGGCAGTGTAAACAGCAGCTTACTAATTAACAAGGCCAGCGCTGACCCAGTGTTTTGTAACTTACCCACTACTGCCTTGGCACTTCCTTCGTAAAACTTCCAGGCAAGAGCCAAAGAGTCACCGTGTCGGTCCTGCCTCACAAGATCATCCAATCTCTAAAGAAAGAGAGGACAAGGGTAGACTGATAGGTAAGCACACGCTTAACAAACCTACACTTAACTGTTGCCGAACCGGAAACTCTTACCTCTTCCCATGTTTTCAAAGACACCACCTGCACTGCCTATTGACGATAAAAGCTTAAATCAGGCTACAAGTGGGCACACAGAGATTAAAAATGAAACCAACCAAATGTAGAAAGCTGTATTTTATGTCTCTCTTCAATTAGCTAATAACTTACTATTAATGTACCAAAGAGATTGATAGAAGTAGTAGAAACTCTTCTGAACATTCACACGCAGGGACCTCAAAGGTCAAAAACTGCACAGTCTCGTTCAATCACTCATCAATGACATTTATATTATCTAATTGGTTGTAATGGTGTTTTAGGTGCACAACCTAATCAGCTTAATGTTAATATAGTGTTCACAGAAAGTCTTGTAAAAAATATTTTAAATTTAGTGGTTTTATAAAAAAATCATTACTTTATTCATTTACAAAAATATATATCACATTAGAAAGAACTAGTAGTTAAGTGAAAAACATTAATTTCAAGTATAGTATCATATTGAAACCCAAATTACAGTTCTAACAGAGCTGTTCCGAGTTAAACAGTTCATTGAAAAGCAGTTTCACTGGGGGCTTTTTAATTAGTAACAACCCTGCAATGACACCAAACATTTGTGTTAACTGTCCTATGGAAGTCAATGGCTACAACTGCAATTAGCAGCAAAACAGCAAGTAAAGAACTAAACGAGTCAGTCTAAAAATCAGGACAACTTAATAAAATGTCTGTGTGGACGATGTTTGCAGATATGTTAAACGCTGCTTGTCAAAGGACCTTTGTAATGAAACCAATAAATTTGCTGCAGTTTCATTAACTTAAGCAAGCGTCCCAATAATTTCTGAGAGCACTGCATATGGATGAATTTCGGAGTGGGATCAATAGGTTCATATGTATTTTTTATAGTAAAGGAACATAAAGTCACTTATTACTGTATGGACACTAATTTTGGTCTGAGCGCTGAAACGGAAGCTACGATTCACCCTGCTGATTGTCAGAATTTGAGATACTTTAAATTGTGTTTTTAATTCAATGATTGTGTTCCCCCAAAATAGTGTAGGCATGTATTAGATATGGAATCCATTAACAAATTTACACTATATATTAAAATGAGATTTTACAAATATAGTTCATAGTACAGTGATATAATCCACATCTCTGTGATTCTTGTTACACACCCAGAATCCACAAAATTCTAAGCATCTATAGTAGTATAATTTATGTTTTTATTATGTTGTTATTTATATAAATATTGTTATATT
>JABJVO010000001.1:27433902-27445162 GCA_026770805.1 Boulengeromyrus knoepffleri
TATGTCCGACATGGGGACAGCACCTAATTTCGTTGTACTTGTTACAATGACAATAAAGTTATTCTGATTCTGATTCTAGAGTCAGGGTTAACCCTAATTCTGCCTGCTGCTTTATTCTGTTCTTTTTTCCATAAATGATGCACTGAGGGTTTGTAAAAGTGTTATGGGGTTGAGAGTAACCTGATTTAATTTACAATGGTGGTGAAATAACCAGTAAAATGGCAGCTTTTGTCAGAAAAGAAAAAAATAAACCTCCCTCACATCATGTTTACAAATCCACCAGAATAAAGGGCTTTTGAGATCACCTTATCTCCCAGAAAGAGAACTTTTCCACTGTGAGCACACACTGACTGGTACGTCATACGCTTTTGCTGTGCCTGAAAATAAGAAAATTATTCATAAATAAAACTCTTACAGCTATGACAAAAGTCAGAAAACAAGAGGCAAGGCAGCATCCTTGTATGCATCTCCAGAGAGCATCAAAAAAGCCGGTGTATATGTTCTGTTCTGCTGACTTATTAGTTTTAGTAAAAATAAATATGTGAAATCAACGGTAAATTGCCTCTGTACTTTCCTGCTGAGAATCTGTACACTGGGAAATGCAACAAAATAATACAGATCGTTTGGATTTCAACATCTGTATTGTTGGCGTCATACAAATTATGCCAGTTTTCCAGTAATGTCTCCCACCCTGACCTGGTCTCCTGTGGGCTTTGTGGAGGTGCTGACCAGCTGCAGGTTCTCCAGCTGCAGCTCCTGGAGCGCCATCCCAGTCTCCCTGTCCAAGGCATGGAGCTTCTCTGCAGTATCCAGGATCAGCAAAGTCCTGGAGCTCAGCCACTGGGAGAAGGAATCCACAACATCTCATTCAACCTCATTCACACAATCAGGTCAGCGTCCCCCAGGCCAACACTCACCTTAAAGTTGAGAATTTCAAACGGGACACTGTAATCTATCATTTTGATCACTTTCAGGTCTTCGTCAGCAAATCTGACCTGAATTTCAAAAGAAAAAACATAATCAAATAAACATCTCTGTGACATTACTTAATAGCTTCCTGCACGGCATGTAACAATTTCACATGTTCGGTTGAATTGAATTACGATCTTTAACAGTTATAAATCAGGCTCATAATCACTACACCAACGGCCACAACATCAGAGTTGCCAAGGTTCACCTGATAGAGAGAGGAAGAGCAACCTTGGCAGAAAGCCAGCACTGGGTCTGCAGAGTCTCTGAAAGTCAGGAGACGCCAAGAGAGGCTGGGGACGCAGTCAGCGTGGGCCTATGAAGAATCGGGTCAGTGACAGTCAATCAGACAGCAGGGAAGCGAAAGGCAAGGGAACCACCTAACGGCGCACTGAATGGTGCTTTCCTTCAGGAAACTAAGCCTTCTGAGCAAGCTCGCGATTACAAGTTTCAAAGCTATCAAGTTTCAAGTATTATCACATGCTCTGAGGAGCAGAGTGAAATTCCTCTGCTACAGCTGCAGGTATAAACAGCATCAGCGGATAGGATGCAGCAGTGCGATAGAAGACAAGACAGTGGAGGATTACAAAGAAAGTCAGTGTGAGATAAAGCAGTGCAATACAAAAAATGAGTAAACAAATAAGTACAATCAACCCCAGAATTATTGGCAACCCCAAAGAAAGATGGGCTAAAAAATTGACACAAAATAAACAATGCATATAAGAATAAAAATTTCCCTCAAAATTTGTAGAAAAACTCCTTACATAAATTGCTCTAATCTAATAATCTAATAAAATCATTCTTTCCAGAACATTACATTATATTCACAACAGAGTAACCTAACACAGGGAGCAAAATATAATTTTTGTATTATTATAATTATTATTTTCTGAGTTTGCAGAAACTCAGACAGTTTTCAAGACACGGTTGTATTGCGTTTCAGAGGCAGGCTATTTGCATAACCGATCAAGTTCCACCTTTAAGTACCAATAAAGTACCCCACTGCCCCTTTTGGTACTGGAACTTTTGGCATGGCTGTTTCGGACACCCTAACTGAGCGTTTCCGTTCTGTTGCCAGAAGTTAATATGCTGGTCCTGCATCAGTCATATGTTTGGCAGAGTCATTTTTGTTGGGTTTCCTTTTTGCAGTTTAATTAGTTTAATTTTGAGAAAAAAAAATTGCTAGAGAATCGCGATTTCATTCCTAAGCAAAAAATTCACATTTTTTCCAGAATCGTGCAGCCGTAGTGTGAAGCCAAGAATATTAACTAACCGGAATTATACTGTATGGAGGAGGCGGTCAAAGATCCCCCTGTGTTCTCCAACCTGGTTAAAAGTTACAGCAAGTGGCTCAGTGCTGTTATCCTTACCAGTTGAGGCTTTAAATATGTGTGGGATCACCAATATATGTGAAACATACATTTCCCATTAAAAATGGTGTTAGTAAATAATGGTCCTTGTTTGAAAACACTAAACTGTGTTGAAATAAAACATAAGGCTTGCATTGCTGTTTAAGCTCAAAATATCACTCATTGCATTTGTGGTTAAATGTAAATTAGTGTTTAACTCATCTTCATAAGGGTTGCCAGTAATTCTGGAGTCGTGCAATGGGCCCACAGTATAAATGTGCAGATAAAGTGCAGGTGGAATATTAAAAATGGCAAAATAATTAAATGGGGGGGGGGCAGGTCATCGGATTATCAATAAATATGACCATTGCTAACTTATCTTGGCATGTAAAGTTAAACCAAAAAAAGCTGTCGATTTAGTGTTATTACTACTCTATAGTTAAAAATACAGATGAAAAGAAGAGAGACACACACAGAGAGTGTTTTGGACATGAAGAGAGCAAAGGCCATTACCTTAGATGCATGGATCACACTCAGCTCCGGCTTCTGTCTGACAATCAAAAGCTGGAACAAACAAGGCAGCAAAAAGTCAGTGACCCCAGAAACTGCGCAAAAAGGTTGGAGGATTGTGTGATGGAGGATCATCCCCACCTTCCGGAGCGACACCATGGCCAGCAGGAGGCACTGTGCGGCAGGGTGCGCGCTGAAATCACCTCGCAGGCACAGCGGCGAGATGCAGCGCACCGTCCCCTTCTCACGGCTGAACAAGCAGCGGGAATCCCACGTCCTCGCTCCCAAGGACCGCCTGCAGAGGGCGCTACATAATCAGCTCCGCATTTTGTCTATCGAAGCCATTCTGATAAAGTGCTCCGATAAAGAATCAGCAGCATCAGCACAGCAGTATATCCAGAGACATCGTGCTCATAGGAACTGGACCAAGTTTCTAGATCAGTTTCGGTGAAACCTAATTATCATCGCTAGCAACTGATTTTTTTCCCTATTTATGGTGTACAAATAAATTATGTATAGCAGTTTATTTATGCACTCAGTTTGCAACTTTCGTTTTTATCACTGTTAACCGTATGGTCCATGTGTGTGTCGGAGTGTAACTGAGAATGTATTGTTGATGGAGAGGAATGACAACTAAAGTCTTACTCTTTTCTTCCCCACTTGTGGACAGAATGTAGCTAAAAATCGCAACTCTCTGCCCCAAAAATATCTAAAACAGCGAGTTGACCAATTTTTATCCATCCATCACTGGGGGGGGGGGCAGGGTGGGGGACACCATGACCAGGATCCCAATCATTCGGGATACGACAAACGCATATGAACATACAAGTACGCATGTAATCCCACACTAGGAGCAGTCTATAGAAGACGGTGTACTGAACAACATGTTTCCCACCCCCTACACCAAAAAAAAGGGACCTACTTGAAATGAAGCTCAAACACAGAGCCTGCACTGTCACTGCACACGGCCACGGTGGGGTCACTGGTGAACTGGACACAGGGCGGAACAGCTTGGTTACGTGCTAACAGCCATGCAACCACAGTGTCAGAGCCAGGCCATTCAGAAATAGTCAGAAAACCCTGGTAGCTATTTTAACTCCAGTGATTCTGTAAGTGAAGCTAGACTTCATAAACATTGTGAAGAGCCTATGTCTGTCCCCTAAGATACTGTGTCCTACACATGCATCAACAGCTGTCGCAAAGCAGTGCTGTTGTTATAGCAAGAAAAAAAACTTTTTCAGTGGCAATGGAGGACCCACCTTGACAGCAAGGACTGTGTTCCCCGCTGGAACCACACTGGAGATGCTCCGCAGCAGTTTTCCGGACTCCACGTCCCATTGAAGAATCTTTAAAGTGCAAGACTCTGAGTGACGTGTTGGGGTTCATGTGACCCGACATCATATACTAAACACCTGAATAGACATCTACTCTACAGAAAACCTGTACTTGGTCATTACGTAATGACACAAATTTTAAAAATTTGGGAACAAATTTAACAAAAAATACTGCAGTAGGAGTACATAGAACATTTTTTTTTTTTTACCGCAACCCATGACATCACCACCACCACCCTTTTGGGTTGTAACCCACTGGTGGAGAAATGGTATTGTAGAGCAGCAGAACAGTCCTTGGGGATCCACAAGTCCTTGCAGCAAAAATGTGGACTGTCTGACGGGGAGCTGGCAGGGAACAAAAACGTGGCCCGGCTGCGGGACCCCGAGCACCAGATTGCACTTCCAAACTGACCATAACTATCTAACTTACTGAATGCTGTCTGGTCGATCCGAGGAGGCACACGGGTTACCTGTCCTTTGGTAAATCCACAGAGGATGCAGGTGCTGTCGGAGTTAAAGCCCAGGGCTGATACAGGTCCATGCTTCGTCCCGAGAGCCGGGCTCCCCAAGCACAGCTTCAGCACCTGACTGGCATCTGAGGGCAGGTGGAAAGAGGAGCCCTAAGCCTGAGGTGCTGTAGCAGAAACCCACTCTGATGCCAAGGGACCATCACTCAATTATTATTCTAGTTTTAACATCAGAGCAAGTAATTAAATTGTGAATCTAATGCACTCTAAATTAGTTTTGAGTCCATAGGCCTTATCAGCGCATGGTTAAGGTAATAAACTGAAATATACAGGTATAAACTGCCTGCATGAAACATTTTACATTTACATGTATTTATTTAGCAGATGCTTTATATCCAAATTGACATGTAGTTGAAAGTAGGGTCAGACAGTCTGTGGAGCAATATGGGTTAAGGGCCTCGTTCAGGGCCCCAACAGTGAAATCGCTTCATTGAACATGGGGTTTGAACCAGTGAACTTCCTATCAAAGGCACAGTGTCTTAACCTACTGAGCCACACAGCCTCCAGTTTCACTCATTGCCTCTGTACTGTTCTACAATTCTGATTATCAATTCATGTGTGGTAATGTTAAAAGTGTGTGGCAAAAGTATCTGCTCTGCCTTGGGTTACATACAGCATTTCCATTCATAACCCTCAAAATGAGTTACTGTTTAGAACCAGCTTTGTGCTGCTAGGCGACCAGGAAGATGCAGCTGTTACCAAAAATCAGCAACTGTCCCGTCGTGGTTCCCACGGCGATAATCCCACAGACAGCCTACAATAGACAACATATAAATAACAGTGAAGCCACCTACACAATATAAATCAATCTTAAAAGTAAAACTAATTCAAATATGTGTGTGGCCCAGGTATACATTACATTGTGGGGACAAATGGTGTGTGTGTGTGAGAGAGAGAGAGAGAGAGAGAGAGAGAGAGAGAGACATCATTGAAAACATTTAAGGGGCAAATTTTTATGCCAGTGCAAAATTAGTGTCAAACTAAAGCGCTTATCTTGCCCAGAAAAGTGAGGTGTACTGTAACACAAGGATGACAGAGTGCCAGCTACACAGAGGAAACCAGCAGTGCAACAATCTGTTTTTTTCTTGTGTTGCACTGAAACCGCAAGTTTTTGATTGTTGCTGCTAAAGGTTGCACAACCAAGTATTAAGTTTATGGGGGCAATTACTTTGTCACATAGGTGATATGAGTGTTGGTGGATTTGTTTTCCTGCAGTGAATCAAATGGTCTTTTAAAAATCGTCTGCTTACTCAAGTTGTCCTTTGTGTTATACTAAATTTGTTTGGTGATCGGAAACAGAGACATTCTGTCACAACACTAACAATAAAAAAGTTACAGCTCTGAAAACTCTCTAAATTGTTATTATTATTTCTTTTTTTTTGATTTGCTACTCGGGGTACAGAAAAGGGACTATATCTCGAAGGGAAATTTAAAAATGAAAACATTTCTGAGGTTTGTAAGGTATGAATAATTCCCATGTGAAATTCCACCAAAATCAAAAATGCTGACGCAAAAACTTTTTTTGAAAATTTTTGCAATTAAAATAGAATGACCCATTATAGACTTTAAATTAGATGAATGGGAGACAAAATAGTGTTAGTGACATGCAAGAAATCAAAAATGGAATACAGTACATTCTGTGGCACTGACGGCCCTTACCAAGGCAGAAGCCCCTCCGCCATCATAACGGTCCTAGAAATTAGAGCAAAGTAAAGCAGGCCTCTTAGTGAATGCCGTCCATATTCATGCAATGAACATATATAATTATTAACGTAAAACATCTCAGCAGATAAATATTTCCAGCTTGTCCACAGATGGTTTCCTTTCAATCATACTTTATGATTATGTCCAAACCTGGTGCCTTTTGTACTTGTGTGCTATACTTGTCTGGCTCTCTATTCAACTCTTCAGCACAATAACATTTTATTTTAGGTGAATCAACAATACTTTACATGTTCCCGGTAAGTTAGGTGAGCTGGCCAATGCTTTACCTCATGTTCTAGGTAAGCTAGGTGAGCTGGCCAATGCTTTACCTCATGTTCTAGGTAAGCTAGGTGAGCTGGCCAATGCTTTACTGCATGTTCTAGATAGGTTAGGTGAGCTGGCCAATGCTTTACCTCATGTTCTAGGTAAGGTCTTACTAATACATCACTCTTTATGGATGCTTCCTTTGTCTACAGCTCAACAATGAAGACAAGGAGGCATCTGTTCATAAGGCCAAGGAGGCCAAGGATTTACTCAAGACAGACCCATCATATCAGAATTAACCTTCACCTGTACAAGCTTCAAATATTCCTTTTTCAAGTTATCACTGAAATCTATCCAGATGCACATAATTTATTTTTTCTTTTACACAGCACTACTGCATTAATCTTATTTGGAGCATAAGTGTAGCTGGTCAACGGGATCTCACCACAGCAGAGACGACTTGGGCAGAGATGCCTCTCAGGGTGTTGATCTGTAGGATGGGATCCTGGGAAACCACTGGAAGCAAAGGATCTCTGATCCTAATTTGAAATGAATGAGGATTGATCATTAGGAAACAAGACCCTAAAAACACCTTAAAGCCTTGTGACGGAGACAGCCCTATACCATTGAGAATGTGAAGGGGGCATCACTCCATGCTCTTCCTCCCAAAGTTCCTCATTAATTTCCTGCTTCACTGCAGCTTTTGTCTCTGCATCCAACTCCTCTGGATTCAGTGTGGGGATGGTGAAGTCATCAGGCAGTAAGAAGCTAGCCTCGTCATCCAGGACAGCATTCTGGCATAGGGGCGATTTGAGATAGATGTTTGTGATGTCTCCATGGCCAAACATGTGCAAACACACACACACGCACACACACACACGCACACACACACACACTCAAATAGTTTAATCATGTTATCTTGAGTAGAGTAAGTTCCACGGGTCAAGGAAACAAACAAGTGAATGGAGTTCCATTAGACCAAGAACAATAAATTAAATTGACATGAAAATGTGTAACTTTCATTGTAATATACCTATATCAATGTGATTATGCGGCACCAAAATAACCACTTTTGTTCCTATTTTCTCATACAGATGAGCGGGTAAAAATAGGAAACAAGGTTTTAGTCTACATCAGATGAAAAAAAATATATAAGGTTAAAGCCAGATGGGTGTAATATGGCTGTTGGTGAAATTTGAGCAGAGCAGACTTTTAGTAATGATACTGCCTTTACAAGCACATGGACATGCACAGTATATTTATTCATATTTTTATGGAGACTCTCCATTCATTTTTATGGGCATAACCCTCCTCCCAACTATAACCTTAACCCCTACCCAGCCCTCACCTTAACCAAAGAACAAAACAGAAGACTTTTGGCTTTTTTAGTTTTTTGGTTTTTATAAAATTGAGGTTTATCCTAGTGGGGACAGAAAAAATCCCCACAAGATAAAACATTACAGGTTTTTAATCACTTTCAGGTCCCCATAATCTAATAACTACAAAAATGGGCAGCCTAACGACTCAGCTCTTAATGTGACTGGGAAATGCTGATTTAAAGAAATATTCAAGAATGCATGCAGGTCCGTTTGGATAACTGCCATCTGTCTAAAGTTAAGGAGTACATCAAAATGACCTCTAGAGCCTAAATTAGCCAGCATGTCTGTGCCACTTTGGAGATGGTATGTTGGCTCTGACGTTCAGCCTAATCATAAATCCATCCCCCAGCCGCTAACCTAGCGCAGGATCACTCGGGGCCTGGAGTAGCATAAAGTGAATGGCTCGGGAAAACCCTGGACATGATTCCATTCTAAGCACATGCAAACACTTTAGGAATGCCATTTCAGCTAACTGCACGTCTTTGGTTAGTAGAAATGCAGCCCCTAGGGGAAACCTGTGTAACACGGAGAGAACAAGCAAACGGAGAAAGGGAACACCGAGGAAGGGGAGGATTCAAACCCCTGCCATCCTGAATTTGTGAGGCAACACTCCTGCCCTCAGGCTAATACTGTTAGCAAATTAAATATCTGTAAATTATGAGCACTTTCTAACCACTGAACAAACATGAGCCCATTTGAATGGAGTAAATGAGTGTTTCTCAACCCAATCCTTGGGGACACTGAGGTAGTTCACATTTTTGCTACCCCTCAGCGCCCAGCACAGCTGCACCAGGTATCTGGCACTCTTGATTGTATGGTTCAGGTACACTGGGAGAACTGGGAGAACACAGTAGTGCTGTGTAAAAATGTGCCAAGGACTGGGTTGAGAAACACTGGTGTAAAGTGTTTGTACTTTGTACAGCCAAGTGATGCTGCAGTGACACAATTAGGAAACATAAGAAGGTCTGGTGCATTTCATTATACTGATGAAAAAGCTCAATGTACCTCATCTAAGATGCTCTCAAGGGTAGGGACATTCTCCACTTGTGGGATCTGAAACTCCTGGTCATCCAGCTGAAAGAAACAGAAATTTCAAACCAGGTCCTAAGCCTGTGATGCACTGAAACATAATGACTGAGACTTTGTGTTTGTAACAGGCACTTAGATGAGAACAATGTACGAAAACACACACCTTAAATGACCCAAGGAAGATGTAGACCGGAATAAAATGGTCAAGACTGCTTATTTCAGTTTCTCATTTTTTATGTCGGTTTTTGAACAGCATGTAAACATCATGCTTACCCTTATCACAAGACACAGGATTCCTTAATTATGCAAATAAAGTATTACATTAAGATAAACTTGTCATTCATTAATCGCAATACAAAAATAAGCACCTTACATCTATACAAAATAACAATTATGCAGGAATTAGAAGTTCCCAAAAAGGAAAAAGTGATTGCTCAATTTGCAATTTGCAATTTCTGGGAGCTGCAACAGAATGTTTTAATTGCCTATATCTCACTCTTGGTAATGTTTCGGGAAATAACTGGTCAGTAATTAGTAATAAAATAATTGAGTGGTGCCTGATATGGAATCATCTGGCACAATTGGTGATTATGTCATTTTTCTCACAAATACATAGACGTATGGGCCTTTCATAAATATGACACATATAAATAATTTGTGAAATATGGGTGATGCATATCAATTCTAGCACTTAAACGCTGTGCAGTTTTTCTAGAAATTACACTTAAGTTGTGTATGGTGTAGTTTTTATGCGGAAACATCCGGCAAATGTCTTTCGTTTTCCACTTCTCCTATATTACATGCGAAGTTGGATTTCCCGCTTCTCTTTATTTTCAGATAATGCTTTTAGCTTACGTCTGGACACTATTTCAGCAATACCTAAATGGTGTCCGTTAATTGAGTTCAACGCTAAACGGTCATGAAGTAGCATTAGATTGGAGTTCATACTTAATGACAGTGCCAGCTTAACTTAAAACCAAAAGTTGGGTTTCCAGTTGTTGATAGTTTTGGAGGTTTTAAGAATAGTGAGCGGTAATGTATGGCATTAAGTTACCTCCTGGACTTCGGGCAAGTCAGTCCCCAAGACAAGCCGCAGCTCTTCGTCTATTCCCGACATTATCACACGCCTGTCTCGTGCACGAGCGCCTTCCGCTGCTTTCGCTTTGCGGTCACATGACCGTCTGGGTGCGGTCACATGACTCCATGATAGACCTTTTAAAAGTTGGTGCGGGATGTTATGATGGCTGTGCAGGTAAAGTAGCTGGAAGTTCGCCTCTTATAGGAATATGGCTTATTTAAATTATTTACTTAAATGAAACCTCCCTAAATTAATGTATTAGTTCGCATCTTTCACTGGCATTCGTGTAATTCAAAGCGTTTTTTTCCCTTGCCATGAGCAAAATCCTTTGTTTCAGCCAATAGAACACCAGCACGTGGAGGGGGTGTGACTGTAAGGAGATTTGTTTATTCTACATGGCGCCCTTGGCACCCATTTTAAATATACATTATATGGACAAAAGTATTCGGAGACCTGCAGGTATTTTTATGACATCCCATTCTAAATCCATAGGCACCAATATGGATTTTGTTCCCCCTCTGCAGCAATAACAGCTGCCACTCTTCTGGGAAGGCTTTCCACAAGATTTTGGAGTGTGTCTGTGGGAAATTTTGCCCATTCATCCAGAAGAGCATTAGTGAGGTCAGGCACTGATGTTGGATGTTGAAGGCCTGGCTCGTCTAGTTCATCCCAAAGGTGATCAATGGGATTGAGGTCAGGCCTCTGTGTGGGCCAGTCAAGTTCTTCCACACCAAACTTACCCAACCATGTCTTTATGGACCTTGCTTTGTGCTCTGGGGTACAATCATGCTGGAACAGTAAAGGACCTTCCCCAAACTGCTCCCACAAAGTTTGGAAGCATAAAATTGACCAAAATGTCTTGATATGCTGAAGCATTAAGAGTTTCTTTGACTGGAACTAAGGACCTATCCCAACCCCAGAAAAACAATCCCATGCCATTATGCCTCCTCCACCAAATTTTACAGTTGGCACAATGCAGTCAGGCAGGTAAAGTTCTCCAGGCATCTGCCAGACCCAGGCTCGTCCATCAGACTGCCAGACAGATTTAACTGTATTTGACTCTCCCTGCCGGCCCCTGGAGGATGGGCTCCCCCTTTGAGTCTGGTCCCTCCCAAGG
>JABJVO010000001.1:27453592-27470646 GCA_026770805.1 Boulengeromyrus knoepffleri
CTGCCTTGTGTCCCGTGATGGACTGGCATCCAATCCAGAGTGTCCCCTGCCTTGTGTCCCGTGATGGACTGGCATCCAATCCAGAGTGTCCCCTGCCTTGTGTCCCGTGATGGACTGGCATCCCATCCATGGTGTCCCCATCCATGGCGACAGCTTGTGATGCAAAAGGTTTTAGCAGTTTCAAGTTGTCACAATTAACCTCTTTCATGTTATATTCTCATAGTTAAGTTTTAGCATTAGGGCTGGCTTAGACATGTTACCTATTTAGCATAAACTTATCCAGTGCAAAATACAATTGAGAAAACTAATCCCTGGAAAACGTGGATTTTAAGGCCTTGATTAAGGGCCCCTGTGGGAAATCAGTCTGGCATGGACAGGATTTGTACCAATGACCTTAGTTATGGGAAGTCAGTCCTAAGCCACTTAGCCACTGCATCAACAGAGGAATATGTTGGCTCCAAAATTCAGAGAAAAAAAATCTTTAAAAAGAATTTTTAAATGGAAAACAAGGAAACTGCGTAAGTAAATTTGGCTACAATTAATGTTATGGAAATGTTTTATATTTAAACTACAATAGAACACCGTGTTGTTAATTGTTTGGTAGTTATGCATCTTCATTAGATTTAGTTCCCTAACACTTTTGTGCAGTTCATCTGTATCGTAAATTAACTTACTAAGTGTGATGAATACCGCGACATTATGCTTCCTAAATGT
Source organism: Boulengeromyrus knoepffleri (assembly GCA_026770805.1). Taxonomy (NCBI): domain Eukaryota; kingdom Metazoa; phylum Chordata; class Actinopteri; order Osteoglossiformes; family Mormyridae; genus Boulengeromyrus; species Boulengeromyrus knoepffleri. The sequence goes on from JABJVO010000001.1 coordinate 27,454,307, forward strand.
TTTTGGAATGCTGCCTTTCAGTACATGCCTTGTATCCTAGCCTAAATCATATTTGCTGTCTGCGTGCTCAGTTTGTTTTTGACAATGTGCCAATTAATCATCTACATGACAGCCTGTCTCCCAAAGAGGCTAGGAGAAACTTCAGTGTCCTTTTTCCCTTAGAACATACCCAGCCCATAATAAAACCAGATGCTTTACAAAAGCACAAAGGCTTTGTATTCCCAATAACAATCCAACTTTCATTCCACTTCTCTTGTCTTGTCTCCTTATTTATGGCAGAAGTTAAAAACAGTGCAATGTCTAAATTAAATACAACATATTGTGTATGTGCCCTGTGATGGGCTGGCATTGCATTCAGGATGCTATGCTGCCTTGTGCCCTATGCTGTCTGCAATAGGCTCCAGGAACACCCACTACCCTCTCCAGGATGAGCGATGAGCAGATCGAACTGCAAGTCTAACCTTTATCTTGCTGCTTTCATTCTAAAGCTTCACTCATAGTGGTTCTGTCATATGGGCTAATCGGAAGTTGCAGCTGTGGGTAAGACCTCAATGACCATAGTTCCCTGAAGGCTCAGATGGTCAGTTTTCAGTAGTACCAATGGTTTAGCAGTGCATCTTGCCATTCTTTGTCTTATATTTCTCAATACATGTACTTTTTAAAGTCCTGGCTGTTCCCTGTTTATCTATAACTCGGCATATGCAACCTAAGAAAATCCCAGTGCAAACTCATACACTGAGGCCCATTTGCTTAGCTTTGTTTTGTTTAATTCTGTGGCTTACAAAAACATTTTTATATGTTTAGGCACCTGGATGGTTATGGTTCAGGCTTCTGAGAAATCAGTTATGGTTAGAATACCAAAAAATGAGCCCTCATATCTCTTCCTTCCAAAGATGCTAAGGTACTGTATGCTGTCTATAATCAGGGCAGTAGCACATGGGTTCAATTATATTCGTTATGCCAAAGTCTCCGTTTTGAAAAACTGTTTAAGGTTCCACTGTTTATTTTGGCAGTACTCCATCCAGAAACAACAGAAACAATCTTGGACTAAATGCTTTTTGAGAAACAGATTGATTTCGCTTAACTGTGAAAATGTTACAAAACAAATACTGATACAAGATAGCTTTATTTCAAAAGTGTTTACACCAATTTAGCCATGGAAGGAATGAACAAGGAGAGGAGATGAGGGTTTTTTTTTCCAAGCATACTTTTAAAAATGTGAACTTTAGTAGAAACAACAGACAATTACAAGAAACTGTAAAAAATGGGAAATGGCATTTATAAAGCTGTTCCAGCAGTTTTGTTCAAGGTATAAAACATTTGCATGCAATAAAGCCAGCTTTAAAATCAATGTAGCTAAAAATTCTTTAAAATTACAAGTAACAAGCATACATGTGTAGTTAACTGGAACTGTTACAGTTACTTCTTCTCTCTTTATATATGACTTTATATATTTTGTCAGCATTTATTTCATCCTGGCACCTTAACTGTCATTTATGATGCATATAAAAATTATATTGCCATTGGATTTTGCTTATACCATTTACTGTGTTTTATTTATAGTCTATTTGTGGTATAACAAATGTGGATTATATTATTACAAAAAAACAAAAAGCATCATTTTTCATAAAAAAAACAGTGAGTTTGAAATGGAAGCAGGAATTAAGCATTCTGCTATAAGCCATTTTCACTGTAAGCTGAACCAGAGTATTACATCGTATGTAAATCAGAAAGTCATATGGAAGATCTTTCCTTGTGCAACAGAACTGCATAATGTGCCATAACATTTTAAATGTTCAAATAAATGGCAACTCCCTTTTTGAAAAGGTCCAAACGTAACACAAGGATCACGGCTGGACGGCTCGCTCAGCAAGCCTGTCTTGTCTGTGGCTGGATTGAGTTCACAAAAATCATTCTGGAAGCATTTTGGAGAAAATGCAGTGCCAAGGTGGATGTGGTGCCAGCACTGGACTAAGGGGTACATTAACTTATCTGGGGGCTCTAATCTCACATGAACATGCATACTCAGGTTTTCCTGATTTAACTATCAATCCCACTTCTCCCAAGGTGGAGCAGGGTCCCTGATGTGTTCCAGGGCCCTAGGATAGGAGGAGGAGGAGGTAAGGAGAACATGCTGATTCCAGCACGCTGCACCCACCACACGACTAACCACCTCAGGGATGAGAACCCGAATGCAGTCATGTGGCGGGTGATACCTCAGCACCACGCTAGTCTGAATGGAACAGCATGAGTCTTTTCTGGTGGCTGGAGTGCAGTCCTGCCCTAAGATAACCTTCGCATTAATCTGTTCCTGACATAACTCCACCTTATTTAACAATCAAGGTAATTGTAAGCTCATATGTAAATGAACATGCGCCAGTACGAAAACAAAAATAAATGCATGCTCATAATGGAATACATGAATTCCCTTGTCTTCACTGTTTAGCAGCAAAAGCAAATAAAAATACATAGATAAATCATAATTACAAAAAAAAAAAAAACTTACCACGGTTAATAGGCAATGTGAATAATGCATTAAATAGTAGCAATTACAAGTTGAGTTAGCTTGTGGAAATATGTCATTCATGCACATTTAAAATGTGTCTAAGTATTCTTTTAAAATAAACATAGTTTCAGTCTTCTGAGGAAGAAACTGAAGCCTCTGGATTTCTATGCCCTTATGTGGCAGAAGGTAATTGTAAATAGTATAGATATATGTATGAAAAATTTTAACTCAAAGACTGGTTGTTATTAACGACTGATTCCCTAGTTTAAAATGAAGTATAAATTTTGCTTATAACAAAAGTTGTTATACACAATTTTAGTATCCTCCAGGGACAATGATAAAAATGGTTAAGGTCTGAGATTTCCACAAATTCAGTACAAAACACCACACTAACAACAATCATTCTGTCTTTCACTATGTTTACTTTATAGCTAGTCTAAATATATATGCATTTTCTGAGCCCAGGCATAAACAATCAAATAAAAAACTTTGAGCTAAGCATGCATTTCCTTTGCATCTTTGCTTTGCAAGATCAAGGTGTAGGGTATTCTCAGGCTCAACCATAAGCGATATTTTTTATTGTCGACAACAGAAACCAGTCTGAATGCTAAACAACACAGTTGTCTTAAAAGCAAGAGATAAAATTTAAAAAATGATAAAAAATGTTAAGAAATGTTTATAATGGCCCTCACAGGTGACATATAGCATTGTGTGGTAACAGCAGGCATTGTCTTATCGTTACAAAACCTAAGAATATACTATGGATGAATATTGTAAGTGTATAGGAATAGTGCAAACTTCTGTTAGCTGATAAATGGGATTACTGCAAGGGTGAGATTGCCTAAGGATGTTTGGGGATACCGGCTCCATCCTTGCTATGCCAGAAAGAGTCATGGTCTCCTCTGGCGGCCGTCTTTCTGCGTGTTTTTTGTTCTACCGGCTTTTGCTGAGCTTCCTGTGGATGGACTCAAATCCTTCGTGGTGAATTTGGGGCCTTTGTGATATTGCGCCTGCAGTCGTTGTTCCCAGCGCTGCACGGAAAGAAAAACAGAATCTCAAGCAAGTATTACTGTTCTGAGTGACATTCCAAGCCATATTCTTATACATGTAGAATGCTGAAGTTGTGTGAGGTTTTATTCTTATTTTAAAAATATTTACAAATGTTACGAAAATTTTAGATTTTCAATTTATTTACAACAAAACAACCACCAATTATAAAAATAACGACTATTTGCCAAAGAATTATCTATTGCCTACAGGCCATCCACAATAAAATGGACTTATGTCAAACGGAACATTTTAAATTATTTGCTACACATAAAACACTCCGGGTTTAATATTACCATACACATCACTAGTGTTACTAAGAAGCTGCTATCATTTTGGCATGCAGGCCGCGATCTAAGTAGGCGTACTTATGGGGTAATAGTGAGAACATTTAAAGCAACTACAGTATTGCAAAACTGCAAAGCAACGATTGGCGATAAAGCGTCAACTTTAAACGAAATTCGTTCCTCTTACCTACACACTCAGGATGCATATCTGCTACGTATAACTGGGTTATTATACTAAAACTAAAACAATTCTCTCTCAAAAAATCAGGTCTACTGATGACTATAATTTCAGTAATAAGCTGCGTAAAGTATATGTAAGAGATACGTAGGTCTATAGCAGTCATTCAGCTTAATTTTCTTGTGACGTTGCACATTCTTCCAAACTGCAGTGGGGAAAAAAGGCTCACCTTGTATCTTTTCACAAGCTGGTCTTTCCACCTCTCCACCAGACATCCCTCCAGCAGCATCAGCCTGGAGCAACAGAGACACGCAGGATGCTCCAGTTTACTGCCAGTCACGATCGGTCCCAAATCAAGCGCGCATTCCGCACTCTTATTAACGGGCCAGTTTGACATGAAAAATAACGTCCGTAAACGTAGTAAACATGTTTATGAACGTGACGGCGGCGCTTGAAAGGGCTGATCAGATTTTAAAAATTCGTGTTTGCCTCTATGAACCCAACTGCCTCAAGAAATAGATCAGGAAACATGAGGCTTAGAATTAAGGAGAAAATGTGGTCATTTGCATGTTTAGAGAAATCAGTGTCCCGTCTCGTGTGAAACAGCCTTAAGCAGGCATGTCTGCCTCTTACCTGGAGCGCCACTCATAGCACATGATGATAACCTCCTGGCTGGCTTGCAGCTGCGGGCAGGAGCATGAGGAATTGGTGATCAGAGGGACGTCTCCTCTCGGGAGTGGGAGAGAAGACTTGAAAACTTCCTTCACTTCCACCGCTGTTGTAATCTCCTGGCAGCCGGTTCGAGTTACACTTTTAACTTTTGCACGGATAACTGCAAGAATAAGGGTATAGCGCTTCATTTCGTTAGACTTATTTACACACATTGGTAATCCTAGATTTAGGGCAATAACGCCTATGATTGAATTAATCATTAAAAGCATACAGAAATGTCATACAAAAATAACATTACGCGGGATGCTGGTTCAGTTCATTAAAGTTTATTTTTGCATAGGCCTAATTATATAAAGAAATACTATTTAAAAACGTAATTTTAATCCAATTCAGAAAATTGGAGTACTTACCATAATTGTACTTTTTTTCCATATATGTATTTAAAGTTGCTTTTATTTTTCGGCATTTGCAGCGATCTGTTTAAAAAGAATACATGTTATTTATCTAACTTGTGCGTAAAAAGTTAATAGGCCCAACACTTCATGATAACTCACCGGGATTCTTGCAATCTGAAATTTGTTGTCGGTCCAATGTACCATCCTTGGAAAAATCAACCCATTTAAAATCTGAGGGGGAAAAGTATGGAAAACGGTTAGAAATCAAATCACCGATTTATTGTAGGTCTTGATACAGGTCTTGAGTGACGTTTTGTAGATTTTGGGAAGCAGTATTATACTGTCTTTTCTTACATCGGTTAAGTCACGAGATTTACCTTCAGGTAAATCAGTCACAATGGCTTCAGGTGAAATGCAGACACCTCGGTCGTACACAGGTAAGTCATCGCAAGCTAGGCTGTCCGGCCAGCTGTGGTTATAGCGCCGTAACACCGGCTCGCAGCCGTCCCGGGCTGTTTCGCACACCGACTTGCATGGTCGGATGGGGTCGTGGAGGAACTCCAGGGTGCATATTGGAGCGTACATGGCGCACAAGAAAAAGCGCAGCGCTGGGCTGCAGTTGAAGTCCACCAGCTCTTCATACTGCCCGATCGCAAGTATGGCGTTTTCCTGCGTACTGTGGTGGAGATGATTGGGCATCCGGGTTATGTTCCAGGGCATGCTCTTGCACATGGGGATATTAATGGTCTCGCAGGGTGCAGCGTAGGACAGCACTCCAGCATATATCCACAAAAAGATAACGGCGGTCACCATCGACAGCATGTCAATCCCGTTTAGTCACCTGCAGCAAATCACTACGGATCTTCAGTCAGAGGCTCGTTGATCCCGCAATGCAGTCCACGCATGTACAGGGTGTCCCTTACAATGAATCCCACGAAATTGTCTGTAGGTAAAATAAAGGCGATTTCATGTGCCTGGATTGAAGGGAGCGCTTACAGGACTCCTGTTGCAGGAATTGCACAACTTGATTTAGCGTGGGATGAATACCAGCACCACTGGTGACGCGGGTCCTTTCCCAGTCCTTTTTGGTTGCATAATTTGTTATTTTATACCTTCTCTTGTCAAGTGTTACCAGTCCGAAGTTAAACTCTCATCATCTCTGGTAAGCGCTGACCTGCAGATTATCTCACTGTACCTGTTTCTACCAATGTGTCAGATCTGCAGCTAGGATTAACATTTAAGGTGGAAACACGAACTGTTTAAACGCCCCTGCCCGTCACCCACTCCCACACGCGGTCTCTTTCACATGACACGCTTTCCTCTGTATTTCTGATTCCCGTCATTCCGATCAGGCGCACAAAGCCATGGAAAATAACTGAAGTCTGTAATATACGTCGTCTTAAATACAATATAGTATAACGCATTATAGCCTAGTATTTTAAGTGCAATACTGAAGAATAAAGCGTACAATAAGTAATATATGTCTTCAAAATAAGTATATTCAAAGGGTTTAACGGGTTACGTGTATAGAATGTAACAGATTAAAATTAAATGGAAGAAAAATATTCAAACAAGTTTTAAAGTAGCCTAGGTCTTATTTAATAAATCATTGACTCTTCTCAGCAAAATCTTAATGTGTACAGTGTACAATTATTGTTGCGTATGGCTTCTATAAAAAAATAACTGTAGCTCATTGCTGCCGAATACCTTTCACATTCACAATATCTTCTACATGTAGGCCTATGCTTTACCAAGCTAATAAAACTGAAGTCAATTAGCATGTTCCTGCTAGATTCTTGTTATTGTAAAACCCACTGCATTAAAAATGGAAATGTCTGTTTTGCTTCGAATACAGAATACCCTGCAACATTTCATATGTAGGTCTAGTTAAAGTTGAATACATAAAATCGCAGGTTTTATTGGTATGCTTTACATTTCCTAGTGCACTGCGACTTGTCAGTCATATTGTTTTGTGAAATTTTAATGTTTATCATTGGCTTGCATGCTGTATGTGTTGATGGCGAATTCTCTCATGCAGTGTTAGCAGCTCTTATGCATCTGGCATGACACTCACGCTTTGACTGGCTCATGCAAGAAATCTTATGTAAATCTATATTATTCCATTATGAACCTAAAATTAACTACATCAAAAGTGCCGGGATAGTTTGCAAACCCTACAGACTATTCACAAGGTAATAAAACTGTCACATACATGTAAATGCATGTTCATTTGTGTGCAGACTTGTCTTCAATTGAAAATCTCATGTCAGGCAGCTAGGTAAAGTTTGCAACCCTACTCATGCTTAGGCCTGCAGGCAACTCATATCTTCTGGATTCCTATTCTATTTTCTATAAGCAGTTTATCATAATAAACTTATTTATAATAACTTTCCAAAAATCTATGGTAGGATTTGGATATTGTTGGCTTGTTCGTGTTGAACAAAGGTGACAGATCGTGGTTATTTCAGTGTGAGTATTCTTGAGTATTCTTGAGAGTACCTTAAATCACCTCTGCTGGCATCTGGCACAGCGGAAAATTGAGGAACGCGAGTCTGCAGTTCCTGTGTCCTGCGCTTCTCTCGTTCCGTCAGAGAGACCGGATACAGCTTGGGCACAACAGGTGTTTGACAACTTTGTCCCCTTTAATCACTTTGCTGCTGGCTTTCAGCACGAGGGAGTCTGTGTGTAAGACACACACTGGGGTAGTATTAATAGGTTTGCATAACAGAGGCTGGCTAAGTAAATCAAAGCCTTATTCACGTTTGTTTTTAGGCGCTAAGCCAGCGCCAGTAATAGGTAAAGGGCAGAGACATAGTGCTAAACAATTTATCTCTGGCTAGTGACTGGCGGCTTGATTCCTACGCGATGTTCAGCTATATATGAACCTTTCGGTACCACTTGAGTTTCAGGTTAATAAGCTGTTGCTAACCATTCGGTAATATATTAATAGATAGAAAGATAACTTAAACAAATTTCAGTCATATAACATATTAGAGTGATATTTTGCTCCTGGTATTTACAGTTTGTAAAATCACTTGGAAATATAATGCAGTGGGTCAGTAAGCAAATGCATAAGTGAGATATAACTGAGTAAGATATCTTTGTAATATATTTGTAAATTTGATCATAAGTGAATCTTTTTATTTACTAATATATTATTAAATGCTTAGTAACGATTCATTAATCATTAAAGATCAGACCTTGGAATATTAAGAACATTGTACTTGCAATGCTTACATTTTATTTTCTATTTAGCTTTATATGTCGGTGCCTAAATTTAACAGGGATTCTCTGGTTATAACTATTAATACAAGGCCATTGATCTTCTAGCGACTTACCTGGGTCAATATAAAATCATGAGATCATCATTTTTATTTTTAATGCTTAACCGTTTGTTGTAAGTCTTGCTCCTGATTTAGAAATGTACTTACATGAAGTTTGCAGAAATCCTGCACAGTATTTTTGTACAATATGACCATTGCAGCCTACTCTGGAACACTATGAACACAGTGAGTGAGTACTTACTGAAGATCTAAACATTCTTAAATATTCTTTGCCTTTTATCAGCTGATATCTTGGGCCCCGTCCTGGAAAGGCAAACCTCTGACTATTACTATCGTCACTGTCAAAGGGTGTTTTAAAGTTGTTTTTGTCTCCGTACATGCTGTCTCGTTAAGAGAGAAACTGCAAACTTATCTCTCTCAGCTTGTGACAAAAGTTCTGAACACTGTCATCCCATATCCAATATTAGTCACAGATTTTGTGGTAATGCATCTTACAGGGGTTTGCCCTCAAAAAGTGTAGTTTTAAACAAATTATTTCTTTTCTTGCTGTGTTTACCGTTTCCATGGAAACAGCTCCTTAGAGCTTTTTGGGGATTGCCTGTCAGGAAACGTGCCCTCTTTCCTAATTACAGAAAAAGATAGTGAGATGTAAAGCGGGGTGTTTTTTTCCTTTTTGACTTTCCCTGCGTGTGTTGCTCTGCTGTCTCCTGTTTGGTCCCACAGGTCATAAAGAACTCTTTTCCTTTGCAAAATAAGAGCGCTGTCAAAATGGAAACAGTTCTCTCGAACAATTTTCTTCTCCTTTTACAAGTAAATGGCCAGATGCACCTGATTCCCCTCTCCCAAACATACTTACGTATTTGGAGTATTTTCCCCTGTATTTTAATAGCCCTCCACACGGAGTAGTGCATGACATTTTGCCTGTCATCTGCTCTCCCTGCAGATCTGGTTTGGGAACAGCAAAGCTATGCTGGGGTGACTTTAAACTGTTCATTTTTCACATTGTGCCTTCAGCAATATGAAACCTTATGATACTTTCAAGTTTCTTCTCAGGCAGGTACATATTTAAACTGACACATTTTGAATTCCAGTTTTTCATCAAAGATTGCATGCATATATTACACCTGGGTCTCTTTTATAACACTTATCATTCACTATGTTTTCAATGGTCTATAAGAACATTTTAAAGAATGAGTTGATCAATATTCCCATGAATATTGATCAATGATGAGACTACACTATAACTGGAATAAAAGTAATGGAAATGCATAAATTGGGTAAATGAAGTACCTTTTTTATCAGATGATCCTCAGAATGAATTAAACCCTCACTGTTTTTGAACTGTTGCACTGTGTCATCCAACCTGGTAAACTTGATGAATATTCATTCATTTTACCACAGCAGCCATCAAGTGTGATGAATGACAAGAGCACCTGCCTACAATTCCTAGAATAGCCAGAGGTTACAAATAGCTACCTGAAAAAAAAAGCTTAGAAGAATTCAATTTTCTATTAAAGATGATAGTTGGGGTTTTGTAACTGTCCTTAAAGACAGAAGTCTTGTGGCTGTGTGACCACTGCTATCTAGACAGACAGTACAGCGGAGTCACAGACGCTGTGTATGTTATCGTGACAGACATTACAGCGTAGTCACAGACGCTATGTATGTTATCGTGACAGACATTACAGCGTAGTCACAGACGCTGTGTATGTTATCGTGAAAGACATTACAGCGTAATCACAGACGCTGTGTATGTTATCGTGACAGACATTACAGCGTAGTCACAGACGCTGTGTATGTTATCGTGACAGACAGTACAGCGTAGTCACAGACGCTATGTATGTTATCGTGACAGACATTACAGCGTAGTCACAGACGCTATGTATGTTATCGTGAAAGACATTACAGCGTAATCACAGACGCTGTGTATGTTATCGTGACAGTAATTACAGCGTAGTCACAGACGCTGTGTATGTTATCGTGACAGACATTACAGCGTAGTCACAGACGCTATGTATGTGATTAGCCCTTTTTGTTTAACATGCTTCAGATGAGCTTCAGCTACATTTTCCTCTTCATGCAGTCATGTACTATATACACTTTAGGCCAAAATGTCTAAACACTTCCCATTTTTGCAAGGACGTTAAAAATGACTACAAAAATTTTGGTAGTAATGTTTATAAACAATCAAAGGATGTTACAAATATCATACTTCTGACAATTAAATAAGTAACTGGATCAACAGTTGAATAAAGTTCTGCAATCTCTAAAAATTGGAAGTGCTTCCACAATTTTGGCCACTAGTGTATGGCCTTTATAAAATTAGTGAGCTATGACTGCTTGCTTTATTGTTACATCACCAAATACTTTTTTTTTTTAAGTATCATTGACTTCTCCCTTGCAGTGTGAGTTGACAAGGACTGGAGGATCCAGAAGTTTCTTTGCTTAATAGAGAAGCCTTGGTCACTTGCACTGGTAGCAGTACTGAAAAATCGAAACGAAAAACTTTATTTGATTGCTTATAAACAAGTTTATTAATAAAACGTTCAACAAGAAGGTTGTCATGAAGTCCATCAGATGCTTAACAGAAAATATAGTGGTGAAAATTGATATTGGCTGATATTGTGATGTATTAATTTTTCATAGAGTAGGAATTATATACACAAGATAATCAAGGCCCTTTGAGACATTGCATATGCAAAGAAATTTAGCACATATGGGAAATAAATACAATTTACAATATCAACAACTGAGTTGATATATAAATGAATGACAATAGATGTCGTTTACATTCCAAAATGGTGATATTTACCAAAAGATATATTACATACAGTTTTATTCTACTTATGCTACTACGGAAAATTCAAAATTAAGAGAACCATCCTTTCAGGTCTTTTAAGTTGTATGTTTGCAGCTTTGAATTGGTGGAAGGTAGTTTATTTTTGTTTATAGCCCTTTAGTTGGACTGATGTATGATAGTTCATTTACTATTTACATTGCGTCATTATTACAATGGGATGTTATTCACTCTCAGAAGCAGATTGACACATATTAGATTGCAGGGAAGTACATATGAAGAGTCTTCTCACAAATTCCATCAGATTGTAGAAAGAGTAGAAAACTCAGGCCTTGTGTGCACCTGTGAGAACAGTCATTTGATTTAATCGTGCATATTGTTATGAAGGTGAGACCTGGACTCATGTTTTGTTGGCATGCTTCAGATGGCCTTAAGTTTGAGGTATTTCAAACCCAGCTTCACGGGTCCCCTGGAGTACATATTGACAAGCGTTTGAGGAAGTCGTTTTCCCACTTGATCCTTTAAGTAGACCTTAGGGACTTCCTTAGGATGCCCATTCCAATGCACAAGTAAATGACCAGGCAGTGTTTGTGTTAGCAACGCTCGCATCACACTGTAGTATCCAAGGGCAACTTCCTCCCTTAGGGGAACTTCCGTCATAATCACAAGACGGATTCTCTGACCCCTTTTGGTTATTTAATCTTTTGGAAATCGATGAACGTCAGAGGAACACATGGACATATTGACATACATAAAGACACTGAAATAGCTGTTGCCAACATAGATTAGTTCACAAAAGAGGCAAGTGATTTCTTACATTGGCGAGGAATCAGTGAGTGTTAAAATACTTTCAAAATATTCCTATGGTAAATATTTAATTTTGCTTTTGATGGAAACAATGAATACTTTAAGATTTAAGGAAATCAGTTTTAAAAATCAGTTTCAAATACACTATTTGAGTTATAAGAGAATTCAGCATGTTCAGTGAGAGATTAAGATTACCTAGATGCACCACTGAACGAAATCATTCCTGCCTTTGGCTATCTCTCTTTTCAACTCCTCCATCTAAGCACAAGTACACACTGCACTAGAAGTATACACCTCAATTTTTCTGTAATATATTAGGATATTTGTATATTGTTTATATACTGAGTTTTTGTATTATTAGAGCCATTTGTAATTTTTGGAATTTGCAATATTCTGTATTATTTAATACTGGTATTTTAATTTTAACTTGTTAATTATTTTCTTAGTGTCCCGGAGCAACTGTAACCACATAATTTCCTCGGGGATTAATAAAGTATTCTGATTCTGATTCTGAATGGAAAGATTAAAAGTCTTTTTGGTGTTTAGAGTACTGCGAATGAAAAGCTCAGTTAGCTAGCTGGATAAAACTGAATGAAATGGTTAGTTAGTCCCAGAGCCACATTCTAACTCCTATGTTACGAAACTGCTTTCTGGCTAAGTAGACCTTTAATAAAGCAGAATTTAATCCCTCTCACGTGCAGACATGCTTCCTATCTTTCGCACACCAGCTGTTCACATCAGTTGTTGTTGGAAGTACAGTAAGATGTCGGTGGATTTCAAGTTCCTGCTCACTGTCCTTCTACATTGTATTATTCTTGTGTATTGTACATATATAATATAGATATATCATCTATGTAGGTCATTTTTCCTCATCATTCTGTTATTTGTTATTTGCAATTTATCATTATTATATATTATAGTCTGAAGGAAGGTACGCAAGTAAGCATTTAATTGTGCTTGTAGGAGACCACCGCATGGCTCAGTGGGTTGGGTGTAGTTGAATGCTGCACACTCATCCTATTGAGCCATGCGCCAGTCAGGGGAACAGAAATAACACACTAGGGCGAAAGACAATGAGACGACAAAGGGGACGGCTAGCGATGGCTGCTGGCTAAACGAGGAAGAAACACAAGGACGGGGTCAGGTGGGCACTGACCCTGACAAACCCAGAGTGTGGGTCACTGCTTTAGATCATCTTACTGTATTTTCAGAGCCTTGGGATGTTCGGATATATTGGGCAGAGAGGCCCTCTGGTGCATCACGAGAATCCTGTACACTGTGGGGAGACTGTTTGGTTGTGTCGTACCTCATTTTTCAACATTATCTGAGAACGTTTCGACTTCTGCGGACTGGCTTATTTTTGAGAACTCACCAAGCCCTCCCCAAACCGCCAGAGCTCCGTGGCCCAGGGGAATACTGGACTGAACCAGTGCCGGTTCATTGACTGGGGGTTGGGAACCCTCGATGAAAGGAAACAAAAAAATGCAGCTGGAACAAAGCTTCTTTGTGTTTTATTTGTATTAATAAAATATATGAAGTGAACTATTATACAGCCAAGCAGAGGTGGAAATTTCAGGTCCAGAAAGTACAAATCCAGACCGTGATTTAGTTTCAACCAGCCAGTTGAGCATAAAGAGTCACAGTCACAGAGTACTCCACTGGTTGGTTGAAACAAAATCCTGGTCTGGATTTGTACTTTCTGGACCTGAAATTTCCACCTCTGCAGCCAAGTAATCAACAGTTGTACTGAAGTGACAGTAAAACGAAGAAATAGGTAACTAACTGATAAATACTTGATACTTGCTTATTTGATTAATATATGTGCTCAACAGCATCCAACCAGTACATGTGTATGGATTCAAACACAATGCATAATGGTTTTATATGGCACCATAACTAAGACATGCACCCTATATTGATATTTTAGGAGAAGCTAACATTCAAGAAAAGTGGGTATTCAGATTGCATTGGAAATAAAACAGGTGGGGCAGCCATTCCATTTCTGTTTTATCACAAAATATTACCATCATGAAAAATAAACACTGAATAAGGTCTCAAGGTGCATGCTAAGCAGTATGCATGGCTACCTGAAATCTGTGCTGTTTATCTAGTGTCCAGTAACCGTTTCAACTCTTCTGCCACTCTCTCAAACTAAGTATTGGGCTAGTTGTAATTCGTTGATTCTGGTAATCTTTTTTTAATAAGAGGACTAGAAAATTATCTGAATAGAGAGTTAGCTAAATGGCTAGTGGCTGTAAAATAATGCAGCAATTCTAGGAGCCTTGCTGTTTGGCTGCCGCCAGTGTAATTCAGAAACCTGGGTTTAATCCCAGCCACAGGCTGCTCCCAGCAGGATCGCTCATTGTCTTCAGAAAGGGGATTAGGGACCTACATTTGGCAGTCTTTCAGGTGGAATATCAACAAGCCAACCAGTGTTTATAAAATAGAATAGTGATACTTTATCCATCCCCATGAGGAAATTCTCTTTTTGCCAGTCCCATCTTGTGTCTGCATATCTTAGGGAGAGTATATTCAAGTGAGAGCAGGCTTGGGGGTCACATGGCAGGGTCAGCCAGTGTGCAGTGGCCATGGAGTTGGGGGGGGGGGCTTGCTTAGGGGCCCAACACTCTGTTGGCTGTAGGATTCAGAGCGGTGACCTTCTGATCACGGGCACAGAGGTCTAACCCACTGAACCACACAGCATCCCGTGTTTATTTGTATCCTTCATTATAGTCACTGAACTTGTGATCTAAGACCAGAGCAAGGGTATGTAAATGTGTAATCTGTAATCTGTGCAAGGGTTGGGTAACATAGCAATCCTAGAAGCTTTAATAAACAGCAGCAATTTGATGAGTATTAGTCATGACTATTGGTACAAATGTTTCATAAACCTGACATGTTGTGTTCACTGATTTTCTTTTTTTTAAATTTATTTCTGATCCTAAATCAACACATATTTATTTAAAATGATCACATAGCTAATGTTCTGCGCATGTTCATGAGTAACGTAAAGTGGACAGCTGCATATCTCTTGTGCTAATGCTGTTCTTTTGATTTTCCACAATAGATGGATTATCCCTGTCTGTGCTTCAAGTGTTTGCACCTCTGTAAACCTACGAGCGGATTTCTCTGTGTCACAGGTGAGTGACAGTGACACACAGTGTGGCGTCACACAACCTTCGTCCATGCAGACGATACAACAGGCACAGGATTAGCGTCAATCATTCTAGAAGAGCTATACACAGTGGACCTAAATTTAAACCGTCCCCCAGGACAAGGTTAGGACAGTACAAGTGCAACAAGTAGGATTTACAAACCAGGATCAAAGACAAATGCCCACTGGTCATAAACACGTCATTGCTCCCTATTCTTCCTGGGTCATTAGTTTCTGAGGGAATTCTTATATTGTATGCTGTATGTAGCACTAATCAGCTCATTATCTTAACTGAAAAACTAAAGTAACGATTTGAATTTTCCTTAGTAAACTCCTATTTGATGGTATCTGGATGTTGATAGCATTCTTCAGGCTCATTTGAATGTTGTTTTAAGAAGCATGTTTGCTTGATTTGATTTGCTTGCTCCAAAATTTATAGGATGTTACATAGTCAATGTCTCCATAACCAAAAGCATTTTAAGTAAAATGTCTCTCAAGTTTCAGGAGATATCCTTGATAGTATCTTTTAATTCCTGGAGGGAACTGTCATAGCTTCAAGAAATACTAAGTGTCACTGCATCACTGCAGTGGAGGTCTCTGCGCAGTGTTTTTGTTGATCCCAGTTTCTTGGTGCACTCACTATCCAAAATACAGCCATGGAAAAAATTAAGAGACCACTGTATGGTACACAAGAACGTACAAAAGAATAAGGTGAAGGAGGAGACACTAGCCAGCCAGGTAGAGGACGGAAGCAACTTTCTAATGCCAGAGATGACTGATAACTTATCCGATAGTTTGTCATGAATCACAGGATGCTATCAAGTGACCTTCAAAAGGAATGGGAAACATTAAGTGCAGGTGTGAAGTGCACTGCTAGGACAGTGCATATCAGGCTCCTAGAAGCAGGACTGCAGTTCCATAAAGCAAAGAAGAAGCCCTTCATTAACGAGAAGCAGGGAAGAACCAGGCTGCAGTTTGCAAAAAAGATTGTTCACAGAAGAATATGGAGGGCTAAGAGTATGGAGGGCTAAGAGTGCCAAAATTAAACAAATAAATACACCAATAATTAATTAATTAAATGTGCCATGAATTGTTTAAAATGAGAAACATAAAGATAAATTATTACTCAAATGTGTCATGAATTATTTAAAATGGGAAATAAAAATATCGTTAATTAAATGTGCCATGAATTATTATCTACCATTAGAAATAA
>JABJVO010000001.1:27470746-27500765 GCA_026770805.1 Boulengeromyrus knoepffleri
TAATAATTTATCTTTATATTTCCCATTTTAAACAATTCATGGCACATTTAATTAATTAATTATTGGTGTATTTATTTTTTTATTTATTTAATTTTGGCACTCTTAGCCCTCCATAGTAGTACACCCATAAACTGAGAAATTAAAAGGCACTGTGGTCTCCTACTTTTTTCCACGGCTGTGTGTCCTCCCCACTATTCCCCTGGAAAGACCTTGTTGACTCTCTTTATTCTTTCTCTTTATTCTGTTCCAGTTTCTTACCACCTGCTTCTTTCTCATAAATGTCACACAGACAGAAACAGGCCATTGTTTTTTGATAAAGAGCCTTTGATAAAAATGCTATAATATAAATGCTATATAATAAAAATCATAAAAAGAATATAAATGCTATATAATAAATGCTATAATATATAATTGGAGTGTCTGCAATGCAATGCTGAAAGTGATTTTTTTTTTTAAAGCGCACACTTGGAACACGCTCTGAACGCACTCTGAACGCGCACTCCGTTTCTATGCTTGCATGCAGGCGTGAACAGGTCAGCTCTGTGTGGTGCGACTCTGAATCAAATGTTCCTTCTGCTCTGAGGTTACTCCGGCCTCTCATTCTTCCTCCGTAATGAACCACTGATGAATGAAGAATTGTCAATGGGATTCACCTTTAAAAGTAAGAAATGTTAGATCTGTACCTCCATTACGGCCCTGTGACGTATTCAGCCAAGAAGGCCCATGAATTTTCCGAATAAAACATCTATTTGGGCTTCTTTCCAAGGATTATTTCTGCCGTCAGGGGAGCTGCTTGCAGCCTGATATGTAGAATCAGCTTCTGGAGGCACCTGCAATAGGCTATCGGGTCAGATTGTGGAGTCAGGTTCAGCGTAGACCTACAGGTTCACTTCAGTAATCATTCGTTTTATAATGCAGTCAAAGGGTGATCTGGATTCCTCAGTTTAATATTTAAAGCATAATATTTTATGCATTCTTATTAATTTGAAGGACATCATGGAAAGAATTCTAGTCATGTGTGTATGTATGCATATATGTATGTATGTATGCATGCATGTGTGTATATATGCATGTATGTACTGATCTGTAGCTCTGGGATGGTTGTTTGTTTTTTTCTTATATTATCCATCCATCTTCTGTAACCACCTGTCCTGTTCAGGGTTGGGGGGATGGAGCGTATGGGGGCAAGGCAGGGAACAACGCAGGAAAGGGCGCCAACCCATCGCAGGGCACACTCGCACTTACGGGCAATTTGGTAACTCCAAATAATCTCAGCATGTTTTTGGACTGTGGGGGAAGACCTGGGTACCTGGAGGAAACCCCACAATGACATGGGGTCACCATGTAAACTCCACACACATGGAGCCCTGGCGGGGAATCATGGAGGAAACCCCACGATGACACAGGGTCACCATGCAAACTCCACACACATGGAGCCCTGGCGGGGAACCCTGGTCCCTAAGGTGTGAGGCAACAGTGCACTGTGCCACTATGATACTATGACCCATTATATTTTTATTACTATTTTTACTGTATTTCATTTTCTATCCCGTATTCCTGTTGCTCTTTAACTCACATCGTCGACACTTGTTTGTATTTTATGCTTATTTTATGCTTTTTTTTTCTTGAAATGTACTGTATAAATCAATTTTACTTGCCTGTCTGTCTGTCTATCTATCTATCCGTGAAAATCCAAGACATGAAGGATTTTTGCTGATGTATGTTAACATTTTTCTTTTCAATTATATATGATAAAGTGGAGTATTTGCAAAATCCTCCTTTAAACCTAAGACCCTACATAAAAAAAATAGCTATGGTTACAGTTGAAATATTTTATTTGATCAATTCTGTAATCTTCGAATTTGGAAAATTTCAAAGGTTAAATTAACAACAACACTAGCAAAAAAAAACCTTAAACATTGAAATACTTTTGAAAATACTGCCACGACAATTGACTTGCTCTGACATTCACTGATTTTCCTTTAAAACTATGTTTTAACAAGAGCTTGTAAGGGCCTGGCATTTGTAGGGAACTTTATCTTTGCATTGGCTCAGTTCTGGCACCAGTCAGAGTCTCCCTGACACGCAGCTGGTGTGAGGTCATTGCAGCTCAGGTCTCACTGCTGTTTTCATTACGTGGGATTCCGGAAAGTGACAGAGTGTGTAAGACTTGCGCAAACACAAAGGCTTTCTTCTCTTCCCCTGCATTATTCCCTTTCCAACAGTGATAAACATTTTCCTATTGAGCACTGCGCTAGCACTGCAAAAATGCACAAGATCGTCATTTTCAAAAACATATTTATAATTACCTCTTTATGATTACTAAGAAGAAACTGACATTTACAAGGAATAATACAGGGTGAAACAGACCTAAAAACATATTTTATTTTATATTAATATAAACCCTGGAAAATTAAAACCAAGTCACTATCTAGCCTCTAGTCAATAAAGAACGATAATGAAAATGTATAATACCAGTTTAAATTGAATAAAGATTACTTAGCTAGTAAAGGAAAGTGCATTTTTGTTGTTTTTCCATATAATTGAGAGTGAAAATGTTTATATGTGAAAACAGTTATATTGCACTGTTTTCATTTATTTGTTACTACAAACATGAATCAGTCACTACCAGGACTGTTCTGTCTAGCTGAGGGCCGATAAATCTACGTGCCAAGCTAACCTGCGTTCCCATAAACATAAACATCACTGATCTAACCTATAAATAACCTGTATAAATACGTCACATTTTCAAACGGACTCATGGCAATAATAAACATCTCATGCCTATTTTATTTAACTCGTGGTGTTTAAAATGTTCCTCCCGATCATGTAGTCAACATGAATCTGAATCACCAACATCATGTGCAAAATAAAGCACATTTCACTAGGAAATTGTTTTCCGAAGTGGAGAAACATTTCATAAGCATTTAACTGTGAAATCTGCATTTTTATCTAATAATGTATTTAAAAATAAACAGAAGTATGGGTGGGGCACAGTGGCTCAATGGATGGTGCTTTTCCCTCGCACCTTCAGGATCAGGGGTGCGAGTCTTGTCTCTGCTCTGTCCAAATGGATGCAGTTAAGGTAATTGGCCATAGTATATGATTATGTGGACTGGTGTAGCCCAGTGCTGTCCCCACCCACAACTAGGACATGTGGATAGTAGCCAATGGGGTAATAATACTTATCGAGTTGCAATAAACTGATGTTTCATTTGGCTATAATGTCACAGATATTTGGAACGACACATTATTCCATTTGTACATGTACTGTACATGAAAAAATCAACAACAAAGCTTGGGGTCTAAACGCAGGGTCATTCATTTACCCAGCACCCCTGAAACAGTTTTTAGAGTCAAGGGCCTTGCTCAAGGGCCCAACAGTGATATGACTCTTCTGCCGAAAATGGGATTTGGCCCTCCTAATTTCCGATTACGGACACAGAGGCCTAGCCTTCCGAGTTACATACCTCCCCCTGTTTCTGATACTGACTGAATATTAACGTATTAATATGAAGTGTAAAGCCGCAAATCTTTTGCTCTACAAGGGGGCATCTGAGGTGAAAAGGCCAAATTAACAGCTTTCAGAAAGACAGTTGTGAAAGGGCATGCAATACCTTAATGCTGTGATGCAGTTTCTGCTATGGGAATAAGTGAGGTAGGTATTAACGTCAATGCGAGCTTTCAGTCAGGCACTGCGTCAGTCCGCCTTAAAAGCTGCTCTCCTGAGCCCCCTTTGCAAAGTGGGCGTCCAGACCAGCTGTGTTCATAGGTCATCAGTGCCCGGGCATGCCAGCTGGCGGCTGATCTGAGCCTGCACTGGCAATGTTGCGTGCCCGCAGATGCGGTCCAGAGTGTGAAGTAGAGTTACTGCCATGCTGGAGCGAGAACACGACCGAGCCTTAAACGGTAACCGTGCATTTTATTCCTTAGTATAAACAAACAACGGCTGCTCTGGCTACAAATCAAAATTCAGACCCCTAAATATAAACCTAATAATCCCTTTTTGTATTCAAATACATACTGATACAGATACATGTCCTTTATATGTTTTGTTGGTCCAAGGCCTGACAAGACATAGATAGTAACCCCTAAACTGGACGGTCCAACTCACAATGCATGGTTTTCTGCCCAACAATCTCTGATTTCAATGGGAAATCAGATCCCTAGAAGTGAGGATACCAGTGTAACATGTATAATTCAATCTCAAAATCTGAATCATGAAAAAATAATATTTACTATGAACCACTCTATTGAACAAATTAGTGCATTGCATTACCACTTATTTTAAGAGCAAAAGAATGCTGTAGTGAATTATTTATACAGGAATTATTTTTAGCCCAATAACAGGAACTCTGGAAGATCTAAGATACAATTATCTTTACTCTTGTTTTATGGTACAATAATAGCCAGCATTTTGCAAACAAAGTTATTATTTGTAGGTGTTTAGGAGGATAAGCTCACTAAAATATATCTGTGCCTGTTGTGTTTAAGGTTTTACAAGGGATTATTTGAAGTTTTACTAAATTTGAAGGAGGTGAGTAAAGAAATAATATGCTTCGGTGCAATAATATAATCTGCATTGGTGCAGGATTTATCTGGATACACTAGTGAATTGATTACTCTAAATTGCACTCCAGGGGGCAGTGTGTGTGTGGTTTGCATACTCGCCTTGTGTTTCTGTGGGTTTTCTTCAGGTGCTCCAGTTTCCTCTGAAAAATCCAGGGCATCTCCTGCCTCAGGTCCTTGTGCTTTCTTGGATAGACTCCAAGGTCACTGCAATCCTGTCTTCAATAAGCTGGATCAGCAGTGGATGAACATGAATTTTACTTCTCCCAAGAACCCTAGAAGGTGTATTCTACTCCAGCAAAAAAACAGGGAACATTTGAATAGAGAATAGTTACAAGAATATAATCTAGTGGTAATTAATGTATGGTCCAGCATTCATCAAAGTGACTATGGATTTATTAATGTTGGTTGATGGTTCTAGTTCACTTCAAACTTAGTAACAACATATTGAAGTGGCACAAGCATAAGCAGAAAACAGCAGCGTGACAGTTTTTACCCAACCAGTGAGTCTTTGGTAGACACTTCATTTTCAAATTAAATTAGAGTTTATCAAATGCACAACAGTACAACATACAGCAGTAGAAACAGAAAACTAAAGGAGTTTCCTTGAGAGCTCCCAATGGTAAAGTAAGGAGCAATAAGGAGCAAATATTGTATTTCAGGAATTATCGGATTATAGGACGCCACACAGCCGACAGGAGATACATTTCTCTAAAGCCTACCCTTAGGATGAAATATATGATATGACAGCATGGGATCATTTTCATCCAGATTAGGCTTCGCTTAAGAAATCTGGAAGCACACCTCTAACGTGAAAATGGATTTAACTATGTCTAGCGTGGGCTTGCCTCTTTCAGACTGATGATTCTTCCTCAGCTTTGTAATCATATCAAATAAATAAATGGATGACTTCAAATGCGTGTCTCATCTGTTTAGCCTGATTAGTGTAGTTCACTCTGCAAAAGATGTAAGAAATCCATTATGTGTGATGAGCCGGCATCCCACTCAGGGTGTCCCTCAGCCGTGTGCCTTGTGCTGCCTGGGACAGGCTCCAGCCCCCCTGTGACCCTGACCAGGATGAGAGGCTAGAAAATTGTTGGATGAATTATGTGCAATTCGGAAAATTAACAGCAGATGTAACCAACCCACCAAAGCAGGGGTGCTGGAGGGCCATGGACACCCTGCCAGTTTCAGGGGGCTCAACACTTCCAAAGTATAAGTTTGGGGATTCCAGTCAGGGAAATCTCCCAAAGGGCTTCCAATGTGACATTTTGTCAGGAGGGCCAGAAGCTCTAGCTATGCCCCTGCACCAAATATATGTAGTCTTCTTATTTCACTAGGTAAATCAGTTGCAAAAAAGAATCAGACAGAACTGGGTGAAAACACTTGCAAAGTTGATTCAAGGTTATAGCATGGGGTTTTCCTAGGCTAACGCTAAAATTGGTGCAATCATAGCATCGCGTTAATAGTTAACAACATCGCTATCAAGCCACAGTGTGGTGTGAAACTAGTCCTTGTCCCTCACGATGCAGTGGATGTTGTAGCTCTAATGCTTAAAGATGGTGACCTACAAGAAAACTGTGAACTTCCAAAACTGAAGAAAACTGGGATTTTATTTTTTATTCTTTATAATCTGCACAAGTACTTCCCATTATAAGAAAATTATGTCACATGCAAAGTTTACCATTCATTTTAATAGAAGTTTTAGTTCCCTAGGTGCCCCATGTATTCATAGTGGTAACTTTGACATATATAGTATTTTCATTAGTAATATGTAAGATGTACTTCAGAGGACTGACGTACTATAAGGACCAGGGACCTTCCACTCTAATTTTACTTTTATCCTCTTCCAGGGTGTTGATCCATAAAAGGGCAACAAATGGAAACGAATTTCACAGCTCCACCAATCACCAGCAATGTGCCACATGTTGGGTTTGAAATGAGCCAATGAATATTGGGGTTTATTCGGCGAACATGCTGTCATCGGCTTCTCCTGCTTCAGCCCCCCCCCCCAACCTTCCCTGCGGCAATTTGTATGTTCTGATGAGTAAGCGTTTTATAACGAGGTCTTGTCCTTATAAAACTGAGGTCATATCTTATTATTTTTAACAAGGAAGATATCCTATAGTTTTACATTCACCAAGCATAGCCCTTCACAGTTAATGAGCTGAAGCCCTTTAATTACTGCTGACTGTTGTAGTAGTAACATGTTTCCTTTCTGTAGTAAATAATGTGGTACTATTACTACAATTCCAATAAACTAACACCACCAATTTGTGTGGGATAGGTGATTACTGATTTCAGCTTAGGGAGAATTCCATACATGAGGTTGATCGATTGATCCGTCCAAGCATCTGCTATTACATACATACATACTAACCAACCAGATGTAATTAATGATTGCTAATAGGTGTTTCACATTCTCTGAATTTGGATACTTAATGAGCAGCAGTGTTACAGCTAGGGTGGCTGTCACCTAACAGCTATTAATTTGCCAGGTCCAGCAGATCTTTTTGCAAAATGACCATGTTCTCTCTCTATGTGGAAAACTAAAACAGAAACAGATAAAATATGGTCTCTATACACAAGTGAAAACTCGACATTTTATTTTATTACTATTCCTTGGATTGAAATAGCGTGAATGTTGTGTTAACCGCCCCGTCCAAGTGACTTGAGCTCCATGTGATGTTTTTGGAGCCGGGTGGCGTGACACGTTTACTTAAGATGTTCTCAGCTGCGTGTGTCAACAGCTGGCGTTCTGTGACACCGCTGATAGGTTTGCACCAGCATCAAGCTCTCGATTCTATGTTTGCGGAGGCCTGGGACTTTCAGTGGCCTCCACACGCAAATCATTGAACGGATTATAATTAAATGGCTTTTCAATGACTATGATGAATGTATAGCTTTACTGGTGCCAACTTTTAATTATTTATTTAGGTATTATTGATCAAAAAATAGCTGACATCACTTACAGAGAGACAGATTACCACAATTTATCAGTTCTTACTGCATAAACAGGGTTATTTGTGGCCCATATCTTGCCTGTTTGTGGCTATTGGCACTCTCTACTTAAAAAGGTAAAATACGGGATTTATTCTGAAATGTAACATGTGACAAAGCATCATGTACACAAACATTTGTATCTTCATATACATAAAAACTACACAAAGCTTGTATACAGTGTATGTACCCTACTGATTCTTCGTGAATGAATGAATAATGATGTTACCCTTGGGGACCAACCAGTAGTTTTCTGGCATAAGAAATATCACACAACATTATCATTTTTTTACATTCTTCACCTCACACATGATCAATCTACTCAGTGCAAACCAAAGAGCCGAGGCCACATTCAAATTATGCCATATGTAGAGTTACATATAATACATATTGATTAAACAGGGCATCTGTTTCATCCCAACTCTGTATTGGATGAACCATTATGGAAGATGGATATGTGTATGTTGTGTAATGTCCTATTTGAATCAAAGACTTTACCACTGAACCATATTGACAGAAATATATGCATGAGGGTAAAGGGCTGTGGTGGCTTAATGGTTAGGGAAACGCACTCGTAGTCAAAAGATTGCAGGTTTGAATCCCCGCCCAGCAAGACACTGCTGAGGTATGCTGAGCAAAGTACTGCCTCCGGCGCTGAATTGGCTGTCCCATGCTATGTCATGAAAAAGTCACATATGGGTTAAAAGCAGCGGACACATTTCGTTGCTCTGTGTAAACAATGACAAATAATCACTAAAAAAAGAAATGTTACTCTAAGTGCTTTTCATACTGTTAATTATATGGAAAATTACTAACAATCCTGCACTTCAACTGTATAACTTAACAGCTCAGATGTTCTGGGCTGGCGATAGCATCTCACTGAGCATGTGCGCCCCCCAGGGGTGTGTGTTCAGTCCTCTGCTGTTCACACTACCAACTAATGAGCTCATGGGAGTTTTACTTACACAAAAATGTTGTGAGGGAAAAAGGAAAAATGATTGGTTCAGAGAGATAACCAATCAAATTGTCGTACTGAATCAATATCTTTGCATGATAATCATTTTATTCTTTTATTGTATTCTGTTTTGCACTTGTGGGGTCATAAGAGTAGTGAGGCTTGAGAGTGGCGAATTGTTCTGTGCATGCTTGAACCAGAAAGGAAATGAGGGCTGTGCTGCGTATCCAGTTGTTGCATGTGCCCTTAACTGTGTTTGTGTTTGGTCCTTGTCTGATCCTGACGTGTCTTAGCCATCATGTAATTACCCGCCATGTGCACCTTACCATCCTTAGTGTAACTTCCCTGTGTTTCTCTGCATTCAAGATCTTGCTGTGTTGTTGCTTATATGTGGTCTTTTTAAGGACTGTAATTAGAGAAACTTCGTGTGAATCCATCTCTCCTTGTCTTCATCCACAGGTGCCGTGATGCCTCGGTCTGCCCGGTGCTTCAATACTATATTATTCTATAGTATACTTTATAATATACTACACTATCATGGACCAGCTGAACAACACTACAAATCCCAGAATGCACCTCATTCCCATCATCAGTCAGACACTCTCCCAGCAATGCAATTCCCAGAATCCTCCACAGCACCACCTCACCTGTTAATCAGTCAACTGATTAACTGATCTGTTTTATTCTGAGATTTTGCCTGCTGATTTGGATTTGTTGCTCCTGTTTGTTAACTTATTTGACCACCAAGATTTTGACCTGTTTTTCCTTTTGACTTTGGCTTGGATTACCCTAAAAAACCTGCTCCCTCATCTTGTGAGTAGTTCTGCTTGCCCCGGCCCATGACAGAACAATGTCACCAGGACCAGAACTAGCAAGATGGACCAGTTTCCCGCTGCAGAGGGATGCAGGTACCTTGAACCTCACCTGGGCACCCCTGGTCCTTTCGATGGCGATCCAATGACGTGTTGAAACTTTCTGTCTCAATGCTCTCCTTGTACAGCCTTTCTCTTTTTCCCACTGAGTGAGCCAAGGTGGCATACATCATTCCTCTCCTTTCCGGATGAGCTGCTCTGTGGGCTATAGGTTTGTGGGAGCATCGCAATCCGGCTTGCAACTTGTTTGAGGATTTTTCTTGGTTAATGAAACGAGTTTTCAACCACGGCAAGCAGGGCTGAGACCTGTCCAAGGTCAAGGTGGTTACTGAATGGCCCACACCTACCACATGAAAGGCTTTGCAACGTTTCCTGGGATTTGGCAACTTTTACTGGTGTTTCCTTTTAGAGGGAAGGTTTGCAACCCATCATGCATTCTGTGGACTGAAATGACGTTTTACCACAGCCCCCATCCTGTGTAGGTGCTTCTTTTGTGGTCAATAGAGCATCAATTCATCTTGGGAAAGACTGATACAAGTTCTGCACAGTGATCAGAGGGTCCCTGATCAGAGGGTCCCTGAACCATTGAACCATTCCTCTTCCAGAACAGTGGCCAGGTTGCTATGTGATGCTTGTGATGGAAAACGTTTCCT
Organism: Boulengeromyrus knoepffleri; assembly: GCA_026770805.1. NCBI lineage: Eukaryota > Metazoa > Chordata > Actinopteri > Osteoglossiformes > Mormyridae > Boulengeromyrus > Boulengeromyrus knoepffleri. Next base: position 27,480,796 of record JABJVO010000001.1, read on the forward strand.
GACTCATTTCTCCAAAACACCCTAAACAGTGCTGGCACCGCTGAAACCAACATTTGCCATTGGCAGGAGTGGCCAAAGGTTTGGCTATAGCAGCCCGACTATGAATATTGACCCTCTGGAGCTCCCAACAAACAAGTTTTGGTGGAAACGGGAGAATCTAGGTGCACATATAATTCTGCAGTGAATTGGGCAGCTGAGGTTTTATATTTTTTAGATACAATCCAGATTAGTGCCCAGACATCCCTTTCAGTCCCATTATATTGCAATATATTATGTACAACTGTGCTATTGCTCTGCTAATTCAACCTTCATACTCTGCTCGTACTGATGGAATGTGCATCAGTGAAGACTGGCCACCAGGTCGCGCATATACTGTATAGGTGTGAAACCTCAGACTAAAATTTAATTTCAGTTTCATTGTCCAATCCCTGTACTTACTACTAATATGTTTGTTTATACAGGACTGCACATCTAATAGTTTTTCTATTGTCACCCATAAAGTCATATCAAGTTTTGCTTGGGTAGAATACCTCGCATAACAAATAGTGGCTAATTCTTTAAAGAGTAAAACTACATTATTTTAAAATGCGTTTCTATGGTTAACCTAACATGAAATGCGAACATGACTCAAAGTATCAGACCTCAGCATTGTAAATATAGTACAAAGTCAACTGAATGGGGTTGTTTTTTTCTCTCTCACATCTTGACTTCACACTGAAATAGGCCGCCTTAACGGTATCATTTTTAATCACATAACCCACAGAGGTGGAATAAACAAAAGCTCCGTGTTCCTGTCTACCGTCTGACCGAAACAAGCTGATGTTTTCCTGCGTTAAAGCGAAACTGAAAGAGTTACTATACTTCTAAAATTTACAACTGGATAATACTGTCATCTGGATTGTATTTCTCCTGCCGCTCCTTACCTTCCCTATGTAAGCAAATATACATCTCTCAGTTATCCGAGCCGCCTTTGTTTTAACCTAAGCGATTAAAAAAAAAATGTAAAAGATTTCTTTACTTTCGCAGCAATTTTTTTCCTGTTTGCTGGACAGTGTTACATTTTAAAGACGTATACATACATGTAATCCAATCCGCAGTATCTGGACTATCACGTCTAAAAGTAACTTTATCCATTTTATGTGGTGGTTTAAATAAAAACAGGATTAGGGTTTCAGGTGAAATAACTACAGATAAGCACATTAAAGTCTTCTCTAAAAGAGCCTTTCTGTTTTGATAACGCTCAAAACGTACTTTTAAAACGTCAGAAAGCGGTGTTTCAAGATAGTACTGAATCAAATTTCACTGTCATATCAGTAATGTTTATATTAACCGTAACTAGAGAACACTGACAATTTTGATGGTCAGATGTGACATTTTATCTAGACTTGAGGTTTCCTAGAGGACTCGTGGCTACAGCAGACATGCAGTGACCTCTACTGAAGACAATTGTATTTTTTTCCAACCTGGATATCGTATAAAATGTTCCAGCGTATGCAACTGCAGCTGTCATATAAAAGGTGTTATTTTTTTCAGCAACCATAAACTATTTTTTATTATTGTGCGTTATACTAGAATTTACTTTTGACTACAGAATAATGACGATAGTAACAGAAGTTAGGATAACGTAACTACTAACATGAAAACCAAACTCTTTAATTTCACTTCTTTGTTATGTGTGGTTGTTTTGGTCTGAAGAAAGCAGTTATACAGTAAACAAGTAATATTTAGCATTTTGTTGAAAACGCAGCAACGGTGCAAGTACCGTAATGTACGTAATACTTTGTTATGACTGATTTATATCCAGTTACTGGATGGCAGTTTGCTCCCAGTGATATTCTGGGCTCACCTCATAATCCCCTGTACGTCCCAATACCCCCTTGCTGTATGTCTATATGTATTTGTACTCAAGTAGCCCTACTCAGGTATTCTGGGTATTTTTGAGTTATCCAGCTTGTCCTGTCCTTGTCTATAATAATGCATTACTGCACAATTCAATCACAGTGCAGATAGGGAAAAGTTTAAAGCAAATCAGGTCTTTGGAAGCCCCTTTTCCTCATTGTACCACATTAATGATTTTTTAAAAATCCATATATGTTTAAAAGGAAAAAAGCTGTGTTTGGCATGCAGTCACATTAAGGTGTAAGTAATGTGCATCTTCAATTGGATATCTGTGTTGCATATATGATTTATAAACATTATATATTTTTAGCAGGTGCCAAAACAACACACAAGTTAGTACGTAAACGTACAGCTGTCAAGGAGTCAACTAGGCGTACATACAACTAGGCAGCTTATAATGAATGTGTCAGGTATAGGTGTGAGTACAAGCGGAGCAAGATCTATGGAGCAACTTCCAAATAGTGCAAGATCCTAATAAGACGACTATGCAAATCAGAAGACAAAGTACTACTTTATTTGTATACATAGCCGCCTTTTACCCCACCTGCTAAAATCTTTGCACGCTCACTCCCAAACTGCTGTTTTTACACCTCATAGGGCCAGCCAGGTTTTCTGTGGTTGCTGTGGCACTTATAGATGAAAAGGGTGGAACAGATTTTACTAGGTTAATGTGTAATATATTCCTACAGTATGCAGCCTTCAACCAGTGAGTGGCTTAGGTAGCATTTGGTGTGTGCGTGACAAAAATAAGTTAATGTCCTACCAGCTGTTATATGTACTTATATTTTATTGGGCTGCCGTGGTTCAGCAATGTGTGTAATTCAGTAGCCTTTGCATTTTTATATTTACACTCAGGAAGTGAAACTTCTGCCTTTCCTTACCGTTAATAACATTGTTATATACTGTACATTAGGTTTCCTCTGATATTTGTACTTTGATTAATTTTTAAACAAATGTTTGTAGAATAACACTGAAACACTGGGTGATATAAAACTGCAGCATGATGTCTGAGGTTGGGGCATCAGAGGATATTAAATTTATGTTGTTTTCTGACTTATGAAGGACTATAACTTTTTGGGAAAATGGGGTACATATCCATCTATCCATCCATTTTCCCTCTCTCCCTCTAAACCACCTATCATTACTGAGTCACAGTCAACCTGGAGGCCATCACTGGGCCGTCACGTAAATCAGGAAAATGAAGTTATAAGAAAACAACACAAAGGAGAATGATTTCACATAAGAAAATGTTTTAATGTTTCGTGCAGTTATGTTGTAAATCAAGTCGGAGTCTCTAGTCTGTTTTCAGTAGGGTGTTGCCTAAAATGGAAGTGGGTCTGTTGTGTTCCTTTTTTAAAATAAACACTTTTAATTTTGAAGAATGGGGTGCTGTAAACACAAAAACATGATTTTTCTTGTATGTCACAGCACGATTTGTCAAAAAATCTGAATTCTTCTGTTGTAGTTTTGATTACATAAAACATCTGTTGATTCTGTGTCATTTCTTGAAAGCACATTTAAACTGTGCAACATTGCAAATTAGACTGATGATAGAACTTTATCCATGCTTTTTCTATTACATTTTGTTTAGCTGATGAAGTCTACAGAGAATAGCCAAAAGCCTGCATTTTGGTAAAAACACTATTGATTTTCCCATTCAAATGATGAATTGCTATTCGTCAGCTTTCACATTTAAACCTGGACCTTTTTTTCTGCGCTGATAAATTGCAGGAAATAAATCAAATCACCGAGCCGCAGAGATTCTAATTGGGGGGGGGGGGGGTTATAGATTGAAACTGGTCCTACTGGGATGAGCTGAGCTGAGTTTCTGTCTCTTTCACGTTATAACTGTCCTGCTGCCTTTCTGCATTTTGTGTATTCATGTGCTTTGCTTTTCACTCTTTGGTTCTTAAGTACGACATACACGGGCCTTAAGACAGCTTGGCAGATGCTGCATTACACAGTAACAGGCAGAGATTTTGTAGAATCTTGTACTGCCTAGTTTTAATTTGAAATTTGATACCCTGTATCTGTTCTGGTATTTGTTTGCTCTTGGATTATTACCGGGGGGTGAGTTAAATCCATTGTTAGAGCCCTACCTACAGCATAAAATGCTGCTGAAAGAACCAGAAAAAAAAATTAAATTGGGCCCTCGCTAAATCTCAGGGCCCTTTGCTAGTTTTTCATTTGTCACGTATAGTCATGGGTTTCTGTCGAGGCTTGCTGTTAACCCCTGTAGTCTTATTCCTCAAGGATTTTATGTTCTTAAATTGTAATACTCTTGCCTATATTTACATTTAGAAACCAAACTGACCGCTACTTCGATGCTACTATGCCGTGTCCCGCTCCCGGCTTGGCCCAATGAAAATAAAATGTCCTGTGACGGCAGCTCACGTGTTACATCTGTTCTTTCGATTTTTTTCTCCAAAGCTGACTAGCACTTCCTCATTGGCACTGTGTGAAGATCTGATCTGGGGACTGATTGAAGCTCATTCTAGGCAAACCATTGAAACTACTCCAAGGTACAATTTTACTCTTTCTTTCTGCACTTTGCAGCATATTATTTTGTAGCAGAATTTCGTTCCATGCTATTTTAGTATGGAAACCAGCAGATCTGGTAATACCACCAACCACTGCATGACTGCTTGTGATATAATAGGGAAAAACTGCTTTGAAAGCAAGATTTATTTAGTAGCTGATATTTTTCTACCTCTCGTTGTTTTAATAGGAGAAAATCAGTTTAGTACCTTGTATGAATGTTGATATTAGTGTACATAAACTTATTTTTGGTTATTAGAAGTATCTAGTGTGACATACAAAGGTGAAAGTAAATTATGTAGATGACAAGTGAAAGCTGCTTTAAAGACAATCTATAATTAATCTAAAAAAAATGTGCAGCCACCTCATAACTAACGCTAAAACTGGGTGGAATATTTTGATAACAAGCCTCCATCCAGTGCCCTGTCCCTAAGCAGAATTTGTACACCACGTGAAACAAATTTGTGTTTTTTAAGCATACGAAACACCATTCCAGAAGGGAGAGTCAGGTGACCTGGGTTCTGTGGACTGATTGGCTTCACCTGCCAGCTGTTCTCCACAATATGATTGTGTAGGCTGGGCTTTTTATTATCTTGCCTCAGTATTACAGAAGCTGCTTCACAACAGTTCCAAGCCCAGAAATCCCCAGCTCAGATGTGATATATCAGTTTTGCGAGTGTTTATTTACTTTCTTCCTGTTTGTCCATAAACCCAGGTCAATGTTTTGGCATTTCCATATTATCTTGCCACCCTCCCCCCCACCCCCAACCCTAAAATGTTTTGTCAAATTCTTGAATTTTCTATCTCTTATCTTATATCGGGAAATTATGTAAAGAAACCTGTCCTTCCTGCCAGTTCCTTGTGGCATTAGCATTCTGTTCTCTATAAGGTGGTTTTGTATTTATTCTTCAGTGGTTGTGATGGCTCCAGAAATTGAAACTAAGTACTATTATCTTACCAAGGGGTATATTTCATACACGTAAAGGCCTGGTTTCTAATTTGTCCAGTTACTATACCTTACCTGCAAAATTAAAAAAAAAAAAGTTTTCTTATAAATAAATTAATTTAAGATAAAGCTTTATCAAAAGGGTTTTAATGGCAGTACATTATTTGGTAGACAAATTGCACTAACTGGTCATTTGCTGTTTGTAATTTTATTCTGCTATAATTAATCAGTTTTCTTCTGATGTTTATGGAAAGAAAGGTCCAGAGCTTCACCACAGCACTAAGTGGAATGACAATGATCTAAAGCAGTGTTTTTCAGCCCAGTCCCCAGGGACCCCATACAGTCCACATCTTTGCTCCCTCCCAGCTTCCTGCACTTTTGAACCAAGCAATCAAGAACACTGAATAGCTGGTGCAGGTGTGTTCAGGACTTGGGGGGGGGGAACAAAAACGTGGACTGTCTGGGGATCCCAGTGGACTGGGTTGAAAAACACTGGGTAAAAGGAATGCTAATTTCTCAACCCCTCCTGCCAGTTGTGCTGGTCTAGGATCACAGAGGTGATGCTTCCTGAGCTCAGTTTTGGTTGGCAGTAACTGGGGACCAGTCCGATCCATGGAAGGAACTCTGAACAACAGCCAAGAATGGAGGTCCACTCTTGCAGACTTTGGGTCCATCAACACTGTACCATACTCAACCCACACTGATACCAATGAGGCCACTGAGAACAAGGGTATCTCTGATGTACGGAGGACCTTCTGCCTCTTCGTCACTTTTGACCTGCTCTTCATCACCTTGCTGTGGATCATAGAGCTTAATGTACGTATACCTTTATATTTCATTTATTATCGTTCTTATCACATAGTCATTTGCGGTGGATCTAAGTACTATATATGAAATTTTAAAGGACCCCTTTGAAAATTGTGACATTGACATTGTGGAGCTATTTGCATTTTTTAATGATCCAGACAGCTATGTTGTTGGTGTTGAGCTTCTGGTAAGAGTGTTGCTTTGAAAAGCAGGTTAGTGGGGAGAGACTAGACGAGTTACAATCCAACAAAAAAACCCAATGAAACGTGCCAAAAAGAACCAGTCTACCTTGCCCTGAAGTGAATTTGCATAATGTAGGTTTGCAGGTGAAGGCTAATGAACATTCATAAAGAAAGCAATACCTGACTGGCTGGCGAATCACTCTTAATAGAGGCTGTTTTATATTCATAAAGAAAGTGCTACCTGATTGGTCAGTGAATCGATGCTAATGGAGGCTCTTTTAAATTCACAAATGAAATGCTACCTAATTGGCTGCTTTCACGTAGGCTAACATTACTGTTTAATTAGCTAGCTAGGTAACTACCCCAGAGTTTTGAACATTAGTACTGTGGCTAGCAAAGAGAATGATTTTTGTTTTATTGGTAAGCATTTCCCAAAAGCTCTATTGCACATACATTATCTTAACTATTAGAGGGAGTGTTCAAAGCCACAAAACAGGGGCGTGTTTCCCAAAAGCGTCGAAAGGCATAGATCATCACTGGCTGTTGCAACCATCAGTTAGTTAGTTGTGCCGACATCAGTCTTCTCAGTGTGGCTGCTATTGATCGTGCAAACAGAAGTCCAAGTCATCGAGAGAGGCAAGTACAGTTGAGTCCTGCCAAGAAGATGTTTGTTTTAAGAGGAAGACTGATGTGGCAGCGATGAGCAATAGCTGAACTCCATTCGCCCGTGGTGCAATTGCAGCTGTAACTGTCGTTATCAGAGTTTGTTGTTGTTTCTGTATGTCTGTGTTGTTAAAGTATTAGATTATTGCTTTGTGTACAGTTTGTTTTGATGAGAAAGTACTTCATTTTAGTTTTCTATCCACATAAAATCAACCATTATACCATCTGTTTAGTATTTTGTATCTGCTAGTGGTTCTGGTTAACTGCATATCTCTACAGTTCATTAGTGTTCCAATTAATTTTGGTGTTTTAACGTCATACATTGTTACTCTCTTTTGTGTTGCAACCTGACACTAAACCGACCAATCAGGTAGCACTTCCTTCCTTCCATCCTTCCTACCACGACCCTCTACTGGAGCAGGGGCCTGTGGGTGGTTCCCACCTATGTAGTACAAGTGGGCTTTGGTACGCTGGGATATGCTGTGAGGGGTGCTGTAGAATTATCAGGTACCAGGGCTGGTGCTGTTCTGCCCCTGTAGGAATGCGGTAAGACTCCATTTAGAGTGGATGTCAACGTCAGCAAGGGTGCTTTCTCAGAAGGGAAAGGTACTTTGCTTTCAGTTACATATATGTATGTATATCTGTTAAAGGAGAGCAAGATATGAGGGATATGAGGGAAAAAAGCATTCCAATATACCTGTAGTCATACCTCCGCAAATGGCAAATGAAGATCATTTCATTTCATGTTGGAGTGCTTTCTCATTTAGGTGAAGGTGGGAGAGTCTGTACTTCATGATTGATGGTAAAAAGGAGTGTGAGACTGACAGGAGGATTGGGTTGGTGATTGCAGTCGTATGGCTACTGAGGAGGTCTGTGGTGATGAAGCAGGAGTTTAATTGTGACAAGAGTCGAAGTGTACTGGTTAATTTGTGTCCCTCTCTTCACTAATGGCCATGAGCTGTGGGTAATCACTGAAAGAACAAGAAAGTACAAATGGACAAAATGAAATTCCTCGGCAGAGCTGCTTGACTCACTGTCTGTGACAGGGTGAGGAGTTGGCAGATCTGCATTGTCTTTCAAATATATATATAGAGCTAGAAATATACCTGGTGCACCTTCAGGAGTCAGTTGAAATGGTTCAGGCATCTTTCAAGGTTCCCAAGAGAAATTTTATGGGCGAGTCCCAATGGCGGGAAGTCCTAGGAAAGATCCGAGACATACTTGGCTCCTCTTATGCACTATCCACCTTAAAAATGCATCCTAGAATTTCTCCTATTCGGTGTCCTACCACCATGGCCCTCACTAGGAAGAGCAGAGGGAAGGTGAGACTATGAATAATAAAAGTGTTTACCTGTGTATATGTAGGGGCAACTCAATGGGTAGTGCACTTTACTCCAGTCCTGAAAGTTATTCCAGTTTTCTTTGTTGCATAGATCAGAAAACTGTTTCTGCAGATTATTGTGTTTTTCTCATTTAGCGTATCTTTGAAGCTGTCTGGCAGTGACGTTTTTCCTATCTCTTAGTACAGCAGAGCACGCAAAAACAGGAATTTCCAGCACAACAGCTCAGTTATGTCCAACGCTAAGATAATTGTAACTAATCATAGCTTGACTGATGTACAATGACATGAAGTATGTCTGCTTTTGATTCTGTGGTTTGATGAACATCTGGTCTTTACCAGGTTCTAAAATTATGTGCATTTCAGGTAACACACAACACATGACAGATTATACTCTTTCATAATTTAACAAAAATATGCCAACATACAGCAGCCATGTGTGAAAAAGTAAGAACACCATATAGGAACTAATTCATCCGTCCATTATAATTAAGAGGTTAATTAACAGCCAAATGATCACCAGAAGTCTGACCAGCTCCATGATAGCAGACTGAAGGTCTGGAGCGTTCAGGGATATTTTAAGACCATTTCTCTGTAGGTGACTGGATCTTTATTTTCCCCTGCTGGGGAACAAATAGAATTGAGTGCTGAGATTGTTGCAAAATCAGTCTCAAAGAATGGTATAGCTAGATCATAATCAAATAACATCCATTGTTTTGGTTTTATAAAACAAACACAGCAAAAACAGTCGAAAGTTATCAATCAATGTCTATGTGACATATATAATTCACACCAGCATGTTCCACTGGATTAGGTTGCCTTACAACCATTGTCACATTTATATCTAGAAATACATTCTTGGTGCTATTTCTGAGGCAGAAAACACTGCAGTATCCGAATGCAACCACATCTTTACAAAACCCATATGTTTTCATCCAAGTGCTTTTATTGTGGGTACATGTACTGTTCTGTAAGAAGTACAGAGTATCTATTATAGCTACATTGGCTAGCAGTGTGACTGGTTGCGACCTCTGGAAGATTTATTTACCTGCAATGTCAGTGTGGAAAGTTTGTCTCAGGTTTCTGTATCCATATTTAGAATTTAGACCATGACAACCAACAACAGGGCAAAAAAATGTATTGGTTCACACAGAAATACCAGGTAAACGTGTATATTAAATATGTGGGCCAGTTATGATTCCGCCAACAATTACTCTGGGCTTGACCTTTTGTCTAGTCCGTAACTTGTTTTGTTACTACTTACTTTCGTTGTACCAAGAAAAGTATTGTTGTAACCAGTCTGTATTAGGTGAAATACAGTACATGCAAACTATTTAATTAGTATAAATGTCCTATGAAGTAGCTATGGAGTTGTGAGTCTATCCTAGACTACATAGTCCTTTCATTTCATTTTCTTTAGGCCAATGGAGGGATCAAGGATCAGCTGACCAAAGAAGTCATAGATTATGATTTCCATACCTCATTGTTTGACGTATTTGTAAGTTCTTTGCTAATTCTATCATATATAGCTGTTTAATAACTTTATAGTGAATAATGTATCAGTCAATCAGGTGCCACAATCTGAGGCCGGACATATAGTGACAGTATAATGGACAAGGAATAAGATGTGGACCCACAGTATTACACCGGATCCTTCATCTCACTAGTACCTCACAGAGAAGAAGATCAATGGTGCTGTGTGTGCTGTCGCTGAGGAGAGTCCCTGCTCACCTCCATAAATGTGTTTAGAGCAGGGGTGTCAAACGCCAGTCCTGGGGGGCCAGAGCCCTGCACAGTTTTTGGTTTCCCCTCATTTAACACACCTGATTCAACTCCTTGTGCTAATTACCACACAGCTCTTCTGCTGAATCATTTGTGGTAGAACAGGGAAAGAACTAAGCTACACAGAACTAAGCTCCGGCCCCCCAGGACTGCAGTTTGACACCCCTGATTTAGAGCTGAACATTGCATTGCTCCCCTTGTCAACCTTATTATTATTACTGATACAAGGGAAATTTTGCATCATTTTGAAGTTGTAACATCAATCATTTGTATATTTTATTTTACGATCTGTTGATGAATATTGTGAATATTTTGTTTCCCTTACATAATAAGCAGAGTCTTTTCTGGTATTGGGAATTCTGCCCACTTAGCTACTTGGTCTGTATGAAAACTTTTTACCAGTAATAAATGAAATACTTTCTCCCCATTATTGAAAGGATAATTACGTTCTTTAGCTAAAGGAAAAGACATCATCAGTCAAAATTTATAGATTCGTATTTCCCCTCCGCTGACATTGACGTGCTGATAGACATGAAGGTTACTTTTTTCCCCAGTGATGTTAGAACCTCACCCATGTATTCTGCCCCCTGCAGGTTCTGGCACTGTTTCGATTCGCTGTCCTCATCCTGGCCTACGCGCTGTACAGGCTGCGGCACTGGTGGGCCGTGGCGGTAGGCAAAACTGCGAAAAGCACAAATGCGACCGTGGCTTAGCCATGCTTTTTGAACACAGCGATGCAAAATGCGCAATGTATAGAAATGAAATCTATTTATGCTATTATTGTACTGCAAAGCACTCTACCAGCTAATAAGCTACCAATAAGGTCAGATACTACTGGTAAATAAATAAAGAGGAAATAAAAGTAATACTAATAAACCCAGGATGCTGTCTTTATTTATATATATATATATAAATATTTTTTTTTTTTTTTAACAGATAACAACATTAATCACCTCTGCCATCTTGATAGCAAAAGTCATAATTACTGAGGTTGGTTTCCCTACCAGATATGAAGTTCTAACTGACAAGGATTTCCATATTATGTCTGAGGTGAATCAACCTTTTTTATAGCTTCTTTCTCAGGGGGCTTTTGGCTACCTGATTCCCATCATCTCCTTCATCCTGGCCTGGATTGAGACCTGGTTCTTGGACTTCAAAGTTCTTCCAAAGGAAGCTGAGAACATCAACCGTAAGTGATGTATAACTGAATCACCCCCTTAATGACAGACATTTACATCACATTCACTCTCACCAATTCAGTCACAATCAAATTTTGTATGATTGGTATTTGATTTAATTTGTGTTTGAGTTTTTTCTTCCCACTTCATTTGTGAAAAATCTGTGTCATTTGTTTTATTCATGTTGAACCTTTCAAAATTCACCCTTTCGCCTTAAAACCACAGTCTATACCTGTACATTCCTCCAAAACATAATTTCCAAGCTGACCCGTGTATTTTATTGGGGAGTAGTAACTTGTAGGGTTGCCATGTCAAACAGCATTATTTAGTTCAGTGCTAGGTCTATGTGGTGTGTGGGTCAGTTGGTTTGGATACTGTGCCTGTGGTCAGAAGGTTGCTGGGTCGAATCCTGTGGTCTCCAATGTGACGCCACACACCAAAAACTGTTGGGTCCTTGAGCAAGGCCCTTAACCCCCAATTACTCCAGGGACTGACTGACCCCACTTTCTCAAAAACATGTATTGTGCTTTGGTTAAAAACATCTGCTATATAAATAAATACATCATTTATTTAATAAAATATAATGAATATTTTAAAACAAGAGGACCCTAATCTGGAAAATATATTCTAAGATGAACAAAATGCAGTCCTTGTATCAGTTTGCAGACTGAGATGTAGACAATGATCGATGGCTAACCTGCACGGATCACTTCCTGTCTGTCAGGGCTGCTGCCGGCCGGGGGTGTCACTGAGAGAGCCCCCCTCATCCACTCCAGAACTTTCTCAGAAGGCCAGTTTTACTCACCTCCAGAGTCTATAGCAGGTGAGCTGGCTAAATGAATTTCCACCTTACAGGCGTATGGAGGCAGATTTTAATATATTTCCCCATTTTGCAATTTCCTGGCCTGTGTGTATCAATGGCATTCTGCAGAATACAATAATCAATATCAGGCAATTGCTTTGTAATTGTGATACTGATAATTAAACGGTAGTAAATTTGGTTATGATCGTAATAATTATGAGAAACACACACACACAAACACACACACACACACACACATGCATATACAACTGCTGAAAAAAATAAAAGACACCACCAAGCAAAAAATTGTAAATTGTACACAAACACGGTCGCATAAACAGAAGAAAGTGAAATTAAAACTGTTGCTGTGGTCTCTTAATTTTTCCAGAGCTGTATATGGTCAACTGAATTTGAATTATTCATTGTTCGAACTATTGTATTCAATGCACTTATGCTAGATTGTGGATTTATGAGTGTCAATATTACAATATTCATAAAATACAAATTTAAAAATTACATGCTAATAGTTTGTGTTTTGTTTTTGCCGAAAAAGCTCATGATGCCATATTTCCAAAGGAAAATATTGAGCTTTGGACCAGCGTGGCTCACTCTGTCCGATAACTGTTGAATAGTTGAAGGGAATGAAGTTTGTGAAAACAATGGGGTAGGGCGGGTGGACTATGTAATGCTAACTGTGCAAACAAGAGCCTTTGCCCTGACACTGGTCTGAGTGCGCCGGCAGCTCTACATCCTTAGACAAATCCAGGTTTACTCTACTGGTTACCCATATTTGCAATGCTTGCTACAAATAGGCAAACAATTTTGTTGTAATATTTATTACTAGTTGTGTTCAGTTTATTATAATAAATACTATTTGTGCATAATACCATGTTGCTCCAAGCAGTGTGTCTAGCAGTGTCTTACAGACACTGAAAAGTATAGAAAATCCAGGAAAAGCTGATGGTGTAGTTCTGATGAAAGACTCCGATCGGTTGGTCTTTTTTCAGATTCTGATCAAACAGTTGAAGAGCCAGAAGAAAAGCGTGTCCGGGAGAAGCCTGCCGATTAGCACGTAACGTCTGCATTTTAAGTGGTATTATTTTTATTATTATTCATAATTACAGCAGCTACCTCACTATAAAATGTATGCAAATGAACTGTGGTTTTACCTATATACAATTGTATTTAAAAAATATGTGTAATGCACAAAATATGTACAATATACTGTTTTTACTACAGATGTGCTGTGGGGCCCTACATACCAATGGTCAGTCTTGCCATGAATTTGCACTGAGATCTACAGTCCAAAACATCCAATGCACTTAACGTCCCATTTAATTAGTGCCTAGTTTTATCTATAAGATAATTGCTGGCATGTGCAGGGTATCTGTGAGGTTTAGTTTTTGTGTTTTTTTTTGTACGCTTGTAAAGATTTGAAGGTTGTAGTAACCTTAGTACATGCACTGGATATCGGTTTTGTAACTGTCTTTGGTTTGAAGCACTTTTCATGTGATTTTTATTGTTTTATACACTGGTTTTTGTACTGTGAATATATGATGACACTGAATACATGTGGCACGTGTATACATAACAAGCCCAAATTAAGCTGACTTATCTGTCACTGTTGATGAAAAAAATATCAAATCTCAACTAACTCATCTTTAACCCACTGGGAACAGCTGAGGAAAAATCTGGTGTTTTGGATGGTTCACTGACAAGTATTCTAGCAAATAAGCAATTTGTCAACCAGCCATATAAATATTAATGACAAGGTCTAACAGAGTCATGTGCAATTACACTAAATTGCATTGCAGGTGTACTCACTTTTGTTTCATTAACTTTCTGAAAGTGAACCTGTAATTTCCATATGGGCTTTCTGACTTGATTATTTTAAATAATACACTGCAGTATATATCCTTCCATTGAAATTTATAGTACTGTACATACTTTTAGATTTTGGGTAGCGGTGTACTCGCTTTTGTGTGTGTGTATATGTGTGTGTGTGTGTATATATATATATAATGTCTTCATTAAGTATTCGTAAAACATTCAAAAACATATAAACATGTATTTATACTTTAACATCCTAACATCCCTGTATAATTGTATAATCATGTAATGTTTGTTATTAATATGTATTAAAGCTGTTAAGGGATGTTAGTATGGTAAGGTGTACGTGCATGATGCTTATGAATGTTCTATGAATGCATAACCAGCAGATATTATTAATCTTTTAATATGTAATTGGGTATTATAATGATAGTCCTGTGAATTCCCATATGTTGTTAAATTAAGCGATCTCATCTAAAATGCCATCACTCATAAATATGTCAGTGAGGTTCGTTTGTGCTTTCTAAGGCATGATGATGATAAAATACATTCAGACGGAAGTGCTTGTTTAATTAATTTGTCATGTTAGTGCCTTGGAAAATAAATCATTATTTATTTTCATTTGGATGTATCCTGATGTCACTGATAGAGAGGAAAAAAGCACATTACATGGGGTCTTTTAAAGCATTTCAAGAATAACGTCAGTTTTTTTTTTTTACAGCTTTAATAACTACGCTATGGCAATAAAACTCTGTTATAGTTTGTTTACAGTTTTGTAATTTTCTCCTGTAATTGTCCACAGTGCTACACACGTGTATGCTGTTCTGTGTTGCATCAGCGGGCTGTATTAAGGGAAGTATGTGTTAGGAACTACCTCGAGGATTATGGGAGATGTGTGTGAGAGAGAGTATGTTTGTGTGCTCTGTGTAACCACGTGCCTTATTTAGCCTTATACTGCAGAAGAGTTATTAAACAAAACAAAAGACATGCACTCATTGTGAATTTTCTTATTATTGTCATGGACATATTTTTGTGATTTATGCATATAGGAAGGCAAAAGTCCTTCTCCATAATCACATTGCAGAAAATGCACTTAAACTTCATAGACAGTGAACTGGTGCATTCATGCACAAATAAATACAGTTCTGGCTGTGACTAAACTGAAAAACCTGTTGCTCAGCCCAGCCCTGACAGACCCTCATACAGTCCACAGCACACCTGAACCAAACAATCAAGAACAAACCAAACAATTAAGAATGAAGCAAACAATCAAGAATGAAGCAAAGCATCAGTTATGTTGGGGGATGCCTCACCTTTTCAGGTGAATATAGCCAGTTTATCAGCATTTACCGACATCCCTTGCTTTAACCATTTAAAAATTAAGTGCAGCTACCACAAAAAGGAAAGACTGTATAATATTATTGCTGTTACCTAGAAAGGGTGTGGTGAACATTCCCAATGGAAATTAGTTGCATGTTGCTTCAACTAAATGTGGAAATAAGCTTTTTTTTGTATCACATGAGGTACTGTATAGTGCTGATTATGTGAATTCACATTTGTTTGTCAGTATTTTCAAGATTTTGTACTGTCTGGAGCTCCACAGTTGTTCATGCTTAAAGATGCTTGCACACACCAAAAAACAAAAAAAAACATTCTGAAATATTTACTAAAATATTATTTAAAAAATATTTAGATCCAATGCATATCTTTTTATTATGATTTTTTTTTTGATGGCATGCTTTTACTTTTTCATAGAAAAGTACCAGTAATCCAAATGAATTAAATTTAACAAATATGTAAATGAAAAATCAGTGTACCAAATACATATAGCTTAATATTTCATGGTTTTGATGTATGATTATCCAACAAGACACTTTAGCTCCACCTAGTGTTTGTATATGATATTCACTAAAAGTTGTACAATAAATTGTTTGAGCCTACATGTTCCACTGTGTGTTAATATGAGTTTTGTTAGTAGGTATTAACATATGTACTTTGGAGTGCTGGCAAACTAGAATTAGGTTTGGTATATTTTTTACATTATAGTTGTACAATTAGATAGCACATATGACAGTAATATGGTTTTACCAATGAAAGCATCCATCCATCCATCCATGAGTCAGTCAAAAGAGAAAAAAACTGGCACTTAAAAAGAAAATGTCTGTGTGGAAGATATGTGCAAATATGTTGAACATTGCTTGTCAATGTACTTTTGTTATGAAACCAATAGATTGGCAACATTTTTATAGAATTAAGAAAGCATCTCAAAACTTTCTGTGAGCATGGTATAGAGTATCAAATAAAAAGATATGTAAATGTTTTACTAGAAGGCAGCAATGAAATAAAAGACAACAGGAGGAAACAAGTACAGAGAAGACTTTGTCTTGAGACATTTAATAGCCAGAATAAATGAATTTCTATGACTTGACCATGATGATTGTACTGTTTATAAGCTAGTTTTATTTACATTTAGGTCAATAAACATTGTACATCACAAGGCCATTGGAATGAGAAAAAAATGCCAAATTCATTTGCAGTTAACCATTTCAACTGAGATTTTTTAGCAGATGAATTTGCACGGACATGTCAGGTGTTTTCTTGCCTTTAAAAAATGAGTTAATTAAATTCAGTACAGCATATCATTAAATATAATTCACAAATAAATATCTCTCAAAAACTTAGACTTTTTAAATTTGGACTTTTAAAATACAATATAGCAGGTATTTAAATACAAAGAAACAGTTTCACTGGTCTGGAATGCTACATCAACTGATCATCAAAATTAATTGGTTAACTGAAAAATTGCATCTCTCAAACACTACAGTAGGGAAGTTTCATAACACCAAATAGTGTACTCAGTGTTTTATTTTGGCAGCAACGTGATGCAAAATCAAGACCCTATCTAGCCATAAAAAAACAAACACAAACAACAAATTGGGTTATAGTTTTTTTAATCCAACATTAAAAATAATTGTGTAATTGTGTGTTTGTAAACTTTAAATAGGTTTCTTTATGCAGATTATAAATTGAATTGGGTATCAAAGCAATAATATTTAAATATTTAAATAAAAAATGTGAAAGGTGAAAAAACATCACCTTTTCCTACATATTTATTAGAATTTTATTTTTCCACAGTTTTATATTGAAAGAAAAGCATCTGTTGTTTCTCAGTGGCAAACATGTTGGTTTTGGTTTAAGAAGTAGCCAGATTATAGTCTTGCATCATGCTTCATTATTATTTATGAGATTAAATAGTAATTTTATTCAAGTCCACAGAGTCACTCTGTTTGTTTGGTTTATTTTCACTTGCTTACAACAAACATCCACTGATTGTGTCAGACAGCGGTTTCGGCTGTGCCGTCATTAGTTCTGGGACCCTTACTCAAGGCGCTGGGTAAAGTTTTCTGGAAAGAGTCCCTTACATGCAACGTCTCCTTCTTTCAACCAAGCGGATTCCTTAATTCCTGTGAGCCAACCTTCATCCTGAAAGAAAATGGGAAACAAGGGTTAATCTTCAGCAAAATTCATCCAAAATAGGCAGAATTGGCTGTTTATATTGTCAATATTTTTTTTCCAAAAAATTATTGTCTCTGTGGGTTAAGACTCTGTGCCTGTGATCAGAAGGCTGCTGGTTCAAATCCTGTGATCGTCAGTGATGTCACCATTAGGTCTTTGAGCAAGGCCCTTAATCCTCATCAGTGTGCCTCATGGAGAACTAGATGGGATGACCTGATTTCCCAGTGAGGATAAATAAAAATATCACCTGTATATTAGTTTTAGACTTAAGAGAAGTCCTAAAATTTCAATGAATCTTTATTTTACGCCACACCTTTTCATGGAAACAAGGTGAAGAGAATCATTAAACACTCCTGTTGACATTTATGAAGCTGTTCGGTTGACACAGGAAGTCACATCCTTGCCTGAGCTGCCATCTCTGTCTGGATGACCAGAACCACATCTCCTTTCTTCAGCTCCAGCTCGTCAGCGCTTGCAGCTTCAAAATCATGAAGCATTTCCACCTGCAACAAAGGTTATAATTTTATTTTTATTTTTTATTATGCCCCGGATCAGTGGCGATGTGTGAAGTCCATTAGTGTGCTGGAACCACACTGGAATGCGGATGGAAGGGTTTAAAAAATACCGATTAATACTGTAATTGCACATCAGTCTGAACGAACAGTGGTTTAACCACTAAGGTGTTGTGGAGAATGCTGTCATGCTTTACTAGTCTAAGCTTAAATATTGTTGGTTACAAGTATGATTAAAAGCCTAACATGAAATTTCAATAAGGATGCAGATTTTTAACATGCAAAAATCTGATGTAAGCGATAAAATTTATTTTTGATATGAGACTCTTTTCAGTTATAGAATTTATGTATAACATGTATAAATTCAACATGGTTAAGGTTTGGTGGAAGGCTGCTCTCGAAAGTCAGAGGGTATCTGCAAAACGTTCAATACCAATCCAGAAACTTAAACGGGTGTGACCTCCTCCAAAATTCTGTATCAAGGCCTCAAAAATGTTACTGGGCAAATAGTAATTTGATGCGTCATACTAACACTCTCTGAGTGGAAAGGCCCACCTTGAAGCAGAAACCAGGAGGAAGTCCCTGGAAGCCATCTGATTGACTCTTAGTGTCTTCTGGATCTCCTTTGCCTGACTGGAGGCCATCTGATTGGTTATTAGTGTCTTCTGGATCTCCTTTGCCTGACTGGAAGCCATCTGATTGGCTATTAGTGTCCTCTGGATCTCCTTTGCCTGACTGGAGGCCATCTGATTGGCTATTAGTGTCCTCTGGATCTCCTTTGCCTGACTGGAAGCCATCTGAATGGCTATTAGTGTACTCTGGATCTCCTGAGTTGCTCTCAGCCCCTCCGCCATCACTTATTTCAGCGGGCGTGGTGAACTCGGCGTCACGGTCATCATCACCCTCGTTGCTTGAGGCTGCTTCAATCACCACAGAAGGGATGGCCATTGTCTCCTACACAGACAGGAACATATTAGCCTCGGCTTAACTTTGAACACAATTTGTAGTTGATATTGGCAAACTCAGTTGGATATTTACCTCTTCATCCTGAGAGTCTTCTCTGACATCTTCTGTATTTTCCTCCCCTACTTCAGGCACTACAGTCTGGAAAAAAGCATCGGAAAACCACTTAGATCAACATCCATCCATCCATCCATCCATCCATCCATCCATCACCCTTGAACAGTGCAGGGCCATACATGAGCCTGCAGCCTATCCCAGGAAGCACAGGACATGAGGCAGGGGCCTTCCTGGATTGAAGATACCAATTGATTTTTGGGAAAAATTGGAGTACCTGATGAAAACACGCACAAGCACGGGGAATGAGGGCAAACCGCACACACACACTGCCCCCTGGAGGTGAGGGCTCCATGCTGCAAGGTCACCATGGCAGCATTTACACATGTGTAAACCTTACATTTGTGTTGCCATTAATTATTTCTGCTTCACAAATGGATTGTTATCTGGGGTTGTTCTTTGCAGGATTAATTGACTGTTTTAGCCTGAATTCAAAAAACGTGAAGAAGAAAAAAACAGATACAACAAGTACTGTTTGGTATCATGGCAGCTGGAATCCAATAATCCCTCTTGCAACAGCCAAATAATGCCTGACAGTTTTAGAAGAATTAACTTACATTAAAATACAGGAGAGTGAGCCATACCACAGGACTACTGTAAGAACAGAACTAACCAAAGCTACATTTTAAATCTGTTCTGTTTTTTTTTTAAATAAAAGTATTCATCTTGATTTCAAAGAGATTTATATAATCTATAATATTGAAAGATATATAAAATAGACTACTTTCCAAATATGTATCACATACTCGAATCACACATTTGAAAATGCACACCAAATATATTCACCATTCATAGACATGTACAGTGGTACCTCGGTTCTCAAACTCACTAGAACTCAAATTTCTTGAAAGTCGAACAAACCAGTTTGACCTAGAACTCGATCTGAATATCAGAAGTCG
>JABJVO010000001.1:27500865-27531607 GCA_026770805.1 Boulengeromyrus knoepffleri
GCAACACTCAGGTACACTGTGGTCATACAGGGATGGACATGGTCAGCAGCAACACTCAGGTACACTGTGGTCATACAAGGATGGACATGGTCAGCAGCTACACTCAGGTACACTGTGGTCATTCAGGGATGGACATGGTCAGCAGCAACACTCAGGTACACTGTGGTCATAAAGGGATGGACATGGTCAGCAGCAACACTCAGGTACACTGTGGCATTTAAACGATACTCATTTGGTACTAAGGGGCCCAAAGTGTACCAAGAAAACATCCCCCACACCATTACATCACCACCATCAGCCTGAATTGTTGATACAAGGCAGGATGGATCCATGCTTTCATGTTATTTGTACCAAATTCTGACCCAACCATTTGAGTGTCACAGCAGAAATTCAGACTCATCTGACCAGGCAATGCTTTCCAAACTTTCGTTGTCCAGGTTTGGCGAGTTCCTGCCCACTGTAGCCCATTTCCTGTTCTGCTGCTGTAGCCGATCTGCTTCAGGGTTCTACCTTGTAACTGCCATCTACAACAGCTGAACTCGATATCAGACAGGGATTTGCCGGCTGTGCCATCGGGCTCAGACTGGCGTGTGGGTTTATTCAGAACAATGCTGTGGATAATTACCGGCTCGTCAGTGGGGCTGGGTGGCTCTTCTGCCTTCGCCGCTGTTTCTGGGCCCTGCATGCAGTCAGTTACTCACACATGCCAACAAACACTTTGAAAGGTGGAACAATGACTGTAGACCACAATCAGATCATTAAAAAAAGGAGCCTGTTCTTGATGAATCGATTTCTGTGAATGTGATCCGCTGTCTGCTTGACATTTGATGAATATTTCAATTTAATTAATATTTCAGTATTGGATGTATATAACCAGGGATGAAGCTTACGGATTTTATGAATGTTACTAGTCAATTTTACGAAAGTTACTAGTCACCTGGGCTAGTTCAATATAAAATGTGGTCAAAATGTATTTTATTTAACTAGCCACTGGACTAGTGCTCTTGCCCTTCATCTGAATTAACTGCTTCAGGTGAATGGGCCAGTTTACTTTTCAGCCCAGCATGTAACTCAGGTGATATTTTAAGAACTTCCAGTTGTGATTCTTATTCTACATTTTAAGGTAAAAGTGAAATCGGCTGAACTTCTATCCTACTGACTTTTGCTTTCGCAGATTCATGCTGTTGGTCAGAAGGCAAAGACATTTTAGGAAACTTCTTCGTGTGTGAGCTCCTGAAACGGTACTTACAGATGCTGCTTCAGAGGGGAATTCCCCCTCAGCTTCACATGTTGGGGGGAATTCCCCCTCAGCTTCACATGTTGGGGGGAATTCCCCCTCAGCTTCACATGTTGGGGGTTCCTGTATACAGAAAAGGTTGGGGTTCCGGTCCAAGAGAAAGGTTTGTAATGTATTCTCTGTGGTCCTTGGTGCCCCCTGATTACTTTAATAGTAATAAAAAAGTGTGTGCCTCTCTGGGTTAGTGCCAACTACTGGAAAGTTGACCAAGGTCCCTAACCCCACCCCTGCGCTCTGACCCCGTATATAAGTCTCTGTGTCAAATGGAGAACAAAATGGGATACGTGAAAACTATCCAATTTCCCCAGGGGGATGATTAAAGTAATACTAACTAATCTTGTTAATAGCTAATGGGGTAAAGATAGATTAAACTGATGTTTCCACATCATCACCAGTTCATGTGCTGTTAGTCTCTGAGTGACACTGCTTTCTTCATCTGGACAGGTGCTGAATTGATGATATTTACTGAATCTGATAACCCTTTGATATTACACTGAGGGAATAAGCCACAGAGTACCTCAGTCGGCTTGGCTTCTTCACTCATTAATGTCTGTTGCACATCCACCCCAGTCAGGTCCTATACAAACACAAAGGGAAGGAAATGGTTCATTAAATATTAATCCAAGTCAGGGAGTTCAGAACTGTGTAAACTACATTAAGCATCTGATTTAAGCTGTGAAATGTGCAGAAGAGTGGAAATCATTCACATTACCTTAATATTAACTTGTTGACATAAGAGGATTTAAGCTGCTACTACAAATATTTTGTTAAGACTATGACTGCGTCTGCTCACACGGCCTGGGATAGACTCCAGGTCCCCACAAGCCAGACCAGGATAAACGGTTAAAAAGTGGATGGATGAGGTAGAATCTGAGAGACTCACTGTAGTTTCCTCTTTAGGGGGGCTAGCCTCCCCAACATTAGTGCTGGTATCTGTGGAGGGTTCTTGGGTCTGTCCCAGATCAGTCACAGGTCCAGGATGTTCTTCCGTTCCAACAGCAGGGGGCGCAGCCTGTGCCGCAGGCTTATAATAGAACAGGGAGGGTAACAAAACATAAACACCCCCCTCCCTCCAGGAAATCTGCTGCTGCCAGCTTATGGAGGAAACAAATGGAACAAAGGAAAGTTGACGGTACAGGATTTTTTTCAATGTTCCATGAAAGGTACTAAACAGAAAATTAGCAAAGAAAAAGAAAACATTTTGTTTTTTATTACAAACTGATAAATTTCCAGAAGAACTGGACATTTTGTTAATAAAAAAAGTATCTTATGTTAATGCTACATGCATGCATTGATTTTCATGAGAACATTTCTATTGAAGCTGAAATGATCACTCACCACTTCATCAAACACACTCTGAGCCGAATCTTTGGCAAACCCCGAGATGGTCAGCTATAGAGCATTGTGATGCAGAGAATGAAACAGGAGTTAGATTAAGCTCATATAACGGACTGTACCCTTTCCTAGAACTGAAATGGTTCTATACCCCAGGCCTGAGTACAAACTCTGTACAACAGCACTTAGAAATTAACATCTTAATTAAAATCTCAATTATCTCAAGATTTCAAGGTGGAATAATTACATGCAGAATAATTTAAATCCAGCGCACTGATGATAACCTTTCCATATTTCACATATATTATTACCTTTTCATCACAGAATACACTGTTTTCTAAAAAAATAATTGTGTTTTAATTGTATTAGTTTTACTTGGTGCTACAATAGAGCAAATACTTGCATTTGTTTATATAACTGTGACGTGATGCATAATCACTCATCCATATCATCTTTTCAATACTATTTAATCGGAAAGTAATAGGTGGCGGATTGATGTATTAAGCAAATATCCAATGTTACTGCATTTGTACTACAAACAATCCTCACTTTTCCTGTAAAGCTAATTATGTGGACGCCTTGGGTGCGTGGGGTCTGATGCCTTTGTTCAGTCTCAGCTTTTCTTTTCTTTGCCGAAGTTGTTATTTTTGTACAGTTATTCACAGGCGAAATGCTTTGGGTGTAAATCAGTGTAAACTGAAGGGTAATTAAAAAGCTGCAAGACTGTGCCTTGAGGACTAACTTGTTTCCTGAATCGCTCATTATGGCGCTAATTCCTTGAATGACCTTGGAGAGAATTGAGAGAGGAATCTGGCAAAAAAAAGGGGGGTATATGTGATGATATGACCTGGTGCTGGATTAGCAACTGGAAGGGAGTGGGAAGGAGGGGTGGATGGATGGATGATATTTAATCACACTCTACTGCTTTGGGCACCATGTATTATTTATATGTTCTTCCCCATTTAATTGACATCTACATTACAACTCAGACACCGTCGACTTGGGCTTTCATTTACCTTTGAAAAGTCGTCGAATGCACTGCTGGATACCTACAATGAACACAAAGGGAATGTGGAATGCAGAAAAATATTAGGAGGAGAAGCAGGTTAAATGGAGGTTGGGAACTGCAAGAGACGGCATGGAAGATGAAAATAAGAAAAAAGAAAAAGAACTGAATTGGGACAAAGGGACTCGACTCTGAGAAGAAGCTTTGATCAGTTATTGCGCTCTGTTACATGCTATACTCAGGGGGAGAGGTGTGTACCTCAGTTATCCTTCCTATACTGTCCATATCCCCTGTTTCTGACTCTCAGTGCCAGTGTTCCGGGAGCCTTGGACAGAATGCTCTTTAGCCGTGTGTATGTGGGTCTTTGGCTCCCCACCTCTCACGATGCCATGGACAGAGAGAGTTCCGGCTTTGGCATCGCAGTCTCCCCAGCTGGTCTCCCGGCCATCGTTGGAGAAGAAGCCATTGCTGTTACTGGCCACCTGCCACAGGCTTTCACTACTCTCGCTATGAAAGGCTAAATCAGGCAGAGCAAACCTTTGGGCTAAACCCTTAAGCTGCTCTTCTGGGGTGTCACACGACCTACAGCCACCACTGCCCACCCCTGCCTTGCAGTTCTCTGGCCATTACCCGGCTCCCACTGCCTGCAAAAGGGTCTGTAGCCCAACCAGCTCCCTCTCCACCTCTCTGATTCTCCAGGAATGGATCATGGACAAAGCTGAACATTTGGGTATCATGATCAGGTGCTGCATTATCACACTCATGTCACTGGTTTGCCCCATGCCTCCCAAAAGGAAACCACTGTGGAGAAATCAAAATGTCTGGCATCTCTGAGGGATCTCCTAGGGCTTGCTGAACTGGATCTAAGGAAGAAGACTGGCCTTTAGACTGAGAACTGCACAAAACTGATTTCAACACGTTCCATGTTGCTCATAAGATTCATGCTACTGAAATTGTTCTGCCTAGCAGACAAGCTCTCCTGGTCACCCGCATCCAAGTTTGCATTACCATGGGGCTCATCAGCAGCGACAGTCACATCCCTGCTCCTTGGACCTGCTCGATTTTACTCCTGGTGATCATAAGTCCCAGCAACTAATTTTTATGGCTCAGAATGGCAGATTAAATTAATTCATGATGTACCCAAAGTGCCAAATTTAAATAAATAGTGAAATAATCATATATGACATCTCTCTATGTACATGTATATAATAGAGATGAAAATAAAGTTTACTTTGACTTTGAAATTAATAATGTTTTTATTTCACATTTTAAATCAGTCATGACACATTTAATTAATTATTGATGCATTTATTTATTTATTTAATTTTGGCACACATTAACACAGTAATGTAGAGTAATACACAAGCTTGATGATTATAGAAAATCTACCTGCCCTAAAGAGACAAATTAAATATGTATTGCACAAGTATGCTAAGTATGGCCCATTTTAACCTTGGCAACCTGGTTTAGCAAAGTGGAAAAAAAAACTAAATTCTAAAATGTGTAAGCGAATGATTACCCTGTTGTAGTATTACACAGTCTCTACTTACTGGCTGTGAGGGAACAATATCTGCCTGGAAGACAGACAAATTCAACAGTTTAGTAGAAATTTAGCACATAGCGAATCACAGAAATTAACACCACATTACACTAACAAGTTTACCATTCATTTTTTATTTAAATTTGATGTATAACAGTACAGAGGCGACATTCTATCTGCAATAGTGACATTCCATCCTGAATTAACCAATTCAGCTGAATGTGGAGAGTATTTTTGTGATTTTCCTGGTTCTGTTTAGGCTAGAGAATCATGTTTACAAGAAATATTTTCAACTACAATCATTCTCTAAGCTTTTCGTTCATTTTTAGAGGACTGTATGCCTCAGCAGATTACAGTTACCTATGTAGGGAAAAACACTTTGATTAAGTGCAACAATATAAGTGATTTGATTAAGTACATCAGGCAAAGAAGCCAGAGACATCACTGGGTAGCCAGAATCTTACCGTCCACAGATCCCAGGGCAGCATCTGTCAGAAATAAACATGGTATAAGACATGTGGACAGCATCACATGACACACATGACCAATAAAAATGAGACACAACATAACACAGGGACAGAATCACTTGATGCATACATGACCAATAAGAATGAGACACGGTATAACACGTGGACTGTGTGACACGTACAGTATATGTAGAAAAAACAAAGATTAGAGGAGCAGAGTCAACAGTCAGGTTGAAACAATCAACAAAAAAAATAATATCCATAAATTGTGCATACTGAAATATATAGTTTTTCTATTGTTGTACTCTAATGATGTAGGTTTATTAAAAAGTATGCTTATATAGAAATGTGCCAAAACTGTCATCTGTAGATAGATTTTCAGCATGAAAATTCTCTTTCTTTTTAAATGATTGTCTTATGACGTTATGGCGTTTCACTTTGATAGCACAAATCCATATCGATAATCATTCATAATTCACATTATGGCTTTATTATTATTGTGATTATTATTGTTATTATTATGCATTCATATTTCTTAAAGGTGAAATAGTCCATGAAGCTGACTATGTATCCTTCAAGGATGTAGAGCTCATACATTGGTTTTGGTCCTACAGACATCTAGATATCTGAAAACCATTTTATCTTCCGGGGAATAAAACAAATGTAAAAAGTGAGGAAGGAAGACCTGTGACATTGGGGACTGCGACTGTCCAATGGATGAGCAGGTGTCTGGCTTGAAGGGATCGAAGTCCAGATCCAGGAGAGACTCTGAGACCTTTTCATTCTGTGGGAAGACACATCTGGCTTTCAACCCCTAAATCACATTTAGGTAGCAAGCACAATTAAGAAAGCAGGGTCAGATACTCCCTGGAGCAACTGGGGTTAAGGGCCTTGTTCAAAGGCCCGATGGCAAAATCATTCTGCCGATCCAGGGATTTAAACACAGTGACCTTCCGATCACAGGCATGGCATCTAAACCTTCCCAGCCACATACCCCCTTTGATTTACCTATTCCTACAGAAAAAAAGCAAATCAATCCACAAATTATCTCTAAAAACAACATATAGTGCAAAAGATGGAAACTGATTTGATTATTGTTCCTTGTTTTCCCACTATGACTAACATGCGATCCCTCTGTAAAGATGTTTCGTACTTTTGTAATTACTTGTGCAAGTTAATTTGTCAGCATCTTTTCGCAGTATTGCAGATGTGCTACATGTCTATGTTGAGGAGTCAAAGGGCAGATGTTACAGTCATATAACTGGCAGTTTATCCATAGTGAAAAGACCATGACTTTGACCATGACCTCAGTTTACAGTCTGGCCAAAGGTTGTGAGAATGACACAAGTATTGGTTTTCACAAAGTTTGCTGCTTCAGTGTTTGTAGATCTTTTTGTCAGATGTTTCTATGGTATACTGAAGTATAATTACAAGCGTTTCATAAGTGTCAAAGGCTTTTATTGACAATTACATTAATGCAAAGAGTCAATATTTGCAGTGTTGGCCCTGATTTTTCAAGACCTCTGCAGTTCGCCCTGGCATGCTGTCAATCAACTTCTGGGCCAAATCTTGACTGATGGCAGCCTATTCTTGCATAATGAATGCTTGGAGTTTGTCAGAATTTGCGGGTTATTGTTTGTCCACCCACCTCTTGAGGATTAACCACAAGTTCTCAATGGGATTAAGGTCTGGGGAGTTTCCTGGCCATGGACCCAAAATGTCAGTGTTTTGTTCTCTGAGCCCCGAGCCTTATGGCAACATGCTCCATCACGCTGGCATTGTTCATCACCAGACTGTTCTTGGATGGTTGGGAGAAGTTGCTCTTGGAGGATGTTTTGGTACCATTCTTTATTCATGGCTGTGTTCTTAGGCAAAATCGTGAGTGAGCCCACTCCCTTGGCTGAGATCAACCCCACACACGAATGGTCTCAGGATGCTTTACTGTTGGCATGACACAGGACTGATGGTAGAACTCACCTTTTCTTCTCAGGACAATCTTTTTTCCGTGATGCCCCAAACAATCAGAAAGGGGATTCATCAGAGAAAATGACTTTAGACAGAATATCAGTCTGTCCCTGATGTTGTTCTTGGACAGAAGTGGCTTCTTTGCTGCCCTTCTTGACACCAGGCCGTCCTCCAAAAGTCTTCACCTCACTGTGCGTGCAGATGCACTCACACCTGCCTGCTGCCATTCCTGAGCAAGCTCTCCACTGGTGGTGCCCCAAACCCACAGCTGAATCAACTTCCTGGTGCTTGCTGGACTTTCTTGGGAGCCCTGAAGCCTTTTTCACAACAATACCTCAGAACCTCTGTCCTTGAAGTTGATTGGTTGATTTAGGTGCAATCTTACTAGCAGCAATATCTTTGCCTGTGAAGCCCAGTTTGTGCAAAGCAATGATGACTGCATGTGTTTCCTTGCAGGTAACCATGGTTAACAGAGGAAGAACAATGATTTCCTCCTTTCAAAGCATCCCAGTCTACTATTCTAGCTCAATCAGCATGACAGAGTGATCTCCAGCCTTGTCCTCCTCAACACTCTCGCCTGTGTTATCGAGAGAATCACTGAAATAATGTCAGCAGGTCCTTTTGTGACAGGGCTGAAATGCAGTGGAAATGGGTATTTTGGGATTAAGTTCATTTTCATGGCAAAGAGGAACTTTGCAATTAATTGCAATTCATCTGATCACTCTTCATAACATTCTGGAGTACAGTATATGCAAATTGCCATCATAAAAACTGAGGCAGCGGACTTAGTGAAAATTAATATTCCTGTCATTCTCAAAATCTTGGCCATGGCTGTACACCTTGCTTTTATTAAATCGGGCCCATTCTTTATTTTTTCTATAATGTTAACATGTCTTTGGGGCGTTGGGCAGCCAGTCGGCCATGGACCCCCAGAGGTTTTTTACTGTACACTTGGATTTTCTGGTTCCTCTCCTCCTTTGTCTCCTTCCTACTTCACTTCCTTGCTTCATACCATTCTGTATCCCCTGTGACAGTGGCACAAGCCTTGCACTGTGTTCCACAGAAAACATGTGACAATAAAATTTGGAACTGATACTGAAGAACTGCTGAATGGAACTAGGGCAGATTTCAAGCTATGATGCCACACTAATGCTTTTCTTATTTCTTATTGTGAATGCCGTACAGGGTGGCAACATGATAGATGTCGGTCTTCCCACTGGATCATGCGGAGAGATAAACTGTGCATGATCTCTGCTGTTTGGCCCGTCAGCAGCTGCTAAGCTCTGCCCAGGGGCAGTCGTCAGCTTCAGTGCCGGCTTAGCAGAAGCAGCCACAGTCCGTCATGCGAATACAGCACAAACAATGAGGGTTAGGCAGAGATGAGGGAGTCAACAATCCTGCTCGAATTGGAAATGCCAGTGCTGGCTGGCTCGTCTTTACAGGGGCGGGAGTCCACCTGGGCCATTACTCTACACGTCACAACACTGAAGGCGTGTGTTAAACATTAAAGGCTCAGATATCTGACAAGAGCTGGCCAAAAACCTCCATTACAGGGGCAGGGCCACAGTGGCATTGGCCTCAACTGATTGGTCCCTGGAGTGCACCCTTGCCAGTCACTCACCAATTCCAAACAAATCATTGGCTAATGATAAGGTGTGCCCCTCTGGATGAACTATGACCCTATTTATGCCACTTATTTGACCCTAATGGACATACTGTATATAGACATTTATATACTGAATCACCAAAATGAAGCATGTTGTTCAAAATATAAGAACTCACAAACCCTAATGTTTCTATTGCAATGATAAGAAATACTGAGGTAAATAAAATGCTTCTGCACTGACTAAAACAGCTTCAGCCATGTTGCGGTGGATGTTAATACGATTATCCCGATATCGGACAGCAGGACTGTTGTGAGGACAAATTACCCTTGAGCAATGGTGCCTATGGATGGTGGTTTTACATCTGTGCCTCCGAGGCACCAACATCAATGACCTGCAAGCCTGGTGCCAACAGCACACTGAATATACTGGGTCTGAGCTTTTATTTACATACCCCAAAGTGAATAAGAGAGTAAATTAAGCCACATGTAATATGTATTATTAAAACAAATTTAGTTTTAATAATCATTGCAGTTATTATTAAAATGTGCCTTCATAAAAATCCCTGAATATTTTTTCTGACTGAAAGATGAATAGTGACAAAGAAGACAAGCAACAGTATCCCTTCAAATGATTATATCTGAAACTCCATCCATCTTCAATTGCTTACCCTGGTCAGGGTCACCGGAAGCCTGGAGCCATCCCAGACAACACAGGGCACCCGGCTGCTACGGTAGCCGCTGCTTTGCTTGTACCGCGGTGGATTTGCTTGTACCGCGGTGGATTTGCCTGTATCGCGGTGGCTTTGCCTGTATCGCGGTGGATTTGCCTGTATCGCGGTGGCTTTGCCTGTATCGCGGTGGCTTTGCCTGTTTATGGCGCCTTTGTTTTGTTTATTACACATCCTCCTAACTGTATTACTGTGCTGTTTTTCTAAGCTGAGAGCACAAAGTGGAGGGGGGCTGCTCCCTCTCTTATTGTGTGCCATCCCTATACGTGCACCACTGGTCTTGGTCTTTGGCCACTGTGTGTGGATGTGTCTACATGGGTGTTTCGGGGTGTCTCTCTTCCTTAGTTATCTCCCTTTTAGCTAGCCCACCTCTCCATTAAGCCTCAGCTCTGGAGGCTTTTAGGTGTGGTTTGTGATTGATTCTCTTTGTGTTCTTTGGTTCTTTCTGAATGATTATGGAACCTGATTGCCTTTTGGGTTATTGGCACCGGTTTGGTGTAAATACTTCTTTGGGTGAAATTCCCAAGCTGATGGAGTCGTATCCCTTATAGGGGCCGATGCCCTACAACACAACCACCTGCCACATAAACCTGTCTCATTTTTTATCGATCTAAGATTTTAAAATAATATTCAATGGGCATTTTTTTCACCCAGCAGGTTAGATAAATGGACCCCAACTCTCATTATAATTCAGTGCATTTTGGGTAGGAATATGATTGGCACCTTTATCCTGCACTGAGATGCAATGCTGCTCCATGGAGGTCGTTCTTCTATCATAATGCAGAAAGAGATCAATACAGCTGGTGCCACATGGTCCGAAAACTCAGCAACAGAAAGTGATGCAGTTAAGATGAGCGTGGGGTGCAATGAGCAATTTAATGGCCTTGATTGAAAGGCTCTATGATTTTCCAAGACAGGCACTGTGGCACAAAGCAACTTGGCACCAACAAACCATGTAATAATGCCTCTGAAACAGCTGCGGCGGAAAATGAAAATCCTCGCACAGTTGGAGAAGGGTTTGCTAGAGATCTGCATGTCATTCAGAGAACCCTGTAATTGAATCATTTCCTGTCATTATCCTTTAACGCAAATGCAAATGCACCAGCCTAATGTTCCTCTGCTGTTCAACTGTAACTGACCAGTTCGGTCCCTTTTCAGTCCCCAGCAAGAACTAGTGGCTGCTGCCATAACACTGCACCTCAAGTATCAGCAGGACGACGGATGTGACACCATTTATATATTTATTTACTGAACATAAGAATCGAGGTGCGCATTAAATTCTGCTGTGAGTTGGGCAGCTTTGGTCTTATGTTTTTCGGACACAATCCGGGTTAGCACTCGGACGTCCCTTTCAGACTGTTTCTTCTTGCATCCACAGTTACTCCTGTTGGATGTGGTCCATCCTCAGGCACCTGTTAGATGTGGTCCTCTCAATACACCACAAAGTCTTGCTGTCCTGGTCACAAATGCGGAAGTGAGAAGCACACCGACAACGTATCCACTTATGAACTCTCATATGTCTCCCATTATGTTGTGTGCATTGCAATATTTCATGTACAGCTGTGCTATTGCTCTGCTAATTCAACCTTCACACTCTGCTCCTACTGATGGAACGTTCAATCAGTGATGAATGGCCACCAGGCCATGCAAATATTGGCGTGAAATACTATTTTGGCCAGTGTTTCAATTTCATTGTCCAACCCATGTACGAGATACAAAAATCATTGAAAGATATCAGGTGAGAGGCTGCTGTACACTTGCCATTTTCCAAACCAAAAAAGTACATATATTTTACGCATTTATGAGTCACTAAACCTTTCAGGTTGTCTGCTGCCCTTCGCGCGTCATCTGTGGCTTTCCCAGATTATCCGTAGGTGTGGCCCTGTGTGTGAATGCTGTGTGAGTGTGTCCTGCGGTGGGTTTGGCCCCATCCTGCATTATTTCCTGCCTCATGGTCGTAGCTCGTAGGACAGGCTCCTGAACCCCAAAACCCTGCATAAGACAGTTGTGTATAGAAAACTGATCCCTGGAGGAAATATGCCAAACGTCTTCCATTGCAATGTACTACCGTCTCATTTCCCCCTGCTGGAAGGTGGATGGATGGATGGATGGATAGACGGACAATTTCCCCCTCTGCTTCTTGCATGTACAGCCATGAGCATGTGACACAGCCCTGACCTGTGGTGGAGCGCTGACACTGATCTCCGGGACAAAGTTGTCATCAAACAGGTTGATTATCTGCTCCTGCTGCATCTCTTTGGTGGGTGTCAGTTTAGGGGGTGGAGGAACTGGGGGCCCCTTCCTCAGCTGTGAGAACGAGAACAGTACAGGTGGTGCAGTCAGGAGGAGATGGATGTCCAAGTCCCACACCCACAGAATCCTTCAACACACATACGCTTTTATGCTAATATGGCTTGTTATATTGAGTTACGCCACAGCACTGTTGAATCCTCCAGTCTGTTTGGTCAGAAGGGTGTCAGTTAATTTCCTTTAACCATACATATAGTGAGAGCCTTGCACTCAGTAGTAAATCATTGCGTTATTATAATCTTTAGTTCTAATGTTACTTGATATTCCAGGCATAAAACACAATTCAAATTAATGGAAACCATAAAAACAAAGAAACTGTTGCAAGTCACAAAAAGAAAATGAAGGATTTTCAAAATATTTTAATGTTTAGAGAGCAAAAAACACCACTGAAGAATGGGTGAAGGCAATTTCGAACTAATGACTGGTTTACGGTTTCACCAATGGACAATTTTTGAATTAAAAGTTTATAAATAAACAAGGCAGTCTTTGTCCCACATTAATAACTCTTACATGACTCGGATCATTAGATACACCAAACCGTAAATTACCTGGCCGGGTGACTTCAACTGAGGCGGCCCAGGGGAAATTGGCGCCAACATTTGACCGGAGGTAGAGCCAGGGCTGCCAGGGGGGGACTCTTCTGGGGGGGAGGGAGTGCCGGCCAGTCGAAGGGGACCTGAGTCACTGAGGAATCCGCAGAAGTGCATTATGGTCAGTATGCGTAGATACCCTGGTAAGAAACATTTACTAATGTACCCGCGATGCTACTTCCCCAGTACTTAAGGCTCATAGAACTGCCTTATAAATATATTTATGCCTCCTTGTTTTATAGAATTACAGGAGTTTCCACAGGTTCTGGGCACAAATAGGCTACCTTGCTCTTACTCCAAGTCACCCCAAACCAGCTCTATAAGGTTTTGGTTTTGGGGGATTATGGGGGCTGGTTCATCTGTCACAGCACTTCATCTCTTTTTTTGTTTGCAAGGTAATACAGCACTTAAATAACCTCAAGATGTGCTTAGGGTTGTTATCTTGTGGAAAAAATAAATGATTTTCAATAGGTGTGTCCAGACTTTTGACCTGTACTGCATGTGAAAGTCAGTGAATTCCAATGTACCTGAACTTCATCTTGTACAAATATAAAATAAAGCATCTATAAATTATATAATGAAAAGACTCATTTAGTTGTTTTTTTAGACCACATCTAACCCGTTGACTAAGACATTTGATTTGTGAACTACAATCCAGCCTCTGTTAGCCACAATAACTTGGCTCACCATTAATTTACTGAGCTGACTATTCAATCCAAAGTTGTAGAATCATACTTCAGTGACGTTCCTCAGTTAATAAGATGACTACATCATCAGTCCTTGTATCTGGTCTTTAAATGTGGTTGGGGTCAGTCTTTACTCAAAGCATTAGACATTATGCAGATTAGTTCATCAGAGTTTGACATTGGGAACACAATTAGTTTGGGCATATGCTACTGTTCAGGGAGATCATAACAATCACGACATTAATTATCACCCTGGTGCACACAGGCTGTGAAATGAAGAGGAGAGAAAATCTGGCAGAAAATCGTCTTCATTCTCTCAGAATAGTAAGTGAAATGCTGTTAATTAGAGTCACTAATGACAAAATCAAGTTTCAGTCTACGCCAAAGGCTAAAAACTAAACTTCACTGCATCAGCAAACAGATTCCTGTAGTTTTATTCCTTTTAGTCCTATAATAAAAAAGCCTTAATCATTTTGCAGTGATAATGAAGATTGAAGACATTTTTCAACGTTAAATATCTACACCCATCAATTCATTTTGCGACTGCTCATCTAGCCACAGAGGAAACTGGAAAAGCACAGGGAGAAGTGGCAAACTGCACACCCAAGGAGCAGGGCCAGGATTGGCACCAGGCACTTTTTGGGGTGTGCAGCACCCCTACCAAGTCATGTTAATCCATTACCAACTAGCTCTCACCACAGGCTGTCGAAGGAATAAAGTCTAACTTATTGTACTGCCTAAGCAGTGTGGTGCATCGGGAGCATCATCAGAGGTGAGCTTCCCTCCATCCAGGATCAACATACCAGGGGATGCCTGAGGAAAGCCGGGAAAATCATCAAGGATGATGAGTCCCGAACCAGCAGGCTCCGGGACAGCTTTATATATCAGGCAATCAGACTGCTGAACTTTGGTCAATGAACCATCCTGTCATCCATATCCACCACCCATACTAATACAGTGGTACCTCAGTTCTCAAACTCATTAGAACTCAAATTTCTTAAAAGTCGAACCAACCAGTTTGAAGAAAAATTACCTAGAACTCGATCTGAATTTCAGAAGTCAAACCGTGAACGCCGACCTAAGATAACTTGTATGCGCGGGGAAATGAGTCACGCTGCACGTCTCTCAGCGGAAACAAAGGGTAACTCTTCAGCCTCAGTCTCGCATTCGCTGTGATAGCATCATGCATGTTTACACTAGCTGAATACATATATTTAGACAGTAAAAATACATTTAGACAATGATATACAGTAACAGTAATTATTATTATATAATAAAATACATTTAAAAATTCTTATTTATTATTTTAATATTAATAATAAACCATTAATGCATTTAATTATAATAATATTGTCGTGCCCAGCGGGACTGAACGGAGACAAAGGCGCAGACGTCAGGGTATCGGGGAATACAGGGTTTAATTACAGGTAAGGCAGAAAAACGCAGACGGACAATACAATGACCGGACTGGGGAAACAAACTGAAACGCGGACGAAATACACAGGACTAATGACAACAACCAGAAACAGCTGATCACACGGGGATTCCACGCGGGGTTAACGAGGGGGCGTGGCACACGGAAGGAGCAGACGATTGGGGCAAGACACATTGTTTTTTTTAACTTTACACATTGTTTGGATACATTTATTTTCTTACTTGAAAAATTACTGTTCTGATAAATGTGCTTAGATGTGTTTAGTACAGTATATGCTTTTCTTGTTTTGTCCGATTCATTTTGCGTTTAAATGCTAAAAACATTTTTCGGTGTAATTTTTTGGGGCCGGGAACCAATTAATTGGTTTTCCATTTTTTCTTATGGGGAAAATTCGATCAGAACTCAAGCTTTTTAGGATTCGGTCCGGAGTTCTGAACGGATTAATTTTGAGTTCTGAGGTACCACTGTATTCATACGGCCATTCTTTGTATTTATTTTATTTACATCTCCATTTGCACACTATTCGTTACTACAGTGCTGTGTATTGGCATTCCCTGTACACTTACTATTGCACTATTGTCTTATTTTATGTTTCGTTTATTTGCACTACTTGATTAATGCTGCTGTGAGACATTTTTCATTGAGTTGCACTTGTCAAGTATCAAATGTTGTGACAAATAAAGTGATGTGATTCAACGATTTGTCCATATGAAAGGCAGAATGTCAATGATGAAGATGGTTTAGATTTATAAGCAGGTAATCTCTTTTAAATTCTGTTCTCATACATCAGTCATGCTGGAGACTTAGTTGGCCGCTTCTCTGGTTCATCTCCACTGATATGAGCCAACGGCCACAGAAGTTAATGCAAACAATACAGAAGTACTTTGCTGGCCATACCTGGGAGCTCCCTGGATTGTGAAGGCTTTGTCTGCATGCTGTTCGCCCAGCTTCATCATGACCTCATACAGCTGGCGGCACAGCTAGCCAATCCAGTAAGAGCCAAAGAGGGATGGGTGGGATTTACACATAGGACAGAAAGAAATACCACTGTGTCACTGAAGACAGCCAACATTTCACTAGAAAGAGCTTGGAGACTAGGCATTACGGAAGAGCGCTAGGGCACCCTAAAGGAAACATTATAAAACATTTTGAGATCAAAGTTGAAATAAACTTTCAAGATTAAAGTTGGAGGTTTTCAGATTCAGGTGTGAGACTGAAACACAGCATTTTATTAAATAAGCCCATGCTGATAATATTTATTCTTAATGCATGGTTATATGTTATCCTTGTGCTTAACGCTTTGGAGTCACCGAACCCCCTCCCTCCACGGTCGCACGCCTACTACATACCTCTCCTGACTCAGCCAAAGACGAAATGCATTTTGTGACTCAGCAAAAGACAAAATGCATTTTGTGACTCAGCAAAAGACAAAATGCATTTTGTGATTCCACAGAATCAATTTCGTCAACGAAATGATTGTGCATCATTCACAAAATGCATTTCGTTCTTGGAATGATTGTGTATCATTCACAAAATGCATTTCGTCCATGGAATGATTGTGTGTCATTCACAAAATGCGATTTGTCCACAAAACTACTTTCTTTCATTCACGAAATGCATTTCGACCAGAAAATGACTTTTTTCTGTCCATGAAATTTAAAGTGCTGATATCAATTCTGTGCACAAAATGAAACATTCCTTTTGATTCCTGTGAATGAAAGAAAGTAAAGTATTTTTGCTTTACTTGATTTCATTAAATAATGATTTTTTTTTGTGGCGCAGAATTGTGTATTTTGTACACGAAAATGAGTGCTTCACACTCGGTGCTCCATACTCAACAGGTTAGGCTTCTGTGCCCATTCACAGAATGTTGCCAGTTCAAATCACAAGGCTGGAAGACCAATGTCACCATTGGGACCCTGAACAAGGCTCATAACCATCAATATCTCCAGGGATTGACTGACTCTGCTTTCACAGTTGTATGTTACTTTGAATAACAGTATCTATAAATAAATGTCATAACCTACCTGTTATGGTTAAGGCACAACAGAAACACGCATCAGTGCATTATAGATAAAAGCCTCTTTTGTGGTGGCTACTTGGGATACACTGGAGCCTTTCGGACCACAATGAAATAGCTGAGAAAGAGCTATATGTACATTTTTGGCAGCACAGTTTTTCATGCCTGTATTCTGTCTGTGACTCTGGCACAGGCCTTAAGAAGACAACATTCTCATGGCTGCTGCTCTCAGCTGTGGACAGAATGAGTGAAATTTAACATGGGGAGAGAAGACGTTTCCTACGGTTCCTCCATGGTCAAGATTTTGGCCACCAAGGCTTACATGAATTCTCATAGTCACCTGCAGATTTACATGTGGGCAGCCAATCGTTGTAGTTTACGGTTCCACATTTGCTGCTGGACAGCTAACTGAAGATTATAGTCAGGTGTAAGATCAAGGTGGTCAAGCAGTCCAACACAATTATTCAGATATGATGGTCCACAAGCAGGAATTAAGTGCATCTAAAGATCGAACTATGAAATACAAGAAAAGACCAAAGCAAAATGTGGAGCATCAGATATACAATAATGATGACTGATTGCTAGACTGATTGTTATTTATAACCATTAGCAATCATTTAAGCAGATTTTCAGGGTGGAAAATCAGTCATCATCAGGGTGGAAGAGCAAACACTCTTATACTCACCACAGTGATTTCCTTGTGGAATTTGCACTCCAGGTTCGTCACATTTTTGAATGTGTTCACGTAGAATCCCACTCGGCTGTGAGAAAATTGAAAGGAGAAAGATTTCATTATGGAACTTACCATTACTATGCAATTATCCCTCACTTATAAAATTTTAATATGGCTTGATATGACAAACAGCACTATAGGGTGATTTAGACTAGTCTCCATCCTTGGGTGAAGTAGCCCCATAACTAGGCTTTGGCTGAACTTGAGAATCTATGGAAACCCAAAGGCTAAGGCCCTAGGGGGAATTGATGGACCCATATCCTCCAGAACTGTGACCTCTAGAGCCCAAATACTGAGGCCCTGGCGGGACCCAAAGCATGAGGCTCTTGGGCAGGGGTGTCAAACAGCAGTCCTGGGGGGCCAGAGCCCTGTGCAGCTTAGTTCTTTCCCTGTTCCACTACAAATGATTCAGCTCAACAGCTATGTGGTAATTAGCACAAGGAGTTGAATCAGGTGTGTTAAATGAGGGGAAACCCAAACATGTGCAGGGCTCTTGATGGAGAACTTGATGGAGCCATGACTTCCAGAACTGTGACCACAGGTCTCCTTGCTGGAAGATTGCAGAGAGGATGAAATTTTGGGAAATGTGGCATGTGTACCAGAATACGAAAGACAACCTCCGTTGGGGCCCTCCAGAAGATCTATACACAGTAGGGGACTTTAAATGAGACTCCAAAATCCTAGTATTAGTGATTTTCCAGAGAGCCATTCAGCTGGGATATGGGTAATCGCCAAGTGGCAGGACATCAAGCTTTTGAAAACATAAGGGAGATGGCAGCCATCCTCCATCAATACAAGTACATAAATAACACCAAGTAGCAGTAGTTAGCTCCAGTATCATTCTAGCAGGTCTATGGAGCAACCTGTAGGATTTTCACAGAAGCATTACATTGAACATCTGAACCAAAATTCAATGATTGTCCACATCTTCTTGCGTCAGCACAACACAAACGACATTACATTCAAAAGCGTCACATGCATCATGATAATAACAGAAAATGGAAGACAGCTTGAGCCAAGTTCTTGTCGTGCATGACTGTCATGCAACCATGGCAACTGACAAACAAAGGTCTCTCCTTCGAGGGGTATAATAAAGAATGTGATGATTAACTAATCATGAGTATGATAATCCATTATTATGGCAAATCAGTCATGAGAGGATCTTCTCTATGTAGAGCCCAGTTAGACTGTAGAATTGTTTATTAAAATGCCCAGGCTGGTTAGGCTACTTTATGGGTTTGGGATATGAAACAGTGCGGCAAGTCAGCATGGCACAACTAGGTTGGCATGGAGATGCAAGGTGTTTATAAAGGAGAGGGGAGAGAGTAACAGCTCACAGAGTGCCTAACCTTTAAGTGCTGCAATCAGTGCTGCATTCCAAGAACAACAAACCAACCAAGGTACCCACTGGTCTAACCTATGTACGCACTTTGTGAGAAACACACCTTATGCCAGGATATTCAGGCTTTTGCATGCACCCGTCTGCTGAAACGTCATGGCAGCGCAGCAACATGTTTCATTTGCTTTACAGAATTCTCTCTCATCCCCTCTCAGTCGCTGTATTATTTTCTTTTCGCCTATTTCATGTTGCCCCCCACAGTCAACCAAATAGGATGAGCAGATGTTGCTGTAAATTTGGAATGTCTTACGGTAAAAACTTTCATTTATATAACTATTTGAATATTAAAATTTAGACAATAAGATACGAAGTTTTCAGATAATATTTGTTAAAATCCCTATGAGGCTGGTCACAATGGTACACATGAAATGCTGTTGGGATATCAAATAAAATCAAGATTTATCTTTTTAAGGCTGTTTGAAGTTACCTGTCCCACAGTGAGGGCAGCTCTTCCTGCAGGCCTAGGTTTAGGTCACTGAAGACCTTCTGTGCTTTGCTAAACTCCTCTTCTGCCTGCAAGCGGAGATCAGTGGCACAAACACACAACAACTGCTGACCGTAACCAGCCATGCCTCCTTACACAGTCCATCATATCCTGCAGGCCGAAGTTCTGTAATTCTTTATCATTGAGAGATAAATGAATAAATAAATAGACAACGAAACAAACAAACAAAGAAATTAAATAACGCATGATTTGTGTAAACGCAAAATCTACCTCCCACTCCATCTCACCACAGGAAAATTCTATCTGCCATGGGACACATATTTCTTTATATTGAAAGAGGGGGCTCCAGAAGGCATTTTGTAATGGGGCCCAGATCTGGTATCAAGGGTGAGAGAGTAAACACCAGTGTCACTTTGCACTAGTGCACAGTATTAATAAAAACTACCACCGTGGAATTCTGGGAAAACTGAACACAAATCTGAATTCAGATCAATTTTCCTCACTGATCCCTGACCCCCAAGCAGGAAACGGACACCCTTCCTAACAAAGCTGTCCCAAAGTCTAAAATAATAAACTGCTAATAAGAACAGCCAAAAGAAACAACAGCAAGTATAGTGTGAGCAAATTTTTATGTTTTTTTTCTCCATGTAGATTTTTTCAAAGTAGCACAGATTGCCTGGAAGCTGAACTGTGAATCCGGTCATGCGGTACATCACAGACAAACAGAAATCTGACATATTCATTCAGTAAACATATTCATCTTTTGTCAGCAGTATATTTCCAGCAGTAACTTGGCTTTTCCAGGAAAGAGTTTTACCTTTGAGATTTTCCTCTCGTTTTTTATGTTCGACGCTTGTAGCGTCTCCAGGTGGTGTCTAGCGGAGTCATAATCGATTAACTTCCGGCTTCTTTTCGCAATGCGGGTCTAATGAAAGAAAAGCTGTTAGCCTCCCGTGGCTTGATACTGAAGCACAATGTAATAGGCAGGAAAAGAGGGCCATGAAAAGTATTGATACCCTGCAGTACAAGTCTGTTATTTCAAGAAAAAAAACATGTGCTTTAAAAGAAAATGCCATTACTGGGCACAAATATGCACAGGTGATACTACACTTGCCAGTTTAGACACGTCAACTGGCCTAATTGTACATCTTTGGACTGGAGGAGGAACTTGGGAAAAAAACATGCAACATACAGGAAACAGGCAGGATTCAAACCCCACACCCTACAGGCATGAGCAACAGCGCCAGCCACTGAGCCGCCGCGTGAGTATAAAAAGACTGAAAGTGACATATAGGTGTTAGCCAAGGGTGGCAGGGAACCACGGGTCAGACATTGTGACTGAGTTCATTTGTGCGGTGGTCAGTTATGGTGGAACAGGCACGATTTCCCCAAACAAAGAACAGTTTAAAAAATTTAAATAACATTTTAAACTTTTAAATAACAATAACATTTGACAATTGGGAGAGAGCAAAAATATGGACCATCTAGTGGTCCCCAAGGACTGGGAGGAGAAACCCTGCCTTATACTGTGTAATTCAATGGGATAAGGATAGAAGGTTGTGAGTTTGAACCCTGATCTTATGATTACCATGTCATTGGTTCAAATCCTGTGGATGACAGAGAGTGCTCTCTGACCCGTGCTTGTATGTCACTTTAACAAACACCTCTGCTAAATAAATACCTAAAAAATAAATAACCCTGAGCTATGTCCTTAGCCCTAGTTATTGCAGGGCTACTGCAGGCTGGTTGCCCCTGTGCTTTAACCCCAAAAACTCACATGGAGGAGATGATAGAGGATGTTAAAACCAAAGAATTCCTGTGCACCTTGTACAAATGGCACATACAGTAATATTATTCTCTTTGATTGCGAACCTCCAGAGACTTTTTAAGGATTCCTCTCCATTATGCAAAAATAAGTCAGGCTTCAAAGGGCCAATATGTTTGTTGAAAATAGGTCAGCTAGGTAGTGGTTTGGCAGGCTGGCACAAATGCAGGAATATACTGGAAATCAAGCCATTCTAGTGTGAAGTATGGCAACTTTCAGCACTGGGTGTGGTTGAAGCAGTACTTTGATGTCAGGAAACTGTCCCAGGTACGTGTCCAAGGTGATAAGCGATGAGTCCACCAGCTTCTGATGAAAGTCTTCCCAGAGAGCATCGCAATTCTGCAAAGAGTAGCAATGATATGGGTAACAAGGAACAAGAGGTGAAACTGAATTATCCAAGCAAATATAACAGGCTGAAGTTTGTTCTGCTTCTGGATCTGTACTAAAGCCATAGTACCTGAAACCACCAAACATAGTGACCCTTTAAAACCCCTGAGCTTTTCTGATGTGATTTCTGCTATTTTGAGTGTTCCTTAAATGAAGCATATCATGCCAGCAATATGATACCAGGATTATAAAGGGTTTTTTTTGTCAAAAAACCCCTCAGGTTCTAAAATTCAAATACCAAGAACAAAAAAAAATCTGAAAAAAATCTTTCCATGTCATTTGTAAGTTAAATTAAAGCAGTTCTACCTTGGGAAAAAAAGGTATTTGGTCTCCTGACCTTGACCTCCTCATAAAAAAGAGACTATGTCTGTGCCAAGCAATAAAACCTGACATCAGTTTATAAACTTAGCCTCCAAACCAATTTTAATCTCAATTTTAAACTGCAAGCAGAATGTGATGCCACAATGCATAAAAGACAAGTTTATTCCCGGACATTTTCCATCCATCTATTATCAATAATTCGTTATTTAAGCAGTCACCTACAATTTTACTTGCAGTGTCAAATATATCACAGAGCACATACACACACACATAATCAGTTAAACAGTAATGTAAACATTTACTACAGATATTTAGTTTGGCTGGATTTAAACATAATGCTGAATGTTTTACGCAGCCTTTTTTAATATGACTGAGGAAAACAACAAAGAAAGCAGGGCCCCTCCCTCCTTTTTCCATAGTCGCTCATCAGTGCAGGTTTGTAGGAGGCCTGGAGACTGACGTTAGCAGAAACAGGAAACCGGATAGCTTGTGAGGCGAGTTCAGCATGGGCCTCAGTGTCTTAGCTGACTGATAGATTGCTGGTTTCAATCCTGTCCTTGGCAGAATAGTCACATGTACGTTGGGCCCTTGAGAAAGGCCCTTAACTAGATTAACTAGATAATGATCAGATCAAAGTCTGACCAGCAGCTCCAGTATATCTCTACACGATTGACTAAAAACGGTATGATCATCCTCAGTTGAGACGTATATTGTTGACTATCCCATTAAAATGGTGCGTGTCGAGGTCTGGGATATATTAGACGGTTTGCTAACTTTCGATACTTTTAATGGACAAGATGATTGCAGGAGAAATAGGCAGGGATAAAGATCTGAGCGACTTTGACATTTGACATCATTATGGCCAGATGACTGGGTCAGAGCATTTCTGAAACAGCGAGGCTTGTGGGGTGCTTACGATCAGCCGTGGTGAGTACCTTCTGAGACTGGTCTGAGGAGGGAAAAACCATTAACTGCTGACTGGGTGTTGGCCGGCCAAGACTCATCGATCTGAGGTTTGAAGAAAGGCTATCCTGTCTGGTATGGACCAACAGAAGTGTTACTGTCGTATAAATGGCAGATCATTTTAATGATGGTTACAGGTGTGCTGTGTCGTGACACACAGGCCATCAAATTTCTCTAGCACAACATGCCTCAGACGCTCGACACATCTGGCCGTCCACATGATGCATGGAGGCTTCAGCCTGCCCAAGACCCTGCGGAGTATATGTGACATGGGTGTATGGAGAGCAGGAAACTCACACAGTCACCCGTCTGAATCACTGGATTGAAAGACCAGGCTGCGGAGGAATCTGCCTGATATTGCTCATGACTGTGAGGTTGACATAATGGATTCCAGCATTACAGATACCCAGCAGAGAACTGGAAATGACTGTAAGTATCCCAGGGATCTCCAAGGGTCAGCACCGTGGGGGCAGGCAGTGTCTGAGCATTCGGGCATCACCCACCCCACACCCCGCTTTCATCCTAAGGACCAGGCCCCCTGCCCCCCTGCCCCACTTAGCTGAGAAACTACACTCGCAGTTTTGTGGCACTATGGACGCATATAAGATGCTCCGTAACGCCTTGTCACCTATCTTAAAAAAATGCGACACCAGGGACATGTTTCTGCTATTTTCATCACCATTCATTAGCAATTCAAGCCTCAAGTTTATTTCCACGGGTGAAATTTTCCAGTGGTCATTCAGCCACGTAGAGAGCTTCACGCAAACCTCACACCCCACCATCACAGTTTCTCTTTGCGCACCCTTGGCTGGGGTGCGAGACTCCCCCCTGAAAG
Organism: Boulengeromyrus knoepffleri; assembly: GCA_026770805.1. Lineage (NCBI taxonomy): Eukaryota > Metazoa > Chordata > Actinopteri > Osteoglossiformes > Mormyridae > Boulengeromyrus > Boulengeromyrus knoepffleri. Next base: position 27,524,759 of record JABJVO010000001.1, read on the forward strand.
ATTTATTGCTCTTTAAAGTAAGTCCTCGTTGCTGAATCGAACCTGAAGGAAGCACCGAAGGTCTGGCACAGATACACCAGCCATTACCCATGACTTTGAGCAAAGTAATCCATATGTTTCCAATTAAATCTTACTGAGGGCCAATATGTATTGCCTTGGATAGGTACCTATTCCCTTTGGCACACAGAGGAAGTTCCTTACTGAATGAGGACATGGTCGGCCTGGTCTTCACTTCCTCTATCTAGACTGAAATCAGTTCTATGGTCGTCATTGTAAGGTGGTCAGCTAAGCAGATATAAAAGTTAAATATGATATAATAACTATTCCTCACAAGAAACTCACATATCCAGCCCAATACAGACATCAGCAGGACCCGTTAAGCAGAAAATAGGACTGGAGTCATTGTCTGAAGAATGCATTATTATAATAAACTATGTATGAGAACATTAAATAGATTTTATTATTAAATCCAGGACGTTCGTAAAATACAGACCTACTTATCAGTTATTGTCACTGCAATGTAACACGAAGTAAACGCTGTTGATCTCTTCATTTGCATGCAATAAAACATTATGCAAAAAAAACAAGGGTGAGCTGTGCAAAAAAATAATATGCACGTTACATTGGCAGTAGAAATACCAGTGCCTACCCTTATCGTTCAGCTGAAATGCCTGCTGTACAGATATACGCTACGGACCCCGTAAGATACCTCTGAGCTCTGACAGAAACCCGGCAGAAAGGAGAAGGCTCACCTTGCCAATGGTCATGACGGCGTCCTTCCCGTACCAGCCTCCCTCATACGCTTCATGCAGGGACTCTGTCAAGTTCATCGACGCCTGCTGCATCCCTAGCAAACAACCACACCAATATTTATCCATTCAGCGTCTGCTTTGGTAACACTTTTGAGGAGACACATACAATGTAGTACGCTCAAACTTAATGTATTAATTAACCAGGAACTAAGTGTTAGTTACATACTGACCCTATGTTTGTTCATCATCAATCAGTCATAATGGTTCATATATTTCATGCAGTTATTCCTGCATATATTTTCATGATATGTAAATGAGTAGTAACTGAGTTACTAAGCTACTTGTGCGCCCTCAAGTAAAGTGTTACTGATGGTTTTTATCCAAAGCCACTTAAAATGATGAAATCGGGGTCAGCCAGTCCCTGGAGGTCCCGATGGTGACATCACTCTGCCAATCATGGGTGGCCTTCGGATTACAGGCACAGCATCTTAAGCCAGTAAGCACCAAAGCACCGCACGCATGAGCTGACTCCAGCCCTATAGACTTACCACTTTTTACGGCTCAGTACAGATCACACCCATCAATTTTACAAATCCTTCAATGAAGAAGTCTTACTTCTATGTTCTCTAGTTATGGCTAGTGGTCTTTTTCATTAATAAACATACTTTTATGTTTATTTGTGTCAATGGGCCAGTGGCGCAATGGATAACGCGTCTGACTACGGATCAGAAGATTCTAGGTTCGACTCCTGGCTGGCTCGTTCTTTTTTTTTGTGGCTTAATAATTAGGGAAGCGCACTTGTAATTCAAATATTGCAGCAAGACCAGCAAGGTACCGCCCCCAAGCACTGCTCCCCGGGCGCTGAATTAGCTGTCCCCTGCTATGTCACGATGTCACATATGGGTTAAATGCAGAGGACACATTTCATTGTTGTGTGCTGTGGTGTGTCAACACTGATCACCTAAATTCCTTTTGGTGGCACTTCTCATATGGGGAAAAATAGAAGAAATTACAAAGCCAGTGATAAAGCAAACAAATGTCACATAATGCTAGGCTAGTTTAACACCATATACCTATTGGAGGGGATACTATACTGACTGGCCGAGAATCGATTGAGGTTAAACAGTCCATGAGGGTAAACAATGTTGTGGTGAATGAATGAAAAATGTTAAAATGTTTGAAAATGATCTTAAGAAAATGATTTCATAACAAGGTATGATGGTTCTCTGTCTTGAAGCTGTTTTATGCTTATGCTGATAGGACCAACAAAAGCTGTCGCCAATAAAACACTGTTGAATGTTGAAGATTGACACTAGATGAAGATTAACACTCTCCATCAGACTGTGCTTCTGTCTTTGGTGGGCTGAAGACTCACCTTTAATGGCGGCCAGGTATGCCTTCATTTCCTTTTGCAGCCGAGTTCCTTCTGCCTGTAGGAAAATAAAATTAAGGACAGTAGAGCTTCAATTAGCAGCCTCCTGACACTGGACTCACTAAATTATCCGAACCACGGATCTCTGTGTAATACTCTTTAGTATGGCAACTAAAAAAGTGAATGTCCTAATTTCATTAGCAGTTGAACCTGCTGTCAGACAAGCTTCACTGAATCATTCTTATTAAGTTGCCCTACAAATTCACAGACAAACCAGGTGATGCCAATGCAAGTACTTCCTGTACTTATTTAATGACATACTTCCATCTCTCGTGGTGTCACGGTCCCCTCATCTCACAACAGGGATAATTAAGTAAAGTAGCGATAAAACTGCCCCCTATTTCAAAGCCAAGTGAGATGGCAGAGGCAAATGTAGGATGTGATCCTACAGGGTGCTCAGTTCCCTGAAGAAATATGGGACGCCACCTCCTGGACAAAGTTCGCTGAACGGCAGGGAGGTAGGTGCACGAACATGTGGGGAATATCCATCCAGCCATTTTTTGCAGCCAGTTGGGAATCTCCAATTAACCTTAGTGTGTTTTTGGATGCTGGCAGAACATGGCAGTTCACATATCGCCAGGGCAGAGACTCAAACCCTGGTGCCAGTGGTGTGACGCAAGAGTGCCAACCTCTGTGCCACTGTGCCTCCGTCACAGGGAAGAATGACTTCTCATATGCTGAAGCCACCCTACATAGGGGTATGGAACTGAATATGGGTGAAAGTACACCGTATAATAAATAAAAATAAATAAGTATGGGTCTGGCCCTAAATGGGTGGAGACCTCACTCCCCCCAGTGTTCAACCCAAAGTTACGCTCTCGTGTCTGGCGTTTAAAAACAATGTGCTTCTGGCGGTATAAGGCTGTGCCTTGTGTACACGATCTCTGCCAGTAACGGCTTCCAAAGGCAGATTTAGGTAGCGTAAAATCAGCAGTTCATAGTATACAAGTCAGAAAAAGTTGAAATGAAAAATGAAAAGAAAAAAAAATGGGATTTCACACCTTTCGCGGGTAACTGGCCAGCACATGTGTCAGATCAGATTCCCTGCCAGCAGACGACCACAGGCCGCCTCTCTCCAGGGTGCTGAAATCAGTGTATTTATCAGTCAGTCACAATAAGGCAGCTCTTGTGTGAAGTGAACCGCATGGGCCATTGGTATCTGCACTCTGGATCAATTCAGCCGCAATGAGGTACGGTCCACATGCACAAGCTGTGCTAGATCCAAAATTCATTTTTAACTAGATATGCACTTTAAACCTGCAATATACAAAATCATGTTTTGGGTGCCTGTTGCGTGTCCGCGTTTATTTCAAAACAAACATTCAGATGCATATTATTTTTAGACTGTATTCTGCAGATTTCGATTTGTTATTCTGCTGTGGTCATTTCATCCGGATTGATTCCGGAATAATCACGTTCCGCCAAGATGTTTGAAAAACATGCAGCTCAGGGGTCGCTGTCCCGTCTCCTTGACAACAGCCACAGTTGTGATACACTGCATTGGCATCATGGGTAATCAGTTCCGCAAAATGCCCCCAAAATCAGCAGAAATCAGCCATACTCTCACGCGACGAATGTGACTCAGCACCGCAATGTGTGAAAAATCTGATTCTCTGTTACAGCAGACAGATACACAAGAATGTTTTCGCGAAGCTATGAGGAGGATTTATTCGGACAGCTTATGGTGTGACAAAGTAGGCAAATGGAACATAAGCATCTACTTTAAAGGAACAAGACATAAAAAGGAGCTGAACCACTGCTTCCTACCTATCCTTCCCACACACAGGTGAAACTATTTACATTACTCATCAAATTATCAGTTACATTTTACATCTCTACTTATTGCAGCAGACACTCTTATCCAATGCATACAATTAAGAAAACAGTCAGCCAATCCCTAATGCGATCAGGGTTAAGGGCCTCACTCTAGGGCCCAATGGTTATATCATCACTCTCCCAGCTATGGGATTTGAACTGACGACCTTCTGACGGGATCCAAACCTGCTGAGTCACACGTCACCCCCAAAGCGAGAAAAGCTTACAGGACTTAGTATTCCCAGGTGGTCTCCTAACCAGGTACTAACCAGGCCTGATGCTGCTTCGTTTCTCATATCGGATAAGTTCAGCAGGTTCAGGGTTGGTACGGGCGTAAACTACAGGATTCTAAAGGAGCATGTCCTCAGCTTTTTCCCTCCCCCAAAACATCTACATCCTCCTGTACATCACATGCTGCATTAAATATTCCATTGATCTTCTAAAAGCTTATCCTGATCAGGGCCATGGGGGGGGAGTCTGTTCCCATCACAAGGTACATCTTGTACAAAATGCCAGTGCCTTAAATATTCAGGCCTTGACATAAAGCTTTGTAATAAGTCTGTCAGAGAGTGCAGACCTTGATTCATCCATATTGGTCTCCATCAATACAGCTCATTCTGACACGTCTGATCATCCAGCAAATGGGGAAGCTCAGGTCTTTCATAAGGATGTGCTCAGAAGGTCTCCACGCACAACGTGGATGAGGGAACCCCCTGCTTGGTAATTTACTGTATGTGTTAAATAACGTGAAGGCGAATGGAATCCCAGTGACCACTAATGATTGAATTGCTCAGGAGTTTATCGCGACAGTCTTATGCCACAGTTACAGTGCACCATCACATGGGGTGCAGATCAATGAAATACCAGCACATTGTTTTACTGGGGTCAGGGTCAGATGTTTGTCAATATGAAATCTTCTGAAATGCCTTAGATCAGTGTTTCCCAACCCGGTCCTTGGGGACCCCCAGACAGTCCACAATGCTGCTCCCTCCCAGCCCCCAGCCTATTTTTTGTGATTGTATCCAACCAAAATTGTAATTTTGCCTATGCTGTGATACTCATCATTTCTGGATTCTCATAAATTCATGAGGCTGTGAAAAGATAAACGGTCACCTAGAGGATGGCAAAGTTGTTGATAAAAGTTGTATAAAATGTATAAAATCACTAGCTGCATTAGGTACTGTGCTACATTAACGTTCATGCGTTTATAGATGTGATGCATGCAGTGTGGCTTTTAAAATTTCTGAAAGCCAAATCATAACATATAAACGTGTCATTACATTCCCAGAGTGACACTGCGTTAACGTGCTGTTCATCTGGGTGCCCACACACAGCGACAGTCAACACCAAACATTATGTCCTCAGCTCTGGCACATCTATACTGCAAGCATGTTATTTTATTTTATGAAAAACTGCACTTGGGAAAACATAACAATTATACTGATCTGTAAACAAAGCCACCAAAATCTCAAGTGTCAGGTATCATTCGCGCTAGCACTGTGTTTCTATAGCGATACAGAGTGTGAATTTAAAAACTAGCACTAATACTTGATTATGACCTACAGTAGGGGTTTAATTATTATTATTATTTTTTTGCTGTCAATTTTGAGTGCCTGTTTCTTTTGGACTAGATTCAGAGCATGCATCATCAAATCCTCCTTAAACTGCAACTGAAACTGAGAAATAGTTATAGATGTACAGGAAAACAGAAAAATGGTCTCTGGCAGCCTTGTTAGTACAATTAAACATGAAAATGAACACGAAAAAAACAGGATGTGCAATGTGGAGAATGGCAGGATGTTAATTAACAAGTTAATCTCAAATCAAAGTCGAAACACCAAATGCAAAATTTTCCCAAAAAAATTTCAATACGGTGCTGTTGTCAGGGTCAGCACCTGTCTGCCCCAACCTTTCGTGTCTCTTCCCTTTTTGGCCAGAAGGTGTCGCTGGCCATCCTGTGCTCCCTGTGTCTTTCATGTACTTAGTGTGTTTCCCTAGCGCCACAGATTGTTGCGTGGTGTTATGGGCTAAGTGTGTGGCTACTAGCTTGCTAGTTCCTAGTTTCTGAGTTCCATGAGTTAGTTTATTAGATTCACCTGTGTGTTGTTCCCCAGAGCCTCTTGATTGTTCTCACCTGTCCTGTGTTTCCTTGTTAACCCTTTGTATTTAAGTACCTGATCCTGCTCTGTTCCTTGTGGAGTCATTGACTGTGTTTTCTTGATTATGTGATGTTGGTTCTTATGTGCGCTTCCCTTCCTGTTCTCTGTGCACTTCCCTTTCTGTTCTCTGTGCGCTTCCCTTCCTGTTCTCTGTGCGCTTCCCTTCCTGTTCTCTGTGCGCTTCCCTTCCTGTTCTCTGTGCACTTCCCTTCCTGTACTCCATGTTACCAGTTTTCCTTCATAGATCATTTTTTGTTCTGTTAGTTATATTGTACCCCCAAACCCGTGACAATTGACACTCAAAATGTTTTGCAGCCATTCTGTCTTCAGCTCTTAATAGGTGTCTTTTTCATTCTTTATACTCATTTTTTATAGTGCAAACAAAATTTTAATTCTGAAGTGTCTACTAAAGCTATTTTTTACACTGAACACCATTTTAAAAAAGGAAACCACTTCTAATACTATATTTTCTAAATGCATTTTGATTTTTCTTAGTGGCAAAAGTTTTTTTTTTAATCTTCTTTGCAAATTATATTATTTTAAAAATTTTCTCAGGAAGTTAAAACGGACAATCCTAATGGTACCTGACATTTTCTTTTTTTTTTCATTTACATTTTTATTTTGGTCATTTGGTTTTACAGAGGTTCAATCTTAGAAACATTGCAGGTACATGTTTTTACCCACACACTGT
>JABJVO010000001.1:27588649-27598862 GCA_026770805.1 Boulengeromyrus knoepffleri
GGGCGGGCGGGAGGGGGGGGGGGGCGGGGGGGGGGCCGGGGGGGGGGGGGGGCGGGGGTGGGGGGGGGGGGGGGGGGGGGGGGGGGGGGGGGGCCGAAGAGCGGGGGGGGGGGGGGGGGGGGGGGGGGGGGGGGGGGGGGGGGGGGGGGCACAGCCTCAGCCCAGTACCATCCACACCTTCATCTTTATTTCTATCCCAAATCTGCCTCCCCCTCGTTTCACCTGATCCCATACCTCACTGGAAGCTTTACTATACTCTGGTCAAATCCACTCTGAGGTGCAATACATCCCCTGTCTATATAAACACCCTTCCATTATCCTGCCTCCTGATCCATACTGCGACCCTTTAATATTACTTATTGACTCCAGCTAATCGTACATGACTCACTGTGTTGTTGACAGGGCGCTCCACACCATAAGATTTCCCCAGTATTAAAGCACAGGGCCGAACTCGCGCTTAACTGGCACAATCCTGCCTGCTTATCCAAGGATGCAGAGCTGTCTCTGAGGTGCTTCAGTAAAACAAAGGTAGCCGTAATCAGAACCAGTATGAAACACCGCGGGGAAAAAAAAAAGGTTTCATTTTCAAATGCATTTTCTCTGCTCTCACCCAACTCCATGTCTATTTCCTGTTTCTGCCAGACATGAAATTTCTAATGCCTGGACATTTGTCATGGTCTACAAAGCCATTACAGGAGAAGGGAGGGAGAAAAGAGAGAGAGAAAAAAAAGTTTCCTTTCTCGAAAATAACTATTCATCTAAACTTTTGCATTCTCTTCATTTTACAGCTTTCCATCTGCTCAACGAGTGGATAAGTGTAATTTCCTATTTTTAAATAGAGCCTGGGGGTAAAACTGTCTTTTTTTCTTCTCTTCCCTTCACTAGGGTGACAGACACACATCATTCCCAGCAAACCCAATTGTAAGCTGAAGTAGAGAGAGAACCAAAGCAAACAAACGAAGCAGACCTCTGTCTATCTATCCATCCATCCATCCATCTACTTCACATTAAGGCTGTTTTCATTCAAAATATAACCTGCATTGCTGCAAAACCAAGTTAATCAGCCCCACATCAATTCCACATTACAATACTGATGTTAGTGAGAGATGATAGCAAAATGTGACCAGTTAAAATTCCAGATGCTTCTTCACTTGAGGAATGGAAACATTCTGAACAGTAGCTCCAGCACCACACATCATGCTCAGGTTCCTCTTTACTGATAGGACTTTAATGAAATCTGCACCCGATTTAACAAATGATCTCTGCTTACGCTTGAAAACTGATAGCTTATCTTCAGTTGCATTCAGATTTAATAAGCAGACACTTTTATCTAAACAGAAAAAGCAAGGGCAGCCAGTCACTGGACCAGTAGAAGGGTTAAGGCCCTTGCTTAGGGGCCCAAAGCCAAGCCTGGGATTTGAACCAGCAACTTTCTGATCACAGGAGCAAAGTGCTAACACACTCATACGCCCTCCCCCTTGCCCCACAAACGCATTCCAAATATATTGTCAGATATAACTCAAACCCGTAGTATTTTTTGGCAATTATGACTGTTATTCGAATATCCTTACAATGTTTAAAATGAACACACAACTCATTATATACTGGCACAGTGGAGGACTGAGTGACTATTCCATGCCCCTAGTTTATGAGGAGATCTAGAGAAATCTCAAGGACATGTTCAAACAAGAGATACTTTTACCTTAATCTGAATCCTAGACATCAAAAAATGAACAAGCCATCTCTAAAAAGCCAGATACAGAGAAACAAAAGAGCAATGTGTTTGACCCTTTCAAAGTAATCAGGTTTTACGCAGTTTAGCTTGCAAATATAGCATATCACATGCTGTATGTCTGTGATTACACAGATTACACACTGTGCCTTAACTAGCTGATATAATGGCAAAACAACTACTATTAAGATTATGCATTGCTTATAATGAACATAACTCGCATAAAATTTTATATAATGAAACACAAATCATGCAATATTCAACGGTTATTTTTCTCTGGGAACCTCTGGGTGAGGATGAGAATCCACTCATTTGGCTCCAAGTGGCAATTATTACTGCAGCATGAGAAAAGACATATTGGCTGAGCATATTATACTGAAGTATTTCAAAGAGATTAGAGGTTTATCTGCTAAAATGAAGTGTGATTTTTTTTTAAAGGGCATTTCCTTCCACAACTCAAAGCAACACACACTGAACCCTGATCAAGATTCGACATTAGCCTGGAACAGGGAGAATTCCCTTGCAGGAAAGAGGAAGAGGAGACGATTCATCCCCTACAGACATCCTGCCATCATGAAGCAAACCCACAATGTCTCCACCCTGTGTCAGTGTGATGAAAACCTCCGTCACAGAGGCAACGGAATCAAAACCATGGACGCAACCGTACAGAAAAATAAATAAAAATAAAAACAAAGTAAACTAGGTTTGCATGGAAAAGAGAGATTCTCAAACTCCAGGGCATGTGTGCAGAGGGGGTGCACTTGTGGATTTCAGAAGGGGGGGGGGGGGATCTCAGCCACAGGCAGGATTTCATTTGAAGGAAACTTGTTTATTTATTTTGTATTGTTTTTAGGGCTGAATTTCGTTTGTTGCGCATCTTCCTGACATTCCATTCCGTGTAACACTAAAAGGGAAGCTCCATCCGCTGCTGATCTGACATGTTATATTTTATTTACCACTTCATACACACGCCGTAACAGGAGCATTCAACGGTGCAGAACAATGCGGGGACTCTCCCAATCCTTTCTTTCCATCAGATGGGCTCATGCGTGAGGTTCCGTCGTCAAGGTGAACCAATTAGTACATCAAACGGACCGTGGGAGCTCCGGAACTCACAGCAACCGGCTCAGAAACTGAGGAAATCTGATGCACATTACCCACTGAATCCAGTCACTTGTTTTATAACATATACAGAAACCTACGTCTTTTACCAGCTTAGAGTCAATGATACCACTTTAAAGTTGACAGTTCAAAATCAAAATACTCAGATTATAGTCCTGGTGAAAGCCCAGCAGATGTACCAAGGGTAAACTCAATGAGCATAAAAAAAGAAGGATCAATAATTTAACTTAAATTTTAATAATCCTGGAAAACATCCAAACGTAGCCATCAGTGCAGTGTGGATAGGCCGGCGGCGTTTCTATGACAACTAGGCAAAACCAGAGCACATTTTTGACTTATAGGAGGACAAAAAAAAAATTAAAAATCAAAATAAATATGAGTGAAATTTTATGGGTAACTGAGCAGAGTGCTGGAGACTTTAAAAATAAAAATAATAATTTTTAACTGCCTTTTTGTTAAATTATAACTGGGAAACAGCGGAAAAGGAAAAGAAAAAAAAAAAAAAAAAAAAAAAAAAAAAAAAAGAGTAGGCGATCATTAACAATCGCGCTAAAAATCACTTCAACTCTAATTTCTAAGATCCATACTTGCTGCTACGGGCTACGGCATACACAGCAACATTAACATAACAAAGCGCATCTCCGTGATTGCCGGTTCAAATACCACGCGGACAAACCGAGCTGCGCAGTCCAGCTGCGCAAACACGCAGCGCATACGCACCGCTCACTCAGAAAACCATTGATCTTGGCAACCAAGCCGCCATGACCTTGGATCCAGCTGCTTAACACCGAAGCGCTCGAGCATCCCGGCAGTCCGCCACGGGACGCCGCGGCCGCAGCCGTCTCTCCCCGGAAACGGGGAGCGCGGATTCACGCGATCCGAGAGACAGCACAATGCATCATTTCAGGACCTATACCCCGGATTAACTAGATTGGTGCGGCTCCACATCTCGGAGAAAGAAAAAAAAAATGGATCGATTCACGCCGCCACCATACTGAGTATGTGGAGAGAGAAAAAAAAATGTGTTTCTGGACATAAAACAGCAATTGAACAATGCAGGACATCAGTCAGTCAAAAACACAATGCATCTTCAAATTTGCGGTTTAGAAAGAACAATCGATTGTCTCATATAAATCTTATACATTCAACACCTGAGACAACAGATGCAAAAAAAAAAATATATATATATATAAATATGTGTATTGGAGATCGAGAATTGTATGGAGTCATGAAGAATATACAAATGGTGTTTTTAAATAATAATTACTACATTTTAAATGGTTCTTTAATGTTAATCTTAATATTAAACTGCAATAAGCCTGTTTCCATGTTTTTATAGCGATGATCCACATTAAGACCTCAAAGCCACATAAAACATTTCTGTAATTCAATACTGCTTCAAAATGAATAATATCAAACAAAAATTGATCAAACCCCATAAAGATATAATATTGAAATGAGTGAGTCATTCCTGTGTCTCCTGCTTTACCCATATCAGTTGCTCATGTAAAAAATTCACTTGTCCTGGGCTTCACACACCTTTAATGATGGCTTTCATAAAACCATCTTACTCTGCCCCGCATAAACTTAAAGAATGGCCCCATTTAGTGCCACTTGCCCACAGATGGATGCTCCTTTAAAGGGAGTAGAAAGGTAAACAGGGTGTCACCTTTCGTGACAGGAAGAAGAGGGACGAAATGGAATATAAGCAGGCACACCTGTGACTTCACACACGCACAGCAAGCGGACACCCGGAAGGGTCCTGCGGAGTTGTGGCAGTGCCTAGGTGACCCCCCCCCACCCCTACTCCTGAGCGTTGAGCGTGCCATTTAGACAGAGCACATGGTGTGAGACCACTGAGATGCTGGAAATCTTTATAAGGCATTGCCATGGAAACTGCTTCAGAAAATGCATTCCCTGCCTGCTGCAGTACAATGAACAGTGACTCCTAGGGCCCAAGTCATATTACGTCAACAAACATTGAAGGAAACAAAAAAAAAAAAAACTTTTTACACCTAAAAATCATTATAAAACGTTGTACAAAAAACTTCATTCATGCACATTAAAAGCAACAAAACCTTAGATTCAATATTACTACAGAATACGTCTTTGTCAATCTGTCAATGCTACAGGCATATTTCTTTCTACCAACACAAAGGCCTAAAGAATTGCTAAGATAAAAATGTCAAACTCATAGGGTAAAATGATTGATTCACACCACATTTTTTGTCATACTGCCAAGTCCTTAAGACCCCAAGAAAGTAAATGCATGAGTATTTATAAGCCATCCCAGTAAAGAACAGATTCCTAATCTGAAATATTTACTGTGGGAACAAATGCAATGTAATGCAAAGAAATCATCCCTACCTCTGACTCATCTGTGGAATCTTCACTTGGTTTCCTTCCCTAAAAAAGAACAGGAATTTACCCTTAAACCTTTCAAATACAATATTTTTTTTCTTCAAAATGACAGGGCAGTAATAACTGAAGCTGTCCAATGTGCCAGAGACCTTTACATGCATGTAGACATGGCAGTGCTCAGAAAGTACATTAACAGTTATGGTGTTTGACATGTTAAAGAGTGAGATCTGTAATAAGGACACCATTCATTTGCATGTTTAACTCAGCTTTTAATTACATTTAACACATTTCAAAATTTACAGATGAACTAAAAATAATTGTACCAGTATACAGTGTGTATTAAGTGGAATTATTATTCAACAAGAATCATTATAATTACAATTTTAACATGTATGCCTCTGAAATAGCTAGACTTCAAGAAACCTGACAGTTTCGATCCCTCCAGCTCGCGGGTATACGTCTTCCAGCATCCATCAGTTATTACCCAAAGAACCGTATGGTTTATATTTCTGGAAACAGCAATGTCCCAATGTTTTGGGACAATTTTAATACTGAATAAAATGTTCCAATGAATACAGGCACTGAACACTAAGTGGAGTAGCTGTGAATGCTGAAAGCCAGCCGTACAGCCAGTGCTACGCCTGCTAGGAGTCCCAGTCGATATGCAGCTTGCAACCGTTCATGTCTATGATGCGTCAATCGGACACTTATTATGTATTTGTCCTGAAAATCACATATATTGACCTGTCACGTTATGAAAATTGCAAACAGTAGTAGCCTACAAGGAGGAGATCCTTCTAGAACTGGAATCAGTACTTGAACTCGCAAACAAATAAATAATTTCGCTACCACACAGGTATTTTCAAATACCGTCTTTCCCTTTTCTTCGTTATTAGGAACATAAAACCAAATATGACCAGTCATTGTAGCTAACGTGACACAACTACTAAAATATAACACTTCATAAATATTCAGATATATCGGAAAACAAATAAAACAAAATCCATCTACAGTAATAAAGAAAATAGTACATTAAACGTTTTATCCTGTACATTCCAGTTCTGCTTTGAAAGGCTTACCTGCTCCACTGCTTCCGCCATGATTAAAGCTGAGAAAAGCCATGTGATAAAAACAGGAAGTACTGGCAGCTGGTGAATCTGGATTTTGTAGTTTTTCTTCTGAACCCGTCATTTCCGTTATTCGGACTAGGAGGGAAAAATGTTTCTGGGCGTGATAGGCAACTTAGTAAAGACAAACTAAGTATGTATTGTGTTTGCTCACGGCACAAAATGAAACAGCCAGGCTATAGAGGTGACCGTAGCAGGATTGGAAACTGGCACACGCATTTTCACTTGATTTATTTAGATGCTTTTACCCAAATTAAAAAAACAATGAGGGTCAGAAAGGAGGGTTACACAGCATCCCTGGACTAATTGAGCCTTGCTTAAGGGCCCAGCAGTGACATCACTTTACCAGCTATGGGATTTGAACCTTTTTTGACTCCTTAATTAATAGTGTCTTCACTAAATCCAACACTGACTATGGAGCCCTAACCTGCAGAGCCACACATTGCCCCCTATTAAACACTGCCCTCATGGTACTGTACCCAGTCTTGATTTGAACATTTCCAGTTCTTGTATAATTACTTTCAGAATATTTGGCTACAAGCCCTGTCCCGTGTCTGCACTATATTCTCTTCTAATTAAGAGATGTCGTACTTTAAGGTGTATTTGAAAGATACATCAATTGACCCAAGGATATCTGAATCAATGCTCACCTTGCACTGCCAAGCCCCTGCAACAGAATAATAGTAAGACCATCAACGCACATGATGGCCCTCTTCAGTGGTTTCTGGGGGCTCAAGGAAAGTCTCACAAAAATATATGGGTCATGTATACTTATTATATCAAGTTGCCACATAAGAGCTATTCACTTCCATATGGAACACATATAATTAATTATCAGGCTATATCTCTATGTATGTTTAGAAGAGCAGGTGTCTATGTAGTGTTTATTTTTGAAATACTGAAGCTTGTTTTACGTATGTGGCACAGACTGCAGTGTTTAACCAGATGACCAACAAGATGTTGACATGATTAAACATTACAATTTTTAATCTTACCTGTAAAAGACTTGTGTTTTCAATATATAGTCATTTGATTATTGTTATTATTTGATGATGTCAAGTCAGTGCTGACTCCTGTAATCCATATAGATCAAATTCTTCCCATTTATTTGTTTGTGAAGTTTGCATTTATTACTATCATTAGTATTATAATTGTAGTTATTGTTTAATATCACACATGTGAGAGGTGGCCTACTCATATATGGATTCATAAATAAAAAGCCATATATCTCTGACAAAAATGTCAGAACCACAACTATCAGGTCTCAGGATGTTACTTGGATGGAAGATGAGTTATCATCCTAGGATTTAACCTACGATTTTAAAGTCTAGTTTCTTAACCTTGTAAAGCAAACCTTGCTGCCTTGATTTCAAAACAAATTACTGCAGTGTTCACACCAATAAACAGTGTAGATGCATTGGTCAGGGACTGCCTGAGATATTTGTTTACATCTCCTTTGAAGCATAAAGGGGACGAGTAAAGACAAATGTGTGTAACAAAGCACTATCTCGGACAGACCAGTGTGTCTAGTAACGCTAAGAGCGTGCTATTTCAGGGATATACTTGACTTCAGAAGGTTTCTGTACTTGATTTAGTGCCTCTTACTTTGATTTGAGTTTGGGACTTTCTGGAGAAAGACTCTCCAAATACACTGGGAATTACTTTGCCCCAATGTCCCAGATTCCTGCAGCACAAATATGACTCTCACTTTGCATAATTTCTGCACTGAACACTATTGTGAGGTCTACTCAAGACTAACCTTTGCTAATTTTGCATACATGCAAAACAGCATATTAGCTCTTCCCATAGTTCTTAGTCTACTTTCAAATATCACTTAATTGCACTTAATGTAACCTAGGTGCAGATTAACACAAAAAAATTACATGTCAAATGCAAAAACCGTTTCACAGGCAACAGCTACATGCATGAATTCCCAGCATTGAAAGCATTGTTTGTAACTGCACTGATCACAGTCACCTGATAAACTTGTGCAACTGTTTCAGATTTAACATTTTTATATATGTGTGACAGGCTTTTGATAGCTGAAAGCAATTTAATTTTTCATTTTTCCATTTCTTTGCGAGAGGGAGGTCTGGGCATCCCTGCTAAGACTGCTGCCCCTGTGACCAAACCCCGATAAGCGGTAGACGATGGATGGATGGATTGATTTATTTGGCACTAATGTTACTGAGTATATTCTTTTTTGAATATATGGATACAGTATACACAGTGTGAGTTAGTAAATATTAATACAAGTATTAAATATACAGTATATACACAAGAATATTCTGTATGTAGATGACGGCACTGAATGAAAAACAGAAAGTATGTAAAATGTGAGTGTTATATCTGTTTGTGTTTAGTATTAAATTCCAAGCTGCCCCAGGAGAGACATTTGATCCGAAATTGCACCCCAAGCTCTATTAAACTGGATAAATAGGAGGGTATCTCGTGCTGGTCTGGGTCTATGATATTTGTCATTGTCACCTCAGGTCCGCAGTAAAACAAACCCGCGGCATGCTAGTTGGCGACTGTGGGACAGAGATGAGCACGCGTGAGCCCACCTGGACCGCCGTGTGGCCTACGCATCTTTCTGTTTGATTCCCTCCAGCGGTTTCTTCGGCGTGTTAATTGAAAGATCAGCAAGCAGCCCCTTGACTCGAGATAAATCACTGGCTGGAATGCCTGAGAACGGCTGGGTGCCGGAGATGCGGTAATTGGGTGGCGTGCCATTAGGCTTCTCTCTGTACGGCACTGTGTAGATGACCTGGAGCTGGTGAGCAGCGCCCTCTGAGTATGTCAGAGGCATAAATCAGGTATTACATTGAGGGAATTGTACCCAGGCAGGGACAGGAGAGGAGGCAAACACGTTTTGATAACGCTTTATCTGACGGGGTACAAATACTTAGTATTAACTCAGTTACTACTGTAGTACAAATCATGAGCAAATATAGTCTCTGCTTGAGATAAAAGATGTCACGATTCATCAATGATGAACAAACATGAGATCAGTATTTCACTTGTGTTATTCATTACTTGTTCCTTTAGCAGTTCCTTAGTAGTTCCTTCAGTAGTTCATAGAGGTTTACGGAATTAGATATAGTAATTGCTTAGGATAAATGTTGCATCGTGATTCATTAATGATGAACAAATATAAGCAGTATTTTTAATTAGATGACTTGTTCCTTCAGTAGCTCGCAAAGGTTTACAGGATTCAGATATAATAACAAATACAGTAACTGCTTGAGATAACACATGCATCACGATTCATTAATGATGAATTAACATGAGATCAGTATGTAACTAAGACTTAGTTTGTGGTTAGTTAATACATAAGTAATAGTGTAATACTGTATTGTGCCTCCAAGAAAAATTTTACCACCAATTATTATAAAATTAATAATTGGCAACAGGTGAGTGAAGAGGCTTGTCAACTGACTTAGGTGACTTGGTTTGTCAAGTCCATGCGCTCCTTTGTCTTACATAGGATATGAAGAATCATTGGAACCTGCAATCCATGGAAATCACAACAGTTTGTTTATATGTGTGTTTTTGAGCGTTTCAAGATTTCAGATCATCTTTTTTCCAGTCTATAGCTTATTTGAGCTTAACTTCATTCTCACTGTATTGTGAGACACACAGTCACACCAGCACCACTGGGAACAGCCTGTGAATGAAGCTACACCATCACCAGGGTGGAATAGACAGAGCTGTTTGGAAATCATTAATCAAGGAAAGCCAGCTGTACAATCAGCCTTCGGGGGGGGGGGGGGGGGGGGGGCCCCCTTTGGATGGGGAAAAGTAAAAAGGTTGTGGAAGTGGCACTGTTTTTTGGAGTGGTGTGCGGTGTTGTGGTGTGTTTTTTTGTAGT
>JABJVO010000001.1:27604780-27618799 GCA_026770805.1 Boulengeromyrus knoepffleri
TTTTTTTTTTAAAAAGGAAAGAACTGAGTATAATGCCAGAAGTGCTAATTCAGGTATTTCTGGAAAAGGTGTGTTTTGAGTCGTCTTTTGAAGACATTCAGTGATGACATATCTCCTGTCCATCTCCTCTCCTCTCCATAACTCCTGTTGCAGTGAGGCCTGCCTCCTGAGGCTTGGCCTCTACTCCTGTTGGATTCAGGCCTGCCTCTCGAGTTTTTCCTCTGAGGATGTCGTTTGCCTCAAGTTTCTTAATCTCCCATGAAAGCACTCCAGACCTCTTAATACACTACCAGAATGCTCTCTTTGTGGTTAATTGGTGGATTTAAGGTAAGTATTACCTACAAGTATTCCTTTTTCGACTAACTAATATCTTTCAGTGGTCAGTTATTGTACTGTTTGATTATATTAAAGTTAGTTATATGTTGCCAAGTACATCAACTGAGAAAGTATGTTTGGTTCACCAATTGAAAATTTAAGATTAAAATCATATTTGTATTATCTATATGATGACATATCTGTTTCATGTAAATATGTCATTTTTCTGTTGTATGTAGAATTGATTCAAGAGTCAGTTTCAGAGTCAGCCTGAACAGCAATGAGACACAGTGAATTCCCCTGCAAGCCATAACTCAAATGACTATCATATAGTTTTTCCATGGTTGCAGTGTTCAGTGTTTTTTTTTTAGACTTTTTTAAACTGTTTAGCATTTTATGTGTGGCACATTTGTTCTGTTGCACACTTAACTTCAGTTTTCTGAATAGATTAATACCAAGCTCTGTATAAAGTACACCAGAGAATAAATGCAAATATTGGAGTTACTAACAATGTTCTTCCTAGACCTGCACCTAAGGCAATGTTAGTATAAAAAGTAAAAAAATAAATTAAAATTAAAGGATTTCTGAAAAAAGCAGTAGCCTGCAGTCATATGCGTCAAAACAATCAGAATCAAATATGATTAATGCAAAACTTTTATTATATCTATATATCCATCCATCCATCCATCCATCCAGGTCAGGGTCGTGGTGGGGCCTGGAGCCTACCCCAGACAGAGCACAAGGTCGGGGTACATCCTGGATGGGATGCCAGGGCACATTTATTAAATGTTTAATCAAAAATGAGAATGTAAGAGGACAGAACTCCATGGTTGTGGCTTCACTTCCTGCCTCTGGCTCAGTGAACTTTGCATGTTCTCCCGCTCTAATGCCGGTTTCCTCCGGATCTTCTGGGTACTTCCTCCCACAGTCCAAAGGCATGCAGCTGGGTGACTTGGTATCTCTGAATTGCCCATTACGTGAATAAGTGCTCTGTGATGGACTAGCTTTGCATTTAGCGTCCCCTACCTGGTACCCTGTGCTTCATGGAATGGAGCCCAATCTCAGTATGACCCTCTGCTAACAGTTTAACGGTTATGGACCATGGATGAAAGCAGTCTGAAAAGGTCAGTTCTGCACACGATTTGGAAGTCTGAGTACTGCAATCCTGAGAGCTCTTTCCACAAAAAAACGCTTGAATACCTCAATGTATTCAAGGTCAACAGACAGAAGAACATCCAGCTGTTCAGAAGGGACAATGAGAGCTTACATGGTTGGGCTTGTCCTTGTATCTGATGCTGGATAGATATTTCCTTTTGCAGTCAGTATCAAGATCTTAAGCTTAATATAGAGATGTAGGGGAAAAGCTGTAAGGATGGCCAAACATACATGAGATAAATTCCAGCTGCAATACAGTCTATTATTGCTTGGACTAATAGAAAATAATCTCCAAAGAAGAGTTTGAAGTGAAGTGAATCAGTATGTCAACTGGTATCATTAACTGTGGGTCTAGAGGCAGTCCTAGATTTTCATAATATGTCTTAATTGAAGTTAAGAATACTGTTCTATCCCAATTCTTTTTTAAGGCTACTAAGTAACTAAAATGCTTCAGTTATACAGATCTATATTTTTACATAAGAAATAGCTGTACCATTGTTCCATTGACTTGATTCTCCCCTTTCTCCGTGTTCCTCAGGACTCCAGGTGAATTACGGTGCATGTCCCACAGACAGACGTACATTTAAGCCCAGGCCCATCCCCCCCGATCGATGTTGTCACATGGCCGCCGCTGTCGGGGGGCGGAGCTCCACCACCCCCCGCCCCCTCAGCTGCCCACCTACCTGTCCTCTGTAGAGAGGGGCCCGCTGTGAAAACAATCAGCACATTTACTTTGGATCTAAGTGATTCCAGCCAGGTCGATACTCCATGCTGATATCCTGAAAACAGAGAGGGCCAGAACTGAAGGAGCGAGGTTTAGAAACTACCAGCGTGCGTCCTGTCGTCTTGCTGCGTTTCCTCCAGGCTAACAGGGAGCTAATTTAATGACATGGTCAGGTACTTAACACCCAAGATAACACCCGGGGAAGTCAACCGTGGGGCAGATCCTGATCTCACGTATCGGAACAGGATCCTCGCACTGGTATTGTAACACATAAGTGCTGCAATAAAGTCTTTAAATGCCTATCGATGATGAATTGCCTTCCACAACACAAAGAACGCGCCGGTCGTCTTATCACTCCTGAATGGAATGTGCCCGCGTTGAATTCTTTATTGCGCTTTATTAAACTGTTTCATAAAAGGATTTAAATAGTTACTGAATTATGAAGAAATATGAATATTCCTTTTGGCTAAATCTCTCATCTCATGGCATTTTAAGAAATTTGAAATGCATTTGGCAAAATGTATAAGATATGGCTAAGGAATGTTTGCAAAATGTTTTAAATTGTAAAAAGGAAATGTATATTAAAACAGGAAGTCAAATATTTAAAACCGGGAAATTTTTCTCAAAATGACAAAGCAGACTTCATTAAGCCGAAAGCTAGATAAACTGGACCACACCCAGACACAGCCGTTTTAGTCCATAATCCATCCACCCTGATAATTTTTGAAGAAAACTGTGTACTGAAAGCAGTGCGTAACCACTTTGTTCCTGACAATTGCTTTGAGTACAGTTTGTGAATGTATAGGTGTTATTAAAAGTCCCAAAGACAAATGCTCAATGTCTTACCACTCATGTGTATCGCCTAAAAACTTTTACGATTTAATTCACCACAGTTCCATACTACATACGCATATATGGAAAATGAATGGAACATTTGCTATTCAAGACCATTCCACAAGTAAATGTTATTTATTTTGCAGATAAATAAAAAAGGGAGAAAGTACAGTACATTATCACATAAAGTCTTAGCATTCAATATGAAGTTATACGGTCCCACAGAGGATTAGGGGAATAATCTGTATATTTCATGGATATGAAAAGACCAGTCTGTTAGTCCATTAGTGTATTGCGAAGATGCCCTGCAGAGGAGCACAATCGCATATATATGTATACACTGTTACATCCCACTATAGCTGCTCTGAATGGTTGTTTGGTGTCACAGTATTTGCTCTTGATTATTGACACTTTGTGTTTCCCTCCACTTCTCAGCCAAGCTAGACCACCATAGGTGCCAGCCGCTGGTTAAGATTGGGTGATTACGTCAAGAGTTAAGAGTGCAATAGACCTTTAAGCCATTAGCAGCCCGTGTGGTGCAGCTGTTCCTAATAACATCACGGCTGTAGTCATTCATGGATGCCTTACTAAAGAGGAACACCCCCCAGGAGTGATTATATAAACATGGCCAAAGGCGATAATGAGCAAGGGAGCATTGACAATAGATAAATTAAGTAGGTTAATAAATTGGTATGAATTTTTTAAACAATCACTCTTTATAGCAGCCTTACTGCTTGTCACGGTGTTGATGTTACTGTGCATTATATCTAGTATTATTTGTGCATTCAATTTCAACTAGGAAGTCAGAATTTCCAAGTTCCAAGTTGGAACTTGCATGCCCCCTGAAGTCGGAGTTCCAACTTGGAAAGTCGGAGGAAGCTCTGCAACCACCGACCTCAAGATTCAAGATGGCTGCGTCCTTCATCAACAGAAGTAAAACCTGTAGTTATATAGGCCTGCTGTTTTTATCACTTATGTCTTGTGTTTCATAAAATTGGTTGTACACACAGTACTGTCCATCCACTAGCTTTGGACAACCATAGTTGCTATGGTCTTTGTATGTGTAAAATAGCACGTAATGTGTTTTTATCAACTGGTAGTGCTAACAATGGCTTTCCGGCTCGTTATACTGAAACGTGGTTAACACAGATATGATGTCATTCCCAGCTCTGACTTCCGACCACCAAGGTAAATGGAATGCAACACATGTCTAATATCAATTAATAGTCTTTGGGGTTATTTATGATGAGTCAGATGGCAATATACAGTCAGGTTTATATGATCTGTTGGTGTTTCTTTTTAAGTCTTTCAGCAGTCAGTTTCTAACCCGATGTAAAATATTTAGCTCATATTTACATATCATACTTTTCCATACTGTTCATCAGGTGCAGGTCATTTGCATCTTTGGAGTAATATTTGAAATAAATGTGGTTTAAAAGATGCAATTAAGTGATAAATGAATAGTTTTTCTGTCCCAATATTTACTTTCTGGGGACTCTGACTCCTTAGCTTACACTACAGTGTAAGGATGTGATGGCTCTCTGGAGTTCACTGGATATCTTTTTTCCAAAGATTATAAAGGAATATTTATTTGGAGACTGACATGTCCTGTTATAGTATTCTATAACATCACCTTCAGAGGGTGAACAAATACTATGAGGTGAATGATGTAGGAGAGCAGTAAACCTGAATCCCGTGCTGGATTCGACCACATGAAGCGATAAAACAGAAGCAGTTAACATTCTCTCTGAGCTCACGTTAGCTCTTCTTTGACAACGAACACTATAAATGAACGTTTTTTAACGTGTGCACTGCCCTGCGCCTTCACTCTCTCCTACATTCTCTCTCTTGCCAGTTTACAGTGCTTTGTGTGTGTTTGGCTCTATTGGCTGATATCTACAGTCTCCTCTAAAGTTTGTTTGCCACTTTTCTCTGCAGCCTCGCTTGGATGTCTGCAGTTGCTGACTTCGTTGGCACTCTCCCTGTGCATAACACTTTTTAACATCTTTCCCTTTCTGTTCTGTTCCACTGGCATCCTGGCAGACATATCAGTGAACCCAAAAACCTTCATAGCTTGGTCTGGCATCCAAGGTGATCAATGTTCTAGCCCTGGTTTGTTTATGCACTGTTTTCTTACTTTACCTTTCTCATCACCCCATCATGTTCCTTTCGGGTATCTCTCCTGACAGACATGGCACAGGCAGAGGGATGCCTCTCTTCTTCTGCAGCCAGACATGACTTCATCATGGTCAAAAGATCAGGTGTTTATATGACGTGGGAAAGATGGAAAAGCCTTGATGACTCTTTCTTTGGTAGAAGTAATTGGGGTAACTTCCAAAAATGTTGTGCTGGTTCATGTGGATTTTTGCCTTTAATGATTTGGGAACACGACGCAAACTCATGACTGATCTGTTAGAACCTGGTTGTCAGGAATATATCGGGCATGGCGAGAGTGGAGGTCAGTCATGGCATCACAGTGGGCTTGAAATATTACAATATCACTACCACCCAAAAGGTGTCTCTTTGGCTATTATTGTTATCTCACCTCTGGGGCTGGGGCATTAAATTCTGCCCACACATTTGTATGGAATTTGCATCTTCTCCCTGTGCTGTGTGCGTTTCCACCAGGTACCTCGCTTTCCTCTCTCCGACCAGCGATGGAGTGGCATAGTGTCCAACCTCAGTTTGTGGCCTATATCGTGTGAGATAGGATGGTACACACTCCCTTAACACCTGATACTCTTCATATAGTGAAGGTGATAAGCAGATTATAAACACCACACCTGGAAAAGAGGACCAAAGGGTGCAGATTATTTAAGAATAAAATAAATGTTAAAGATGTTCATTTGAAATGTGTGCAAAGCCTGATTGTTGCTAGAGACCTTAGCTGTCTCTGCAACTACTTATCAGCAAATTACATTTATTAAAGTGAGATAACACAAATTATACATAATTCAGCAATGCTAGGAGCCTTGTTAAGAGGCTTTAATGTATTGGTAATGTGGTTCACGTGAATGAAGGAGGCTAGAGTTCAAGTCTAGCTACAGTCTCGCTTCTGGCTAAATTACTGCACTATTTATACTGGTGAGTAATGATGCCGATAGTTTGATTGGGTTAAGTCAAGGGAGAAACGACATGTGCTTCTCGGCCTTCTATGATGTCAGTCCAAGGGGCAGTGATGTTTTCCAGGGGATGCTGCATTAACCCTTTTCAGTTAGGCTGGTGCGGCTTGTATGTCTGTTTGCCTAAGGGTGACCAGTGTACTCATGATGTAGCTAACATCAGAGATATTGCTCATTATTCAGCTAGCTACCAAGGCTAGCTTGCCAGCTAACAATAAACCTATGCTATGCTCAAGTAACTTAACACAATGAAAGCCGAACATATTGCCTGCGTTGTCTTTGTTTTCACTCTAGGTCAGCTCATTTAACAGCTGGTTAAGATTTCCCTGGACAGAAGATGCTCAAGGATGGTGAGAAGAACCAGAGCCAGTGAGACCTTCTGGGGGTCATTAGCTACACAGTTCACAGCTCCCCATCATCCAATCACGTGAAGCGTTATACTCACACTAATACGTATTTTTGCCACCTCTTTGATCGAAAGATATTTGCAAAATGTCACATATCAGGGGACATTTTTTTGGTCACCTTTAAAGTGAAGTTCTTCAGAAATTTAGCCTCAGTAAATGGTCTTTGCTAATGAATCCGCATGGGCAGCAGCCTCATTCACTTCATGGGAAAGTACAGATATTGACTTTTTCTCTTGTTAAAACCTCTGATATAGTCAACTCTGCTAAGCAAGTAATTCATGTTAAATGTTGCAATTAATGAGATGACCATAATATTTATAGAAATCTGAATATAGAAATCTGCAGCTGCCTTGTGTGTGGAGTTGGCATTTTCTCCCTGTTTTGTTCAGGTCTCTTTGCTCAGTCCATACGCTTTATGACCATAAACAGTTAAGCGATCTGAGGTGCCGAAATCACCCCTGACGTGTCACCGGATACGGACTGGTGATCTTTTGGGGTTTGAACTTCCTGCAGATTCCTGTGGCATCCTGAAAGCCACTACTAGATTCACAATTTATAAGATATATGGAGGAAACATATCCCCACGTTTCTTTGCTTATTTACATAACACTTACAATAATAAGTGTCTAATGTTATAGGTCGTAAGACGTGTACAGTGATTAATTTGTATTATAACTTCATGAATACCACAAGATATTCGGTGTTAGCAATTGTAAGATGCTGTTTAGGCAATTTGTGGTAATCCCAATCATTATCTTGATATTTACCATAAATGTTTAAATGGTTGATTGCAGCGTTTGTATTTGAAAATTTTAAAAGAATTTCACATCGTGTGTTTGAAAATGTGAGGTTATAGTCAGTGTTTGAAGATGTACGCCCGTAAAATCTCATAGCGCCTCCCGGCGAACCACCAAGAATAACTAAATCCGTGAACACTGGCCAATTTATGCGGTGTTCAGATGGTCCTCCCCCAATTCAATAATCCGGTATTCCTTGGCACCTGCTAGCAAAGATTTCTGCCTTTCCTTATTATGCAAGTAAAGACCAATAAAACACTCACCTGTATAGTAATTTATATTTCAGATCTGATGTATTGGTATTTTAACGTTATAAGCTTCTGTGTGTGTCGTTTGAAAAAAGAAAACGCTACTGACTTCAGAAAAATACAAATTAAGACGAATGTCTGTGAAGTGAAAACTTCTGTTAACCCTATTTACTTGAAGTTTTAATGGAACTCACTGACCCACAAGCCAATGGACTCGCACATCACGCATGTAAACAACAATTATTCCTTATAATGCCGTATATTTTATGCAAAACCTGCTGTAACGCAGGTGCTATAGTGTCATAATACAATGAGGGAATTACAGGAGTAGCTGAAGTGCTTCAAAAAGCGATATATAATTACCTTAGATATGAAGAGAAGCTGAATACAGTATAGCATTCCTGCTCAATTATGTTCTAGCGTAGGCAGATTTCAGTTAATCATTCAGTTAATCTGAGTGAGAGATAATGTTTTGCGGCATTTGTCATGTATGGTACCGCTTCTGCTCTAATTATTACCCGCCCGTAGAATATTCAACCCACAACCTCGCCTGGCAATTAGTATATATTACACAGTTAATTACGAACGCCCTCCGCTGTCATAAAACCCAATGAAGCGATACATTTTGAGTAATTGGAGTAATTCGGTGGCTCGGTGTCAGACGTAGAGATGGGAACATAATCTGTGTGTAAAATTTGCCTGCCTAACTGGAGGGACCTGCTCCCTCAAGACATGATGCACAGCAAGTGCATTTCATTAATCGCGTTTATTTTTAAGAAGGTGAATTGTGAGAAGTCCTGCGTCAATCCCCGAAGAGCAGAGTGTTTATAAGCATGATTTTATTGTGGTAATGGCTTTAGTCAAAGTGGCCGCTAAGAGGATGATGTGTCTTTCATTTATTGAGATTGTATTTTTCCTTTTTTCTTCAAGCGGTTTCTAAAGCACTGTCTCCAGAAAGGTATAATTCCCTTCCACCCCCCGCTCTCTTCCACAATCTATTTAGCAATGATTTATCGATCCGGGCTTCTTCCTTCATAAAGAATTACTGATCCTTTTTGGGAAATCAGATTTTCACACCTTTCATGAGAATGCGAGCAGCGCAGGTCCCGGGAGGCTGACGGGGGGAAGCTGACTTTGAGGAGACGCCCCTTGGCGACACGCGTCTCTGCGGGCTCGTCGCTAATGTGTAACGCCAGTAATGTGCCCAGGTTAAAAATAGCGAGCTCTGGCGCAGCTCTTTCTATTGCTCCAGAAGCTGTGTCTTTGAAACCCACCTTTTTTTTTTGTTTATTTGTGAAAGCAGTCTGGGCTTTTTTGCCCACTGTCAGGGCCCATTTTCTGGATGGCAGTGTTGATTCTGAATAATCTCCCTGCTGCAGCATGTCAGAATGTATGTGGTTGCAGAAGAACATTGTTAGAATAAACAAAAATGTGTCAGAGGAAGCCTTAAACCCTTCCAGATTTGGTCTGGTGTGATTGTTGAAGGACAATGGAGCATGCAGCTTGATCAGGAAATAGGGTTAGCTTTATTACAGAGGCAAGTTTGGGAAGAGGTTGTTGGGAGAGGAATCATGGGCTTTTTGTGGCTGTCAAACCGCCAGATAACTCCAATATTTCACCAAAGCTGGAGTATTTGGCGTGAGTTTACAATGGTCAGTCAAGGCTTCAGAGTTGCCAACTTTGGTGAGCTGGCTGGTGTGAGATTTTCAATCCAAGACAAGTCCACACACGCACGCACAAGCATTTACATGTATGTAACGGATTTATTACCTTGTAAATAGTCTGAAGTATTTTCAAACTATCCCGACGCTTTTGATGTACTTAATATCAGGTTTATAATGGAATATATATAGATTTGCTATAAGATGTCTTTCTTGAGCATGAGAGTCTGAAAGCGTGAGTTTCAACCCGCATGTGTGTGAGTTGCCAACCCAGTGTCTTTCTCAGGCTGATGGACGGCATGGTGATATTGCTCAGTCAAACATGTCATTAGAGGTCATGTTCAAATATATGGAGTTCAAGCAGAGTTGAACCACAGTTCCAGTGACAAAAAGGATATTCAGTGTGAAATTCATTGATTACTTTGAATTCTTGAGGTGCACCTGCCACACTCCCTAGGCAGTATACCACTAACTGCAACACACTAGATGCATTCTGACCAGCACAGGAATGCCTAAAGTTACACTGAAAAAAAATATTCAAATTTGTCCTTCATGGGCTGAGTAAAAGTATAGTTTCCATGGTTACTTGGCAGCAATAGCAGAATTGTGAATTAGCGTGACAAATGTCAAAAGCTCTTTGCAAAATCAATTTTGTTAACATTCCAAAAACTGTTATCAAGACAAATTAACTCAGCATGTTAAAAAGAAATAAGAAAGGTTCATCCAGCATTAAGGTCCTAGCTAGTCGAATAAGATATTGAGGAAAAGCAGTTAGGATGGTACTGAGCACAGACATTATTTGAAATGGAAATGTATAGCTACAGACTCACATATCACATAAAAGAGCAAAATTGGAGGAAAGTGAAACTAAGAGATAAAGAATATTGCTAGATAGTTATCTAGCTAGCAAGTATTCTTTTTTATTTAAGTGTTATTTTAAAAATCTTGAAACTAAATCTTACATTTAAAAAATCTATGGATTTAATATAAAACGGCAGCCACAATTTAAAAGTTTATTGAATTTTCAATTGATTTATGATATGTATACATAAACTGAAATGAATATTGTTGTTTTTGTATTTGTATTTGTGTTTCTTAGCATATAATGGTGTAAAATCAAACTTATTTGCATTACGTAATGTTTTCTTGAGAATTTATTACCAGACTGTTACTTTGTGATAGTGGATCTTTTTTTTGTTGTTGCTTGGAGTAGGCTCCAGAGTAAGTGGCTGGAAGATGGATGGTTACGCTAGTTTGTTAACAATCAAATATCATTGTGTTGGAGAATCGTTGCAAATTGCAGGAAGGTTGGTTGGAGGTAGGAGAATAAAGATTATCAAGTAACTATTCAGCCAGAATTAAACTCTGGCTTCACACATTAAGCAGCTAGCAGACCCCCTTGCGTGTAAATCCCTGACCTCTACATCTACAGTAAGGATGATATTTTGTTTCACGATAAAATAAAAAAAAATTCCAAAAGTACTAGTAATAGCAGAAAGCTCATAATGTAAACTTTTTTTTTTGGTTTGGTACGTGATCCTTCCTGTAATATGCAGGTTTGCACGTCAACCGTTTCACTGGGTATTTATGGGAGCAGTTTAGATTTAGCTCCGCAATGGTCCTTCTGGGAAACAGGATTGTTTTTGTTTTACGATCCAGTTCATTCACCACTTCACCCCTCCTGTCCTTTTTAGTTATTCCTCAATACCCGACTGCATCTGGAGTGCTGATGAGGTGATTGTGGAAACCTTGTCCTCCGTCATGTGATCAGGCCCCAGATCAGACCTTTTCAATATCCTGCAGCACTGGAGATCATATTATGGGTTGCAGCATTAACTCCATGTGCAGGGGTCAATCAGTCAAAGTTGACAGAAAGCTATTTTTTTCCCTAGAGTAACCACTGCAGCCATGTCAGGGAAGCGCGGACAGCACCTAAAAGCAAACGACAAAGGCGTATTGTCAGATTGAGGGCCATGTCTCCATTTGATCAATTAGATTGGTCAAAGTTAATTTCTTTCAGTACAGCGATTATCGACTATGTGGACACTCATATTGAATTCACTTAATGCGTCATGCTCACAGACAGTAAATGCAATGGGCAAAATATGAATACCTTTCAATTTTTGTCACATCTTTATGTCATTGTGACTGAATGGCATTTTAGTATAACGGTACTATCAATTAAATGATATGGTAATCTGAAGATTAAAAAGGATACGATTCTGAAGATTATAAGGATATGATTTTGTAAACAGACCGCAAGTATGAATGAGCAAAGCCTCACAGATGAAACAGCCCTGTTAATCAGCAGCGGAAAGGCAGACTGTAAAAAGCACCTGCCGTAATGTAAGCTTAGGTGTGAGATGGAGCAATAGTTGAGGTATTAAAAACTATTTGTCAGTGTCAGGCAGCAGATTGGCACAGGAGACTTCGCATGCGTCCAATCGACAGAAGCCTCTTGTAGAACGGGGCGGAATCCTGCCGGCAGGAGTCAGACGGGAAGTGCGGGAGCCTGGGGTGTTATGTTGAAGAACATTTCAGAGGATTCTCTATCACGCATCAAGGCGGGAATGGCATGGACTGTGAGTATCTTGTTTGTTTGTTTCTCTCTGTATCAGTGCTCTGCCTCCTATACAGGGGGCAGATTAGTTCGCTGTGGGCTTTGATGCTCCAGAAGGTCAGCCCGGAGCAGATCGATGGGCGAAAACGAATTCTCACTTTCCTCTCCAATCGATGCTTTTTTTATTTATCTGAAGTGGACCTGCTGGGTTTTATGATTTCCCGGGTTCAAAGAGCTTTTTAAGGTATGGCATTAATAGACTAGGGTAACAAGGTATTTTCATTGTACCCGTGATACTTTGTGTGGCATTTGCATGGTAAGAACTATGGACAAATTGTGACTTCAGAGGGAGTCAGATGGCCGAAATATCTGTTATGACTGTATGCCGATAAATATAAAGCCTTGGTGTAAATACGTTGAACACCTGGCCCTCTCATTTTGACAAATGGTATGTGACTTCCCTCTGGTCTCTATATATTACAGAAAATAGCTGCAGCTACTTGAAGAGTACAATTCTCATGATTAATCTACAGAGGAGATGCTAATTCTAGGAGCAAGTTACATTGCTTATAATTTTAGTCATTTATTTATGTGGCTGACAATTAATGGAGTCTCACTAAAACCATAATCTTCATTTATTGACATCCTTTGCTGTTCATACACTATATTTGTAGGTCTTCAGTTTTATATTAATATCAATTGTATTATGTTTACTAACAAGCCATGTACAAAGTTTTCTTTCATAATCCTATAGCGTATAATAGGAACACCAAGCTGAATTGCAGAAATGCATTGTGGGAGGCATAATCTGGATAAGATTTTATACTTTTCTTGCTGTGAAGTCTGATATGTATCCACAGATTATTGCAACTGCAGAATGTTTCCAGTAAACACAAATAACTAGTTAGTAGTGACAGTAAAATATTTACCTGAAATTTGCGTTTTAATAACTTTGATAGAATATCACTTTATTACATTAAATCATTATATGATTTAATGAATTACTTAATAACTTAAGTTTAATTTACATTATATACACAGAACTCTGTATCTATATACATATTGTACTTTGCTTTTTAAAAAAATGATTTTAATAATTCGTCTAGTATTTTTGTACTGCTCTTTGAAATACGCCTATAACAGTTATGTTGGTGCTGTTCACCAAATTTGAAATTATATACAAAAGATGCAGTCACCTGATATCTCATATTATACTCTGTCCGAATGTTATATTTAGATAATATGTATATTACTGTCAGACTAAATGCTAACAAATTCATTATTGATTTATACGTCGGTATGTATGTTTACACTTGCAGACACACACAGACACATACACACATGCACAGTACAAATGTGTTTTGCGTCATATGGGTTTTCTCACCTGCTGTGCACATACACCGCTGGGTCCCGAGACTCACGCGCTATTGGCCAATGTTGACAGGGGGCTTGAGGGGTGTGGTCTGATTATTCGGTCGATTGCAATGCTCATGTTCAAAGTGCCCATGTGCTGAACATCTGTGCAACATGCGATGGGCTCTTCTCCATCTCTGGATTTCAATCAGCGTAGTCTCACTGAGTATATAATACATGTTTTGATTGTTTTTTTACTTTTTTTTCATGAGACTGATAAAATTCTGTTAAATTACTGAGGTTTAACACATTTTTCTAGGATTTTGTATATCTCTACAAACTTTGCAGCACATTGTATATAGCAGGGATAGGCAACCCTGATCCTGGATTGCCAGAATCCAGCAGGTTTTCTATCCTACCTGATGAGTTACTATCTGCCTGAGATCAGGTGCGGATCATCAGACACCAGGTAGGATGGAAAACCTGCTGGATACTGGAACTCCAGGATCAGGATTGTCTACCCTTGGTGTACAGTATCATTTCTAAAGAATCATCCATTCAACATCAACATGCTTATGCTGGTTGCATTATGCTGGTTGCATTAGGGTCACAGGGGTCCGGGAGCCTATTCCAGGCTGCACAGGGCACAAGGCAGGGGGCACACCCTGAATATGGGATACCAGTATTAATATGTGTATATACACGTGCACACGCACGCACACACATACACACACTCACGCACACAAACACACACACACACCCACACGTTACTAGTAAAGAAAGGAAAACTAGTGTACATGTTCTCAACAAGTGGACCAACTTAGAATATTGTCAGAACCAGGT
>JABJVO010000001.1:27618899-27633146 GCA_026770805.1 Boulengeromyrus knoepffleri
ATATTACTGTAAATATTAAACAAACAAATCATTTTATATATGCAAGTATAAATTATTGATATATACTGTATATATTGTTTTTCTTTATAATTGTCCATAATATTTCATCTTGAATTCATGTCTCAAGAAATACATATAACACATAAACAACACTGAATTGCTTAATTATTGTGAATATAAAATTACTATAATTATACAGTCAGTTTTTCGTTGTTATGCATCTAGACTCATAGTTAAATCAACACACAAGAGAAGAAATGTAATAAGGATTTAATATTATGATAAGCAACATTTTCTATTTCATCTGCTAAATAGCAGTCTGTATAGAACGTGCTGGAAAGTGAAGAAGCCAGACGTCACATTATTAGTAGTAATATACTTTTCCCACCCATTGGGGGAGACAAACCTCCCCGGTTCGAGTCTGACCAATCCGGGCCACAGGCAGAGCGAGCTTACTGTGTCCTGTGCAGTTCCTTTACTCGAGGGGCCATGTCACGTTACCACTGGCATTAAATCAGTCAGTCTCCTCTGGGCAGACAGTCACTGTAGTTTTGATGCGGCGTCACTGACAAAATGAGTTTGGCGTTGTTGCTTGATGATAATTGGCTCGGAATTGCTTGATACTCTGTCAGTGTTTCAATGGGAGCCTCGGGGTTATGAAAAGCATGTAATATCGTCACAGCTGCTGATGACGATAATGACCATGAAAATACATTTACTTTAAAAATCACTATTTAGGTTGAGCTCACTGTGGCTTTAAGATAGTTACAAAAACAATCATAATAAACAATACGGATCTAAAGGGCATAGGTTTTAATACGCTGTTAAAATACAATCTGTGAGGTGGACAAAGCACCGAGCTTAAAACTGACCGCGATCATCAATGGACGACGCCGAACAAATCATCCTGCAGACTGCACAGGTCGCTCTTTATTTTTCCAGCAACCTTGAGGCTGAGTAAAAGACAGTTTTGTTCCGGCAGCCTTGGCTGTCACCGCGACGCGCGTCCGGGAATGCGGAATGGGACTCCTTTAGCAGGCCTTGTCATACTCTTTGGGTTGTGATTATTTTAATAACTGCGTTTTTAGAACTTTGTGCATTAAATAGGATAAAGGAGGATTCTCCCTATCCCATCACAGGACACTTTTCAATATATTCCAGTAATATGATATGGGTTCATGTACCTTTGCGTGTTTCGTGTTGCCATCATCAGTATTAATATGACGATAATGTACGTAACTGCAGTATCGTGATGTGAAGAAGAGGCTCAGTGGCTAGGTGGGCTCGTACATAACGGTTTTTTTTGTTCACCCCACCTGTCCACCTTATATATATATATATATATTCACCCTTATAATTACCTGTGAATTACTCTAGACAACGGGAAGTAAGAAGGCATGCAGTCCTTTGGCGGAATTTCACTCCGTGTAAATATAAAAGATAAGTAGCGAACAGCGCAGAATAAGTGGAGGTATAGCAAAGTTTTAAACGGCAATAATCTTTTTAACTCTTCCTTATAGCATAAAGTGCATTACTTGTAAGGGTAATTAATTTTATTTTCCGCAAAAGGTTTAAAACCGGGTTAATGGCTTCGTAGTATATAATACAGGTTTGCATTAAGCATCATAAATCATTATATAGAAATTATGAACAATAAAAGCCATAACTGATGATATCAGTTTAATGATAATATAAGTACTTATGATGAATATGATATTTATTATAAACGTTACCGTTATGTCCGTCTGTTATTAGGATGCTGTTTTTTCTAACTGTTTTTCTTTTTATTTTCTTAATAAATTAAGCTGAAGAAGCCTCTAGCCCGTTTCTGGGAGTCAGGTAAATAGCGGCAGCTATAAAATTAATTGAGCCGTAGGCGGCGCGGATGAGCCGGAGCGATGGCGCGTTACAGAACCGGCCGGGACCATTAGCTATTAGCGGGGATATCTGATGATCACTGCGGGGCCCGGCCTGCCTCAGAGGGGAAAGGGGCAAAGTGCTTTTCCCTGTACCTGCTCCGGGGCCGGAGGAGTAAGGAAATCCCCCTGCCGAGCTTCGCGCGTTTAATGCGACGCAGTAAACACACGGAGCCGGGCTGTAGCGCTGCCCTGGGAGCGGCGGTTTATTAGAGTAATTAACAGCTGGGCGGCCAGGAGGAGGGGGGGGGGGGGCGCGCAGCTTCTGGAGAGGCTGATGAAAGATGATAGCCGGGATCTCATCCCCTGCACTTGTTTAGAGATTGTCAGGAAGAGAAATGTCAGCATTATAAAAGGGCCACTGTGCTCTTGATATGATAAAAACCTTCAAGCGAAAAAAGGGAGAGAAAAGGGAAGAGGAGAGAGATGCTGAGACGCGGGGGGGGAGGCACGTTTGCTGTGGTTGCTTTTGATTTGCCCTTTTTTGTTACAGCTGGCAGGAAAAAATAAGATTAATCTTTCCAGCCTCCTCCTTCATTCCTGTTACATCCTCTGCTTTTCTTCTTTTTTTTTCCGCTTTAACATACATCTTACAAGCCCTAATGCCTCCGTGAAAATTACATCGTTAAAGGACGGTGTTTCCAGACCTGGAACTCCTTCCACCATCCCTCCGAGCTTTCAAACAGTCAACAGACTGTAAAGAATAAATAATAAAAAAGTATTGATTATTTTCGATGACCGCCAGATTCAATTAGGTATTAATTTTGCCCTCCAGTGGACCTATCAGGTTGTACAAAAGAGAGTGGATTCATGGCGGGGGGCAGCTGGGTTTAAGCAGGGGGACGGGGGGCTTTTACCGGTCTGAGAAGGGAGCAGTCTGCCGTGTCGATGTCGGTGTCTAAGTACCCCGCACACGCAGGCCTGATGACAGGAGGCGTTGTTCGTAGGGGTATGAGTATTGACCCATCACATCACATCTAATAACACCATTAACCGTTTTTATCGATTAACATTTTCATAGATTATCGTCATGTGTCATAACGAAGTTCCTTAACGATCACATTTAATAAAAGGCCCCGCAGACACGCTCCCATCGACCGTCTCGGGGGAGGACAAGGGAGTGAGTGGATGGAAGAACTGTGTCCTCTCCTCTGCCCGCCCCCCCCCAACCGCCCGTCTCCCTCAGGCATATGAACGGCAGTTACCTGTGCACTGCTGTGAGCCTCTTATCCAGAAAGTTCTCCATAAATAACAGCAAGGGAGGAGATGGTCGTGTATGTCCTACAGCAGGACAAAAAATCGGATTCTCCTTCTGAGGATGGGAGGAGTAACAGACAAGAACTACTTTGGAGATCCCTGGCTCTGACCCAAAGCTTTACTCGGTGGCTGGTTCTGAAGCTTCAGTGACACTGAGGGAAGGTGCACAGGGAGATTTTATTCTGCTAGCCTCTTCTCTCTGGGTTTTTGTGCATATATTTTGATGATAGGTTGTAAACTTTTTCCACAAAGTTTCTGCCCAATGTGGGCATAGTCTTCAATGAGTATGGACCATATAGTTTGGCGTTTGAAGGCTCTGTTGGTGGGATTGTATCGTTCGTGTTCTGCTGGGTGTCATACAGAAGCTCTCTCAATGAAATGTGTCCTGTGGTCTTTTTTAAAATTCATCATTTATGATGTCATCAATTATTATGACATCATAAAGGTAGTGTTGCACACCTCTCCCATTAATGGAAATGTCAACACAGGACAATTCCAGGCCCTGCAATTCCACAGCAGTGAAATCAGCCCCCCTGCTACGATTTACAGTTCTGCACATTATTATACGTGCCTTAGGCTAATAAACTGTCCAGAATCAGATCCTCAGTCGTCCTTTCATCCCGAGTTTTTGCTCCCTCCATTCTCAGACAGATTCCTATTGCGTGTAGCTGCACAGATGCGTATGTGTGTAAGATGGTCACAAGCAGATTTTGACCCCGTGTTGCTTGGATCTTAATGGGGCATCTGCGCTCCGACTGGCCAGTGTGGGGCGTCGTTAATAGGCTGGGGAGTAATGGCAAAGGCATAATGGGCTTCACTTGACTGCAGCCCGGCGGTAACAGCAGGAGAAGCATCAGCCTCAGATAAGAGGGGGGGGGGCTGCTGTGAGTGAGCAAGAGAGAATCGAGGGAGAGAGAGGGGGTAGAGAGAGAGAGAGAGAGGAGGGTAAAAAGAAAGAGTAAGCAAGAGAGAGAGAAAGGGAGAGAGAGTGAAAACGCACGCCGTAGCTAAGCAGGCTTTTTTCCCTTCCCACCTGGCTCTCCCACTCCTCGCAGGACCCGATGATCAGCGGGCAGCTCAGCAAGCCGCTGCTGTCCCTGCGCAGCGACATGAGCGGCGCCGAGCTGCGGCCCCAAGCCAGCGGGGCCCCCACCCCCGACCACCAGCTTGCCGACTCACCGCCGTCGCTGCCACCACCGGCCGAGGTGACCGACGGCGACGACGCGCCCGCCAACCTCTTCGGTGAGTCTGTGGGGGTGTCCTGTGTCCCCTCCCCCTTTGACAGGGAGCCAGGGGTTTTGGAAGTTCTGTCTGCTTTGTTATTAACAGTTGGCTCATGTCGGTTTCCGCGTGCAAACGGCGCCAAAGAAAGTTAGTGGTGTGCCCCAAAGCTATACTCTACACTACTCTACTGTACCCTGCTATATTCTGGTGTGTTCTACTGTACTCTGCAATACTCTGCCATGCACTGCCATACTCTGCTGTACTCTCTGTGTGTGAGAGTTTTACCGGCTTGACTAGAACAGGATACCAGGCTCTCTGCATCAACTGCCAGGAGAAAGTTAAAGTGAGTTTAAAGCGAGCAGGTAACACACTACAGTGTGTTGAGGGATTTAAAATGCTGGCTGGTGCTGATCGCTTTGTGTAAACTCAATGCCTTGAAAAGTCAGCGAAAGAACCTAAAATCCCAGCCTGCATAATAACCAAATAAAAGGCCTGTGTCGATAATGGAACTTTATACTTTAGATCACACGTTCGGTACATACCTTTGGTTAAATTTTGTCATGGCTGCGCAATCATTTCAGAACGCTGCAACTTTTGTTCAGATTTGCTTCTTTTTTTAATAAACCTAGCCAGACCGACAGAGGTTGTCCGTGCTTCTTGTGGTCTTTGATGTCTGCTAACTACTACAGACGTTCCATGAGTTATGCATCACTTTCTGTGGACTTGCTCAGCTGACAGCGAGAGGAGCGTGAACACATGCGGAAGTGCGAGTGCTTTCCCTTTTGTTTTTTCTCTAAGCGTGAGAGGCTTGCAATAGTCCTTGATTGATAATGCTGACATCTCATGATATCTGAGCATTTTTCTCGAGCCGCCGACGAGATATGAAAGTGCGGAGCCTTGTTTTGGAGACACGTTTTGTTTTGCGTGAAGTTTGTGCAACATATTGGTCACGCTGATCGCTTCATGCAAAAGGGTTATTACAATGTACTATAATATACTATATCATCATTGTAATTCTGTACAATATTTTAAAATCATTACCATAAGCAAACTGACCCCAATTCAGGAAAAATTCTGGAAATACAATTACTTTACAATATAACATTGTATTAGTTTTAAATTCACATTTAAGCATAATTATAGCATGGGATTAAATTGCTACGAAACACATACATTAACATTATTTATAATACATTTTCAATCATCCATCCATCCATCCATTCATCCATCCATCCATCCATCCATCAATCATCTATGCTTATCTTGTTCAGGGTCAGGAGTATAGTAGACTTGTTTTCAGTTATATGTATTATATGTAGATTAATAACAATAAGGTACATATTTTGCCTATATATAGCACAAGATATATAATATTGAAAAAATTTAGAAACAAAAAAAATTAAGATGAAAGTTAAGACAGAAATAATTGAAACTTTCTAAAAAATTATAACTAATATTTAAATTTTATTATCATTCACAAAACTAATGCTTAAACAACTGCATCAACAAATTACAAAAATATTAATAAGCTTTTAGTTGTGTCTTCCTTTTCAAATATCATTAATTTATTTTTGCCTTGAAACAAAAAAGTTGCCAATGACAGAAAAGTAAATGAACCTCTTACTTCATTCATACTTTACAGTTTTGTGTATAGAAATATCAATGGAAATAAATCCTATATGTTACTGCCAAACACAACTCTTTAATAAGGCTAAACAACATTAAATGTTATTGATAGACCAGGCATAAGAAACGTCCACTTATTTTCAGGAAATTAAAATTTGTGTCTATAGTCTATCTAACAGGGTAGTGAAACGAGACTATCTACATCAAAAGAAGGGAAACAACTACAATATTAACTAATGCACAATGTACCAAATATAAATCTGGATAAGAAAACTTTGTAAATGATAAATTACATAATTGTAAATTATGTATTTTTTTTAAATGTTCTACCATCCAATTGATGCAATTTGGTATTAAAACCATCACTGAATTAATGTTCCTTCCTGTTAGTGGTGAAACAACTTGGTCAATTTAATCATTCCTATCTATCAATATAATATTTGGATATTGTACAAAAAAACTTTAGTGGAAAAAAAACTTTACTTTTATTTGTTCTGTTTTCCCTGTTTTTTGTCTTGCATGCTGTCAGGCTTTTACAAAAGCCCTCCGACCAGCCAATGACACTCAGCTAAATAAAAATAACGCAGCTTTAACCGCGATGAGCGGCTGAAAAACAAATGGAAAGGAATCGGGAAACAGAGCAGAGAGCTGAGTTCCAGTCTGAGGGGGCAGAGGAGGTGGCCATGGCCAGACGGGGGGGGGGGGGGGGCGTCCCATGGAGGACGGAACCAGCGCACTGACCAGCGGCACCCTCCCCCGCATTACCTATAACGTATAGGGAATAACCTGCCCCCCCAAGTGAGCAAGCCAGGGATGCTACAAGCTAATTCTGTAAGATTTGGTGGGGGGGGGGGGTGCACGACTTAATGTGCCTGCAAGTACTTGTTTATGATTAAATAAAGCAATTTAAATATAATAAAATGGAGGCAAGAATCGACATAATCCGGTCAAAATTGAATTAAAAGTCAATATTAGTAGTGCAATTAGTGAAAGGGGTGCAGTCTAAATTTGCGTTAACATGATATGATTAATCCTGCAACTTTTTAATTCTAACGATGATCATAATAATATAATATGTAATTTAGATAATTTCATTTGCTGTGTAACTACATAATAATATAAGGCAAATTTCGTTAATAGTATTTTATTCTTTTTGCTGTCCTTGTTCTTTTTTGTTGTTAGATATAATGACAGACAGACTGTAAGCTTGCAGGAAGCTGCTTACATTCTCTGAGTCTCAGGGTCTAGATGTGTGACGATGAAACATTTCACCTGTGGCTTGTTTTTGGGTGACCGTTGAGGCACCGTCAAAGCAGTTTTTGACCCCAGGATGAGATGGATGTCTCATGTTTTTGTTTACTTTGTTTGGGTGTGTATGCGTAGTGGGGGGGGGGGGGGGGCTAATGCAGAACAATGGGGGTTTTTGTATGGAAAGAAATTTCTATTTAAATGGAACCTTGATTCTTTCACATGTGATAATTATGATGGTTTTTCTTATTTTTCCTGTAACATACATGTATGTGTTTATAGCCGTTGGCGATGTGTAACACAAAGCAAAGCAGATTTCCAGGCAGCTTATTTTCTGTCCTAAATTATACAAAAAATATGTATAGATCAAATAAAGTAAAATGCAGAACACACAATTCATGAAATTTCTTATTGATTTCTATCTCCCAAAAGAGTATTTAAAAAAAATCACCTTTTTCATTTACATATATTTAAAATGTATTTCAATTCTGAATGTTGAAGTGTTAGTTATGACTTACATGAAATCCACTTTTAAGTGACTCGCTCCTCTACGTTTTATAGAAAAGCCCCCAAAGCATGAAATTAAGGAAAAAAATACTTACTGAAGCATAGTAAGGCTCTCCCCGCTTCCCCGAGAAGGAGGTCTCCCTTTACGTTCACTTTTCACCGATCTCCCAGTGCTTGCAGACATCTGATGTGATTTTTAGTGAAATAGCTGGATATATTTTTATGACTTGCCTTTGGTCCTTTTTCCATCACAAAAATGGTTTGTATGTTTAATTAAATACAATTAATGCCCGCCAGCATATGGCTGTCAAATTAACAATGCATATATTGTATATATAACTATAAGAGCTGTTATCTATCACTATTACGCAACATGCATTCCAGGTCTTACTGATTTTCTTCATGTATCTAATATTGTATGATTTGTTTGATCCATCAGCTGAATAATACTAAACTTGGTTTATATTCTATTCAGTTTAACGATAGATAGTAGCATGTTGATGTATAAGGTGAGACAAAGGGAAAGCGTGCGCAAGAGCGCCATCCAGAGCCCCCACTGCTGCACGGACGTGGCCGCTAATTTCATTAGCCACGGCTGCCTGTAGCCGGCTGCTGGATTAATGGTGTGAGACCGGCCCACCTGTCAGGACCAAGCAAACCCAGGCAATTGGAAACTGTCAAGAAGTGAAGCCGCCTTCAATTGAAAGGAAAAAGATAAGAAAAAAGAGAGGGAGGGGGGAATGAAAAAAACACATGGTGTTTTGCGATAAATAATACAACAGAATACCTCTTATGGGGGGGTGAGAATAAACAGGACAATGTGAGTAATAAGGGAGGTGATGAAAGGAGTGGTCTGGAGGAAGAAAAGGAACAGACCGTCGCGGGGTTTGTTTAGCGCCGCTACCTGCTGTCTGCCAGCGCGTGTCGCCGCTCCATGTAGCCGCGCGGCTCGCATCCCTACGTCGTCTTTGAGAGGCCCTGATGATAAAAGGCGAAAACTCCACCAAACTTTCTGCTGTTAGGTTAATGAATTTTTAAAGGATATCCCTAGGCAACAATCTCCAAAGAAGGCGTATGGTAACTATTTCAAAACACCAGCGTAACAATTTTCTTTAATAAGCATTGAATTGTGTTGTGTGCCCCCACCCCCCAAATCCCTTCTGTCTCTCTCATCTAACATTCTGTCTGTAATGCTATTTTATCACTAGATCACGTGACTGTGATTGCATTTATTTTTTTATTTTTGCTTTCAGTTGGCTCTTCACTTTTATGGCATCTACTGGGTCTCTCTGCTCTAAGATTAAGGTTATTCTGTCATACTATATTATTGCCGGTATTGGCGTTTACATATTTGGCAGTAATAATGGTTGAATAGTCAATTAACCACTCAATTAACCATGAATGCAAAGGCAAGAAAGTATTCTTCATCCATCCATCCATCCATCCATCCATCCATCCATTAATCCATCAAAGATCTTTGTGGGGATCTGAAAAATGGTCTCCACAATGTCACAATAGCAGGTACTGCTACAAGTACTGAATGTTAGCTTACCATCTAATATATCCATGTCTCACTTTACACGGGGGTGGTCATAATGTATTGGCTCATCAGTGTATATACACACGCACATGCGTGTGCGCACACAGACACAGACACATATATATGTGTCTATATACTGCAGAGAGAGAGAGAGAATTAGAGTATTGATTTGTTCACATGAGTTAGATGATGCAAAAACATGTACACCCACAGAAGGCCAGAAGAGTGTATGAGTTTTAACTTGTTATGAACTCCTGGGTTTCTGGAGCTTGATTAACCATGGTGTCTGGGTGTGGTGTTACCATGGTTTCTGGGTAGAGCGTAACCATGGCGTCTGGGTGTGATGTAACCATGGTGTCTGGGTGTGGTGTAACCATGGTGTCTGGGTGTGATGTAACCATGGTGTCTGGGTGTGGTGTAACCATGGTGTCTGGATGTGATGTAACCATGGTGTCTGGGTGTGGTGTAACTATGGTGTCTGGATGTGGTGTAACTTTCCCTTGGTCACATTCTGACAGAGGAATGCCTGTGTTGCTGTTGATTTTGATGGAAGCAAGGGCCTGTGTCAAGGGCCTCTCGTTGGCAAAGAGGGGCAAAGACAGGCCTGGGAGGGCTGGGGATGAAAGGGCCGTGAACCACAGTCGGGTATGAGTTTGGTCTAGATGGACTGATTTGATATGAGCAGTAATGAGATCTGAGACAGACAGATGGGGCCTCAAAGGCTAACAGCACATGTGTGAGAGGGAGGGTGTTTCATGTATGTACGTGTGCATGTGTGTCAACAGAAAGGTCCTGTTTTTGTTTGTATTACAATGTGCAACAGAATGGCAGGAATCTGTGCCTGGACAAATGGATTTGTGATAAAAATGAAAAAATAAAAGGAATTAATTATTATATTAAAGATGGACAGCATATCTCCTTCATAACTGTTGCACTGTTCTCTTAGATGTGTCACTCATACATTTGTACATATGTATCATTTTTCTGATTAGGGGTCCATGCACCAGCTGTGCTGCATCCCTGTTGTTTCTATGCACTTTTTTTCGCAGTGTGCAGTTGATTTAATGTAGTCCGTGATGAAATGATGACCTTAATGTGACTGACATTTATAGAGTTTTATATAACTTTAAAAATAAATTCACTTCTAAGATGTGAAAGCAAATAATGGGAAAAGAGCCACTTTATATTTGCAATATTGAATATTTTTGTCAAATATCAAAATCACAAACTGAGTAACATTACAATAATACCCAGATGGATCTGACAAATTGCGACAGCGTCACGTTACCTATTAAAAAAACGTAAAAGGCCACAGATGGATTTTTAATACACTTCTTTAGGTTCAATGAATCAATCAACAATTAATCAAGGCAGCGGTGATTGTGGCATTAATTCAGTTTGTTCACAGTTGGGGGAGGAATAGATACTTTC
The DNA here is from genome assembly GCA_026770805.1 of Boulengeromyrus knoepffleri. Taxonomy (NCBI): domain Eukaryota; kingdom Metazoa; phylum Chordata; class Actinopteri; order Osteoglossiformes; family Mormyridae; genus Boulengeromyrus; species Boulengeromyrus knoepffleri. The sequence continues at coordinate 27,629,649 of JABJVO010000001.1, forward strand.
AGGAGGCTATACAACAAATCGGCAATAGACACGGCAAACGCATTAACTGCGCATGAAACGTTTGGATGACAGGCCGACATCGACAGAAGGCCGTCCTTGGCACAGTATCGGTTGAATCACCTTGTGGCTAACAGAAAGGCAGCGTGTGATCGAGAGGCTAAAGGTGCAGGAACGCCGGCGATTGTGCGGGACGCCGGCCCTTTAAGAGCACGGGCTGACGGGCAGGGTCAGCTGCAGAGGCGCAGCATGAAAGGGGATAGGGCCTCTTCTTTTCAGTGCCACGATTGTTTGCCCCAAATAGTGACGTCAAACAGTATAATAAAAGGAATCAATTACTAGCTAATTCGAGGCACAAACTGGTTACTGAAAACACAAAACGGATGGTTTGCACACATTTTTCAACCATTTCATGAGACCTTAAGAGACTTTTCATCCAAGGGATATTTAACACGCACGCACACACACACACACACACACACACACACGCACACACACACACACTCTCCTCAGGGGCACCTCAACCGTTCCATGTATTTGTTACATTTCACTACCAGCTCAATTAATTAGCTTAATTAGTGAATTAACTTAGGTTATTAACTGAGGTATTGATTAGGCAAACAAAGTGGGGTAGTGGGTGAGTGGGTGAAAGAAATATGGGTATATTTGATGGTTCCTGCAAATACTGGGGTCACTTTAGGAGGTTCTGGCGTGGTTAAGTTGACACAGTAGCTTTACACCAAAACAAATACAATTTAAATATAATTTCCGCTGGCTGCCCAAGCCTTTTGTACAGCACTATATGCTTGTGTATAGTTTATGTTGGTAACTAACTACTGTATATACCAGTAAATACAAGGATACAGTCCCAGTGCCTCTGCAGTGTGCAGATAATGAAGAGTGATTTGTTGTGCGACTCTAGCACTTCAGCTTAACCCCATGTCTGAAAACGCCCACACTGTCTGACAGTACAGGTCCTCAATCAGTAATATCATGCAATGTGATTTTCCATTTTCTCCGGTTCTACCTAAGATATACAATCGAATTAAAGGCCACGTCTGGTGGGCCGTGTAAAAGACAAATACACTTACATTTTGTTGGCCTCTCTTGTTTTAGAAGGAGAGTCAGGTGGCACCGACAACAAAGGACAGCACAATGATTGCCCACAAGTGCCACGTGTGACAGTAAATGTCATTAGTCACTCACTCCATATGACGATTCAAGATTCAAGTGTTTATTATCATATGCACGCTAGACAGTTACTCTATTCGATGAATATCTTTCATCACAGCTCAGAAACGTAAATTCAAATGTAGTTGCTTACAGTAAGGTAATAAATAGCATTACAAACATAGCAGTAAATACGCAGATTATCCTCCCCATTTAGACTGTTCTGGTACCCCAGGTGGTCTAAGCACTTGTGTAGCTGATGAACTCGCCACGCTTCTTTCCCAAAGCTCATTCCCCTCTCGTGCTTCTGATACTTTTCCATTCCAGCTACCAGAAACCATAAAAATCAGATACGAAAGGTAAATTGTTTGTCACATCCTGTGGACCTGACATATTCATTGTTAGGAAAAAAATGGACATTAACCCAAAAAGCAGTTGTTAGAGGCCAAACAATTTTTGGCCGGTGAGATGGGAAGGACGTGTACCGTCTCTGCTCTCTCTTCCCAACAAACTACCCCCTTAAACATCAACAGACAAGATGATAAGACACTTTGAGCACAATTTGGTATTATATTCAGCATCTAAAGCCTCATCTCTTGTCAGTTTGCATTTACTCTCCCAAGGATGTGACTCTTCTGTCATCATTCTGTCAAAGACAGTCTGGCAGAAACAACAAGGGCACTCATTTCACACACTTAGTGTCTACATGAAATAGCCCGTACTTATCCCGATTAAGCCCAAATGGAGCAATAATTTCAGAAAGGTCACCTGCAAGCAAAAAAAAAAAGGGGACCGAACACAGAAAGAAACATGTATTGATTTGTGTTACTGGAGGGCATCTCGGATGAGATGTGTGCTCTTGGATGGTCTGCCATGTTCTGTTTAATTTTCTTTATTGGAAGATGTAGATCCATAAAGCTGCACACTGGAAATACACATCTTAACATTTATCAGTCTCTCATTGTATGGAGTAAGGCTCTACGCAGCTAAAAGTCTGCAAATTGTTTTTAAGCAGGTATTGTGTGGGATTTTTTTGAAAGCATATGTGATCCAAAACCAGGCAGCAAGATATTTTTTGTGTCTGAAATACTCATGTCCACTTAATGCTTGAAATCCTTAGTTATTACAGGAATCTTGATTCAGGAGGTAAAAATAAGAAAATAAAGTGAATGAATGAATGAATGATGTTATCCCCGTGTACATATAACAAGTACTGGAATTCTGCCATTCTCAGGTAGTGCTGGTTATTTTGTCAGTTATTTTGACTCTGAGTATTGATGCATTTGTACCACATTCAATAAATTTCAGATATCGCCTGGATATCTGGTCCAAAAATAATTGGGGGTTGTGTAACGCAATCAATGTGAAAGCTAAGTTTTAGAATGGTGTACTTGTTTTGAAAGAATGGTTTTGGGAGGACCGTGGCCAGTGAGACGCCATTCTTGGTGATAATTCACTGGCCCTTTTTGGCCATCAAGAGGCGCTCCAGTGATTAATTGTGCCATTGCCTTACATGGCCAAATTTAAAGTAAAACAAAAATTTTCATTTTTATTTATATATTTTTCCTTTTTGACCCCCGTTACCGGTGAAAAACCGCAGCCTCCCCCCCCCCCCCCCAAAATAAACCTGCTTCTCACTGACCTTCCGTCACATCACACGGTTCAGCCCCAAGTCACTCCTTACAAGTGCTTCCTGTGTTACTCATTAAGGGACTGCCCCCCCCCCCCACACAAACACACACAAACACACACACACGTCGGGTAAACATATCTTTACGGGGATCGCTCACTCATTTCTATGGGAAAAATGCTAATGCTAACTATGACAACCTTAACCCACTCCCAGCCCTAACCATAACCATAAGTAACCAAGTAAGATGCAAGTCTTTTGGCACTTTTAGTTTTTTTATTGCAGTCACAGATTTTTATCAAATTACCTTTCCCCTTGGAGGGACCCAAAAAATGATCCCCGCAATGTCAAAAAAACTTGTTTTTATTACATTGTGGGGACCAAAACTCCCCACAATGTAATATATACACACACACGCCCTGTATGCATCCCCACAGGCTCTATTCTCAGACCAGCCAGCTGCATACTATGTTTGTGTAATCAGCTTATCTAAAAGCAGGGGATTCAGTGCACAGCAGCCATATAATAAATTCTGGGGGTGGGGGTTGCTTCTAATGTACCTAAATTTTTTTAAGTAATATTGTGGTGCAATTTTGAGTGGATGGATTTAGTCCAGGAGGCGAGCAGACAGCAAGGGTGGGGGGGGGGGGGGGGGGGGGGGGGGCGGTTTTTTGGTTTGCGGGGGCCTTGTTATGAGGGTG
>JABJVO010000001.1:27648014-27671850 GCA_026770805.1 Boulengeromyrus knoepffleri
TATCTATCTATCTATCTATCTATCTATCTATCTATCTATCTAATGTGCTATTTAGAGATGGCAATTAACCTAAAAGCATGTCTTTCTAAGTGCAAGTTCCACCCACACACAACCAGCTATGACTTCAACCCTCAATTCTGAAGCTCTGAAGCATTACAGCTACCCAATGAGCTGCTGATCTATTAGTTAATCCTAAGAACAAATTACCTAACTTCAGACTGCTTTTACCCATTAATTAATGTCATTTTTAGTCATTTATCACCTGGCTTTGTGCTTCGTTGAGCTAAGACCCATGTTTTATTATCTGCATTCAATACATGGAGCATCTTACCCATAGAGGACTGATTATAGAGTTAAATACAACAAAGTGCAATTAAAACAGTGACATTTCAGTGTTATTAAATGATAAATACAACTATATAAATCACAGAAAGCAATGTAAAAAGCCAGTGACCAGGAAGGCAGTAGTACAAACATCTAAAGAAAGGTTCAGCCTATCCTACCTATGGGTGTCCTTGAATGTAGATGGGAGTCACTGGACTTTACATGCAGAATAACTGTTAGTGACAGCATCTTCTCAACAGATCCCTTCTGGAAGCCCCTAAATCTCACTTTGATGCTCATATTGGACATGCTTAGCATGAAACTTTCATACAAAATTTCACCTGAGCAGACTTTAAGCACGCCACCTGAAATCCACCCCACAGCACTTATTCATTATTTAACCTCTTATCTGAAGTAAAGCACATTTTTTGAGAAAGCAGGGCTAGACAGTCCCTTGAGTGACTGAGGGTTAAGAGCCTTGCTCAAGTGGTGAAAAACCACAAGAGCTGAACCAGTGATCTTCTGATTACACGTGGAGTATCCTAACACACTGGGCCACAAACCAACCCTATTGCCCAAAGCTGGTTTAGAACAATAGTAACCTTCAAAGGGACCTGGTACCATGTCTACCAAAAGCATAAGGAACCAATCACAGTCTTGTCTTGATCCCAGGGTGAAAGTAGCTCTGTTTAAGTAAGTTTAATGCAGTCCATGTACTAAAAACGACAGACGGGAAAACTTTGAGAGGATAAATTATGCATTGGTGTACAGGCACAACCAAAATAAATTCAGTGCTCTCCCATGCATGTATGTGCATGCATTTTATTTGTCTGGCTAATTTTTTTTCCCAAGGCCATATGCTTCAACCACAAGAGTGCAGCCAAACATTTTTCATTTACTTATTGACGTTTTCTCTGTCATCTGGCTGTTTGTACTTGTGGGAGCAGTGATGTTGCTTTCGAATTTACATCCATTTAAAACGTAACTAGGATGTAAATCTGACAGCCATACAGACACGGGGAAGTACTTGCATCAGGGATTTGCGATCTGGTGAACAGCCAGAATAGATGAGTCACTTTATAGTCTCCTTTATAAAATAATTTAACGAGTATGCAGTTTTTCTCCTAGCCAGCAGGGGGTTCCTTCAAAGTGAATTCAATGATGAGAAATGGAATGGCTGATGACCATCAGGGCCGAACTATCTGGCACAGGAGAAATGACACGGCGAAGGAATGCAGTAAACCGAGTGAACAGTAGGGGGCCTGAATATAATGGCTGACAGGGGGTTTAGCAATTGAATTATTCAAAATAAATGATTGTAGCCACACACATACACACATATATACACATACACTCATATATACATGTGTATATATGCTCAAAAAATACTCTAAAATGCATATGCAGTATAAAAAATATATTTAAAAATAAACTTAAAACAACTTGCCCTGTAATTTTTCTATTTCACACTATTTATAAGCACAATAAGACATCAACAAATTTCTGTTGTTAGCTGAGAATAAAAGAGGTAAAGCTCATTTGTCAAGACATGCACTGTACCTCAGTTTTGTCAGTCATCTTACAAATTAACAGCAATCAATAATCATCATCATCACATATTGAAACAATGGGATTCAGGTTCAAAATAATACTTATCTTGTTAGATATATTAGTCATGCAAATGGACACTGATAAACACCGTAACTACAGTAATCTAGCTAAAATGACTGAGTGATCATTCATAACATATCAGTTTCCACCCTTTTCTTCTGTTGTATTTCCATGCAATAACTGGCTATTATTAGTCTGTTTCCCCATGTGATGGTTCGCCCTGCTCTGTCCGCTCTGTTGTTTATACCATGGAGTTAAAGAAGAGGCGACTAACACCACGTATGCTGGGAGCCCAGTATGAAAGACGAAGAACAGAGCGATAAACTAACGGCGCGGAGAATGAGCGGGGGAAGGGGGTGCAGCTCCACTGGAACTGTCAGGGGCCACTAGGACATAAACCCCCTTATCACGCCAACACAACTTTGTTCCACTGATAAATGGCACAGCTATGGATTTGAGAAACAGCTTCTGCAGATAATCTTTAGTTAAAATGCCATGTTAAAATACAGGGCGATGTGTGAGCACAGTGTTCTTAAAGTGATACAATGAACGGCACACTAGGGGACTCCTAAGGCCTCGTACTCAGGCCCGAACAATTGTCAGGGCATAGGAGCTGCAGATGAAGGTTGGGGTGGTTCACCTCCGCGCTGTATCTCCAGCCTCGTGGTATCTGCAGCTTAACAAACATCTGCCTTGTGGGCTATCTGAGCTGCTCTCTAACCTTATCTGCTTTTCATTCCCGCTGCTGACTGTAAGGGTGTTAGCGAGGGTCCCTATTAGCGCTCACTGGGTAATGCCTTCATAGCTGTTTATATCATGGCACTGGTGAATTCTCGAATCTGATTGATCAGACGGGTGTTGTTTAAATTTCTATAACTGCATACATATTGCCAGACAGGTGAATGACAGTAATAAATTAATGCATTATTAAAAATTTTTAATTCTAACTGACGTTACTTATAATTCCAGACTTAGAAGACAATTGTAAATTAATTGGAACTAAATGACATATTTAATCATTGTGGGGGAAAAAAAAGCGTGAAAAAAATGTGATCTTTGGGTGAGGCAAACAATTTTGGTTAGTCACTAAGTGTTGCAATTTGAAATCTACCAATCAGCAGAATTTTTAGACTGTATATTTTATGTTACACCAATGGCAGCATCAGCTGAATTTCAACATGCACCTTGAGGTAAAAAAGTGTGTCGTGTGGTGAACAGGCTTTGAAAAAATTAAGTGCCAGTGGGTTGTATGTGAGTTTTGACTTCATGCCCCTGCACCCCTCCCCCCCCCCACCCCCGTTGTGATGGGTGTACTAGACCAGATGTGACATGTTTTGTTTCAGTCAAAATTTTACAGAAGTAAAACGGGTCTTTGCCAGTTTGTTATACTTTTAAACCAAGGTTGACTTCTTCAGAAAACATGACATTTGTCATAAGGAAATCAAGAGGCCAAAATCAGCTACACAGCTCTGGAAAAAAATTAAGAGACCACAGCACAATTTTTGTTTCACTCATTTCTCAATTTATGGGTGTGCATCTGTGAGAAACATCTTCTTTTTTGCAAATTGCATTCTGGTTCTTCTCTTTTCTCATTAATGAAGAGCTCCTTCTTTGCTTTATGTAACTTCAGTCCTGCTTCTAGGAGCCTGATGTGATCCTGTCCTAGCAGTGCACTTCACACCAGCACTTAATGTTTCCCATTCCTTTTGAAGGTCACTTGATGTCATCCTACGATTCATGAGAAACTGTCATATAAGTTAATGGTCATCTCTAGCATTGGAAAGTTGCTTCCACACTAGTTTCTGGTTGTTCCCAGTGTCTCCTGCTTCACATTGTTCTTGTGTACAGCTGTCTTAGAAGCTTTGAGCCTGGAAGCAGCCTGCCTCGCAGTGTAGGTTCTGCTGGCAGAACCAGGATTAAACCCGGATTTAAAAATGCAGATTTTTAAAAAATTAGAGTGGTCTCTTAGTTTTTTTCTAAAATTGTATGTTGAAGTCTCAAAATTTGCATTCATACTGCTGGATTATGTATCACCTCTCAACAGACCAAGAATTCTAGGTAAGCTTGATGCTCAGATGAAGGTTGATCCATTTTCCACCCTCGATCTACACAACAGGGAAACTGGAAGTCCAGCTTTCTTGATTAATATATCAATTACAGTTTAGTGTCATGAATAAAACAGGATTATAAGATTATTTTGGGAGCTTTTCATGTTGAGCTTGATTTTACCAAGCAGCTAGAAAAACAGTATTCTTTACTTGGTTCTCTTTACGATCACCCCTTACCAAGTACACAATATTCACCACATTATTAAAATCTCACCTTTATCAGCAAAAAAAAAAAATAAAAAATTAATGCTACATCAACACTTACCAGTATGAGTTTTGCCGATCGGTTTTGGAGACAAACGATAAAAATTGACCCAGGTTGAGTACAGGACTAGCTATGTTTGTGTACGTGTTTGTGTGTCGCTAAGAATCGTAACTGAAGTATCATGCTGCTCACCCTTTTTCTCCTACTTTCAAGCAGTGCTGCTTTTTCTCATTGACCTATTAAAGGTCACCCTCACGCCGACCTTTCGTGTCATATGATTCTTATTTAATATTGTGGATGGATCTATGTCAGAGCGACATAATATCCGCCATGGTGCAGCGGCCTCACACCAGCAGGGCCGTGAGTTTGAATCCCATCTCAGGCTTTATTTATGTGCTGCAGTTTCCAGAAGGTGCTACCTGAGTGTTTTTTCCATACTATGGATGTATGTACGTATTGCATAAGTGCCCTGGGACCTGCTCTCTCCCCAGTGTAAACTCTACTGTACATCCTATTCTACCTACCATTGATCATAGTTGAAAAAAATAAAGTAAAACCCTATAAACTAATTCACATAATCTAAGTGTAGGTAGCTAGGACAGAGTCACCAGTGTAGGTCTTTTTTCAAAAGGAATAAAAAAACAAACATTGTCATATATTGAGCATATTTCATATACAGTTTGAGAAAATCTTGAAGAAATTGGGCATAAAATCTGAAAACCTATTTCTCTCATGTATGCTGTAAATGGTAAAAAGTTACGATAAAAACTGTTACTGTATATGCTGCTGGCTAAGTAACACCATAACCTATAAGGAGCCACATTTCTCTATATTAAAACATGACATTTTCTATAATATGCCACCCAGAAGGGAGATGGAGAATGGAGTAATTGAACCATGTTGAGCCTGATTCTTCACCCTTTGAATAAGAGTAAAAATGGGGGAGATTGAAAACGAATAGCGGAATTTGTTGATTTTCCTGCTAGAGCATAATGGAACATCCCACAGTTTAAAATGAGCAGGTGCAGCCCTGCTCACTGATTGGTCCATTCAGCATTCTCTGTGTGAGTGTAATAATATACCCAAGGCATTCTCATTGCGAACATAACCTGAACATAAAGGGGAAGTAGCGATGTCGGCTACCACTAACACGTAGAGAAATCATCAATCAGCCACTGGCTCAAAAGTCGCTCGCTGTAGAGATGATCCAAACCGGGAAAAAACAAAGTACAGATCCACTTGGGGGTATATTTTGAGGAATGGAGACAATACAAGATTTCACCCGGACTCACGGGATAAAATGTATCAATTTTAAACACTAATGAAATACTATTTCACAATCCAGCAGCATCTTTTAATCAATTTTACATTTTAAGTTCAGCAAAAAATGTCCTGCTTGTTCAGTGATCCCGTGAACCAGATTGTAGAATTTAAACTATAATGAGCTGGGAATAACTGGAGTCTATTCACAACTCAAAAAAAAAAAAAAAAAAAGGGAGGACGGTCTTCAGATATCAGCACAGACTTGAGGTCTAGATTCGTGGCAGGACACCTTGCAGCCGGGGCACTTCTAGGATGTTTTTGGGAGGCATAAGAGGGGCCATAATTCATACAGAGAGGCCACCTTATCATTAGTCAATTGTATATGTTTGACTGACAGGGGAGGGGGTACTCCAGGGGCCAATTAGCTTTCAGCTGGCACCAGTGCCCCTGTGGCCCGCCCCTTTATACATACCTGCCTTGTGGATCAAAAACACAAACATGGGACTGTCTCCGGAAAGGCCGGGAAGAACGTGCAGGCCCCAAACACACAGAACAGGTCAGGAGTGAAACCTATGGGGCCGGTGGTGTGAGACCACAGAGTGGCCCAGTGAGGCACCGCGTGGCATTTTCCCAGCTCCGTACATCTAGGCCTGATCCTGCTGGTGTAAAATGTCTCCGTGCACAATGGCCACATACAAGTTGTGCTTCTCTAATCTCAATACAGGTGGATCAATGGTCATGAACAGAGCTGTTTAATTATACAGAGCCCACCCCCGGCCCCCTGCTCACATGCCAGAGCTCTGACAGGAAGCCCCCCCCCACATCCCACACCCCCCAGGCCACTTGTATTCTTTATGAAATGTCAGCAGGTTTGCAAGTTTTTATTGTCAAGGGTTGCAATCAGTTAAAGCCCTTTGATACAGTAGCAAATTGGATGAAAATAAGAGGTATTTCCCAGGGTGGGGGTGAATACACATCTCTAAGACTAGGGGATTCATGCGTATCACCTCCCCATACTCACACACAGGTGTAACGATGTTAGGCCTGACACACACTCAGAGAGACAGCTGCTCTACATACTCAAGTTCTTTAAATCCTATGGTCCCTTAGAGGTTTTGTTTCATTGGGGGATATAGAATATTGTAACATAATCCAAATTATGCCAAACTGATGCATGGACTTGGTCACACATATTTAGCATAATTACATTTATTGGCTGACATACGTATGTATTACATGCTGCGTGGGGGTGGTGTTACTCCCAGTTCCTCAGGAGGGAGCTCCAGGTTGCCAGATTCATTTATGTTAATTCATTCCACCCGATATTTGTTCCTGGCAGGATGACGTGACCTGTTTGTTCGCTTTCCTGTAAGTTGGATCTTCTGTTGACACTGGCGCCAAACCCTTAGCCAGCCAAAGTCTGTTCCAGTTTGTTTTTCACTAACTTCTGCTTGTTTTTCACCTGGCTGCTGAAGGGGATTATGCTTTTATTGTGATGTGTGCATTCAACTTGAGTCCAGTCTGTTGCCCCCAAAAATACCACAAATAAATATATCCTTCCCTGCCCAACCTCTACATCCCAAGGTCCTGCTCATGGTTGGAAATGGAAGTTTTGCATTTTTCTTCTACTGCTGTGATTTATTTCTATGTAATAAACACGCACAGGGAGTAGTGGTGTGGGAAAGGGGGGCATCCGAGCTACTCTCCATCATGGACAATAAAGCCCATCCTCTAATTCAGTGTTTCCCAATCCGGTCCTCAGGCACCCCCAGTCAGTCCATGTTTTTGCTTCTTTCCAGCTCTCTGCCAGACAGGCCACATTTATGCTCCCTAGGACCTGAGAGGGAGCAAAAATATGGACTGTCCCGGGGTCCCTGAGGACCCCGAGCTCTAAAAGAAAGTGAAATCACGGAGATGAGGAGCATGTTCACGGGAGATGTTTTTGCTGTCTTGTTTAATGTTGAATACGCCATGTTCATATTTACCCATAAATATCTAAATTTCTATAAATATGCTACAGCTATTTATTGTCTATTGATTGTCACTGCCATATTGCATGCGCCAGTACTAAAGCATATTGCACATCTACATATTTGAGCCAACCAGTTATTCCACCCCGCTGCATTGTCGCTTAATTATTGTTTACATACACATTTCAGTATTGTATTACATTCCGAATAATATTTGTATGATTCTGATTACCACCTTGAATGTGCAAAATTAAAATAGGATCCCTGAAAGATGCTACCTAGTGTAAGACTTCCTTGCTCCGACATCGTGACAGAGCGTGAAACTGGTTGTTCTCTATCGACTGGTCAGTGATCATCATCATCTTCTTCCAAAGCACAGGTTTCAAAGTGACCAATCGGCGAAGTGGAGAAATCAGCCGCTGTTCCTGCCTCAAAAGTCTCAAAACTGAACCTGTCGAGCGACCCGTAGTGTTGTGCAGACGCGCGGAGAGGATCCAGCGGGCGCGTGGAGAGGATCCAGTGAGCGCGCGGAGGATAGGTTTCCTGCTCATTAAGCATATGCGTGCGTGGCTTTTCTGTGCTTTGAGACTAAACGCCAAAGGCCATGCTCAGCCCTGTCACAGAACTCCTTAAGTATTTTGTTCAGCCTTGCAGCCTCTTTACCAGAGGACTCGAATCCTCTCAGGAGGAACAGGCTGCTCCGCCCCCTCCCGTACTGTGCCCCCTCTGTGCTCATTCAAAGCACCAAGGTGCTTGTAGCTCCACACCATCCTGTAGTGTCTTCCCTGGTAAGCAGAGTGAAAAGCACCAGTGATGGTCCTGCAGCACCAGTTTAACCATATTCCGCAGTGTGTGTTTCTCTGCCGGGTTCTGTGGAACGGAGTGGAACACTGTTTCTTTGTTTCCTCTCTGCTTTTAGGGATGGAGACAACACAAAGACCACCTTACAGACCTTAATACAGTTACCCTTGCTTGTGCTTTCTCTGGTCAGACTGACTGCCAAATCAAACAGCAGAGCCGTCTGTATAAATGGTGAAAGACCTCAAACCAAACCAGGACAGCCAGCTGACTCATGCAAATAAAACAGCCACCAAGAATCCTAATCAGTGTGATACTATATGCATATAGACTTAGTGCCCTCTTTATTACAGAGACCTATCTGACACTGGGTTGGACTCACCTTTGCCTCCAGAACCACTTCAGGTACAGACAAGTTGTGCATTCAGAGAAGCCAAACTGCACAATACAAATGTACTGAGGTGTTATTTTTGCACTTATCTTCCTGATAGCTATAAGAAGTTTGCCCATCCGCCTCTGACCCCCCTCATTAGCAGGGTGTTTTCACCCTCTCACTGCATGTTTTTTTTTGTGATAATGGCACCATGCTCTGTAGCGCTAGACGCTGTACTGGGTGAAAATCCCAGGAGGGTGGTTGTTTCCGAGAGACCGGAACCCCCATGTGTGGCACCAACAATCACACCACGTTCAGAATCACTTCGGTCACATGGCTTAGCTGCAAACACATAATTCATTGTATGCAGGACCAGGCTGTTTGGGTGCCTAATAAAGTGGCCACTGTGGATATAACGTTATCTTCGTGGATATACTGCCCTGTTGAGTTAATGTAGGTGGCGTTTTTGAATAAGTCTGAATAATTATAGGCAACTATTAGTTATAGTACAGCATAAGGTACACCATAAATTATCTGACGGTGTGTCTGGTGTAATATTTAACAACCTGAGACAGGGAATTATGGTCTGATTCATTGAGTTTTCTGTTTGGTTTGACTCTCTCCCTTGCACTCAAATGAAAGAAGTTTGTAATGAAATTCTACACTGGTAATTAAGTTACTACAGTGGAGTTATTTGATAGCTATTAGCTGTTATTATTAATGTATTATTAATGTATAATACCAGGAAATCACTAATAGGTAGCAGAAGCAACCTATTAGAAGAGTGTGGAAATGGGCAGCTTTAGTGAAAGCGAGCGCAATTTCTCATGCAGTGCTTTAAGATCGAATGCGGAGGGAGTGAAATGAACAGTGAATGCTCTCAGCACAGCGCCAGATGGTCTCGCTGCTCACGCTGGCTAAATGCAGTTCATTATGACCCCCACCCTCCCCGAAGGAACGCTATTAGCCGTGGTTCCCAGGATACCTTAAATTGGCCGTAGGGGTTATGATCTGAGTATGAGGTAAACAAACTTGCTTTTATTAACCATAATAATGTCATATAATAAGAGATTGTCATTAAACAGACAATAACCCGCATATAAGCACATGTGCCATGTTTAGTGTGTGTTTCATACACACTCCCCTCTGTGCTTCATGGCCCTGGATATGTAGGAGATCGCAGATCAATGGGAATCCTTCCCAGTCTCACGGTGGCATCGTGACTTGGAGTCAGGAGACAGCAGAATGGCTCCAATGTCGACACACAGAGCAGCTGCCCTGCAGCTGAAGCAGTCATGAAGCACTGCTTTCCGCCTGCACTTACTGTATCAGGGCTCCTCCATGAGCAAAACCAGTTGTTCAGACATTCACATACAGACATGATGCTGTAATAAACAGACCTGGTTCTGGGTTTGAAAGGGAGGCCTGCAAAAAATACACTAGTGGCCAAAATGTGGAAACGCTTACAATTTTTGAAGACTGCAGAACTTTACTCAACTGTTGCTCCAGTTAGTTATTTAATCGTTCAATGTATGATATTTGTAACATCCTTTGACTGTTATTCGTGTAGTAATTTTTAAAGGTTAATGCCAAAAATGCTAGAGGTTTCCACAATTTTGGTCACTTGTTTATTTGGGCTTAACCTCTGCTGTTTCAAGACAAATGGCCTGGCGGAAACATCACACGTGCCATAGGCGGGTTGGTTCCAGAACTTTCTGGTCCAGAGCCATTCCCGTGGGTTTGAAAGGACAAACACCCCTGTTCCTCCTTAAACATTCCTGTCACGTCCATTTGTGGTGATTTTGTGATGTTTTTTTGGGGGTGTCCCTACTGTTGGGGCTAATTTAATCAGTGCGATGGTCCTGTGACTGAGTGTCCATCGTCTCTCATTTCATTTATTTAGAATGTTGCAAATGCAGGGGATGTTGGAGATGCAGTTTGGCCCTTCATGCTGGCATGGAAGGTCTGGAAAACATGACATGTAATACATCAGTTTAATCCTTGTATTATCATGCTATATCATATTTTTAGTATCACCAAAGAAGCAATACAAATCTATATATCTCGAGATGAGTCTTCACAAAGACAGTAATTTAGGGAATGTTTGGGTAATCTGTCTTTTTTGTTCAAATCATTCCTAAAGTGGTTTTTTTGTATGTGTTAAAAAAGTATTCTGTTAACTCGGTGAATTCCAGGCTTCAAGTCAATCCATTTACGGAAATAGACGAACAGGATATATTGCATTAATCTGCTCCATGCCCGACGCTGAAATGTTTCAGCTGGCTGCTTAGTAATTTATCACCAACGTGACGAATTGATTGTTTTGTAAGTGCAGAACGCGCTCCATGATCAGCGTCGATAGCAATGAGGCAGGTGTGTATTCTTACATAATGAATATGGATTATCTTGTATCTGGCGTTCACCCCGAGTGCGGCAGTGAATCAGCCTTTTGCCGAGACGCTGATAACACGTTACTGATCGTGAAAGCCACCTCGCCGCTATTCGCAGACGGGCCCCAGCTTTGTCGTTAGTAATTCACTACCCTCCTCAGTGTCATCACAAACGTTAGATTAATGTGATTTATTGCATGTTCTCGGGATGCACACGTTTGAAGTATTGTATTAATCCAGGGGCAATTCTGTGATCCGTGTAAGGTGGGGGTCATAAGAGGGGCCGTAATGCAGGGGGGCCAACCAATGATGCATTTTGAATCGGCGACTCCGGGGGGCCAATCAGCCTTCAGCTGGGGTCAGTGCCCCCCCCAGCCCTGCCCACATTTTATTCACGATTTACAGAAATGAAAACCACATTTGCCCCCAAATCGGTCGGATTGTGGTTGCTGCCCATGGGTCTGCGAGTCGCCTGGGGAAGTCAGCGGCCTGTTTGTTGTCTCACCACTGTGCTGATTAAATATTATTTTGACTACTGCCCCCCCCTCCCCTCCCATTGTGCATCTCCCTCCCTGTAATTGCTGCCTCATTACTTACACCTCATTTGAAATTCCTGCCACTGCGTGGGGCCGGCAAGTACTCATTGATGCAAATTGCTACATAATGGGCGTTTATCCCACCACCAAACCCCCATCTGACTTTCAGGGTCTCCTGTGCATCCTTCCCCCAGCGACCCACGTGGGTGAATTTAGCAGTAATTTGTCCCTCGCTGATGGGCAATCCCCTCGGCTTGCCAGTTATTGGTAAAGCACTTAAACCCCCCAGCACCACCCATGCCCCCACCCCCCCTCACTTTGGCCCGCAGTGCCTCATTTCTGAAGGGCTTTGCTACAACTGCTTTTCTTAATTGCTCGACGGCCGAAATCAGCCCAACAGAATGTCACCGCGAAGCCCGCGGCGGCACAGCTGCTGAGTGAGTTACCACTTGCCCATCTGATATCGCTCTAACGCCTCTGCCTTTCTCCTTGTTTTCAAGGCCCCCCTGTGGGATCCTCCCAGTCCGACACCAGCAGCAGCCCTTTAGAGCAGGGTCAGCTCGGCCAGTCGCACCCCACCTTCCCCGTCGGACCCCAGGTGAGTCTTCCGCACCCCACACATCGCGGGCCATTCCTCCAGCTACTGATTAAGTTTGCCAACTTTGAAACGTAGAAATGGAAGCAGCTGTCTTGTAGCTGAATGGATCCAGGAGTTTGGTCCTTCCAGCTGTGTAAAATATTTGGATCTAGCTTATCTGAACCAGAAGGAGAGAATGGTGTGATGACACCATTAAGCGAGTCTCCTGGAATCAAACAGATTCCACTCTCTCCCTGTATTTGGGTTGACACACAAGTGTGTAAAATTTTGGAATATATATATATATCATTTTGAAGTGCTCGCAACTTTCGTTTGCTTTCATTTAATCATTTTGTTTAAATACAAAAAGAAAAAAATTTGAAAAGGGAGTGAAGACGAACAACCTCCCCCCCGTCGAGTTATAAGCAGCAGTAGCCAGAGAGGTCAATGCAGCGATTCAGCGCTAAGCCCCTGTTAGCAGAGGGACCCTGGAAAGGTGAGGCTATGGCATTTATGAGCGAGCGGCATAAACAAGCCACCTTATTTTTCATCTGTATTGAACACAGCAGCTTATTGTTGGGTTCTGCCTGGCTTGGGTCACGGTGTGGTGCTGTAGGAGAGCAGCAGGGAATCGGGACAAGGCTGCTCCACAAGATACTTCACCTTATCCATATTGTCTGTCTTAATTAGCCTCAATATAGATAGATCTCAAAACAGATCGCGGTCAGCCTGCGGATCTGGCCCTAAACGGTCACATTGAGCTGTGAGCCAAGGTCCCTCTGTCTTATGAAAGAGACATCACAGCCCCTGCCCATCCATTCTGAGAGCGTGGATGTCCCAAGGCCAAGTAACAGGTCTCGCCGGTATTATTCCAGACTCAGCACCCCCACCGACCGCCCCCCCCTCTTGCCCCCATTCACAGCTTTGTTCCTCCGTCATAGAACCGGTAAATAGCTCAATAAAGCATAGCATCCCACCTAATTGGATTTATTGAATCATGGGGCTGGTTAATGAACAACCATCTCATTAGTGGCGTCGTTAAACACCTGCGATTATGATTCCCCACCCCAGCACCCCACACAATAAGTAACGAATATTTTAACGTGCCATTTTCACCCATCCAATTTCCGACCCACTTATCCTTCTGGGTCACAGGGGGTCTGAAGCCTATCCCAGAAGCTACGGGCATGAGGTGGGGAACAACCCAGCACAGGGGGCCAGCCCGTCACAGGGCGCACTCACACACCATTCACTCACACATGCACAATTACAATTTAGTAACTCCAGTTAGCCTCAGCATGTCTCTGGACTGTGGGGGGAAACTGGAGTACCCAGTTTCAATTAAAGTTTAACACAGGTCGTTCTACGTAACAAGTTAATCATCAGATATCATCATTAGATACATTTCGAAATCACTATAAAGTAATGTTTTAATCAGATTGTCAGGCTTATGTAAATAACTTGGATGTTTATGCTCTTATAATGTAATAATGAACCTCTTGAAAAGTAATATTGCAATATTGTTGTCATGAAAGTCTTACTGAAAAACATCATCTCAGCTAAATGGCTGCTTAGGGAGTTTTTTTAAGCTAATTCTGGTTTTATACCCTAAAATCTGACATGAATTACTGGGACTGCTAAGAAGCTAAGCATGAATTCACCCATTCCTTCTCACTTATTTAATCCATTGTTTTTCACTGTAAGGTATTTTTTTACATGCTTGTTCAGAAGCTGTGAACTAGACTGTGATGTTTTTGAAAGCAGGCCAGTGAACACAGACACACCAATTTGTCAATGAAGGTTTCAGGAGAGCTTTGAGTTTGTTAAAAGAGTTAGCAGGCGGCCCAAGGAGGGCCTAGCAGTGAATGACCAAGCCTTTGAGGGGAAGCCAGCGTAGGAGGTTCCAACCCAGCACCCCCATGTCAACTTTCATCCTAGAACTGCAGAGTTGTTTCAGCTTTCAGCTGCTGCTCTCAGCAATATAAGAGGATTATAGCCTTCAGTATCTCTGCACAATTAAGTCCAAATTTCTCGCGTGCTTTTCAACTTCAACAAACAGGGTACGGATGTTTGAAGGTTCTGGTATCTGTAGCTCCCACACACTGAAGCACATGCCCATGCAACAGTATGACATCTTGATAACGGAGCACGCTGTCCTAAGGACGCCTCTGAGGAATATAAGTGTTTCAGGGCCGAAATCTCTGACAATTCATCTGTGTAATTCATTGTCAGGTTTAAAAGGCAGGGTGACATATGTGCTATTTGACCTCGACAATAGAAATGCTGGTCCATTATAATAAATAACCTTTACTTTACGAGACTAACAAGCAACACACTCCTTCCACTTTATCCAAAACCAAATGGAAAAAATACATACAAAAACTGCAGCTATTGACATTTTTATGGATTATTTTTTGGATAAAGCCAAATAAAGAATTATACATCTTTCTGAGTTTCAGATACACCAGAATGCACCAAAATGTCCATAATATGTATTACTGTAAATTCACCATAACAGTGCTTTAATTGGCTGCTGATTATGCAGGGTTACAGTGAGACTGGAGCCTAGAAGTATCTAGAATGGGATGCCAGTCCATTGCAGCACAAGCCATAGATTGCTAGACACCCGTCTGTCCTTTTCAGGGTGACAGGAGCCTAAGTCAAGCAGCACACAGCCCCTACTAGGTGGTGTGCATGGGCTGCTCAGAGACATCAGCTATCTTAAGGGCATGTCCTTGGATCCAGGAGGAAACCAGAGTACTTAGAGGACACTGATGCTACACAGGGAGAGCATGCAAACTTCACACTCACAGAGCAGGAGTGGGATTGGAACCCCTGATCCTGGTGGTGTAATACTCCATAAGCCCTCGCTTTCTGGGAGTTATGTAACAAACCTTCCTCTTCAGTTTGAGATACGCTGCTTAGACTCAGCTCCAAGCTTTGTTAGAAAGGCAGGTTTGCACTGAGAGCCATGGCGCCGTCATAGCTGCCCTCCAGCAGCCGGTTTATATTCACCTCGATCATCCTCAGCATCCACTCAGCATCAAGTGGGACTGATCGCTGCTTTCGTTAGAATGGAACAAAATTTTATTTTCCATGTGCACTGGAATGTGTTCACCTATCCGATCTCACACATATATTGCAGGTGAGAGTGGGTGGAAGCTTTCATTCAGGAGCATTTCGTGGGGACTTGCTTAAGACTCCTCTTTCTGCCCAGGCCAGAACTCAAACCAGTGGCCCTCCGACAACACACCCTGAACCAGCTGAGACACATACACATACCACCCTCCAACGTAAAATCTCAAGCCAACCCAGATGGGACTCGAACCCACAATCTCCAGCTCCGGAGGCTGACGCCTTATCCATTAGGCCACTGGGTCACACAAGCTCTGCTGTCTTGAAACTGTAAATGAGTCTAAGTGCGGTCAGCCTCCGTGGTGCATCATGCACAGGCCTTCCATGCTGAGGTGGCCACGCCCACCATCTCACTATTGGGGGGCTCCATGCAGCGTGGAAAATACAAGCAGTGAGCTGATAAGCGGTTGAAGGCCTTTTGGGGGCGTCGGCCAGAGGGCAGGGCGCGTATTGGGGAAGAGGCCTGTGTACGCTGCCCATGGAGGAGAGGTATCCTGCCCCAATGAGCCAGCATGTTAACGCACCCCAATAGTGTGCCTAGCATCTACGGCCATTTCCTTCTTCAGCCATCCAAGAAGATGATTCCTGGCAGGTGAATTTCCTATTTAAAGGTAAAGTCGGGCCAAAGGGCGAGCCAGGAAACAGATAAGCTGATCAGCATCGTTTCCAGGGCGACCTCGTATCTCGGTTACCCTTTACGGAGCCCATAGGGCCTGTCGGCAGTTATGGCTGTGCTCCGTGTGTACACACCCCCGATAACACCAGGCCGTCCCGGGGTCCGGCTACGCCAGCGGCGGTATGAGCCTCACCCTGGAGTCCCACACACGGTAATGCACTTGGGCTTTTAAAGGTGACAGACTGGGTCACAAAATCCAGGGTGTAAATCCAGTTCATTACCCAGCTACTTGACAGACCGCTCTTTGAATGGCTGTCACTGCTAACACCAAGGTCACTTCAAGATTCAATTACCCACTTTTGGGTAAATGTGACATTGAATACACTTTCAGGAGTACAAGAATATACAAAAAAGTATATAGAATAAATACATCAATACCTAAAATGTGTGGCATGGTGTGGTGGCTCAGGGTGTAATGCTGTTCTGTACCTGCTGAGGGTTCCAGTCCTCCCTCTGTGGAGTTTTTAGGTTCACGCTTTATAGGTTTTCTTTAGATCCCCTGACTTACTTCCACAGTCATGGAAGTCGTTGTTGGGCTACCTGGCATCTCTAAGCTGCCTAGATACTGTGTGTGTCTGTGCCCTGTGATAGACCGGTATCCCATCCAGTATGTACCCCAGCCGTGTGCCCTGTGATAGACCGGTATCCCATCCAGGATGTACCCCAGCCGTGTGCCCTGTGATAGACCGGTATCCCATCCAGGGTGTACCCCAGCCTTGTGCCCTGTGCTTTTTGGGACAGGCTCCAGATTCCAGGCTCATCTGCAAATCTGTCAAAGATAAAGCAGGTGGAAGATGGATGGATAAATGTAATTAGTGTATTAGATGTATCAATAATAAAAAATATTAATGGTGAAATTTCAGAATATTGAATTCATAAGATGTTGCAGGTAATCCTTGTAATCAACACATCAATATCTTCCTCTGAAAATAAAAGTGTATATGAGTTGTCAGTTGTCAGAAGGGTTTAGGTCACTTGTCACTCCTGCTTCAAACACAGTGTAGGCTTTCTACTATGAAGGGAGGTGTATTTGTCCTTGGGTGTTTCACACCATATGATTTGGGTACCTGTGCCTTATTATGTATCTTACTGACAAAGCAGAGGCAGGGGACCTCATTATGGGGGCCAGCTGAAGAGCATTGGGACAGAGTGACAGAGAACGTGTCAAATAATCTCATGTACATCTTTGGAGCTTCATTCATCACAGTCGTTACAGGCTTGATTTAAAGCTTCTGATTGGGGCTTCTCATGCAATGTTGCATGGATTTTGTTTCACTACATACTGATGATGTATTAGGGGTCTTTGGGGTGGCGTGGGGATCTGAGGGTCTTTGACTCCGTGCCTGTGACTGGAAGGTTGCTAGTGCAAATCCCATGGCTAGGGAGTGATGTCACCGTTGGTCCCTTGAACAAGGCCCTTAAATCCAACTACAGCAGGGATGCTGACTGATCCTGCACTTGAGCACCAAACAACTTGTTGACCAAACTTGTTGACCAAACTGTCATCTGTATTTGTGCTTTGGTGACTCATGCAGAGCAGGATGGGTTATGAGAAAACTACCCAGTTTCCCCACAGGGGTGAATACAGTATCATTATTAGTATTTTCTGTGATTTCGGGCTAACAGCGTTTCTATGTGTGTTGCTTTCTCGTCACAGTCGCTGTTGGCTGCCCAGCAGATGGCATCAACGGTAGCCGGGGTGATGCCCGGGGCCCCCCCAGGCCTGAACCAGCCCATCCTCATCCCCTTCAATGTGGCCGGGCAGCTAGGCAGCCAGCAGGGCCTGGTGCTCTCCCTGCCGACCACCAACCCTGCCAACCTCGCCAGCCTCGCCAGCCTGCAGGGCCTAGTGGCGGCAGCAGCGACGGGCGGCATCATGACGCTGCCGTTACAGAACCTCCAAGGTGAGCAGCAAGGAGTGCCACTGAACGTCCCCGTTTGACATAGGCAGGTGCTCCTTCATTGTAGGCTTGACTCCTACATCCTTTTCAGAGCAACCTGTGCATGTGTGAAACAGGATTTCGCTCAAATTCAAAAGGTACGTTATAAGGTTTGGCTCTGGCCAGCATGGGAAAATTTGGGAGGCTTGGTGAACAAAATCACATGATGTAAAGCACAGTGTGTTAAGGGACACACTCTTCAGGGGATTATGGGAACCAGAGGCATGAAAGGGTTTCTGATTAGACCATCAAAAACTGCTTTTTCATCAGCTGAGAGAAACAAGAAGTGTTATACTGCACTGATAGCCTGGTCCAAAATACAGGGCCCCTGTCTGTGATTACTACCGCCAATATAAACAGACAGCTGGACTGGGGAGGAATCTGAAACTTACTTCGAAGTACAGTCACAGAGAGCAGCTCCCCACCTCGACCTCACAGAATATTACGTGTATTACACAAAAGGAAAGAGTGTATACCTTTATTTTCTATTATTCTCTCAACCCAGATCTCAAATACCCTGCAGCAAACGGTATCTTGTCATTTTCTGTCATTTCCTCATTCTCAGCAATACTTAAAAATCAGATTTTGTATGATCAGCTTTCTTATTATGATTAATTGTCATTGTTGAGTCAGCACAGTACAACAACAAAATGCGTCCTCCGCATTTAACCCACACACCGCATAGCAGGACGTTGCTCTGGATACCTCACTGGGCAGGGTTTCAAACCAGCAACCTTTCACCCACAAGCTCACGTCCATAACCCTTAGGTCACCACTTATACAATTGGATTCTAAAGTAAAACACAGTAAAACAATAAACATGCCACTTTCTCTGATGCCCCTAAATTCGAGGTCCAAATTCAGTTTCCTTAAATCCTATGACCCATAAGAGGAAGCAGACACCAAAAGGAGGCAGGAATCAAGCCCAGATCCAGCCGGGTCCAAGGCTGCCGCTATGCCGTCACAGTTTCCGGGGGGAAGTGATTTTATTGCCATAAATGCTTCCTGTTCTGGGTGAATCACCGCGGCTGATCCTGAAGAGTGTGAAAGACCTCTTTAAACAGTCGATTTCCAAGGGTAAAAGCGTTTCCCAGTTACAACTGGTACCCATTTCATCCAGCACATCACTGACTTCCGAAAAACAGACCAGAAACCGCAAGACAGCCGATAAAAGAACAATCCATGGAGTTTTTTTTTCCTTCATGTTTTGTTATATGTCTTCTCTGCAGGATATAGTTTTTTTAAAAAGCTAAAATGCCTGAGTGACACATAGGAATTGGAATTGTGCAGATTTTATTGTTTTAAATGAACTGCATATACATCATCAGTGTTTGGTACCTGCAGCTTTTGCCTACTTATAGCAGCATGTGCTTATAAGTATGGAGCCACTGTGCCTCGGTATGTAGCCCGGGATGAGGCTTTGGGGCCTGCCTTGGCTCTGGATGATTGGAGGTCGCACATGTTCTCAGAGTTATGTGAGTTCCCACCTTCTGGTTGCTTGGTGTCTCTAAATTGCCTGTTGTGTGTGTCCTGTGAAGGACGGGCATCCTCTGTAGGGTGTACCCTTGTCCTGTGAAGGATGGGCATCCTCTGTAGGGTGTACCCTTGTCCTGTGAAGGATGGGCATCCTCTGTAGGGTGTACCCTTGTCCTGTGCTCTCTGCTACTAGGCAAAGGCTCCACAATACCACTCTGACTAGGCTGGAAGGTGGATGCTTAAAATGACTGCAAAGTACAGATCCATTTGCACGTTCTCTGTTTTATGACTGAACCATTTTACCCAGACATACTTATGGTGTATGATGCATTAACTTTTGGGAGTCACAACATTCTGTGTACTTCAAAAATTAAATGGTGGAGGACAGGTCAGAAATACTTTGCAGGAAAGTGGAGGTTCATAATTGTGCTTGACTACGATTGTTGTTAGGGATGGTTATTAGCATAAGAATTTCAGCTGTGGGTTTTGACAGCCTGCCCAACTGGTCAGCAGGGATCCAAAACACTGCATTCTTCTACTTCCTGTCTATAAGAATCTTTAACAAGATGTTAAGATGTTCTGTACAAAGCAATATAATGCATTATATCCTAGTGATTCACTAGTGAGGCCCACTGTCCATTGTGTTTCTTATAAAAGAGCCAAGATTGTGCTTGATTTTGTGGGCCACTAGCCGAGTTTCCAAGAGTGGCATAGATGTAGCAAAGGCACTTCTTAGGGACAACGTGACTTTGAAAGTATGTGTCATGGGGGATTGTTTGTTACTTATACATAAGAAAATGCCACAGAATTTACCCCACAAAGAGTCAGCGCTACACTGAGGAATTAAATGCTGAGGGACGAGACCTTGAGTGCTGGTGTGTGGCTCAGAGGATGGCTGCTGGTTCAAATCCTGTGGCTGGCAGTATGATATTATACATTGGCCCCCGAACAAGGCCCTGAACCCCTTATTGCTCCAGGGAATGTCTGACCCTGATTTCTCAGAAAAAGGGGGGGGGGAAATAATGCATGTCACTTTGGGTAAAGGCGTAAATA
This sequence comes from Boulengeromyrus knoepffleri, assembly GCA_026770805.1. Taxonomy (NCBI): domain Eukaryota; kingdom Metazoa; phylum Chordata; class Actinopteri; order Osteoglossiformes; family Mormyridae; genus Boulengeromyrus; species Boulengeromyrus knoepffleri. Next base: position 27,668,450 of record JABJVO010000001.1, read on the forward strand.
AATAAAAATAGTTATAGTTGCCCTGTTTGCCAAGTCCACCCTGTCCGAGCCCCCGCTTAGGCATACTCCCCCATCCCAACCCACCATTTTCCATTCGCCCGTGAGCCCACCACTCTATACTTATCATGGCCTCTTAAAGTTTCCTGCCGAAATGCTCTCCATTGAAAATAGCTGTAAATAGTCTCCATCTTAATGTTTAAAATATTGTGTCTCTCACAGCATCCGATCAAGCTGTCAGCCATTAATGTTGTATGAGGAGGCTAATGTGCTAATGCTGCAGGACTGCCACATAAATTGCACGTATTTGTATAAAGCAGTATTTATAGTTTATATATGTGTGTGTGTGTGTTTGTGTGTTTTAACCAAGGCAAAAGTCATTTCAACACAGAACTCCAAACGACAGTCTACTAATGGAGCCCTAATGGACATACATAAATAACAACACAAGTAGCGGCCCAGCAAGCTAAATAAATGGCATCGTCATACGTCATACATTTCGGACCAGGGCTGCTTCTCCAGGACACGATAATGCACCGGCTAACCTACTTTATCCATTCTTAACTTTCCTTTTTGCTGTTGTTTTTTTTTGGGTGGTGGTGGGGGGGGGGGGGGGGGGGTGGGGGTGGGTTGGGGGGGTGGTAGGGCAATAGGGCAAGGAGGCCCCTGGTTGGTTTGCGATGTTGCCTGCGGTGGGTTTGTGAGACGTTAAGGTATGTGGTTTGTGAACATGCTGACTCTCCGTGGTTAGGTGTTACTGTGCATAACAGTGTATACTAAGGTAAACACAACAATGCCGGGCATTTGACTAATTTGATTAGAAAATAAAGAAAATTACAACACCTTAAATTTCAAATTACAATATCTTTGGTTTTATTGTTTCATGTACAGCATTTGATTTCTCAAAAAGACATAAGTGAAGTGAATAATAGTTTGATACACAGTATAAAATGAAACAATGAAGGAGTGAAACAAGGAGCAGTGTTTTCTACTGTTGTTTAACTTCACTGCCAGATGGCTCTTTGTAAAGCCTGTTGCTATAAGATGCCACACTGTGCTGTTACAGAACGCCGTTCTTATTCAGTTAAACCATATTTATCTATAATATACTACAATATGAGCCCTTCATGTGAAATTCTGTATTACTCTAGACAGTAATACATAAGAACCGATGAAAGTTAGCGGTGAAAATGCCGCGCTCTGTAATAGCACCACTGCATCCCAGCCCTGTTGATGTCACGGATTCCCGACCCCAGCGAAACCTGCTGTCATTGCCGCTGGTCCCTACGCCATCCCAGGCAGAATAAATCGAGTCATTAATGCATCGTGATTACGTGAGAGCAGATGTTTTACAGCACGATTCCGCCCAGCTAATCGGGTCGGGATAAGTAGGCTGAGCGTCTCTGGCGTGTGGTGATGTGCCGGTAATATTTTAACGTTAATGCATAGAGCTGTGGTGACGTTTTAGCTGAAGATCCTAGCAAACAATCAGGCGAGGCATTCTTTTCATAATCGCAGATTTAATCGCAGTCGTACAGCCTAGAGGCCGACTTAAATATTATTTGAGATGATGCCTGGCTGGTTAATTGCAGTCGTTGATTAAATCCTGTTAAATGATGCATAGATTTTGACAAATGGTTAAGAACTGAAGTAGGAAACAAGAAATCACACACAAAACGGCCTCCTTTATCTAGTTAAACACAATACACGTTACGAGGTTTATTCATTCATTCATCCATTCAGCCATCAATCCATCTTCCATTGTTTTTATACAATCAAATTTCATATAATTTGTATGACATCCTACAAGGAGTTGTGTGTTGTTTAATATATTTTATTAGGCTTGTATATTTGCTCAACAAAAGTTTAACTGAATTCAGTGACTCCAAATGTAAAATGAAAATATTAATTTAAGCAGCTTAAAAAAGTAATAATAAAGTTGTTGCAGTAATGAATGTGCAAATAATTAATAAATAATGAACTGATTCCAACCTAATTTCCTAATATTTACTTGCCATTGATAATATTCAAACTGCCTACATCAACTCAGAATAGCTCCCTATTATGTAGGAAAAAACCCCCCAAGGGCTGTAGGCAGTAATTAAATTCAGACACAATAATTCAGTAACATTCAGCATTTTTCTTTCTTTTGTGGGCTGTTGTACTTTTTGTCTGCTCCAGCTATCTGACCTAGAGAAAGAAAAGAGGCAAAGGTATGTTTAAGTCTCCCAACCCCTGTAATATCCATAAGTGAAGCTGCCTGATTTGCTTACATCAGACATCAAATGTAGCCTGGGCGTAATCCCAGCCAGCCGGGGCACGATAGCTCACAGCAAGCCCTGTTCTTTGTGCCTGTCTCCACGAAACACGGAATACCTCTCAGGATCTACATAAAAGCCACCGTCCCACTTATGTAATGTAATGAGAAACGATGTCAGTAATGATCAGAATGATGTTTCTGTTAGTGGGAATATCCTTCCGTTCGGCGGCGGCGAGAGTGACACAAATTACGCAAATCGTGCCCGTCATTACAGCACCGGAGCGCAGGCTCCTGAGGGAAGATCAAAATATTTCCACGCTACATAATCCACGTCTGACTCGATCAATTCTAATCAGCCGGCGAGATCGGGCAATGGTGGGGGGGGGCTTTTAGCTGCTCGTCTATTGGGCCCAGCCAGCCTGGAGTGTCGTTCTCTGCATCTTTTAAAAATATCTGAAGACCCAAATGTAAGAGAGTAAAAGAAGATATATGTTATGGTACATGGAGGGTTCTTAAAAGTAATTACTGGGCTTCTGTATTGATAAATAGTCGTACTCTTATGTAAAGGCATTAATAATTTGAGTATAATTTGAAAGGTTCTTGCAGGAGCTGAACGGTCAGCTTGCTGAAGGTTGTGAGTCATCTCATTGAGTGGGTGTATCCAGTAAATAAAAGAGGTCATATTTTGTTTATTTCGCAGATGCCTTTTCCCAATGTAATGTATACTCATCATGAAGGTAGCGTTAAATAATCCCTACAGCATTTACTTTAGGGATATAAGGGCCTTGTTGAAGGGCCCAATGTAGAAATCACTCTGCTGGCTCTGCGATCTAAACCAACAACCTTCTGATCACAGACACAGTGTCCTAACCTGTATTAACCCACACGCCACTCCTCAGGGCTCATTTGACCGGCCATCAAAGCTACTCTAGCTTTTGCACAGTGGGGCCATGGTGATTCATGGTGGCAATTTGATTAACTTTCTGTGACTTTCCGCAATTGTGATTGAGAGGCACCAGTGGAGATAGGGTCCTGACCACCAATCCACAGTGAAGTTCCACAGTCTCATAGTCTGGCTTCTAAAACAGGCAAATTATTCATTTTACCAAGATTATCCATCCATCCATCCATCCATCCATCCATC
>JABJVO010000001.1:27690031-27709707 GCA_026770805.1 Boulengeromyrus knoepffleri
GTTTGGCCTTTTAACAAGATCAAAATTACTCAATGACTATAATATGACAAAATATTCCTCCTATATTATGCCAGGCTAAGAGCTCTTGTCAATCCATCCCCCCATATTATGTCCCCGATTTTCTTTCTGGTGGGGGTTGCCCAGGGTCACCTCCCTCCCTCGGCCACATTCGTCAGTGTCACGTCCTAATTGGGTTGTGGAAGTCCTTTCTTTATGGCCGGCCCGAGATTCCTCATTCATTTGGCTGCGGGCTTCCTCTCCCTGTCACGGTCCGCTGAGGCGCCAGAGGAAAAATGGACCACAGTGTAATGGTCTCAGGAGCTGGGCCGCCCAGGTGGGTGCCCGCGTAACAAATATGGCGGTAATTACAGCAATGGCAGAAGGGCTGTCCGTGATCTGCCACAGTGACCAATAGCAAGCAAGTTTCATGACTGGCCTCCGAACCATATCTACAGATCTGTATCTCTGTGTCTGTGCAGAGTCAGAACAAATCAGCAAGGAAGAGGCTTGAGGAAGGGGATTGAGGATCAGGATTGAGGAGCAGGACTGAGGAACAGGATTGAGGAACAGGATTGTTATGAAGCCTTAGGGGTCAGGCAGGGGGCACATGACACACACACACACAGAAATCCCTTCCCAAACTACAAACACACACACACGCGCCATTATGAGGCGATCCAGATTATGAGTTCTGGGACTGGCATCAACCTAAGATTCCGAATCAGGAAGGACAAATATCTACATACCATAGGGAACTAGGCACAGGTGGAATGAATCAATACAAATAGAGCAGGTCACCTGACCCTCCCCTCTCCCACGACAGCCGGAGGCCACATATGCCCCCACAGTCATAGTCTTAAGTGCACCTTTAATAAATAACGCAATTTTTTGAAAGAAGGGTTATATTCTTACATTACATGAACATTGTCCTGGGCGATGCAAGTGCTGAGATCAGAAAGCAGCTCTAAATGACCTTCACTGACCTGCCACAGGGAACCTCTACTGAAGGAGATGCCAGTGTCCCAATCCACTGTACTGTAACAAGCTTTTTTATAGTCAATAAGATCGTTCCCATTCACTAGCTGAGTATCAGACCCATCGCATTTGTTTATTACCTGTTATATATTATACAACAGTCACTGGAGTGGTATGTCCTGTACTTAAGGTTGGGCAGCTGTCATTAAGAGATTGCCTTATGAAATGTCTTTAAGTGCATGTCTTGCCATTTGTGCATCGTCACCAGAGATACACTGTGGGGGTACCAGGGCCATCGTCCAAGGACAGACGCTGCGCAGTCCCTGTACCAGGTCACCCCCAAGAAGGATTTAAGGAGATGGGATTTTGGGCCAGAAGCCTTTCAGCGTCGTATTTATGAACATGGGGGTGGGGGAAGAGTGAGCTTCGCGTGAAAGTGAGTGTCTGCAAGCAAGCCTGCTGTCTCGGGGGGAGGCTGGTCCAGGAGAAGGCCCAGGTGGGAGGGGTTTGATGTCATGGGGGCCTGGATGAAGTAATTCAGTGCAGGGCCCGGGAATTATGACCAGCGGGCCTGGCTAGGAAACTCGGGAGTACAGGGGCATGTGCCACACCGGACACCCCCGTCCCGCATTGGGGGTGGCAGCACATAATTGAGCTCCGTAAGCTCTCCGGCGGGGCGACGCCATGCATCATGGGAGTCGGCTCTGACCTGGGGGGACAATCATGGGAAGCCACTGCACTGACAAAGTGTGCTCTCGGGTGCCGGGATAATTACTTGTCTGTCAAGACACGTGTATGAGCAGATAACCCCTTGTTTTGCGTGATTATTCAAATAGTGGCATGCATGAGTATTGGGGGGGGGGGGGGCATATATTCAGCCAACAGTTATGGAAACCCAAATGCTCATTAACCATTTTCTCCAGGTAGATGGACTGTGAAGGTCCAGGTACATTCAGGCCCAAGGAGATAAGGAACAGATGTCATTTTTATCTCCCCAGGCCTGAATATACTTACACCTTCACGGGTAGAAATGACATTTGTTTCCTTGATTCGACTTGTTTTATGCTTAATACAAAGAATTCAGGCAACACCTCTGAAGAACAGGGACAGGAAGCTCTTCACAGAGCGTAGCCTGGAGTGTTAGACCTGCTGGCTTTACATCGGTTAGTATTTAGTGATGCTCTTTCAGTCTGGACAAACCGTCATATTTGTCCGTGATTTGAAAATTAATTGATGCATTTAACTAACATTGGGTTGAGCGCTGTCATTATATGGAAACTTAAAACACTAAATGAGGAGGCTGGAATTGGTGGCCACACTCAGATTCTTGTAAAACAATGTGTCTCTACCCAGTCCTGAGTGAGCCCCAGACAGCCCACATTTTTGTTCCCTCCCAGCTCCCAGAGCACCTGTACCAGTTATCGAGTGGTCTTCATTGTTTGGTTTGTTCTTCATTGTTTGGTTTGTTCTTCATTGTTTGGTTCAGGTTAGCTGGGAGTCTGGGGGTCCCCGAGTACTGGGTTGGGAAACACTGTTCTAGAAGAAAGAATGTTCCTGATAGGGATAAGGAATCCATCTCTGGGGGGTTGAAAATATTCACCATCTCAGGTTTGACACTAAGCATATGGTGTCCTTCTCCATGCTCACTTTGCAGCCATTCACACTGGGTGTAGAGCTGCACACTGTCATGTGACTGGGTTGAGCTTCACTGAGCATGACTGAGAAAGGAGGAAAATGCACCTTTAAGTCAGACTCATGATAAAGTCCCTCGCGGACCATGTGCTTCTCATGGGGAGCTTTCAGTCAGTGTGGTACAGCAGGTTCAAAAGGTCTTGATGTTTTGGTTCCAGACTGTACAAAAAAAGGTTTATAAAAGTGAGTTTTCATTGATTTCCTACAGAACAGGCGAGCAGCAGGAACCAACTGTATGAAATCAGCCATCGGATGTAAAATTGACCTGGTAAAATGTCCGTAATTATGCAGTCAGTTTGGCAGCCAGATCTGTACTTGACCTATCTTATTCCACATATCAAGCAATTGGCCTAGGTCCCCCTTTGAGAGGCAGCGATGATCATTAATCTGAAGACCTGAGCTCGTTAAGTACTCGTATCTTTATCCTAATACCACTTTGCTTTAAGTCACTTAAATAACTGTGTCGGCTTCCCAGGGGAATCGACTCGCGATCTCCTCAGATGTTAAGCGGCTCATTATTCTTAATTATCCGCATACCTTGTATCCGTGGGGATGCAGAAGGGCGTTCTGTGTCTGCAGGAAATGCCAGCCCAAGCACTTTTAGCAGCCACCTGTGTTTTTACGGCGTTCAAAGAGGTCTGGGAATGATGTCAGTTTGACTTGGATGGCCGACATCTTGCAGCTTGGGGTGGTGTGTGGCGCAGTAGGTTAGGCTTCTGTGCCTGTGATCAGAAGGTGGCTGGTTCAAATGCCATTCTTGGTGGACTAATACAATCTCTATTTGGCCTTTGAGCAAGACCCTGAACCCCATAAAATGCTCTGGCAACGACAAGCTTCACTCATTTATTTGTGTCTCAAAGAAGAGCATGTTGACATATGCAAAAAGATTCATTCCAATGCACTTCTGCAAATGGAAAACCATGGCTTCATCTAAATTCACACCCTTACACACTAAATGGTATGCCAAAATAGTACATGAAACATAATAGTGTATCCAAAACCATAGTGCACCTCGCATAGTGCACAAAAAGTTCCCGGATAGCACCCTACATCCGGTCAAAGTGTGCGAACACTGTTCACTATTCAGTCCTACACCTGACTGGTGCATTTGGTACATGGTGTGTTTGGTACATGTTGTTCTGCAGGACTTCTGTCATTCGGTCAAAGTCTAGCAGTTCAAAGGTAACATAGTCCAGTCGGAAAGTGTACAGAGTTTTGTACTCGCGCACTGAGGAATCACACCGATTGAAACTTGCAGTAGTGCAGGGGTGTCAAACTGCAGTCTTGGGGGGCCGGAGCCCTGTGTAGCTTAGTTCTTTCCCTGTTCCACCATAAATGATTCAGCTCAAGAGCTGTGTGGTAATTAGCACAAGGAGTTGAATCAGGTGTGTTAAACGAGGGGAAACCCAAAAATGTGCAGGGCTCTGGCCCTCCAGGACTGGAGTTTGACACCCCTGCCGTAGTGTGTACTTTTTCCTCATTTAAGTACATAGTGTGTAATTGTGGATGCAGCCTATGTGTCATTTCATTCATGGCAGAGAAACAGGAAGTTAGTTTTGGGAACAGGAAGGTTTAGCTTCCTAACTTCTCGCTCACCTCCAGCTGCACCTTGGAGGGGGCGGGTTGGGGAGAGAAGACCTGTGGTCCTGCGATAGTGCACCGAGCAAGCCCAGTGACAAACAAGCGGGGAGATTATGAAATTTACTTAAGTGTGTTAATGGGCTGATTGCCGGAGCCCGGTGGATTTTCTGGGGAGGTGATTGATTGGAGGCGCCGGTGGCTCCGCACCCGCCGAGCTCGGGGATTTGCCCGGGAAAACCGCTGCCAAGTCCGTTACACTGGAATTTATCTTAATTAGATCTGAAAGACCTGCCACGGCAGAACGGCCCCGGCGATTAAAATGAAAAACAGGAGAAATTACCGATCAAATTAATCATAATGTCGGCCTACAGCTGTAGGTCTGCTGTAATTTGCCACTCCAGTGAGTTACATCGGCCTGGGGGGGAGCGGGGGGTCGGGGGGGTGCAGAGCAGCACCACAGTCAGGAGCTCAGGGTAGCCTGTCGTGGCACCGGACCTTGGAGAACTGGGCAACTGGAAAACTGAATCTCATAGAACCAGACCCCAGAAAACCAGACCTTGGAGAACTGGGCTTTGGAGAACTGGACTACAGAAAGCCGGACCTCGGAGAACCAAGCCACGGAAAATTGGACCTGATGGCAACAGATGAACTGGGCCTCGTAGAACAGGAACCTGGCGAACTGGACCCCGGAGAACTGGGTCTTGTGCAACCGGGTCTTGAAGAACCGAATTTGCTAATAACAGGGAGGGGATGTACCACACCGAGTGGGGCACTGTGTTTTCCTCTCCCGCGGCACTACAGCTAGCTGGCTCACACCGCTGCCATTTCCCATTTCCGAAATCACTCCTTCCTCCATTTTCCTCCCCTCTGTCATGACCGCTCTCTGTCCCAATGCACACTCGCATTCGGTGACCCATGACCTTGTCGCCGAGGCCCAGTGCCAGACGGATGACGGAACTGCATCTGCACCTCGACGGGCCGAGAGCCGCCGTCTCATTCACCCCCGACTCGTCTCCGCCCCCCCTTCAGAGCTACCTGCCACCTGAGGCAGCATGAGCGCAACTGACAGACCGGCGGTAATTACAGCCCAAGGTGCTCTCCTTCCCTTTGGTCTGGGGTGGCCAAGAGCCCCGATCGCCCATCCCCACCACGGGCCAATTTGCCAGCGGAGTGTTTACGGGCGTCCAGCCATTTCCTCACACGTCGCTGTCTATTTCTGCACCAGAGGCTGCAGGCACACAAGTGCTCCAATTACCCATGTTTCTGCCGTGCTTCCATTACTCTCACCTGCAATCAGCCGTTATTACGGCTCCTCTCCGGGGGGGCGCCGTCGTCACCAAGGTCAGTGGCTTCCAGCCACAAGAGGCTCTGAGAGCCAACTCTCTACCCGCTTCCTCGTCGCCCTCCTTTGAGGACCGGGATCGCAATTCGCCTCCCCTTCTTCTCCAACTGTAGTGCGTGCCGCCAGCTTCCTCTACCTGCCGATCGCTCCTTGATCCGGTGGAACCATTTCTCGCATTTGTTTATCTGTTTTCCTGGCTGTTTTCATATTACTCGCGTATTATTTAAAGGGTTGCCGCGAATATTGATTTTCGGAAATGTACCGCTGTGTAATTTCTGAATGTTTTCCAGCTGACTTGACAGACATAAGTGCGTGGAATCAGAGCAGGCGTGCTCTTAGCGTCAACACCGTCCCTACGCTGTCAAAATCGAATATCCATTAGGCGCGCTGAAGGAATAAGCATACCTTCAGATCTGCAAAATTGTCTGTCGCTTCGAAAAAAGCCAAACCTATGATCTCATTGCTGGTGAAAGGAATCATGGGATTGCAATTACTACAGTGGCTCCAAACCAGTAAGAAAGATCTGCTTTATTACAGACACCAGAGTAAAACCCAGTAAATCGTGAGTCTTTTACGTGCAGGAGAACTATTTAGAAGCTGGTTTAAATACTCCACCTTAATGGCCTTTAAATAGACTTTGCTGTAATAAAAGAGAGCAACAGTGAGTATTATCTGTAGCCTTGAAGTTTGTGTAACTGGTCTGCCACGATCCCAGTTTAATACACACCGCATTTTCCGGATGACAATCCCTTGTGAAACTGGGCTGCCATTTACTGGGTCTTTAATAACACACAGCAAGGAGTGATATGCTGGCTGATCCACTTAGACCCTTTCTCTCACGTCTTCTTCCTTAGAAGGCTATGTGTCGTTCTCTGTCGTTTGTTGTGCATGGTTACAACGCTGTGGCTTTCATTTGCACTGTGTCTTGTTGGCATCACATGTTTGTTGTTCTGCGCTTCATGTACCTCGCTGCCACACGCGCAAGATTTCTCCCCTGGGGCCGAGTTTCCATTACCTCTTATCTTATCCTACGTCTGTGTCACAGGCCAAAATGCAGGATGTTTTAAAATTTTAGAATGACTCCCTTGTTTATAGCTAGTAAATGAAATGCTCTGGCTGTGTTTGGGTATTAGGATGGACAAATGTACCTTTTAATTTTGAAAGAATAATCAGTGGGCTCCATGTCCAGCTGCAGGAAACCACCCCCCATCCCTCCCCCTGATAAATTTATACAATAATAGCCCAATATCCCTTTTGACCCTTAAAACCCTTATGGGTTTTTATCAAAAAAAGCTTAGAATGGGATAAAAAAACAGTGTATAAGGGATAGTGCAAGGAACACCTTCAACATCGATAAACTAACTTCAAAGCTAGCAGTACGTACGACATCTCAGCTGACCAACAAATGATAACATAATCGCAAATTGCTTACATTTCTTCACACTTGCAAGCTAGTTCCGGCATACAGTAACAGTATTAATTTGTCACCCACACTAGGCAGTTTTCCTAGAAGATGCAGAGTCTATTCCAGTAAGCGGAGAGCAGAATATTCCTTGAATGAGAACCCACTACCTGACTCACACAAAATCATAATTTAGAGTCACTACTTTGCTGCAGGAGGAAAGCCTTTGAAACACAGAACTTACAGTTTGAACTTCACACATGCAAAGATAAGGCTGGAATCACACGCATAACCCAGGAAGAATGAGGCATTAGCTCTGCTCACTGTGCCACCAGCAGGTACTGGGGTTAGAATAAAACGAGATACAGTACATTGACTGTTTACTGTTTGCTAGTCATAGTGAGAAGGATTTATTTTGATGTTCCCAGTGATTTTAGAGGCCTGGAATAAGCTCACCAAGAACCCGTCCTAAGTACCCATCACCCGTCTGTCCATTCATCCTTCCAGTTTTCACAAACAGGTCATCCAGAAGCAGGTCACAGTTCGTCTGGAAAGCATAGGCAGAAGACACCATGGAAGGGATGCCAGACCATCTCAGGGCACAAATTTACACAGTGGCCAGTTTAGAGATATCAGTTAACCTAATCTGGACTGTGGCAGGAAACCTTGTGAACAGATAGAGAGCACGCAAAGTCCACACACACACAGACCTTGGGATGACACTGGGACCCCCAAGACTGGTGGAGCGAGACTACTAACCGATTCACTGCGCAACCCTCTGTGAAGAGTATGTGGGTGTCAAAGCAGTCAGTGTGTAATGAATGTTTTACCATCCTTCTCTTAATGTACTCTGATAGTATTAAAACCTGTCCAGAAGTACCAGAGCACATAACTGAAAGTGTCAAGTTCTTGTTCAACTGGCACTTCAGGTCTGAAGGACCGGTGCTAATTTTGCGTAGAAGCTACGTCGGTAAATAAATCGGCGGCTCGCCTAAACCGGCTGAGGCCCCTGACTACTTCATCAGTGGTGGGCAATCAGTACCTACCGGGTGAACTGCAAAAACGGAGGCCATTTTCAGGCCACTTAAGCTGGAGGCCTTATCTGCCCTTTGACTGGAATGAGCTTAGCACTGCCGGCTAATTGCTGTCGGGCGGTGCCTGCACCTGCCGGCCGGGAAGTTCATTAATGCGCAGCCGACGCAGCCTCCTAAGGTGGCATAAAATTGCCTTTTGTGACAATCGCAGCGCAGTATGGAAATATCACACGTGCACAGTTAACTGAGCCAGAAAATGAGACTGCTGTCCTTCAACACTAACATTTCATACACATAAATACACGCAGACCGCAGATACTAATAGGAAATAGCCGAAAATCAGGCATCACTACAGTTGTGTTTTAAACGTTTATCAAGATAAAATGTGCGTTATGAATGCCACACAAAACTTCATTCAATACTGAGTTTTAAACAAGAGAAAAAATAAGTTAAAACATGCATTCATGCATTATCCATTAGTGTATGTTTTTAATTGTTAAATACAAGACCATGCAAACTGTTCTCAGTGGAAAATGGTTGTATGTATTGTTTGTTGGTATTCCTTGTTTGTTTAGTGATCATACGGCTGAAAATATGCTACAGTTAGCCAAAAGGCTAGTTTTCATCTGTAATGCCTGCGTTGTTCTTTTTTTAAGAGAAGAGCACATTCAAAGATCAAAACATTCTCAATGAAATAATACAAAGCTATACAGTATAATGAAAGCAAAGAAATGCATGGATATTCTTGATACATTCAGTACAGCTGAAAAACAAAGGCATATATAATAATTATAAAAGCACAAAGCACATAACAAAACAAGGCCAGTTAAGACAGAAGCACGTAACCCTGTTCTAGTGAACACAAGTTAGATTACTTAACAACCAATCCATTAATTGAGAAGAGAAGGAGTGATAGGTGATACTACTTCTTATGTGTTCCAGTATATTGTCACAATCTTGTGACGCTCTCCCTGAAAAAGAATTGAACATCCTTTGAAACTGTAATGAAGGTGAATTTCACCAGCAAAACCGGATTCTCATTGTGTCACATTAGTACTTAATAAGCTGCAGGTGGGTACATCAGCCATAGGGTCAGCTGCAAAGGTAGCAGCTCATGGAAACCTGTGCTACCCTGAATATACTGAACAGACATTAGAGATCCATCAGAGATCTAATGAGTAAGAAAGCGATCCGAGGCACACCAAACAAAGGAAAGTCACTCTGTTTGTATTTTTGTGTTGTCGAGGGTGACGGTAATGGTCGTTGTTGAAGTAGTGCTCTACTTCTGAGAGCGCAGGTTCTTCCCAGGTGTCTTCTCTGCTCCTGACCTGTTACATTCGTTCTCTCCATTAGTGTCCACAAACAAAGAACTTCTCCCATGGAGTAGACCACAAGAGCTTCTCTTTCTGGTGCAGAACTCTCACCTTGACTTTAACTTTCAAGTGTAAGTAGCTTCTCAGAACAAAGATGCCATACTGTGCTGTCAAGTATATTCTAACAACGGTGTTGTGGGTTTAGCCTCTTTTGCCTCTACTTTTAGTTTTGTACGTACCATGTATCACTTGCACTTCACTATTCTACAAGTGGTCTTTCTAACAAATGTGTACGAGCAGCTAAACCCTCTGTCATTGTTTCCACAGAGACACTTTACAAGTTATGCGCAAGTTATAAAACAGGAAAAAGAATAATGTCAAAAATCAAAAGGCACGATCGATGCCCCGGTCTGTAAATGTCAGCGATTCATTACAGTACTTAGCTGTAATACAGGATACGTTTGTGAGGGATACGCGTATTGAACAGCCGTGATCACATCTCGGCCAAGAAGATCCTCTCCTTTAATTAATCTCTCTGCTCCGAGTCATGAAATGGCACATGACAGCAGTAGCCTTACACACACACCCCCCCCCCCCCATTTTTCTTCATTCTGGACCTGATTTTGGGACAATAGAGAGTCGGCTAATAATTTACCTTTATTGTGTTTATAAAGCTTAGGCATGGATGACCCTTTATATATTGAATTGAGGCCATCGAAAGATCACCTGCCATTGATCAGCTGGATATTAAAGTCAATCAAATGCAGAATGTATATGTCAAGCGGTGCTGGAAGTGAAGAGGAATAACATTCGGTGATTGTCGAATGAGCCACTATGCCGTAATGAAAAACACGTAATGTTAAATGCTAAAAGCTAATGGACCCATAGTCAGGATCATCTTCAAAAAGTCTATATCCCATAGTAAGCAGCACTTTCGAGCTCGACATCCTGCATTCATTTTCAGTGAGCTAGATATTATCCAAAAAATTAATACATGAATAGAATATCCATCCATTCATTCATTTTCCATGCCTACTTTTCTTATTCAAGGTCGCTGGGGTCTGGAGCCTATCCCAGAAACTATGCGCGTTAGGCAGGGAATAACCCAGGATGGGCGATGAATAGAATATTACTGGGAAAATGTATTAAAAAAACTGTTCCCAGAGGAACATAATTGTATCAATTGTGAATTCTCAAGTCAAGTACTTTCAAACAGAAAATCCAATTTTATGGAATGATTAAACGCACTGCAATTGGTTGATAGGTGGGTGGCCTCCATGTGACCTTTTGTCGCATCCTTATTGGCTAGAACCACATGTCCTGGCTTACCTCCTTAGCTCACTTGCATTCGTCCTGTGTTGCTGACACCAGATATGCCCATTTCTCAGGGTGACTCATTCTGGCAGCACCCTTGATCTGCCCAATGTTCTTCAACACCCATCCTGGCAATAACAGAACTGTCTGTCCTACTGTAAACTTTGAGTCCCCCTCCCTGGACACTGCTCTTCCTGTCCCCATCAAAACTTCATGGCCTAATGTGTCTTTGTGTGATGTCACTCTTTTTCTTTTTAATCATATTCTTCCTCAATTTTACTGTCCCCCAGGTCCTTTGCACAGAAACTACCCCAAGGCCCAAAAACAAGTCTTTCAAGTAAAGGCCTCTGAGGCCAGACTGTGGCAGAAAAGAGTCTTGGGAGAAACCAACGAAGGGGAAAGACAGGGGTGTCCGTGGACTATTCTAATGGCATTTTGATGTACATGTGCAAAATTGATGTGGGAGGGGTCTCAGTAGAGACCCCAGCCCTAGCCGGCCGGAGATGTTGGGAAGGTGGCAGGAGATGTGGAGAGCACTGAAAACCAACATATTCTCTCATGTCAAAGCTTATTACATTCTTACAGAAGAGGGGAAAAGGCAAAGGGCGGGTTTGGGGAAGCAGACATCGGGGTGATACTGTATATAACAAAGCAAGATTTCTCAGTTATAGCTGGGTTAACTTAAGCTAGAAGTCATGATCGTTCAATAAAAGTTTAGGTAAGGAGCATTCATATTGGACAATCATGACTTTTAGTTTAAGTTAACCCAGCTAACTAAGAAATCCTGATTTGTGGGACACATCCCTAGCAAAAGGTCCATCTCTGTTTGTTCGTATGGGAGATGATACTGTTTTTGGTTTAAGTCCTGTGATGTGCTTGATCAATTTCTTTTTTTAGTTACCTTGATATTTACCTGTTCACCTGTCTCTTACCTCCTTTTTTCCGCATTTCAATCTTCGGTTTGAAATGCACCTAGATCCTCCTTTCTGTTTGGGCCGGCTTTTTCTGAACCTGAAGAGACGCACATCTGCATAGCGGAGGTTTTTAAAAGCGTACACGGTGTAAACGTCAGCGCTGCTCAGTGCGGCGATGAGTGAAAACAATTTCACCGTCTGATACGGCTCGATATGCACTGCGGCGGCCTTGAAATTAATACTCAGATGCGTCCGTGTCGCTGTTGTCATTGTGACTGTCATTGTGCTTGCTTTCATTAGAATGCGTGCATGTCATCGCCCACTCAAAGGGGGGACAGGCAGGGACTGTGGACAGCACAAAATCTCACCTTGAGTACCTCTTCTACCATGGTGAGCTTTGTTGTACTTGGTGGCACAGAGGAACACAGTGGCACCTATGAGAGGAAACCTGCCAGAGAAGAAATGTAACATGCAAACTTCACAGCTGGGGGAAGGTGGTAGAACCATGACCCTGAAGTTCTTTAATCATGAACCCACCATGACACCTAATACCCAGGGTATGTTGTATATAATGTGAATCCTCTGTGACCTTAATTTAAAAAAATCCTTTGTTTTGTCATTTTATTCATTTATTCCAAGTTTCTATGCTAGCTACCGAACAGGGCAAATGGCAAAAGCAACATTAGATAAACCAGAATGTTTATTTATTATTATTAAAGGAATGCATTTTAAGAAAATATCAGCTTTCACAAATCCAACATATGGGTATCACAGGTCGGTTTCACTAACTGTTTCTTTAGTATAGACTCGGGGAAAATGAATACATTAGATTTTAACAATGCTAAGGTGTTGCTGCCTCATAAACGGTTCTTCTGTATTTTGCTTTTTTCCCTTCCAGAGATCAAGGTTAAACAATTTGTTTAATGCAGATGTTGCATTGCTGTCACGCTCTTTCCAGGTTGTTTTAAAGTTCTTTAGCCATTTACACAGCTGGTCGCTGGATCCATTTGGGTTATGCAGTTTTCATGCAGGCGGTACACTGCAGAGGCTTTCCATGGACGACAGCCGACACACAGCCCTACCTGTTACATTTGCGTTATACTGTAGCACTATCACATACCAAAACGTGTAGCTAGTGAGGCAGGGCACTATTTTGAATTGAACACCAGTACGAAACATCCCTGAATTCAAGCATAAGGGTGAAAAAGTGGCATCTATACTATTATAGAGTGATATGCTGACATGTTAGTAAAAGGACGTGGCATTCAAAAATATGCAATCACATTGCTAAAATCTAATAAAGATGTATATAATATAATAATCATTATACTCTAATTTGGGAAAAATCTAGGAAATTGCTTTGCCTGCCGTTTTTAAGAAAGAAAAAAAAACTTGAACATCTGTTTTCAGAGAAATGTCTCTGACTGGTACGGAACTGAGAGTCCGTGTGCTGTTTCGGGTACCAGCACCTTCCGGATGAATTCCTACTTGTCAGTGGTCAATCATATGGATAGGCTTTTCTGTCTATCTCTTTAAGTCCCTGTAAGGAGAGAACAGCGTCCTGCATTCACACCTCTCCGGGCTGTCCAGGTTAAGGTGGTGTGATGTTTCAAGTGGCTAGTCCGTCCTGCTTTTTGCTGGCCTGTAGAGAAGAAGCCTGAAATGCTAGCAAACGTGGCTCCTAATTTTTACTGACGCAAACCTTTTAGTGTGCCGGTGACTTGTTAACTAGTTTGGGTTTGAATTCTGAGGGATTCTAAAGTTAGTGACAAATTTAACAAACTGTTAGCAAACAACAACATATTTTAGAAATTCCTTTGTAAACCACCAGGGTGTCCCACACATCCCAATAACCTAACAAGAGGAATGGAATAGACACAGAGCCAGCGGCTGTTTGTGAAGGGACAACAAAGACTGTACCTCCAGAATCACAAACGCTCAGCTCAAGTTGTGGGGAAAACCTTCTGTGGCCCTGCAGGTGAACAGACCTGGCTTCTCCATACATCTGCATCTACACCTTGGCAATGCAGCAAAGGGAATCAGCCGAGTAGATCATGTTCCCAATGTCTGTAACAGGCTCATCCTGTTACTGCACTTTTCATTTTCTGGACTTGAAAAGGATAATGTGACACTATCACAGTGTTTGAAACACTCGCCTCATCATTTTCCTTCCGAAAATAAGCATAATATATGAATAATAGCAAATTTCCAAGACTCATTCAGTCCACCAGAAATGATCAAAAGCTCCTGGTTGAATTACATAATGACTGAGTGAGTTTTGGTTCAATGGTGGTCTCATCTCAAAAAAAAAAAGAAAAAAAAAACAAACTGAATGAGTTTTGGAAATTTGCTCTTCAGTTAATACAGTCCATTGGTCCTTTCACTAAAACATTAGCCCAATTCTCTTAACTAATAAGAATCTAAAGTACTAATATTTGAGCTTGGAGCCAGAAGCCAGAGGGCATGAGGTGGAGGAATAATGGCTATGCGATGCTGGTCCTGAAGACACACAGACACCCCCACACACAGACACACACTGTGGACAAGTGGGACGGATTTGCCTGAATGCATGTTTTTACACTAGGGGAGGAAAAACTTACAAATACACGGAACAGTCAGAAGAAAACAAATACATCTGGCAGCTTCATTCCATACTACAGCTTTGGGCTCAGTTACATTGTGAATTCTTTTTTATTTTTTACTATATCACCATCTAATAGTTAATGCCCCAGTTTCTGACTGCATTGAAAAAAAAAATGAACAATAAAGAAAACTCAGACCAATTCAGCGTTGCTCCTACATGCTGTCGAACTTAAAAAAACATCACAATAATCCAGAAATACAAGAAATCTTACACAGAATGCCTGTGATATTTTATTCATGTCTATTTTAATAGTCCCCCAAGCCCCCTAGTTCAGCTCATCATTTGATTTCCAAGGGCACTAGGTTTATATGAAAAAGTACATCAAATGATAATATTATATGTCATTATGCCATTAGACTGAGGTAGACACTAATTATATTAACACAGGACTGTACCAAAATGAATGTAAATGACAGGCCACTGCAAATACTTTACAGAACACAATGATTAGGCAGTAGGGACACGGGAGTTAAATACTTATAAGGTGGTGATTTGTGGTCCTTAACTAGGGATTGATACCTGATTTTAAAGGTTATTGAGTTGCCTCAGCTACCAACTCTCTCTGATATTCTGGCCATTGGCAAGCTAGCAAATTATCTGTTTTTTGTAAAGAATTGTGGAGCATCTCTAACATGATGTATCAAAAGGGGGCATCACAGAGTATCTAAAGCCATCGTAAGACTTTTGGCATAGTTTGCCTTCCACCTGGGGAGTTTATAGCTATTGAAAAGATTAGGGGCTAAGTCAAGGTTACCTGGGGCTTGAGTTATTTCTTAATACTCGGGGCGGGGTTTAAAATACATGGGGCTGTAGCCCCGAGTGATCAGACATGACGACACCCATGCCTTCCACAGTAATTGTGGTCTAAGCAGCCCATTGGTGAAAAACAGGGCTCGCTAACGGACCACTGCAGGGGCTGTGGTACAGTGGCATCATGATGCTGACGATAGACTATGTTTGGCGGCTAATTGAAACATTAAATGGCAAAACAGGCAACCAGCCCAGCTATTGATGACTGACAGAAAAGACATCAGTGGTCTTCTGGGTTCTGATTCCTTTATGCAAATGAGTGAAGGTCAAAGCAGGTCTTTGGGAGTCCAACAGCAACAACCTCAGGTCTTTGGTAGTCCAACAGCAACAACCTCAGGTCTTTGGTAGTCCAACAGCAACAACCTCAGGTCTTTATTGACTTCATCAAGACCCTCCCTTAGCTACATCAGCATCTTCCATCCATCTATTTTCTGAAACCACTTATTATATTCAGGGTCTCAGGGGGTCCAGAGCCTATGGGCAGAAGGCAGGGAACAGCCTAGGATGGGGCACCAACCCATCACAGGGCACACTCACCATTCTCTCTCTCTCTCTCTCTCTCTCTCTCTCTCTCTCTCTCTGTCTCTCTCTCTCTCACACACACACACACACACACACACACGGGCAATGTGGTAACACCAATCAGCCTCAGCATGTTTTGTGAGCGTGGGGGAAGCCAGAGTACCCAGAGAAAACCCCACAACGACACAGAGGGAACATGCAAGCTCCACACACATGGAATCCTGGTGGAGATTTGAACCCGGGTCCCAGAGGCATAAGGCAACAGTGTCACCGCCGTCAGCGTCTTATAAAGATCAAATCAGTGCCCTGAATGTTGTATTGAAACTGGCTCGTTTATTTGTTTGCCTTCCTAAAACTACACATTCCAGACTCATTTGCTTTACTCTATCTATGATTAAATACTGATTATATAGCTATACAGTAAGCTTGGCGTGCCATCCAGGGTGTCCCCTGCCTTGTGCCCTGTGCTTCCTGAGATAGATCCTAGGCTCACAGCAGCCTTGTACTAGATGGCAATGGAGGATGGTGAAGCATAAGTGAAGCACAGATCCATGATCAACAGATGCTTCACTATGACCCAGTTTCGGCCAGAAATGAAGTCACGGTAACATATAGTAGAAATGTAAGCAGAGAAATGGTAGTTTGAGTGAAGTTTTATTATTTTTTAGTTATCATTGGGACAAAAAATGAGGACAAACTGCATGAAGACTTTTCTCACAGAATCTCCCCACTTAGCATTTTGAAAGAAGTTTGCATATTTTTTTAAGTCAAGGAAGTTCCCCATTTTTATTGGCAAATTAACAGGAAAGTGTTGCACAAGAGCTTATTTAAGGAGTTAGTCATGCCTGACACATTCACGCAGTGCCTCTTGAAATCAACATAAATTTAACCTTGTTTGAATAAACCCTGATGTTCATGCTGCTTTTTCACTAAACTTCAGCAGCAACTGTAGGTTCTATCTGCATCCAACAAGTTTTTTCAGTACGGAGCAAAATTCAAAAATGAATTATTTCTTTCTAAGTTCATGATTTTGCCAATGGCATTCGACATCTCTGAAGGACAAATGTCCGACAAAGAAGAAATCGAATGAAAAAAGAATGCAGCTCGGTTAAAGGTTTCCTCCTCGTTCCTGACAACAAAAACCCATGTGACAGTGTTGTCAAGCTGAGGCACGCAGTATCAATCTCTGCCAATATAAGGCTGATAACATAAAATAAGATTTTATAAGAGAAATGCAGTGTCGTTCTTAATGTGCTTAACCTTTACTGTCAATGAAAAAGTATTGATTGTTCAGTGGTTTTTTACATTCGATTTCAGAAACAGTCATAAAAGAAACATCACATGGCCTATAATTAAAAAAAATGAGTAGTGACCAAAAGACCACCATCAAATGAACCTGAACCCCCCCTACTGAGATTAATATTACAGCGATTATATAAAAATTATTTTTAACCTTTGGTGAAGATCAGGGGTATTTTAAAGATGTTCATCTATGAATAGCAAAGGAAATAATATGTGTATTTAATTCTTGCACAACGTATCAAAGTTAAAATTTTAACAATTTAAACATTTTTAACATTTTACCATTTTATCTATTGCATTTTTTCGCAAGCTGAGTTATTACTAGTTCATAGTCAGCCTTCAGCCAGCTTTAATTTCCTTCAGAGAAGCCTTTTCAGTTTTATCAGCTAGATACATTTCATGTGATTTTATAGCCTTGAATTTTATTACACTGGCATCAGAGTCTTGTGGACTAATTTGGTCTTAATCTATTGTACAGCCTAATAATGTCACATTCTTTTGCACTGCAACCAAATCAGTGAGGCATGGTCAGCTTGATTTATAGCAATAGCAACACAGTGGCTAGGCACACAAACAGACCTTTAGCTAAACGAGATGCTAAGAGATCAGGCTGTTTTTGAGTCTAGCTATGTTAATTATGTTACTTCAAAGGGGCAGGAAGGGATGTGACAATAAAGACAGAAAAAATGTGGAGACGACGAGTTTGTGTTCAGACGGGCTTCTGGGGGTGACAGGCCTGGTTATAATGATGCATTGGCGCTTTAGAGCCTTGGGTAGCTAAGAGGCCGTGGTTTGGGCTAAATGTTTGCTGCAAAGTGTGGCTGGCTGACGAGATCCCAGGGGCTCCCGTGAGCACTTAGCATCACCAGCGGAGCCGTTTGTGGTGGAGCCCATAGAAAACTGTGCCGGATAGTGAAGGCCATGCTGGAGAGGTGCGATGTGGCTATCTAAAGAGCAGGCCCTTGTTGGAAATTCACATTCCGCTGCTTTTACTCTTCCATGTAAACAAAAATTGTCAAAAATTCTACATATGTTTCATGATGTCCCATGTAGAATATGACATGGGGAATTCCACACTACAATTTAATAA
This sequence comes from Boulengeromyrus knoepffleri, assembly GCA_026770805.1. NCBI lineage: Eukaryota > Metazoa > Chordata > Actinopteri > Osteoglossiformes > Mormyridae > Boulengeromyrus > Boulengeromyrus knoepffleri. The sequence continues at coordinate 27,707,967 of JABJVO010000001.1, forward strand.
AGCATTATTGAGGGTGGGCAGGGGGCTCAGTTAGTGGCATTGTCAACCAGGGGCTAGGGGTGCGAATCCCAGCTTTGCTCTGTATGTGCCATTTGCTCAACATCATGCAGTTTAGGTAAACTAGCCCATTGTGTGTATGTGTGCTCTCTATTGCCCCTCCTTGACCATGCACTGCATGAAGTTTGAAGATAGATGTTGCTTAGCAGACACTGTCCTGCAAAATATCTGGCGCAGCTCATGCACTGTACAGCTTCAAACAAACATGTACTGTTTTGTGTGGAAAGCTTTTCTGTGAAGTATCTTTCTCAAAGGGACCTCCAGCGGCCTCTTACACTGCCGATCACCATACATAACTGCTGCCCTACCTTCTCTCGCAGCTCAATCCTCTGGCCACCCAGGCAGCAGCGGCGGCGGCAGCCATGAGCTCCATGGCTGGTCCCCAAGCATTCAGCAACGCTCTGTCAGGCCTGCAAGGAGTCACTGGACAGCTGGTCACCAACGCACAGGGACAGGTGAGTCCCCAGCCCACATGCGCAACCACAACCTTTATGGTTACTGCTCAGGGGCGATTCTAGGATTTTTTAAGATGGGGATGGCATCAGAGGGACCGTAATTCATACCGAGGAGCCAACATTATCATTAGCCAATGATAAGTTTTGAATCTGTGAGTGACAGGAGAGGGGGCAGTCCAGGAGCCAATCAGCTTTCAACTGGGGCCAGTGCCCCTTTGGCCCCACCCCTGTATACGCCCCTTTCACCTCTTCTAAATTGCTTAGCCACCACAATCTTGTACTTGCCTGTGCTTTTTATGGGACGTCTCTCTTCATAGGGACAACTTGTCCATCATTGGCGAAAGCGATCGCCTTTCCCCGGCCCATTTTGTCGCCTCATGCAAAGTCTTCCCGGCAAATTTCTGCCTGATGTCTCCACAAATCCCCTGGGCTAAGATGGAAGCATATTAGCGTGACGGGTGCCCTCAGCAAACAGTTTTTTTGGAGCAGAGTTGCTCAGAGTTCACTTGACCCTCACCAAATTACATGTTACCAGCTCCAGGTCCGGTCCAGACCCGAGACTTACTGATTCACTGGCAAGGCTGACCGACAGCTAAAGCGAAGAGCCAGACAGACTCTCCTGTTCGGTCTCCTGGTTGTCATTAGCCACTCGTTTTGGTGAAGCTTCCGTGGGGCCCGGCAGCTATATGGACTTTCTCCTAGCTGCGCACAGCTCGGCAAAACGCTGACCTTCCCATATTCACAAGTTGGGAGTAGTATTGTTCCATCAGTAGCTGGAGGCTTGAACGATGATGCTTGTCAGAGAGGAGACCTCTATAATGAATCATCTTATCGCTGGTGCACACAGCACATATTAAAGGAAGATTGTATAGACAATGTGGCCCTTAGTCCAACCTTTGTGTTATTTACCCTAACCCTTGTTTCATTGCAGTTTTCATCAAGGGAGTTCCCTTTTTTATATCAGTGGGGATAGGATAGCTTTAGCTGCTCAATATCCTAAAAGGAGAATTTATTATTTGTGTGAGCACATGGGTTTGTCTGTGTGTGCACATAAATGAAGATTTTGGAGGGAAGTTTTTAGTTGGCCGCTCAAAGCTGCCCGAGTTGCTTTCATTCCAAGAGCGTAAATGGCTTTCTGCGTCGAGTGCTTGCAGCATCCCACCTGAACCCCACTCCTGGTCACTTATCATGTCTCTAATGGAGAATCGACAGTCCACCCCCCCCCCCCC
>JABJVO010000001.1:27709807-27725699 GCA_026770805.1 Boulengeromyrus knoepffleri
CCCCCCGCCCCCGTAAACCAGGCATCACTCCTTCAGAAGACTTCAGAGTGTGGATTGTGTACCAACCAAACACGATAATCTGGTCTGAATAGATTTATCTGGTAAAATATGCATAAGAAGCACAGAATTACTTCAGTGCCATTTGCCAATTATTTCCCATATGGGGATGGCTTCATGGGTGGTGGTGTGGGGCCCGGGGGGTTTATGATGCTCTGCCACTGGTCAGGGATCAGGGACAAAGCCTGTGCTCTGATGAAGGCCTGGTAACCAGGAGATGACTGGTCACCAGATCTTGGGCAAGGAACTAGGTACTCAATTTAGAATGGATTAGATTATATTCAGCTTTATTGTCATTGCACAGTAGAATACAGACAATCTAATCTGAAAGTGCAAAAACAACTGAACAATATATACATTTGTAACAAATGTATCTATACAGTGGTACGCATGGCAGGGTGTAAATTATGAGTATTAACATCTATGATTGAAATAATGAAGAAAGAGAGATCTGAACAGCATATCAATGTATTGAATATGGGGTGGGGGGTGTGTAGTCCATAGATCTGGGAATCACGTTACACGCGATCTTAAAGTGGGCCAAAGCTTTGCTTTAAGTTCTCTTCTCAAGATGGAAGACAGCAGCAAGGAGGAGGTTTGGTTAGACAGGAAAAAAATCTGGGATGGGACGCATTCGGGAAAAAAATCAATTTCGGCAAGCAGAGCGCAGGCAAATGTAAACAATGCACATATAAGGAGGATGGTTCTCTGCGATCTGGGAGCGAAGGCACAAATAAGCCTCCAGCCCAGGTTACTGACAAAACAAAAGCAGGTCATACCAATATGTAGGCGTACGGGGAACAAGGGACAGGTGAAAAATCAATACAAACAATTACAGTCACCTGACTCTCCCTCCCAAGACCGATGGCTGCCTCCCCCCCCCAACTCAGACCACAGCCCATGCTCAGAGATTTTGCTTGAAATCTGTGCCGTTGCTGCCTCAGTCATTCAGGAGGATCAGAGCCTGAAAATTTAAGTGATTAGCGAATGAAGTCATCTTGTATCTCCTGCCAATATGTGTTTTAGTTGTATTATATATTGAAAGATGATTTATTCAAAGCCGCTCCTGAAATCAAACTCATTTTTCATTTGAGCTTTTAAAATCAGTTTACCTACACTCTTCTAATAGACTGCTGCCATTAAAACTTCAGGAGCAATCACAGACCAATTACTGTTAAGCGACATAGATCGAGGCACCGCTAACTGCTAGCGTCTGCGTACCTTCTTTTAACACAGTTCAAGTATCTCAAATGTGCATCGCATCAGGGGAAACACTTCAGACCCAGGAGATGTCAGACTCCCTGGTCTCTGGACACCACAAGGAAGAGCAGTGGAATAAGGAAGGTTAATTCATAGGTCTGGCTCAGTGGCGGCTGGTGAAACAATTCTTGGTGGGGCTGACGTACCAATAGATTTCCCTTCTTAGTCCAGTATAAGCATTCAAATGAACAGTCAGAAAATGACAACAATTTCACAATCATAATTTAATTTCCTTCTCAAAATCAACAGTTTCACAGATATAGTAAATTAACAATTTACAGCTACAGTTATTTCGGGCTTGTCAGGTCCCAGCTCCTTAACGTGGATTTTTTTCCACCATCGTCATTCTCGCAAAAGGGTAATTCAATAACGATCTCACCGAATTTGGTGGAAGCTGCCCCTCATCTGTCGTCGTCGCCATCAGCTCTCTCTGACTGACCTGTGAGCAATCCAAAACTTTCCCGCATTTTCTGTAGCAGGGGCGAAATTTCCAGCGCCCCAAAACCATTTAATTCGGCGATCCTGATAGGCTAAATTTTTATTATTTTCGCCTAGCAACCATACACAATTGGCTATATCACTGTACTTCTGGGGCGCTTTGACGAGCGCCCAAGAAGAGAAATGATTGGTGGAAATCTGACGGTGGAAATTCACTGTTGAATGAGAGTCACTTGGTGGAAATGTTGTCTAAATAATTCAGATTGCATGTAGGCACACACTATTAAGTAAAACTGACATTGATAAAAAGTATATATATATTTAATTATTTTTATATATTTTATATTCCCCCCACATCTGGGAGGGTGGCGCCCGAGCGCCCCCTATGGGCCAGCTGCCACTGGTCTGGCTTCTGGTGGATGTGGGTGAATGATGGGCCGATGGGCTGAATGGCCTCCTCTCGTTTGTAAATTTCTTATGTTCTTATGTTCTTAATGAAAGTGAGCATGAGGTTTGATTTTGGTTTGGGGTTTTTGCGAGAGATTTACTGCAGAACTGTAAACCATCAGGAATGAGTGAATTTAGACATGTTGAATGGGTGCAGAGAGCAAAAATGATTACCATTATAAGTAAACTATGCATTTTTCCACAATCAAACTCCCCCTATCAGAGACCTACTTTTTCATGGGCCCTAGGCAAAACTTTACTTGAGAAGCCCCCCTACCAAGAAAAATTATCATCATTTCACTTCCTCCACAGTACAGGTAATTCAGGGGCTACTGTCTGTCTATTCTGCTTGTAACTGGTTTTGTTTTTTATATTTTCTAATTTTGCGCAATTATTTTTTTCATCAATTGACAAATGAAAGCCTATATAATATATGCATATTTTTTTCCTGACTTGGTCCGGACCCCCTTATGCTGAACCCACCGTAGGCAGTAGCCCCTAGTTTGCCAGTGCCTGGATCCAGCCTTTCCGCATTCCTCATCGTGGTGGCCCATTATTCTCTGCTGAGCCTTGAAAGCTCACATCACACTCAGGGATGACTTCCACCTCGCTGCCAGTAAGTAAATAAATGACGGAAACGGGGCCGGATGACCGGGTAAGACACATTCATGGTAAAATTCGAGACAGTCGGCAAGAAGGGTTATATGTGTAGTGTCTGCACTACTGGGAAAATGGACATTTTACTTGGGTCTAGTAGATGTGGGTGAATGACTATGAACATGAGGTTTGATTTTGGTTTGGAGATTTTTGGAGAGAAACCATCAGAAATGAAATAATTTAGATATGCAGAATGGGGGGTGGAGCGGAACATGGGGGAAATGATTACCATTATTAGTAAACTATTCATATTTCCGCAATCAAGCTTCTGCTACTGTTATCAAGACCGGATTTATTCTTGGGTTAACCTGAGGTGTAGCCCAGGGCCCCGAGTTATATGGGCCCCAAAATATTTTTCTGGTTGCTACAGCAACATACAGGGCCCCAACTATAACTTTAGCCTAGGGGCCCCCAACCACCCTAAATTCAGCCCTGGCTGCCATTCGTGGTAAAACTTTTTTGATTGTGTGCATGAGTGTCTGTGTGTCTCATCTCAGATGCTGGGTTTGGCAACAGTTGTGTTGTGAACCCATGGCGTGTCTTAGCATGCGGTTGATTTTGTGACATTTCGTGACCATGTGCATGCAGACTGGCACCCGTGTAATCATGCGGCCAGTGCATAATGCCGCTAACGAGGCTGGACGGGGGCCCCGGGCTCCTGGAGACGCCAGCAGCACCGGGGCCCGAGCCGGAGAAGGGGGGTCATTATGGGATGGGCTAGCTGTTTTTGTAGAGGCTCAGCAGTTGACTCTACCTGACATAATCAGGTCACAGGAGCGGCCGAAGCCTGCAGCCAAACCTCCCCCCCGCCCCCCCATACCTCATCATGGTGGCCCATTATTCTCTGTTGAGCCTTGAAAGCTCACATCACATTCAGAGATGACTTCCACCTCGCTGCCAGTAAATAAATAAACGACTGAAACCAGGCCGGATGACCGGTGAAGACATATTCAGGTCCTTACGATAAAATTTGGGAGAGGAGGCAGGAAGGGGTATATTTCCTTGAAATACTGCATTGCTTTACATGTCACATCAATTTTAGACGCAGTGCAGGCCTGGTACTTAACCACTGACCTCAGCTGAAAATACAGAAACATGTCATTAATAGCCCCCACTGTGCATTAGCTAGCTCTGGCTAACAGCTAGTAGCTCAACTTATCTGGCAAACAAACTGACCAAAAAAGGTTTGGCTTCAGCAATGTGTGGGTGATTGTAGGACTTGTCACCGAGTCCTACTGGTGACAGGGCTGGTGGACATTAAAATGCAAGAGGTGCTGAAGTAAAATGCTTGAGCCTTAAGACCATTATTAAACTGTCCAGCACGAGTGCAGTGCAATTTAGTTCTGCTCCCTATGATTTTCCAGGTTTACTGTTGTTGTGAAGTGTCAGCACCCTTACAAAGCACCATCAATGCTATTCTTTACATGCAGAATATGGAATTTATTTATAACATGAAAAAACAATGCAATTATTCTTTTTTATGTTGAATATATTTTAAGGAGATTTTGGGAAGAAACTAGATCAAATCAAGCTCCTTGTCAACTTGTATAAAATTCATGTGATCAGTTAGTTCTAATGGAAAAGAAATGCAAAGTTTAAGACAGTGTTCTACAGTAGTTTATTTTGTAAATGATTCCTCCTCGCTCCATTGTATTGACATCCGAATCCTTTTAATCTTTTCATTGCTGATGTAAGTTCAGAATTTTATAACAACCTTATAACTTTCAAAGAAAGTGTTGTGTGAAGGGTACTAAAATGAGATCTTTCAGTTTTTTTTCTTTTCTTTCATGATTAAATGTTTAATAGGGAATTAAGTATTCCAGAAGTGTTGGGGGGTGCCAAGTTAAAAATAAGGGTTTCCTTGGATCTACTGGAACACTAAAAACTAGGCAAAAACAGCAAATAAGAAACATAACAATACAACAGTGCAACTAAAAGAGAGTTAGTTAGACCACATTTGTACATGTATGCCTCTGTAAGCACAATCACACTGCAAGCAAAAGTCTGCTTGATAGCAATTGCTAAATACTCAGTAGGCAATTTCGCAGAAGTAACACAATGTCTGAAATGCCATTTCCATATGAAGAGATGGTCAGGGGACTGGAGAAAAGTATGTACCATAAAAAACAGCTCTTCATCTATTTCCGGGCCTTTTTCCAGGTCTGAGGCATGTGGTTTTACTCTGCTTTAGGCCGCTGCTACGCGTTTAAGGTGTTGAGCGGTCCATGCCTCAGCAGGACGGAAGGTGGAGGTTGGGTTCTGTTTTGCTGCTCTGGTGGTGCATAGGAATCCCAGCATCTCTGGTCAAATCATCACGATTCCCCCGGGAGGAGCTACGGGATCCTGCTCCATCACTTTACCTCCTACTCTGACTGGGTGACACCATAGGCCAGTAGACAGCCCCTCTCTGAAAGCCCAAAAAGCACAACAGAACAATGAAAGCTGCCTGTGCTTCTTTAGATTACAAATACCTCCATATATATCCTTAAAATAGAGGTTGATTTCTGATCAGATATATTTCTTCCATCTTATTCAGTGGAATTTGCCACAAAACATATTAAAATACATCGATGGCACCACTCCTCCAAAAATCACAGGCAACCATGCAAACGTCAGTACATTGCAATGATATTCCTATGGAAACAAACCAAGTATAATCACAATGAGTTATTCTCCAAGGTCAGGGACGTGACAGGACATCCATGGACACGACGAATCTAGTCAGTCCAGAGTAGTTCTAAAATACACAAAGACAAGGAGCAAAGAGTAGGCAGACGATGGTGACAATAAGGACAAACATAGCACAGAATCAAGGTTTAAGTTTTATTGTCACATGTGTTCCGAGGAACACGGTGAAATTCTTATGCCACAGTTGCTGGGTTGGGAGCAGATGCTCTGGGATATATGAAAAACAGCAGTGCAGAGGCCTGGACTGGGATTAAAAATCATCCCTGGACTTAGGGGTTCACCACGGCCCCATGGGACATTTAAACAAGGGGCTTGTTCATGACCTACGACCCACAAGGAAATTGTCCAGTATGCCAGATGGCCAGCATAGGTCTGGTAGTTCAATACTAGACAGGTGTAGGACTAAACAGTGCAATATAAGAATAAGTAACAAATAAGCAATAAATATGTGCAATGGAAAAACTGACCCCAATATATAATGCCAAATGGACCACAGTATATGAAAATAAATAAGGATAAAGTGTAGGATTGGATGTTGTAGGAGGAAGGGCAAGCTTATACCACCTCCACAGCGGTGTAGACAGAGGTGGGGGGGGGGGGGGGGTGCTTCATAAGCTTCAGCTTCCAGGACTCCCAGTCACTAAAGACGGCATCGCTACTTAATCTGAAATTTCTGTTAATGTTCTGTGTATTTCATTCTGCCACCACTAACAATTTACTGAGAAATATTTGATGGTTACTACTTAATTGCCAAGTGCCGTAAAGCAGGGGCAGATAAGCGGAGACGGAGAGAGGCAGCGGCGGGTCCTCGGCGAGCGCAGCCGTTAGCGCCCCGGCCTGTTATCGAGGTTAGAGCACAGCCGCCCGCGCCTTAAGAAGCTGAATAATTGAGTGCCGCAGCTCACCCGTTAGGCAGAGCAGCCACCGACTTGCGAGAGTTAGCGAGGGCAATAAAATATGCAAAGGGGCGGGATATCCGTGTGGAAACGTGACAGAGAGAGAGAGAGAGAGAGACTCTGTCTACCGCTTAATGCGAGGCAGCGTAAGCAAATGAGCCGCACTGGGTGTGAATTACAAACCACCGGCCTCCTCTTTTACACTCATCCCCCCTCGTTATGTCAAAGAGCGGGGCAAGAGGCGGGCAGGCAGGAAGGCCCCCAGCCCTGGAGAAAGGGCTCAAATTAGCCGAGACAGAAGCAGCAGGCATCTGCAGATGCCTGAGTGAAAACTACCCCACGCCGGCCATGCTGCAGCTGGCTGTACTGTAACAGGGTAGGGCGCCACCTGTAGGTCACGGGACAGGTGACAGGTGACAGGTGACAGCCACACAAAACTAAAAGGCATCTGTGCAGAAGCTTGACGTCTTGCGGGTTGGGCTATGCGTGCAAGTGTTTTGTTTTGTTTTTTTTAAAGCTATGTTTGCTATTTACATTTTTGTCAATTTTGTGTTGATATTGATCAGATTCCTCATTTTTTTTCCTGCCTGCCATTAAGTCATAAATGAATTTTGAGGCTGAAAAAAATTCTGATTGTTGCAAAATTGTATTGGAACCAAAGCAAATACCAAAGTAATATGATTTCTCTGACAACACATTTGTTTTCCAAATAAGAACATTTTTTTCTAAATGAGAACATTGATCATTTTGAACAGGAATGTCTTTTGTAACATTTTAGTTTAACATTTTAGTTTAACTTATTTTTTATTTTTATTGTATGACCTGATCACTAATACCAATTTGCAGAAATATGCCACTTGTTTTTTTAAATATTTTAGCACTTCTGCAACCTGCTAATTAAAAAAAACTAGCATGAATTCAGTGCCACCTAGCAGAGCCACTGTGCAACAGCATCTACTGTAACATTCTGTTGTACACTGAATCAATATATAATCGGGAATTTTTATGATTATTAACATATTTATATAGATGCAAAAATATATATAAAAGCAGATTTTGCTCCTGGGGTGTCCTTACTTTGGGGAGAGTAACACGGCACCTCAAAGTGAAACTTAATACTGATGCACGGCTCGGTCATGTGACAGCCAGGCTCACGCTTTCAGGTTATTACGATACAGCCCGTTCGGATAATGATCAGGGAGTCGTAAGAGGTCCGAATCAAAGGCGACGACTGCAAATGGCATTAAGCGCTACCACCGCCGCCACCGTCGAGAGGCTGAGGTTCCCCGCTCGGGCCGCGTCCGCCGGCGCTCTCCTCAGCACCATGAACAGCCGAGGAGCAGCCCAAAGCGGCGGTGACATTCAGCCGTCGTCTTTGATCTCCGCTTCCACATTATGGCGGAGGAGACGAGAGGGATGGGGAGGCAGTGGGCAGGGTGGGGTGACTCCTGAATTAATAATGATGGAGATAGAGGGGGAGGGAACGTCCGTTGGCCATATTACCCCCATTGGCTTGGCCATGTGTAATCTGGTCACTGGTCTGCACCAGCACGCAGGCAGGTGATGGAGCTGATGTCTTCCAGTGCGGCAGCAGCACAATGTGGGTCGGTGGGTGGGTCTCACAGCTAACCAATCCCCCCAGCACAGATCTGTCCTTCTGCTATACTGCCCTGGCCTTGCTTTCTACTGCTTTTCCCTCAGTCACTCTCTACCACTTCATACAGTGAGTATCATAATTCAGCCTCGTTCTCAAATGTGTCTTTTCTAACCTGAGCACCTCCCCTCTTTCTCTGCGAGACAGATCATCGGAACGATCCCGCTGATGCCGAACTCCGCCGGGCCCTCCAGCCAGTCAGGGGGCGGGGCTCCAGGGCTTCAGGTCCAGCCAATCACGCCACAACTCTTGACCAACGCCCAGGGCCAGATCATCGCCACAGTTATTGGCAACCAGATCCTGCCAGTCATCAATACCCAGGGAATCACGCTGTCACCAATCAAGCCTGGACAGCCGGTAAACATATTCACAATTATAAATCTGGAAACAAATGATTAGCTTGATACTCAGGAGCTGGTAGCGGGTGTAAATTAAAAACAGAAATGCCTTTACGGTTCAGAATAGCTGGTTTGACTCTCCGTCTCCCACAACACTGCTCAGATCCATATTTTATTAATGGCCTTTGAGCTCCTGACACATATCGACGAGCCCGATTCCGCACATGACCCGAGGATCTTTTTCTCTGGACAAAAATTTTTTAATAAATCTGTTTCGATATGAAGTCCTGATGAGGGTGGTTTAGGATGACAGGAAAACGGGGAGAAGGCCGCCAGATTACACGGCCCTGGATCTGTCAAAAACCCGTGATAGGGTGCTTTTTTTCTGTTTTGGCAAGCCCCCACCCCCCACTTTGTTTCCTTGGTACGAATAGTAATAAGCAACCTGTCAGCGGGCTCCTGTCAGGATCTTGCCCCGGTACAGATCCCCGGGCCCCCACAGAGCCGAACGGCAAACGCCGCCTTTCATTCCTGCGCTTAACACCCCAACCGCTCCTTCCATCTCATCCCTCGCTCTTCCCTCCTTAATCAAGTGATTTAAAATAAAAAGGGAGGAAAAAAAAAGAAATAAATATAGCATCTCTGGAGCTGGCAGCATAAAGGCGGCATGGTGTGACTGCAGAGTGGTAAAGGAGGGACAGTACTGCTGGGGGGGGGGGCAGAGGAAGAGCAGGGAGGGCATCCCGGTTATGAGAACACGGCCTGGCGACAGCTAAGGTTTGTCTGATCCACCTCGCGGCTTTCAACTCTATATCATGGTGGAGGAAGCTGGCTTGAGTTGCAAAAAACACAAAAGGCACGACCTAGGATTATAACATTGTTAATACATTCAAAAAGTATTTACTGATTTCCTTATTAATTTTCATATTTCTTTTGAGGGTACACTATACAGGAAAGCCAAGAAACTCTTGAGGATTAGAGTACGGCATCACTGGCAAGGGCATAACTTTGGGTTGAGCATTAGTGGGGGTTAAGGTCTCCAGTCATTTAAGGGGGTCCAGAGGGTTGTGTTGGCTGGTTTTGATTATTGGGAGGGTTACAACTAGGGCTGCTCGATTATGACAAAAATCATAATCATGAATATTTTGGTCAATTCTGAGATCGCGATTATTTAGCACGATTACTCATTGACTGTGGAAATATCATGAGTTTTTATTAAATTCTTAAAAAAATTTATCTTTTTAACCGTGGATTTCCTCGAACTCTAAATAAAATTCAGTTGAGAAAGAGACTAAAAAGTGGATAGAAAGGGGTATGCACAAGACAAAACGGGATCGTCATTGCGAAATGAAATGCAGCACGATAATCGTTTTATCTCGATTATTTTGTTTTGATAATCACTGGAAGTCAAAATTGTAATTGAAATTAAACTTCGATTAATTGCCCAGCCCTAGTTACAACCCACTCCCCCCATAATTTATACCGATGAGTCCAGGTCAAATTGGACACTGGACAGAAGCACAGTTTAATGAGTTAAAAATGTGATTTTGCCGCCCTTATTAAATGTAGTGGAAGCACACGAGTTATGATTAGAACAAGATTGTGTGAGTCGTTTTTGACGGAGTCATTTGTATAATTTATGCTCCCCGTTCAGGGGAGTCAGGGATGTTCCTTCCAGCGCCCGATGATTTGTACAAGCTGTCAGGAGCCGTGACAGTGTAAGCAGCAGCACTGTCGGCCCCCAGCACACAAACAAACACCTGCTGAAGAAGAAATAATTAATGGAGTTGTGGGGGAAAAAGAGGCCAGCCTACTTTTAGAAAAGCTCACCCTTCGTTTAAAAAGTGAGAACTGGTTTTGATCTGGCTGTGGAAATGTAGTTGCGCATTAAACATGAAAATGTATGATTTTGCAGTCAAAGTACGATAAACAAGCGAACGAACATTGTGTTATGAAATGTACTGTCTGTGTGACATCCAAGCTTAGAGCACCTGAATTGATTATGCTCCGAGTATAACAATGTGTGCCGCTAACATCCAGTAAATTACTCTGGTGGAAACAATGGCAGACCAGTTATTGTGATGCTAACAAAGAGAGGAGAGAAAATCTCCGTGATGGATGGCAGCTTGTCTCGTTTCCGCCACATAACAAGCTGCCATCTTTCTTACATGGCATTACCCAGAATCCCTTTGGAGATACATTAGTGAGGTGCCGCATTAGTGAGTCCAAAGTACCCAAGGAGTGTAACACTGAGATAAGAGTGCCCCACATAATATAGAAAAAAGAAAGAAGAAAAGAAACAAGTTGTTTCTGTAGTTTTTAGAAAAAAAACAAGTTCCACAAGCATAAAATTGACTCATAAATTTACACAGACCCATATTATATCACTGGAGTTCAGAAACTCAGACAGTTCACTGTTTTTAGACAAGTTAGGAGCAGTTACATGAAGGAGAAATTGTTTTAATGGGTTTCATTATCAGTATTGTTGTGACATATTTTCTCAGTCTAGCTTAAGGGTTGTCCAAGCAAAACATGTAACAATACAATAATAAAGGGTTACAACTAGAGCAGGTTGGAGGTCATGTGCATGTTATTTGCTAATTGTTACCAAACGCCTTCACTCAGTGTTCTTTCCCTGAAACACTTTTGTGATAAACATTAATTATGGAGCAATTGCTTTTATCCAAAGCAAAGTACAGTTAAGAGGGCAGGGTCAGCCAGTTCCTGGAACAGTTGGGGTTAAGGGTTTTGCTCGAAGGCCCAATGATGACATCACTCTACCAACCTTGGGATTTAAACCAGCAACCTTCTGTTCATGGGAATAGTGTCCTAACCTGGTGAGCCACACGTTGTCCCAAAAGAGAAGCCACTTTATTGCAAAGTTGTCACACAATGGAACACATGACCAGGGTTGGCTCAGATTAACAGCAGAATAGTCAGTTTCCGAGGGACCCTGAATTACTTGCATTGTAGACTAAGTGAAATGATCATCAATTTTCTTGGTGGGAGAGGCTCCCTAGAAAAGCTTTGCCTAGGGCCCCTGAAAAGGTAGACCCAGCCCCATACGTAAGCTCCCTGGCACACACTAAATACAGTTTATACGTCCTCTGGAACTGCATGTGTTTGCATAGCTTTGGAGGGAAGCCACATAAGCAGGTGTAGAACATGCAGATTCCTCACACACAGCAGGACGGGAGTCTAAGCCCCAGTGCTGAAGGTGTGAAGCAGCAACCCTACCCTCACCGTCCTGTTCTCAGCTTCCTGAGTGATGTCATTCGGTCACGGTGACCTCTCCCTGCATAACCAACACAGATAACGATGACATTGATCATTTTCATCATTCTCCAGGCAAACATCGCTAATCATCCATTCATCCCTTCATCCATTGATCCATCCATCCATATATGAAACCTTTATCCAGTACAGGGTCATAATGAGCTTGGAACATATCCCAGGAAGCACAGGGCACAGAACAGGGGATGCCATGGATAGACTGTCAATCAATTAAAGGACACACACACACATTTGTATTCATATCTTTCTGGGGACTCTACTTTTGTCTCTATGGGAAAAACCTTAATTACAACAATGAAAACCTTAACTTCTACCCAGCCCTAACCATAACCATAATTAACCAAGCAAAATACAAGAATTTTTGCATTTTTTAGAAACTGGTCCCCATAAGGGAAAAAACAGGTATTCACCACGTTGTGGGAACATTGTGTCCCCATAAGGTAAGGTATACCCGCTTGCTCACGCACATACACACACACAATGCTTGAAGTGGAGAAATCAGGTGTGGGTACTCCCCTTGTTATTCAGTACTATGTGCCAGTACTCCTCTTGTTATTCAGTTCCAGGTGCTAATACTCCCCTTGATATTCAGTACCAGGTGCCGGCACTCCCCTTGTTATTCAGTACCAGATGCCAGTGCTCCCCTTGTTATTCAGCACCAGGTGCCGGCACTCCCCTTGTTATTCAGTACCAGATGCCAGTGCTCCCCTTGATATTCAGTACCAGGTGCCGGCACTCCCCTTGTTATTCAGTACCAGATGCCAGTGCTCCCTTTGTTATTCAGCACCAGGTGTCAGTACTCCCCTTGTTATTCAGTATCATGTGTCGGTACTTTCATTGTTATTCAGTACCAGATGCTAGTGCTCCCCTTGTTATTCAGCACCTGGTGTCAGTACTCCCTTTGTTATTCAGTACCAGGTGCCGGGAATCCACTTTTTATTCAGTATCAGGTGCCAGTATTCCCCTTGTTATTCAGCACCAGGTGTCGGCACTTCCATTGTTATTCAGTACCAGGTGTCAGTACTCCGCTTGATATTCAGCATCAGGTGTCACTACTCCCTTTGGTATTCGGTACCAGATGCTAGTACTCCCCTTGTTATTCAGCACCAGGTGTCAGTACTTCCCTTGATATTCAGCATCAGGTGCCAGTACTCCCCTTGTTATTTAGTGCCAGGTGCCGGTATTCCCCTTGTTATTCAGCATCAGGTGTCAGTACTCCGCTTGATATTCAGCATCAGGTGTCACTACTCCCTTTCTTATTCAGTAGCAGGTGCCAATAGTCTCCTTTTTATTTAGCACCAGGTGTGAGTATTCCCCATGTTTTTCAGTACCAGGTGCCGGTACTCCCATTGTCATTCAGTACGAGGTGCCAGTACTCCCCTTGTTATTCAGTACCAGGTGCCGGTACTCCCATTGTCATTCAGTACGAGGTGCCAGTACTCCCCTTGTTATTCAGTACCAGGTGCCGGTACTCCCCTTGTTATTCAGCACCAGGTGCCGGTACTCCCCTTGTTATTCAGCACCAGGTGTCAGTACTCCCCTTGTTATGCAGCATCAAGTGCCAGTACTCCCCTTGTTATTTCAGTACCAGGTACCGGTATTCCCCTTGTTATTTCAGTACCAGGTACCGGTATTCCCCTTGTTATTCAGTACCAGGTGCCGGTACTCCCCTTGTTATTCAGCACCAGGTGTCAGTACTCCTCTTGTTATTCAGCATCAAGTGCCAGTACTCCCCTTGTTATTTCAGTACCACGTACCGGTACTCCCCTTGTTATTCAGTACCACGTGCCAGGACTCCCTTTGTTATGTAATGCTAGGTGTCAGGACTCCCCTTGTTATTCAGTGGCAGCAGATATGAGAAGTGCAGGTACTCTGAAGAAAAAAACAATGAGGTGCTGGTCTTACGTACTGATGAGTACCGGCCCACTTTAAGCATTGGATACACATGATGACACACTGTGGGCAATCTACAGGTTCCAAATTGCACATTATGCTTTTGGTCTACAGGAGGAAACCAGAGTAACAAGAAGTAACTCATGTGAATCACAAATCCTTTATTCACTATTTGCACAAGTACAGGTATATTGGAATTCTTCTCTTTGCCTACCCCATCTTGCTCTCCATAGCTTGAGGGTCACAGCACAGGATCAACCGATGTGCAGCATCGCTGGAGCTGAGGGTTAAAGGCCTCGTTCAAAAGCCCACGGACATGTGACTGTTCTGCCAAGGCCAGGGCACAAACCAGTGATCTTCTGATCATAGGCACTGACTTAGCAAACTCTAGTACATAATGAGTTTCTTTGCTTCTTTTTCTACATCTATTCATATTTGCTTAATATTTCTCAGAATTCTGTTATTTAGCAAGGGGACTTATCAACAGTAAGACTTTAAAGCTTGCAAAGAATCGGTGAAAACATGAGTCCACCCACAAGGACAGCCTTATCTAACCTGAATGAGGTCACGCTTTCTTTTCTGAATAATGTAAGCAAAAAGGAAGTGACACAAAACCAAACTGTGAATTCATAAGAATGTTGGGCAAAACTGAGCCTTTGCATCGCTCTTACCTTACAAGCTGAGTTCAAATGAGCGAAACATCAGCTTTTCAAGCGTTTATTGGCTCCCAATGTTTGTAGCGTGAGATGTTCGCTCAGGCTTGCGCAGGCATTAACAGCTAAACCTGTTCATGTGGAAGGACAAAGAAAATGAGTCTGAATAACTGAATTTCTTTAAGTAAAAACTGAATATGGCCTCCTACTATTATTGAATAAATGTGTATACATTGCTCTTTCCTTGATTATCATTACAACATCCAATCCTCTCTCTCTCCTCGGGCATGTTACACATCACCCCAGGTACAGGATCTTCCACAAAGCCCTACTCAGAAAAATTAGCCACCACTACTGATTCTTTTAGCTGTTCTGCCATGTGATCTCAGTATCTCACTGTGGTTCATGTATTGTTTGTTACAATGATGCCCAGCTCACAGATAGAACTGTTTCCATATCACAGTGCTCTAGATCTATGACTCTTGGGTCTGTCCGGTGGGATTATACTCATAACTGGCTGTCCAGAACAGGTTTGTGGTGAGGATAGAGCCTATCCCTGGATGTATAGAGAAGAAGGCAGAGTCAGCCAGTCCCTGGAGCAATTGGCCAAAGGACCTAACATTGAAATCACTCTCTCAAACTTGGATTAGTGACCTTATGATTATAGGCACAGTGTTCTAACCCACTGAGCCACACAGCGCCCCCTGGAGGTGTAAGGCTAACACAATGATTATGCCTATATTCATTCATAATGGTGACACTTGGGGTCCTTCTCCTCTGATCCACTGTTGCCACAGGCACAACAAGGACAGCCCGGCCCGACGTCCTCGCAGAGCGGCCTGCTCCATCTGCCACACGGCCAGGCCCCTCTGTCCCAGAGTCCCCTGCGGCAGGTGTCGTCCTCTTCCTCCAGCTCTTCGTCATCCTCCGCCCTAAGCGTGGGTCAGCTGGTTAGCAGTGAGTAGCTGGGATGGCTGCCTGTGCCATTTTCTCGTTTTTTTTTTTTGTTCACTCTATTTATGAAATTTGGCCTGAAAAAGGTGCAGAAGTCGAGCTTTTCAGAGAATCCGAGAGGTGAAATGCAGCGTCCAGCACATCGCATTTCGTAGCTTAATTCATTTGTACAAAAACGATCAAAATCTCTAAGTTACTCAAAATTGCTTCATATCTAAAGATCTCTGTATATCAGTTCCTCTTCATTTAAAATTTTAGATATTTAATAATTTGGAATTAATATAGTTTAGAGATCTGTGATTTTTATTTAGATATAAAGTTACACGTGTAATTTTATATAAATCTAGATAAATTCAAACTGCTCAAGATATCTTTAAATTGGATACCTTCAAAATATATGCTAAATAACAATTTGGTTTGCCGTGTTACATATTTTGTTTATCTCAATAATTATTATTTGAATAGACTATTTCATCCACCTGTCTTCATAAACAGAATCAGAGGGGTCCTGGAGTCTATGCCAGGCAGCCCAGGGCTGGATGGGATGCCAGTCCATCACAGGGCACAGGGCTGGGGTACACCCTGCATGGGATGCCAGTCCATCACAGGGCACAGGGCTGGGGTACACCCTGCATGGGATGCCAGTCCATCACAGGGCACAGG
>JABJVO010000001.1:27731450-27744429 GCA_026770805.1 Boulengeromyrus knoepffleri
TATATATATATATACAGTATATATATATATATATATATATATATATATATATATATATACACACATATACACAAAGACACACGCACACACACATTGTCATCTTTTTCATATATGCACACTTAATTAATAACAAACCCTAGTTATAATACAATTCATCTATTCATATGTTAGCTGTTTATCAACGAGAGATTTTATGACACAAACCAGCACTCGAGGATGTGTTTCAGGGCTCAAGCTTCTAATGTTGTGTATTTAACAAAGCGTTTTCTAACAAACAGCCGTGCACCTCTTAAAAAGCACAGCATGTCTGTTTAATGTGCTTATTTAATCATGTTTGTTTCAATTTAATTGTAAAGCCTCTTCAGGTTAAAGATGACAGGCTTCTCTGCGCTAGCGGAGATTAAATGGCTAAGTAGTGTTAGCTAAACTCCATCGATGCAGCTTACACTTAGCGAATCTTATGCATGAGCTGGCAAGAGCCCTTCTAAAAGCATAAAGAGGGTTAAGGGGGGAGGGATGGAATTCTCCTGGGCAGCGACTTGCGGCACCTCCTTGCCGCTGACGAGTCAGGAATGCACCTCTTGTTTCATTTAAGTGGATCTGGTTCTCGCTGAACCATGAAATGTCCTGTCTTCCCAGGCGCTCCTTATATTTGTTAATGTATTCCCGGCGGAACTCTGGCGTACTCTTCCAGCCGTTTAAGGGACGGCAGTTATAAATAATAACTCTGTTGCATGGAGCCACCAGCCAGACCCCAGAAAAACGCACTGACAGTCGTAAAAAACAATGGACAAGCGATGCAGGCTTTGCTCCAGCCCTGCACTGCCCTATGTTTCAGTTTAATAAGCAGCCTCCCTCCTAAAAATGGCTTCTATGTTTCGGAAAGGGCCTCCTCTCAGCTCTTGAGGGCCTTCTTGGCTGCCTGTGTGGTTACATCAATGGGTGTCCTATCAGGACTGATTGTGCAGGCCTGACACTGGTGCTCCACAGAGTAAAAGAATTCCTCCCTGTAACATATGACCAGATTCTGACATGTGACAATCCCCTTATTACAGCCAATTCTGACACTATCCTACATTATACTTTACTATACAACAGTTATTTCTGACCCACAAACCTGATTGGATAGAAGGCGTTCTGTGAGTATGGTGATCATAGCATAACCGCACTCGGACATTTCACTTAAGCTGTATCACTCAGCTTTACAGGTATATATAAAAACCGGTACATATGCCTCATTTCCATCAACAGCCGGATACTGGCCTGACTCTCGCTTGGTGCTTTTTGAGAACCTGCTCGCGTTTCCACTGGTTTCGAAAATGAACGTAGGCGGAAGTGAGATTATAGTAAAGGTTCATATATTTTCCGTTTTGTTGGATTCATTTTGATGTTTCTGATTTTAAGTTTTTATAAGATGCCGAACTGAAAAAATGTTTACAGAGTAAGACTCTTTGCGCTCTGTCTCTGCCGCCTGTATCCACTTTAATTTCCTTAAAGGCTCCCCGTTTGTGTGTGTAAGTGACTTTATTCCTTATTCTCTCTCGTTGTCTTACCGCTGTCCTTTTAAGGATCGTGCAATAAAAGTCTGCTAATAACTGAACTTTGCTGTCCACCTTATGATCTCTTCGCCACTTGAGCGCCACAATGTTTTATTTATTACACCTGCGGCATGGTTTAAATTTACAATGCAAAGTTATTCCGCTAATAAGCTGGCTAGTTGCTTCACCGCTGGCACCGGCGATATTAAACGAAACTAAATCGGTTAGAGACAGAATTTTCCGGGCTCGCGGAAGGTTCGGACGCCATAGCCCGTCCCACTTTCGCTGACGTTACATGAACTGTTTCTTTTGGCAGAGGCCCGTAAATGTTTAAATAAACAAACAAAATATGCTGTATCTTATTACTTTTACCTTATAAATGCTGCTCAATTAACTATTGTATAAAAGTAATAATATAGTCGAACTCATGCAGTTGTACTGCAATAAATCACGACAATCACCACTCCTTCTCGTATGTTATTGCTTAAATAACCTGACCCTGTGGTGTTTCTCCACATGTTAAAAGTTCAATTTAATCGTCACCTCACCATGCATCATAATGACATTTTGTTGTACTTTTTAAAGTTATGTACCAGCTACATGAAAAATGTAAAAGAAATATAATGATTGATCAGTGCAATTTCCTCTGGTGTCTGTTGATATCCCTCTCAGTAAATGTTTTGCATGTACTTCCTTCGTTTGAGGAAATTTGCCATTGATAGATTATCCATAGATCCATACAATATTATCCATAGATCTGTATTTTCCTGTTAATCTTGAGTTTGGAATTGATAATGTCTGACACATTCTTGTTTAGCTAACTGTATTGAAAATAATGCTGCAATGTTTACTGTTGATGGAAAATTGCATAACCTTATAGTGGACAGTGAAAGAAATGTGTATATGTCTTCATTAGTCTGTGTGAAGTATGCTGAGCATTAAAAGAAACTCAAATTATACTTGGAACAAATTTGCCAATCACTTATTCATTAGTAGAATATGTATGACCATTGTGTTAGCTTTAAAGCTTTCAACATCTGCTGAATCAGGCGGAAAATATCGATCAAAATCTGTCAAAGGACATTTTAACTTGCTTTCTACTAGGCTGCAAGATTTTAAAAGGTAATTCCTGTCCTGCTTTACTTCTCTAAAACACATGGTTTATTAGCTGGAAAGCGGAAAGCATTGTCCTCTTTTCTGTTAGTGCCACCTCCTTATGCCCATATTTTATGGCACCGGCAAAATCTGTCTTGATGTGCTCCCAGAACATTTCAAAAGTGTCTCAGATGTTCAATTCAACAGAGCATATTCTAAATGTATATATTTAGATGATGAGAAAGATTCTTTTAATGCTCTATACATATCTGCCAATCTACTGAGGGCTTTCCTTATGAAATCAGCTGCCTGTGATTTATACAGCTCTTTAAAAAGACCATTTCTTTCGTCTTAATGAGAAAGGCCGTTCCTTTTTATGGTGAAGTAACATTCAATGAAAAAAATCATACCACTGACATCTGAAACTGGTTTTGATAGCTTAAAAGCAATGGTTACCCAGTACTATCGAACAAAATGGCAGAAGTTTGCAATTTCGCTAAAAATGACTTGTGACAAGAGTTTTGGTTCCACCGGCAGCATCTTAAGGAGGAGCCCCTCAGAGACTGGCAGCATATCCCTTGCCCTGTCAAAGGGCACCTGAGTAAGATTCTTCTCTCTCAATTCTCCCCAGACACACCATCCTGAGAAGCCACTTTTTTCTACCACAGGAAGCCCAGGAGAACACTATAGCTAGCAGTCTGAGAGCCAAACTGAACCCTGGCCTTTTATATCCTGCCAGGTTTGAGAAGTTGGACATCACCCCAAAAAGCGCGCAGAAGATTAAGCCTGTTCTGGAGCGCTGGATGGCCGAGGCTGAGGCCCGGCATCGTTCCGGCATGCAGAACCTGACCGAGTTTATCGGCAGCGAGCCGTCCAAGAAGCGCAAGAGGAGGACCTCTTTTACGCCGCAGGCTCTCGAGATCCTCAATAGCCACTTTGAGAAGAACACACACCCATCTGGACAGGAAATGACTGAGATTGCCGAGAAGCTGAACTATGACCGGGAAGTGGTCCGCGTCTGGTTTTGCAACAAGAGGCAGGCATTAAAAAACACAATAAAGCGCTTGAAACAACCAGAATTGGGCCCGGCCGCCCCCATGGATACGCTAGCCGACTCGGTGGAAGATCACTCCTAGAGAAAGCTAACGTCAAAAGTGCGCTACACGATAACGATTTCAGCTGGGTGGGGACTGACTGCAGAATTCCCCAGAGTCATCACTGGACGGTCTCCAGATTTTTATTTTTCCTTTTGACAAATGGAATGACAAAGACGATGATACATACAAATATTTTGTCAGTGTAATGGCTACCGCCGGGTATTCATGAAAACCAAAACAAAACAAAAAACAAATCCAGAAAATCAAACATCATCTCTGTGGGAGAGTTAACAAAATGTTAGAAAATAAGGTTGTGTCAGAGTTGGCAGATGTCAAGCAGAGACCACTGAGCCAACCTTCTCCGATGCCGAGTATTGGATTTATGTTGAAAAATCACACCAAAAGACATAAATAAAAACTACTTACCAAAGTCTGTTACACCAGAATCCTGATTGCTTTCATTTTATGAGTAAATGTATCCTAAATTTTTACCTTTGTACTGATGTGAAGAAAAAAACATTTATGAGGTAGTGACATTTTGTATTATATGTCATTGTTTGGCTAATGAGCTTGTGTTTAATTGTAAATAACCACAATCCTTTGTTCCTCAGTTATATATAAGTAACAACCCATCTTGAAAGTGTTGTGCTGTCTTGACAATGGTCATGATAATGTCCCATTTATTATGCTTTTTGTTCACTGCAGTTAAAATTCTCAGTTTCTGTGTGACTTTGTAAAAAAAAACTGTACAGGTATTTATTCATTTTTACAAGATTGTATATTTATGGGATGATGTAAATAGACATAATTAGTCGAGGAAATTTTACAGAGGCAGAAACAGAGAAGATTCGTTGGCAGCTTGTCCTAGCGAGGGGCCATCCAGGACCACTACAATGGCTGTATCCGAAGCAATGCTTAAATGTTGCCAAAGCCTGATAGCCAAAGAATCTACTTTTAGGCCCAAGAAAATGAACAGATCTGATATGTATCAAAATGCCCAAGGACGTACTTGTATCAGATTCCCTTTGATGTTTTTATTTTATTGAGTTTGTTCAGCTGCTCTGAGATCCAGGTCTGTTGTCTATGTGTTCGCTCACCGAACAAGAGAGCTTGGCACGTAGCTGTATGCGTATATATGTTAATGAGAGAAGAGTAGTTAGTTTTCATCCTGTGTAATTTCATTTGTCCTGTGTTTCGATGAAAGTAGAAAAATGTTTAAAAAAATAATCTTCTGATTTTTAATCCCATTACGTGTTTTTATGTATTTATGTATTTGTTTAATCTCCAGATTGGCATCTTTTGCCATTTCAGGCCCTGGTGAGTTGCAGTGCATCAAGACAGGGAGACAGTTTCATTTGCAAGTTTCCCATAAGTGGAAGGCTGATGTTAGATTAGGAAAAAAAATAACAGTAAAAGGGAAACAAAAGGCTAGGATTTAATGTTTTTCCCCTGAGCTGATTTCTTTATTATCCTTCAAATAGAGAACGATCTGCGGAACTTAGAAATTCTTCAACTCAGCTCTCAGCTTCTGATTGTGTCTGACACATTACATTTGAGTACCAGTAATGTGATGTTAAAAAGAGATCTTGAATTTCTCGTAATTCATATGGAGAATTTAGTGTCTTAGTGTCACAGTTACAATGCTGTGTCATATACAATAAGGCATCCATTTTGAAAACCGGCAAACTCTAATCAACCACATTCCCTGAAATTTAAAAATACATATAATGGGATTATTAGAGAAAGATGTCTAATACATTCTTATACTAAGTGCTTGAATTTGGGTTCATTCCATACAGACCATTTTACTACATATAGACCATTTTACCTTCTAATTTTATGAAATACCCATAGAAATAATGGCGGTACAGTGACAGCTATGCCAACACAGATTAAACATGGAGTCTCCAGACAACATACAACAAAACGCATACCATATTTGAAGATTTGAAGGATTAAAGAATTGATGTTATATTAACTGCTAAGCAAAGATGACAATGGTGTTTTCTTAAAGTCTCACTTTTAAGCGTATTTTTTTTTTATTGCCGTTTAACGAGAATAGATAACATTTTTAAAATGGCAAAGTACTAACATGATTGTTAGCTATTTAACATTAGTTATATTGGCCCCTAAGTATTACGTAGCTAAATGAAATAGATGGTACAGCACCACTCGTCATGGAGGGTATAAGTCCTACCTTGGGTTGGACATCACTTTGACAATGCTTGCTTAGATCTTACCATTTTACAACGTCAGTGTAATGAGACACATCAACTGCCACCAGTGTTTGGAGTTTCCTTCATATTTATTTATTTATTTTCCCTCAGCACATGAAAACCAAATGAGCATTTTTATGTGAGAGTACATTATTGAACTTTTAGGAAATGTATAAAAATATTTTACTGAGGTTATGTCTGAGTAAAGCAGAACAGCCTTAATTCGCTGCGGAACATACCCTTCATCTTCCTGCACTCCTATGTTGTGATGTGATGAAATGTGCGTTTCAGCTTCCTTTGGGCTTCTTTCACAAATTTTCTGTTCAAATGAGCCCATTTTGTTCAAAATATCTCCCTCACCTTACAGTCAAAGACATTGGATAGCCTGTGTTGTAAACTACTAGAGAGGATTGTTAATGAAGCTGTAACCAAAAAAAAACAAAAAAAAAGAGTATTGCCTTTGTTGGTTTTATCAATGCTGGACCAAAGCTCAGCGTATTGTAGGTATATGCACATTGTACAGAAACACAGCTTAACGTCGCTGACAATCTTGCAATATTAAACTATTATTTAAGGGAAACTGAATGGGTTGGCAAATGGATCATGATTTTTACCTCAGCACTGTACTTGTACCCAGTGAATAATGCCATAAAAACACTGTTTAGATGTTAGTCCAAAAACAATTATTTGAGTTCTACATGTGTTGGTAAGTAATGTTGATCTATCACCTTGGAGGCTTGATTTGACATTAAGAGTATATATCCAAACCATGGTTTTACACTGAATTGTCTGACAGGGTGACTTGTGATTATACTCTTCTATTATTATTATTATTATTATTATTATTATTACCAATTTTATTTTTTCACATAATGTGAATTATCCTCTTAAATTTCAGTATTTAATAAGTGTCCCAATTTGTTTGGGACAAAAAAGTCTGTGACCTGTATCAGTTAAGAAAAAAACAACTTTTTAAAATTGAAACACATTGAAATATACATCAGCATACAAACACAGAAAAAAACTGTTATAGAAATGAGTTAATCTTGTTATTTCTGAAGACCTTTAAACCAAAGCTGAAAACCTGCACAGGTTGCTGTTAAATTTTATAGACTGAAAACTGTACTTACTCTCTAGAGCAATATCTGTATGGTCCGTAAAGCTGTACTTTGTGTATTTATAAACAGCTTCAATTCTGTCACCATTATTTGTACCATAAATAATAAACTGTTTGACATCAAATGTTGGATGAATAGAATTATTGTTTCTTTATGCTGTCATATATTGGTAGAATTTTGGGGATGGTGACCCTGACCAGGATTACTGGTTAGAAGATGGATGATGGATGGATTCATGGATTCATTGATGTATGGATATTCTCAACAAAACATACTATCGTGATTGGAAATTGCATGAACTCTGTAAAAGTTCTTATTTCAATACAATCAATACAAATGATTAATTATGTAGTTTTTCTTCAGTTTTTAATGTTTGTTGGTTATGAAATTGAATTGGTTTTATCATGTAGTTCAGGGTAACTAGAGCTTGTATTTTCATAGCCATGTGATCATCTAGTTGTCAAGATTCACCTCTCCTGCACGTACTCCCACAGCGTCCGCAGAGACACACGCAGCCGAAGAGGCACCATTACCAGCTTCCTCTGCATTTATCGGGAAGATACTTGCAATGACAACACAGAATACATACACAATATGTTTCAATCTCATATATTTTAATATTTTTTAAAAAATCAACAGTAAAATGATTAATGCATTTAATCTCTATTTTTTGTATCGTTCCCTTTCTGCTCATTGCACTTTTTTGCATTTACGTTTTATTATAACTGGAATAAAAGTGTAATGCTATGCAGCGCTAATTCTATCATGCTGGGATTCTGAAAATTAAATAAAAATAAAAACCTGAGTCATTGCTGCCACATTATAGGTTAATGGGGAGATCACATCGTGATATGCGGTAGAAATCTGAAATCTGAGGTCTGTGGCATCCAATCAAACACGCAGTTACCCTTTACGCATTATTTAAATGCTTTGCACTGCAGAAACAAAGACAATATGAATACACTCAATCTGAAGCGTGGTAAATGGGGATATCCAAAAAAGAAACACTGATTTGCTTTGAGATTCTGACTTTCATGTCATGGGTACAGAGAGTATCACCTGTGTTGTTGCTGATAAGCTTCGGATTGTGATAAGCAGGCCATCTTTTTTACATTCCATCGAGTATTCCATGTCAACAATGCTTGGAGAAAATCAACCAAACAGAAAAGTACTGTTGGTGGTTTTCAACCACAGTGATTGCATACTAAAAGAATGTCTTAGACAAGCATCTCACCATATTTCGTGACTTTTGAAAGCAGCACACAGCACGTAACATAACGTCAATAGTACGTGATTGGATTAATTCTGTTGCCTGATAAATTTTTGTTGCCTTTTCTGGGTCGTCCATGAACTGCTGACAGCCATCTGTCACTGGCAGAGCAAAGATAGGTGAAATGTCCCGTTTAACTCAGTAAAGCATGCTGAAGCAATGCCGCAGAGGGCAGGCCGAAACCAACACGAAACCCTCTTAGTGATAACCCAGACCTAATGTGTTCCAACAGCGAATGGTAAATGCTCATGACCACTGGACTTTATGTAAAGCATTTATATCCTGCAGGGAGAGACTGATAGAGAGAAGACAACCTAAGTTAATTTCATGGCAAGTAGTAGCCAAACACCTGCATTCAATAGCAAGACATGTGGCATTTCTCATTAGCCAACTGAAACCTTCCTGCTACACTGCAACCTGCAAGTCCAAGAAAAAGAAAAAATCAGGTTTCACCTAACGATACATTGTTTTCTTCAGCACTTTACATGACATAACAATACATATTAGTACTGTGTGGTATGAAATGTACATATATTTCTTTACTGTTAAAAGAATTAGAATGTATATGAATTTATATGTTCTATTGCTATTTTTCGAATCTGAGTCCTCATAGCCTCTGACACAGCCTGTCACCCGATCCCCCGAGTTCACAGATCGCCCTCCTCCTAGCACTGACCAGCCTCCCTGTCAAATTCCCTGCAGACCATTCCTTTGTGCCGAAGGATGTGGACACATGTGAGAAATGGCTTCTTATTGGGGCTGACATGTGGTCCCCTGACATGCCACAAGCACTCATAAGCCCCATCTCTCTGCTGCACCTGTGCTGACGCCCCCCCCCCCACACGTCGACATTTCCCCTGCACCCCCTGTCTCTGCCATCGCACTGTCCGTGCCTGAGCGCTCACGTTGATGAACAAACCGCTATGGGCCGCTGCATCGATCCAAAGAAAACTCGCCTATAATTACAGCCGGAATAGCATAGGCACCAATTCAAAGCATTCGTGGGTTTAGCTATTGGAGAATTATTACTGTCGCTGCTTTAGGGACAATTATGCTGTGCGTAACTAGTAGCTATTTTAACATTTCTTTATGTTATGAAACAGTCACATTTTTGCAATAATACATACATTCTTCATTCAGTCTTTATTATTTTATAGACTCCCGTCAAGGTACGTCTTTCAGACTGATTTCAAAGTGAGTTGGTTGAATTTTCAGTCAGCATGTATTTGAAGAAACAATGATTTTATAATCCATTCTTCATCTGAATTCTGGTGGGTGGAAATAGCTACTTTTCGTACTTATCTGCTCATGTCAAGTTCCCATAAATATGACGTTTTTTCCTGCTTGTCACCAAATGGTTTCACAGTTATTTCAACATGATTCTCATTGTCTTTGGTGCACTAATTTTCAATAGGTTAAAAACCACTTAACAAAGCTTGATTTCAGTATAATAACAATGACAGTGAGTGAAGGAGAACATGAGACCACAGGGGTTTTTCTCCTAATAAATAATTCTTCAATGGGCCACTCTGAAATCAAACTGATGGCGAGAACAGCCTCTGGAACAATTCACTCAGATTTACAATCACTTCAACAGGAACAAATGTCTGTCAGGGTTACATAACACCATTGTTTCACTCCATTATTTTACCGTACAGCATCAGCAGGACAAGGCAAACACAGTATGCAAAGACTTTAGGAGTTAGATTCTAAACTGATTCTAAGGTGACTGTCTAGCAGCATTCGGTGGTTTATGGACATAAATAAATAGTGTAATAATAAACAATTAAATACGAAATATGAATTATTAACAGTTAAATTCAAACAGTTTGAATTTTTTTCTGATAGATGTTGCATCTTTTTTTAATAAAGGTAAAAATGTTTTTTATATTTGGAATATGCATAAAACCGCACTTTATATAGTCCAAAGTTCAAACCAGTATGCATATTTAAATATAAATATTATTACAGATAGAATCCCAAATAAAGCCACTTTACACACTTATGCATGTAGCCAGTATACAGCCATATAGGCTTAACTCTGAGTGTCTTACTGAGGACTTGGATCCCAGGGTTTCCATAAGATTACGACAGGCCTCTCCAGTTTATGGAGCTAACTAATGCTTAAATTGAGCAGTTATTTAGGAAAATAAATGTATTACTGATCCCATGACTAGACATATTTAAAGCCTTCAGACTTTGCCTGCCGGCCCTTTGTGTCCTATTTAATGTCACTATAGACATCACTGTCCAATTAAATCAAAATATCTCTTCCTATCGACATAATTTTGGTGAGATTATCAGTTCTGTAACCTCTATCACATACATTACACTTAACATATAAAGACCATATGAATTACATCCTGTGATACTCAATATTTCTTCTTAAAACTTTCAATTTGCAGGAAAAGGACTGTTACATTCAAAGATGTCTCCGGCAAAATATTAGTTTGTATTCCAAGATAAAGCTATGTAGCAATGCAATTTTAATTCATTACATAATGTGCGTTAGTAAAAAATGCATCATTACAAGCGAACTAGCTTATCCTACCAGTTCCTTCAATTACTGCACATGAAGGGGTGCTGACATGAAGTTGTCTCAGATATAAACTCCATCCAACCATAGTGCTTATCCAGGATGGCCCCCAGTTTTGGAAAGGACCCAGCCCAAGGGAGCACCCAAGCCTGGATGTAACTTGCATATACACCACAGAATAGTGTTTCTCAACCCGGTCCTCCGGGACCCCAGACGCTCCATGTTTCCCAGCTTGCTGCCAGACAGTCCACATTGTTTCTCCATCCCAGCAAGAACGTGGACTGTCTGGGAGTCCTCAAGGACTGTTTTGAGAAACACTGCCAAAGGACACTTAGAGACACCATCTCACCAAACAGTTTCTTTCTTGACTGTAGGAGAAAACCAGATTACTCAGCGGAAGCCCATGCGAACGTAAGAAGAACATGCAAACTCCACAGATCCACATTGTGTCCATGGATATTTTGGTATGACATTTTCTAACAGTTTTCAAGTAGTTTTGCAGTGGAATGATGATAATTCTAGAAACGCCAAGTATGATTGAGGTCAACTTTGATGTTATAGTGTATTTCCTGTATACGTTTTTTTGCACAGGGAATAGTTCAGTGAAAACCTTGAAACTGCACGAAAAAGGCAGATCACATGCCAAGTCTGTGCATAGTGCTATTGGCTGGCGTACTGACAAAATAGTAACGGTTGTTACTCTCAACCAAGAGGGGTTTATGGAACACTTTTATATATAAATACAGTCGGTTTCAATAAGTCTGTACATCTGGCATCAGAATTCAATGGGGGCACCTAAGAGCTAATAGAAATGGACTTACACAACAAAAAGGTTAGAACACAGAGACATATGCCAGCACTTTATCGACTGCGTGATGTTTCTATAAAAGCAATAGCTATCATTCAGCTGGCACGACACAGGTAGGGGCTTTAAAATCCAAATCATGTGTTTGGTAGCTGTTGTCCTTGCCAGATGGATTTGATACGTGTGGGCAAGGCACGCTGCCCCCTGCAGGTCAGGGCTGCAATGGTCACCAGCACATCTGGCTATTATTCAAAACGATGACATCACTGGTCCTATTGGGGTGATGTGGGAGGGCAGGACACAGGCAAGAACAAAATGTAGAAAACCTAGTAGCCATCACAGTGGGTGTCTCTAGATGATGACATGCTGATATGCAAGATGATCTTTTGATTGCAACCCGGAAGTCATCTGTTAATTAGCCTGTGAGTGTCAATGCAAGGTTACAAACAGTTGTGAGACTACGACAATGCTGAAGTGTATTATATTCTCTGATAATGGAATATAGTTCTGGTTTTCATAAGTACAGTTATCCATTTACATTCCATAATGTCAAGCATTGGTCCATTAAACACATCCACTAAAATCGGATGACAGACCACCCATTTTATGTACTAAAAGTGACACCTCTTCCCATAGAGTTATCCTCACAAAAGTAACTTCCTATGGAACTCCAGTATTTTCACGCTTCAGGGGGGAAAAAAACAGTTTGTGATTTTATGACACATTTTCTTATAATAATAGTATACGAGTCTTTCCTTGTGTAGACCCCCCCCCACCATGAATGTCAGGTCCGCGGAGTACTGCAGGAAATGTGTCATCTGCAAGCAATGGATGGCCTGACACCATAAACCTGGGACACACAGGGAATAGCTATTGTAAACCAGCAGGAGGCCGGCAGAAGCCCTTAACTTGATGGTAATTTCCAATGACATCATAGCTAATGCCACTTTCCCAGTGTCCAGCCGAAACAGAACATACCAAAAAGCTCAGATGGGTGGATACGTATGCTACCCTTTTTGAAATATATGCCATTTTTAAATGATGCGAGGAGGTGCTACTGTGTGACACACACATATTTCCTATAGTTCTCATAAAGAAAACCAAATCCTGGTGTGCGTTGCACCATCAAGAAAGGCCTTGATAATCATTTTCAAGGTACAGAAGTTGAGGGAGGTATGGCCCATCTATCTGCATTGTAATGACTTGGGGGGGGGGGGGGGGGGGGGCGGGGGCCTATCCTAGGCAGCAGAGGGCACAATGCGGGGGGGGGGAAGCCCGCCCAAACCAGGGCCCCCCCCCCCACC
>JABJVO010000001.1:27745443-27756020 GCA_026770805.1 Boulengeromyrus knoepffleri
ATCTAGCACGCTTCCCAATATACTTGCCCTAAAGGGTTTAACACATAAAAACTTACCACAACAATGTAAACTGAAAGAAATGATTTGAATAATTCTTTTCCAAATGCACATGGGGAGAGAAAGTGGTTTTGATGTTTTGCACATTTTTGGCATTTGCAGCTTTATTTAATCCAATAACTCATACTTGATTTCATTAAGTCACTACCTTTAAATAATACATGGACAAAAACATAGTTTTCCGTCTACATTTTTTGATTAACTTGGCCTGACACACAAATCTATTATTACATTATTATTATTACATTGAAAAATACTGGCATTTCTCTAGCCCTACACACATACTGTACACGCATAAACACACAGACACACACACACATATATAAGTGCTGTCAATTAATTTCTTTTATATATTAGTCCTGACATTATTTCTCTGGTTTCATCAACGGGAGAATAGTACACACATAGACTTCTAAATGAGACCTATAATATTCTTTCCTGGTAACAACCAAAGCGAGAGTTCCAGTCGCAAGGTATCACAATCCCAGAATTCACAGCTAAAATGAAAACACTTGCACAGACAAAATACTGCATCTCACAGGGAAGCTGATGGGGAAGACAAAGCAACACCCAGTCATTAAGCGCACTTTCACCAGTTGTCAGGCTCCTGTTTTTACGGCCATTTGCCAAATGCGTTTTAGATTTAGATAGATTTTTTTGGCTCCTAAGCGTTCACCTTCTGTTCTGAGAGCAATGTCATAAACTGAAGAAATAAACCACTGGTAGACATATTGGAGTGAAACACTTTTGTGACGTAGCTGCTTAGTTTGACCCATGCAACACTGATACAGGCATAATTAATTTTTGTCTTTATTTTAAGACTTTTATTTGCATAAACACATTTCCATTCTGAATTTACAGGCTATAAAATCTTTTTTTTTTGGATGGTATTATGACATGATTGTATATGCGATTAATCTTGTGATTGAAATATATTAATTGTTTGACAGCCCTAACATGCGTGTGTTTGTGTTTGTGGTTTATGTATATTGCGGGGACCATTTCTTGATCCTCCCTAGGGGGAAACTCAATTTTATAAAAATCTGTGAGTAATCAAAAAACTAAAAATGCCAACATACTTGTATTTAGTTTGGTTAGTTAAGGTTAAAGTTAGGGCTGGGTAGGGGTTAAGGTTGTCATGCTGGGATTAGAGTTTTACCCATAGAAATGAATGGAGAGTCCCCAATATATAATTACAAACCTGTGTGTGTGTGTGTGTGTGTGTAAAATTATTTTAATATGCAGACCATCTGTTTATTCTTTTAATAGGAGATATCTAACGACAAACTAATCTAATAAGGTGAATCTAGTAATGTTTGTTAACTCCTCATGGTTCATTGATTTATTGACATGCAAGCTATTGTGCCTGAAAATGTGTCTGTAAACTGTGCCGAGCAAATGTACCATGAAGCCGATGAGGAGTGATTGATGACAGCGAGCAGAATGGCTGAAATTCAGACAGCTATTGAGGTTGTGACCTGTGCGGATGAACTGTTGAAGACTTCCAGGACCTGCGGAGATGAATTTCAGGACCCATAATGCTGGATGCTCAGGTTTTCTTTGCAACTGACCAGAAACAACCTGTATCTGTGGTCAAGGGTTTCATTTAGTTGACTCTTTGTAGTCTTTGTAGCTCAGCTACCCTTTCTAGCAACTGCATCCTGTTAGTAGCCATGAAACTCTTTTTCATAGAAGAATATATATGCCTTTGTTAACAGGAATAGATTGGAAATAAAATCCCATGAAAGGGGAGGCAGTTATGGCAGCCAAAAGGTCACGGGCCAAAGGAATCAGACTCGGCAACAAACTGCAGCAACAAACCTAATATGAATTCCCTGTTTGTGAGCACAGAAAGCAGCGAACGGGAGATTGAACAGTGATAGTGTCACCCCAAAGAACGCTTGGGCTAAGGATGGCGGACGGCGTCACGTGGCAGGGGGGACTTGGCAGGAATCGGCAGATTTGCAAAGGAGTTAATCCCTTTTTGGTGGGATGGAGCCAAAACAGCACAAGTGTGAAGACATACGTCAAGGTGCCGGGCAGGCAATGCGAGTAAATAAATGAAACTTCAGGGTGAAAAAGGAGACGCAGAGGAACAAGCTGTGGTTATGGGTTTGGGACTGTGATGACACTGGGCTCCATGTCACTGGGGGCAGGATGAAAAGGAATGTGGTAATATATGAAATACTGAAAATGAGGCACAGACTGAATAAATTAATAGTACAATTGCATTTCAATAGGCAGCATTTAACTTCAAATTTATTTACTGAGTGACAACACAACCACACAAGTAAAATGGCATCTATAGAGCCATGTAAAATGTAGCATAACTAGGCTATTTTTTGACCTTGAGCAAGGCCCACTTTGTCTGACGCTGCTTTCTCAGGAAAGAAATAAAAATGGATGCTGTTAATAGTAAAGTGTTTGCTAAATTAAAAAAAAGAAAAAACTTAAATGCACCCACAGGGGGAGGGGTGTAGCTCAGTGGGTTAGGGTACTGTGCCTGTGATCAGAAGGTCGGTGGTTCAGATCCCACAATCATGAACATGCTCTTCACCTACCCTCCTTCTGCCCCAGGTTATCCATCCCCACCGACCTCATGGGAAACCAATTCCTGATTCACTTCAGTCAATTCCTGATTCACTTCAGCCAATTCCTGATTCACTTCCAACTTAGCTGCAGGTTTTAATGTGACATCGGGCCAAACAAACACTGAAATATCCTGCAGTCTTTTCAAATGGCAACATGGCATGCAAAAGGGCAGCTTAATCCAAAATGCCTAATGGCACAGGGCAGGAGATAGCATCCTCAGGAGATAGCATCCTCAGGTTGCAAACATCTTTCATCACGCCTGGTGCTGCACTCCAGTAATGCGCAACGAGAAGTGGAGAAGTGCAATACAGTCAGATAAAACATCCCCCGGCCTGCTCTCGACAAACACACAAGTGCATATGTGACAGCAGCCTGAAGATCTGTATAGCTTTAAAGGGGTCCTCTAATACTCTGGGGTGCGATATCATGCCATAGTTGGAAGTAAACACCTTCCTGAGCAGGCTGTAGCTTAATGGTAATTGCTATTTCATGGTACTACGCAATCATTCCTTTACATCCTGTAGGAGCGTCTTTCTTGACTGCAAAGCATTCTGCCAAAATGCAGTGAGGATGACAATGATGGTTTCCATACTAAAATACCAGTTCCGAATCCGGAATTTCAGAATGACATTGAAGATTCCATCTCCATGTGATGATTCCACTTTCCCATGGGACAACAGAATTCCAGGCAGTGAAAATTTCTATGCCCGTGGTGCAAATAAACTGTAGTAGACACAGAATAAATGATATTGCTTTCATACTTAATGTACATTTTTAAGTTACAGTGAAAACTGGGTTTCACTTGAAAAAAATGTTGTTAAAACTTAACCTTCTTTAAACATAAATATTTCCACCCATTTTACAATCACTAATCAAGGAATGAATCACCTGGAAGTTATCCAGGCAGCACAGGGAACAAAGTGTAGATGAACCCTGGAACATCATACCAGTCCATCTTCTAACTAGATTGCAGGAGGAAACTGGATCTCTGAGAGGAAACCCACACAAGACAGGTAGAACATGCAAACTCTACACACAGGGGTGGGGTTCAAAGCCCCAACTCCATAGATGGAAGACAACATGGCTACCAACTATGCCAGCCACGAAAAGTCCTTAAGGGTTGATTTATTTATGCCCTGCAATGGGTTGTCCCTGCTTTTCTACCAAGTCATCTCAAAGACTAACTGTAACAGAGTTAATACTAAAATAATACAAACCTACACATAAAACCATATGCACAAATAGGCCATTGACTCATAATGAAACCTTCATCTGAACCGTGGATTTTACCAAAAGCACTACCTAGCTGTTTGGTCCTTTCTCTCTGTGGTCCTGACCCCTTATTACTGAGTTCAAGGTCAACTGTGAGAGCGACTTGGAGATGTTTGGTTGACATGAGGTTGGGCGGCTTTTGTACCATAAAATGTTTTCTACACCCTTGATTTACTATTGCAATATCATAGCAGCACATAGAAAGTTTAGCCATTTCACGCATGAACCTTCAACTGAATAGTGTCCAAAACTACAGAATCTCAGCAGAAACTGTGTAAAATTCAGTCTCAGTTTCTCCCTTTCCTAAATAATATTTCTGCCTTCAGAAGTTTTGGTTGTTACACTCGGGCAATGAAAAAAAAATAAAAATCATAATACGCAAAATGTATAGGTTTCTGCAAACTTATTCAAACTTCTTAAACTTGTATTGCAGATTTATGGCCAAAGAGCCAACGGGGGAAACTCCAAAATGAAGTGATGTAACTTCATACATTGCTGACTCTACCACTGAGAAGAGGAGAGAGACAAACCACCTCAGGGATGAGAACCTGAGTGCAGCCAGGTGGCAGGTGATACCTCAGCACCACACTAGTCTGAATGGAACAGTGTGAGTTTTTTTTCTGGTGGCTGGAGTCCCAATCCTGCCACCAAGTTTTTCCCTGTACGTTGGAGGACCTCCTTATAGGGCTGGATGTAGATTAACATCATGCCCAGGACAAAACAATTGCAGGTTAAGGGCCTTGCTCAAGGGCCCAACAGAGTAGAATCACTCCAGACATCCATGGGATTTGAACCAGAGACCTAGCCTAAGAGCCACCAGTCCACCCACACCTAGACCATGACAAACAGTCAACATTAACAGAGACAGCCTGTTTCTGTTACTCTGTTACCCACAGATATAAAAATAGACGATAGAAATGACATATTGATTGATTGGCTTTATTTTACTGTTTATTCTTTCAACAATGTTCCTTTGTATAAAGTTGATTGGCCATTTCACATTCATATTATTTAAGGATAAGCACATCTGCTAATTCAACAAATAGCTCTAATTAACTCTAAGGTCTCAATTGTGTATTAATTAATACATAATAAGTGAACAATCACCAGCCCTTGTGAGCTAATTTGGCCCCATGCCTCCCCAACCTCAGGCTGTGCTTTTTGTTCATCTCTTCATCTGCTAAAACAGCCTCTTCTTTCATGTTTGCTTCGGTGTGCCCATAACCCATAAAAAGGAAAACCCTGTACCATAATAAGCCATGATTCCACGTTCTATTCTCATGTCATATGGTAATGTTCGCTGAAGAGATTTCCATGTTGTTCCACTTTAAGGTTTCAAAGAGGCCCCAGGGGAATCACTGACAAGCAAATCACTTTGCTAAGCTTTCTGACAAAGGGCCGTCAACGAGCATTGTCATGTTAAGACATAATTAATCAACAGCGTGCATGTAATGTTTGTACAGGTTGCGGCTTCTCATTTCCAAATGCAAACAAACAGGTTGTGAATGATATTCCAAAATGATCCCGATACCCAAAGGAAAAGATGGGGAATATTATTGGATGTCACCCTTCCACATGTGTTACATTTCATTAACAGTCAGGAGGAGGCCGGAATGCAGAGTTGTAGCCTTTGTTTCTTATCTAGGGCGCGTTATTCAATTTCCCTATCTTTAAAATGACACACAGTCAGGTTGATGTTCTCCATAAATGAGCTGTCTACATTCTTGTGCTGCGCTCTTTCTTTCTCCATGTCCCTGTAGCTGCTGTCGAGCTGGAGGCATCAATACACAATCCACATTGTGCTCAATCCAAATGGTTCTCAATCTACATTGTGCTCAATGTGCATTGTACTTAATCCACATTGTACTCAATCAACATTGTACTCAGTCCACAATGTGCTCAATCCATGTTGTACTCAGTCCACATTGCGCTCAATCCACATTGCATTCAAACCACATTGCACTCAATCCACATTACCAAGGAATTTCCATGTTACCTGCTACACACCTTTAATTATCCACAGTAAAATTATTAATCTTTATAAGGAATTTATAGCAGTCAACATTCTTGTGCTGTGCTCCATCTTTCTCCATGTTCCTGTAGCTACTGTTGTGCTCAATCCACATTGTACTCAGTCCACGTTGTGCTCAATCCACATTGTGCTCAGTCCACATTCTGTTCAATACACATTGTGCTCAGTCCAGATTGTGTTCAATCCACATTGTACTCAGTCCACATTGTATTCAGTCCACTTTGTGTTCAATCCACATTGTACTCAGTCCACATTGTATTCAGTCCACTTTGTGCTCAATCCACATTGTACTCAGTCCACGTTGTGCTCAATCCACATTGTGCTCAATTCATATTGTACTCAGTCCATATTGTGTTCAATCCACATTTTACTCAGTCCACATTCTGTTCAATACACATTGTGCTCAGTCCAGATTGTGTTCAATCCACATTGTACTCAGTCCACATTGTATTCAGTCCACTTTGTGTTCAATCCACATTGTACTCAGTCCACATTGTATTCAGTCCACTTTGTGCTCAATCCACATTGTGCTCAGTGCACATTGCACTCCAACCACATTGTGCTCAATACACATTGTGCTCGGTCCATATTGTGTTCAATCCACATTGTACTCAGTTCACATTGTATTCAGTCCACATTGTGCTCAATTCACCTTGTGCTCAGTCCACATTGTTTTCAATCCACATTGTACTCAATCTGCATTGTACTCAGTGCACATTGTGTTAAATCCACATCGCACTCACCATACTCAGCAAGGAGGTTCCATGTTACCTGCCACACACCTATAATTATCCAAATAGTGACATTGTTAAAGACAGCATTATTAACTTTAATCACATTTTAATTATAAAAATATAAATTTGGGCTTGAAAGTATAATATTGAGTAGCACTGTTGCGTGATACATTTGAGGTTTGAATCCCCATATTTACATTATATTTAATTAGCAGACGCTTTTCATCCAAAGTGATATTTCTTTTTGAGAAAGCAGGGCCAGCTTGTGCGTGTGTGTGTCTGTCTGTCTGTATGTGGGTGTGCGTGCGTGTGTGTGTGTGTGTGTGTATGTGTGTGTGTGTGTAAATATAAAGTCACAAGATTTGAGGGAAACAGTGCAGGTACCAATATTTTCTTTATCTTCAGATAGTTATGAAGTTATGAAAACAATTGTGGAAGACAATGATATTAATAGGACTGTGTAATTAAATTATTTGTTTAGTTTAGAGGATTATTCAGGACCTGTTGCAGTTGTACGGCTCCTCCTACATTTGCTACACAGCTGTACCAAAGAAGCTTCGAAGGTTAACCTTCTCTATATCACACCAGTAAGGACACTGCTGCCTTGTGAACAAGGCTCGAGGCAGCCCTCTTCACATTTCATCTCTTGGAAAATTACTTGTGGGTAAAAAAACAGGGAACATTCAAAGAAGGAGCGATGTCAACAGTGCCGTAATGACATCTGATGGCCCTGACATCCTTCCTCTTTCCTCGTTCCCCTTCATCCTGCTGGCACTCAGCCGTAAAACAGAAGCTGAGGTAAACAGTCGGAATGGTGTTTATGCCCTGTGTTCAGTGACCAAGATTGTTGCTTTAGGTTTCCTTGCCCCCCCCCAAACCCACCCCACCCCACCCCCAAGAAGAGGAAAACAGAAACGAAGAGGGCCATTGCAAGTTCCTTCTGTGAGTTACCAAGGTGCTCCCAGTCCATCGTGCCGCCGGTTGTCAGGTTAAATTAGAGAGTACAAGCTCTGTGAGTGTGAAAAAATCAATACTTGATGGAAGATTGCTCCCCAGAAAATCTGTTTTGATTCCAGGATTAATTCTTGACCAAAGGCTCTTGCAAAATGACATGCCATTAGGCAGAAAATGAACACATTCTGCTGTGGAAATTGGATGGAAATGTGTCAGGTGATTGGGCCGCCTGTTTGTTTTGCTCCTCAAACAGGGACGGAAAGTCAGGCTGCTGGGAATGGAACCTCTGGACTCAGTCCATTTCCAGAGAGCGTCAAAGCTTGGCGGGGGCTTGAAGTATTCTCTAGGCTATTGTTGACCGCTTCCTGCAAATGCATTTCATCAAGATAAAACACATTTGTCCACTCCACTTCAGCCTCTCCTGTGTTTTCTTTAATCACAGCATGAAATATTGCAAATCTTAAAATAAAGCAGACATTGTTTTCCGAGACACAAAGAAGAGAGGAGGGATGCAATATTGATGAACGACTAATGTGTTTGTCATCGTAAATAACATATTGCCTTCCTAAAACTTTAACAAGGGATGAGTAATAGAGGGGGACCATTCACATAAAGTGACGTGGACAGTCGAGCTGGCAGAGAAAGGTGGGAATGTAAAGGGGGCCGTAGTGTGCTGACAGAACGATCCAGAAACTTTTCCAAAATTTTCACATTTGTTGTATTTTCATGGTTTAAATGTTGGAAGCTTAGAATAGGCAAAAAAAAATGTGTTTTTAGATTGATCACATTCAGTGTTCGGTCAAGAGTTATCTGAGTAAGAAACGGTCTGGTGAGACCTTAAACCTTCAACATAATTCAGATGATCCGCTTTAATTCCAAATTTTAAAAAGCGATAATGTAACAACTAACAATTTCTACGGATTAGTCAAAGATAAGGTCAAAGAACTTGATTGGATTTGCTACAGCAATCATCCAGTTTCAACTGAGGAATGATATTTTTCAGCTTTGTATGATTAAGGACATTCTTTTAGGAAAGTAACAGAGTGAGACACAGCCGACATACTGCGGTCAACACAAACTCTCCCATCTGGCAGCACAATGCCAATTATTTCCCACTGTTACGGCACCCCTGGTCAAGGCCGACTAATGACCCGGCTCAGAATCATACCACGGTCTGGGTAATAGGAGACAGCCTGTGCTCAGAGTGAGGTCCTTTACCAGCTGAGCATTCTGGGAACTGCATTAAGTGGGTTTAAAGTGTGAACAGCAGCCATCTTGAGGCAAACAAGTGTCATGTGGCTTGTAACAATCAGTTCAATTCATTATTTTTTTGCACCTATAATTATAAAACACAACAACATACTTCAGTCACAACATTCATTAGCTTTTGCAATCATAACCTCAATAACACTTTTATAATATCTATTTGTGTAGGTATCTGATAATACTTTTATCATATTTTTACAATGATTATTCAGAAGTATCATCAGAATCATTATAGCAATTTACTGTGGGCCCTATGTGTGTATTCTGACTATCAATATTTACTAGCCACTGTAGCACTAGGAAAAAAAAGCATTTTTCTATTCATAAATCATTAACAGCAGCTTTTAAAATGAACGATTTTTTCAGAAAAGAATGACACATTAAGTCAAACGGAAGGCTTAAGTAAGCATTTAATAATTAATTATATAAAGTAATATTAATTTTGTGTAAGTTTGAAGCACTTGGAAGCTATGTAATATTTCCCGAGGATCTTGTTATGTTTTATTGACGACAGTAGCGTTACGTTTGTCTGTGTAACGACCTCACAGTGCTGCCCCTTTTAAAGGCTGGCAAGCTCAAGCGAATGCGGTAGCCCGGGCCACCTTTAAAACTTAAAAACATACAGGGGCATCATGCGACCACTGACCATCCGTACTCCACCCACCGACGCACCTGCGCCCCCTGATTCCGTGCCTCACACCCAACAACAAAGCACCTCAGGACTGCCCCCATCTCCCGACAACCGCGAACATGAAAGGGCTTCACATAGCATCGCCCTGATGGGATGAGGCAGAAGCACCGTCCGATTCACTTGATTTGCCCCTTTGTACCTGCAACAGTAATTTCACAATTAAATATTAATGCACCTTTCTTTGTTTCAGGGGCCTTTAATGAATTGTGATTCCCTGCAAACATCCAGAGAGGAGCTCAGAGTGCTGACCATAGAAGCTGTTAATGCAAAGTTTACCGCAGAGGACCTTCAAGAGAATACATTTACCGCAGTAAGTTTACCCGCTCCTCACCTGCTCCAAACTCACACTTTAACTGGAGAGTACAGTCCAGTACAGGGTACACACAGTCACCCCATTCAGGCTGTACCCCAACCTTGTGCCCCACAAGCGTGACCAGGATAAGCAGCTGGAAGACGGATGGATGGAAAGAGGAGATAAAATAAAATGATGCTTTATTTGCCATTTGCACAAGCATGAGTACAGTTGTTTTGGGATGCATTTTCCATCTTGCTGTCCTTTGAATCATGCATTAAGGGGCCCACTCAGGCCCCACTAGAGATGTGACTGTGACCAGGAGGGTGTGTAAAAAAAACAAAGTACGGTAGGTAAAAAACGTATTTTAGCACAGTGTAAATAACGTGTCATTAAAATCAAACTTTACTTGTGTTTTTGACAAAACTTGTTATACCAAGTTTTCTCTGTTCATATGGTGTTATTCTGTGAATATTAACTACAAAATTATGAAAAGAATCAGGGTATTTTCAAATAATATTAAATAATTAGGCAACACTTTACTTGAAGCAGTCTACATAAGGGTGACATGTAATGTCATTCGGTTTTTGGAACTGAATGACACATTATGACATGTGTATGACAACAGTCATAACCATCAATAATGTGTCATTAATGTGCATGACATGTGTCATGTCATTCTTATGA
>JABJVO010000001.1:27758929-27771273 GCA_026770805.1 Boulengeromyrus knoepffleri
TCTTCTTCTGCAATCCTTTACCTGGTTTGATGTGCATCATGAGTGGTCTCATTTTTGTGCTTGTCATTGATTTGAATAGTTCTTATTAGGTTTGTGTTTGGACAAAAGCCTCTGATGAATAAATGAATGCAAATAAAAACACACTCAACTTACAAATAGCAGAATTTTCTGAGGAAAAATACTGATACATCCTCGTGTACCCTGATTCTGGCCAACTCCAGATGGCTACCCAATAGCCTGCTTGACCTAGGGTTAACTGCAAAAACAAATTTTGAGCTGAGTCAAGTCAAAAACAAGCACAGTTCATTGAGTTTCATTATAGCAGTCAGCAGAATGGCTTCACATCTGTTACTCTTATAGTAGGTGTAATTTTTATTGAACTTTAGTCACTGCATTACAAGAACGAATCTGCAATTCTTTCCAAAATAGACATGAAATGTACTGTGATTTTAGGAAGACAGCAGACAACATCCAGCCACTCATCATCAACGGGGACTGTGTGGAGAAGGTCTTAGATTCCCTCTTCTTGAGAGTCACCATCAGGGAAGATCTGACCTGGGGAACACACATCGCTGAACTGGTGAAAAACACCCAAAAGAAACTTTACTTCCTGAGAGCTCTCAGGACGAACAGCATCCCTGAGAAACTGCTGGTGTCCTTCTACTGCTGCACAGTTGAAAGCATCCTAGCCTACTGTCTCTGTGCATGGTTCTCCAGCTGCACAGTGGCACAGAGGAAAGAGCTCCACATGGTCTTTCAGGCCCTTCAGGCAGACGTTTCAGATCCATAAAGACTAAAACTAACAGACTAAAAAACTGTTTCTATCCTTCAGCCATCACCATGCTAAATGCTGCTAAGCTGACAATCTGATCTAGTGTACCTTCATGTTTACAATTCACTCTCATGGTTACAACTAAGTTAGACTCACTGCTTAATTTTAATGCTACTATTTTCAAGTGCAATAGGCGAAACGTGCAATATCTTGAAACTATGGGATATGACTACTTTATGGTGCTGGTCTGTTTATTTATTGTTTGTCTGTTTATTTATTTGATGTTTCATTGTTTCTAATGTGTCTACTGTTCTGATGTGACACTGGAGAGGATGCACCTTTAAAAATTCATTTCTGTGGAAACAACAATGACAATAAAGCATCTGAATCTGAATCTGAGGTTGGGCACTGGTGTAGGGCGAGAATGCCTGGCTTGCATTATCATTTCATCTCAAAAGTGCTCAGTGGGACTGAGGTCAGGGCTGTCTGCAGGCCAGTTAAGTTCTTCAATACCAACCCCACCAAACCATGAATTTATGTTCTTTGTTATGCACAGGGGCACAGTCCTGCTGGATCAGGAAAGATCCTTTCCCAAACTGTTAAGCACACAATTGTCTAGAATGTCTCTGCATGCTGACCAATTAAGATTGCCCATCACAGAGATTAAGGGGCCTAGACCAGCCGCAAACCATTAGCCAGCCCCTAGCCAGCCCCCCAAACTTTAAATCTGCTACTACGCACTCAGTCACTCAGTGTTCTCTTGGCATCCACCAAAGCCACATTTGTGTCAGACTGCCACATAGTGAAGCATGATTCATCACTCCCGAGAATGTGTTTCCCCTGCTCCACAGTCCGGTGGTGATGTGCTTTACACCAGCTGAGGAACTGATTTTCTGCAACAGTAACATCCTATGATGGTGTTATGTTCAAAGTCAGCTATTCAGTATGACCCATTCTATTACCAGTGTTTGTCTATGGAGATTACATGCCTATGTGCCTCATATTAGGCACTTATAACGCACTTATTAGCAATGGGTATGGCTGAAACAACTGAACTCTATTTTGGTAACTTAATAATTGGTATGGGTGTCCACAACTATTGGCGATGTAGTGTATGCTGCCATTTTAATAG
Source organism: Boulengeromyrus knoepffleri (assembly GCA_026770805.1). Lineage (NCBI taxonomy): Eukaryota > Metazoa > Chordata > Actinopteri > Osteoglossiformes > Mormyridae > Boulengeromyrus > Boulengeromyrus knoepffleri. The sequence continues at coordinate 27,760,834 of JABJVO010000001.1, forward strand.
CTGACAAATACTCATTTTTCGGCATTCAGTCTAATATGATTTACATTTGTAGCTGCATTAGTAATTCCGCTTTTCACTTTTACAGTTTTTTTCCGGGGATGTTTCCGTTGTTTTGTCTGCGTCCTGTAGGTGGCAACAAACTCGAGTCCAGTTATATAGTGAACTGCGCATGCGCCTGCCTAAGAATGGGAAGATTGTCGCGCGGTTATGACGTCAGAAAATGCGGTATCCTGTCCGGCGTGACGGTTGGGTTGTGGATTATATACCTACCATAATTATAGCCCAAGAAGCAGTCATTGAATTTATTCTAGTTTATATCTAGTTTACATCTTTAAACTGAGTGATGTCTTGGGTGAAGAGTGTTTCAAGCAGTGGGGATGATGTGTTTGATGAAGAGGAAGATGATCTCAGTCTCCAAAATAAAGAGTGGAGGACTAATATGGAGAAGCGTGCGAAGGTACATTAGTAGCATGTTTTTCTGTCAGCTGGGACATCTTTGCTAAATTTGTAAATGTATAGCAATCGGCACAGGGTTCGTTTTTTTACGGTGTATCATCTTTTTAAATCTATTTTGTAATAAAATAACGTTTTCATCAGAGGATAATATTTGAACGGGCAGTTACGTTGTATGAATAAACATAGTTACATTTATAGACTGGTCCGAAGCGATCATGGAAAGTGATGGTGCTCACCTTGGGTTTTTCGTAAGGAAGGGTACCGAGATGGCGCGGACGCCGGTAAAGAGGCCTCCCTACAGCACGGGTTTAATGCCGGCTACAGGGAAGGAGCAGCGAAGATGGTCGCCATCGGACAGCTGAAAGGGATCCTGAGGTAAAAAACGTGAAAGACAGTACTGCCTTCGCAAATGTCTGTGCGTTCCTACAATATTTAGGTGAATTAATTTCCATATACTTGAATCTAGTTTTTTCCCTCAGTGTACTAAATGAGGTCCCGTCCGTGTACTACATTAAGAATCCTAGCAGCTAACATTCTTCTTTACAGAAGAATAGTGATACTTTATTAATATCCGTGGGGAGGTTCTCTTTTCGCTTACTCCATCTTGCTTTGTATGAGACACGCATACAGGTGAAAGCAAGCATGGGGGTTACAGCATAGGGTTTATAGCTTTAAATTTATGTCAGTATTCTGTATTTTGTGCAATATCCGCTGAATTGGCATACAACTATATTTACATCACTCGGCGCAATCTGTATGTATGTGTGTATATGTATGTATGAGTATTTTGGGTCTGTGCATTATGTGTAATTGTGTGCACTAATTTTATTATTTATTGTGTTTTTTACAGTATTTTTTGGTCTTTTGCTTTTCTATTGCTTTTTATTTACTAGCTGTTGCAACAGGTAAATTTCCCCAGTATGGGATCAATGAAGTCTTATCTATAAAGTCTTATCTAAATTTTATTATATATTCTTTTTTTTTTTTTGATATGTTAGTGTATTACATGTTTCCTTTTGAGCGCAATCGAGGAAGCAGGTGTGTAAAAATAAATAATTCACTACATGCATGTAAGGAGTACGTTTATTTGACAAAACCTAATTTTATGACCGGCTTTTGCATTCTTTAAAACAACTATGTGATCAAATGCAAAGGCTTAAACAGCCCCTTCATGCAGCTTGCACTGCTGTGCATTTATTCGCACATAAAGCATAGGGGGCGCTGTGTGGCTCAGTAGGTTAGGACACTGTGCCTGTAATCAGAAGGTCCCAGGTCATTGTTAGGCTCTTGAGCAACTGAGAAAGTCAGCACCTTACTTTCTCAAAAATGTACATTGCTTTGGATAAAAGCATCAGCCGTAAAAATAAAACCTAAGCATTATAGCCGATTCCATGTCCGCCTTTGTCTACATACCTACAGTGCCATGCAGTGCTGGTGTCAACAGCAGCATCTGAACTCTCCGTTGCTCAGGCAGCTCCTTCAGGACGTGGTGAAGTATGAGGAGGCAATGGTGAGGAAGATGGAGATGGAGATGGCCAAGCTCCATCCACAGGCCAATGTGAGGGATGTCACGGACCATATGGAGGACCTGGCTGTCCGGGGGGCTGACTGTGCATCTGAGGGAGGGGATTGTGCTATGGAGGACTGTTGCCAGGAGGAGGGTGCAGAGGAGGGAATCTTCTCCTCGCTATCTGTCTGTCGTAACCCCACGTGTGACACGTTCAGCCTGGAACAAAGGCTTGGGCAGCTAATGAAGACCTGCTTGGAACTGGTGGCTGAATTAGGGCTCCCTGAAGAACTGTCCCATCATATAAAGCAGTTGATGAGTACTTAGTTGTGTTGTGCTCATGCACATTTGTCTGCTAAGCAGATGTCTTTATCTGTGCCAGCTGCAGTCAAATTTTTTATTGGAGTCGTTTGTTATATTAACTATGTGAAATGTTAGTGAGCAGGACTGCAGACTGTCTGCATTGTAGGTCTTTGACTTTCACCACAATGGCAGGTGAGGGTGAGGGGATGGGTTTCGGAACACCGACATGTTTCACCCTTCAGTTTTTTAATTATTATTGTTATTATTATTATTATTATTATTATATAAAGCTGCTCCTGTGCTCATGGAGCCTTATTTTAATTGAGAGAGTATTATTTGCTGTAAAATACTGGTTTCACTAATGCTGTAAAAATAGCTGCCGCAATAAATAATTTTAATAATAATGAATTAATCTTTTTGAGAGGAAAAATTAGAATGTGTTCACATTCTGAATCTACACAAGTAAATGAGGTTTTGGATGTTTAGCTACATCAAAGGTGAACGCCCAAGCCACTATATTGCTTAGAAATCTCTTTGCTTTGACAATATGTTTTGTCCATAAGAAAATACACAGTGCTGAAAAGAAACCATGGGCGATTTCGGACCCCCCACAACTCAGACTATTATGATTCCTCATAAACTGTAATGTAGGATAGTGTGCTCTGTGTTCCAGAAACACTGATTAAATTAAACACTGTTAAATGTAGCCGATTTTGAGATATGTAACAAACTGCAGTTTTCTGACAGCTGGGGAAGCATGGTGATGCAGGACATAGCACTGTGCCCTCATGTTTTAAGCTACACTGTTCTGTACTGGACATACTATAAATGAATAATTAATCTCCAGCCTCTCAGTTCTGTCTGGAACTTGATTCTTCCTGTTGGCTGTCTTTTGGGTCCATTTGCCTTCCTTCTGGTACTTTCCTGAGGTGTCTCGTTTCTTGGTGTGCTTTCTGTCCCCTGGCTTTCCAGTTTGGCCTGCAGTCTCACTCTTCCCCATTCCTGCAGCTTCTGCATTCCTCGTCGTAATACTCAGCTTGTCTCTGATTACCTTTGAAAGCGTAGACTGCCCTCACCACACCTGGCTGCAGAGCAGTTTCTCACAGTGCTAGCAGTGCTCTTGTCATTTTGCTCAAACCTTTCTTTGCTGGTTTGGCATTGAAACTTTTATGTGGTGTGTTTCTATATTTCAGAATAACAAGGTAAGGATCAGACTGCCCATTTTCTTTACTCTATTAGTCAGAAGATTATGGTTTTTAGGCTCCAAGTCCCCTTGTGACCCTTGTGATGGATGGATGGATGGGCGGGCTATGCTTTGTCATTATTTTAATGATAGGCAGTTGATGATGTCACATGCTCAATGTCACTGTCTTTACTAAACTGTTTGAATTCCTGCAAGTAATACTGTGATCCGTTAGCACGGGGTCAGAAATGCCAGGATGCACCTTGTGACCTTTCAGCTTGTGAATAACAGTGATTGTTCGGGTGTCTGGGAGGTAATCACCTTCCGTGAACTTTGAGAAATATTCTACAGTAACAAGATTGTCTCTGTTATTGAATAAATCTGTTGGACCTTTTGCCCATGGCCTCAGAGGAATGTTGTGGGGACTCTGTCTCTTTCTGCTGCTTTGTATCAGCTCTGCGGACTTTCTTGTGTAGGTCTTTATGGCTTCATGGGTACCAAGCCAATACACATTCTCTGGCTCTCTAACAGTAACTTTGGCAAAATGTGATGAATAGCATAATTTCTGACTGCAGACTATCACTGCTCATTTACCTCTGAGTTTCACGCTATGCCGTACACTGAGCTCATCTTGGATTAAAAAAAAATAGTTTCACCCATTTGTTTACTTCTGTTTTTTTTTTTTTTATTCTCACCGGAGTGTTGTCTTTCTCTGTGTCTGCTGAGTGTGTCTGCAGCAAAGTGCCCTGGAATGTATGTGTATCGTATTTCTGTAATCTCAGAATCTCTCTCTCTTAATTGGTATGAGTGGTGTAGTTTCCTACAAGGGTTTGTGGTCAGACTGAACTTTCAGTGTTCTATCTTCATACTTCTATTATGGAGTTTTTTCCTAAACACTCTGCTGGGATCTGTGCACAGCCTCCTGCCGCCCAACGCAAACGCTGCTCTATCTGCCCAACCTTCCAGCCTCTCATCCTGCAGACGGCCATGGGGGACCTGGGGTACAAGGCAGGGGAACAACTTTGCTTTTCTCTGTCTTTGGTCTATAATTGAAACCAGCATAACATCTACCATGCTACCATTCTACCCTAATAATAATAATAATAATAATAATAATAGTAATGTGTTATGTTATGCTATTTAGTTGCAATACTGTAAAAACTGACCTATAATCTATATGATATATTAGTGTTGAAAATGGATGGATGGATAATCACAGTTAAGTGTTACAGAGATAAGATTAGATAGATAGATTAGATAGATAGATAGATAGATAGATAGATAGATAGGCGACTGAAAAAAGTAAGGAGACGTTTTTTGAAGTACTCCGTCGTTGACGCCATTTCCCTTGGGTGGTCATGCTGTCACGGACTGTCAGTAGTCCGATAGCACAGGTTTATGTGTCGGGGAATGTAGCCCATTTAGGCTTTTGCAGAACTAAGAATTAACAGGAAACTGCTGTGGACTGTGAAAGTGAATTTACATAGGCTGAACTTAAAAGTCTGCAAAACACAGTGATTATCTCATATAAGGTGAAGTGCAGCGTGTCCTTCCCTCCCTGGGGCGGAATTACAAACCCGTCGTTTCGCCGCGTCTGCTCGAAGTGAAAGTGAAACTACGCAGCGCGCAACTCGCCTCCCCGCGTCTCCTGGCGCCTTCCGCACCGATTTAAGGTAATTTAGTTCATGTCTGCGTTGATATTAACTTCGATCTGTGTACCTACTCAAATTCTGATTTATGCAGAAACTCAGTTGTTCACGCAGCCTCGACTTGCAGTTGTTTTGTTTAGGTTAATCTCAGAGGCATGTTGCTAAACGCTGTGTTTATTTCTGTCCGCGTTGTCTGGAGGAGGTTATCTCGTAATTTTTATTTGTATGTAACTATATAAATACGCCATACAATTCTGTACCCCCAACAGCGACCAAAATAATGCATATCGCATTGTTACGTATTGACGATTCTTGGTTCTTTTGCAAAAGAATGTATGTGCGGATAGTCAGATTTTACTGTCATGATTAGTACTCGATCGCAAGTGTAAAGTGTATTAGTACTTTTCTAATGATAGAACACGCGAGATGGTAATGGCTTTAAAAGTACTATATGACTGTATTATATATCTATATATCTATAATTGGTCTCGTAGAACACTCCCATATTTTCATTTTCTCTTAATATCTAAAGAACAACTCTTAAGGTGAATTAGCTTCAAGTTGCTCTTTTAATTAAGTTACTGCCTGTAAGCTGTCTCACTGTGTTAGCTGGTGTATGTGTGAGGGGCCTAGTGCAGACTTGAGCCTGACTGTAAACCGATTTGTTCCCCTTTTCCAGAATCCCAAGTAATATCTCTGGAGATGCATTTGACTCACTCCTTCCTTTCATGGATGTCTTTGGTGTGCTTACCCATGTAAAAAAAAGTGTAACGGAATAATAAAACGATCCAGTTTGAAATGGGGAGCTGCTGTGGTCACCAGTTACAGTGTAAAGGGTCTGCTGATGAAGGGAAGAGTTTGCTCAACGCTGCTGGGAACACAGACACAAACAGGAAGCAGACTAGTACTGAAAACAATAAAGAGGATGAACACAAGGATGCTGCATATGAAGAAAGGTGAATACATACATTGTGATTTTCTGATTTCCCTTTGGAAACCCTGTGGGAGATTTTTACCACTTTGCCTAAACAATGAAGCCTTTACATAGGCCCCTCATGCCAGTACTCTCTCACACGTCCTGGTACATGACTCACAGACAACAGTGGCCTGTGTTTTGGAAAGTGGAAGTTGTTTGTGGTTGTTTGCAAATTTATTTAAGTAATCATGGCATTTTGAAAGACATTTTGCCCACATATAAATATGGTACCAGGGTAAGGACTGGCACTTCCCCAGAAGTGTCATGACAGACACCTAGGATGTAGATTCTACGCAGAATGATAAATCAGCCTTTAAACTCGGCAGCCTGGCTCAGTGTCCTTAGCTACCATGATACTTACAGATTTGTGTTTTTAGAGGTAAACTTAATTAGTGCACATAGGATTTTGACATAACAGCCTTTATGCTTATTTTAACTCTTACTCTGCACCATGTTAAATATTTTTTAAAGATGTCTTACTTGGGAATATTTACAGTTCTTTTACAGTAGATACTCAAACCAGCTGAAAAGGTTTTCCTTGAAGATGACCCAGGCTGCTGTCGTATTTGTATTAACATAAGTTGTTCTATGAACTCGTTACTAGTTAGATGTCCGATTATTTAAGCTGTGCAACAGGGTACTTTTTCCACTTTCTTTTTTTTTTTTGCAGATCTAGGAGGAGTCAGATCTTTGTTTTCTTTTCAGTACCAACTTTTTGATTAGTTTGCTATTTCTCGTGCTTCAGTTTGTAGTTTTTCTTTGAAATATAGCAAGGTTAATTAAATAATTTACTAACAGAAGTTTGTTGCAGTTCTTGTTAATTACAGCTTTAGTACACTATGTTGTGGAAATGAGAAGACTTTATAAAATATTAATATTTTAAGTAATTGCTGATGTTGAGAGCAGTAGATGTGTTATTTTGGTTGTAAGAACATGTAATGTCAGTAATTTATGGAATTTAAATTTTTTTTTTGCCTTTGCAATATTCCAAATAATTGTCTCTCATGGTAGGAATCTCAAAATACCCAGCCAGCTGGACACGGCAACGAAGATAGAACGGTGCGGTGTTGAAGAAGACCCGAATGAGTCCTCTCCAGAAACAGACATCAGTTATACAGATGACCCTATTAATGAAAATCACACATGCAAGAACCAAAATGGAGATTCTGAGACAAGGAAAGGATGTGTTGAAAGCAAAGAATGCCCTATACCAGACCATATTAAGAACTTGGCCACAAGTGTAGATGCTTGTGTTCAACAGGCAGGAAATGCACCTCTCCAGGACCTTCTCCATGATCCTGCAAGTGTACATGGAGAAGCTCTGTTCCCAACAGGTACAGATGTCTGGTCACACAAGACTGGGCATGAATGTAAAGATGAGAGGTCCCCTACATCTGGGAGTGGACACTTGGAGACATCATTTCTCCTACTTGAAGTCCAACAGGACCTGAAGGATACTCAGGGAGAAGCAGGTCTTTGTGAAAATGTACCTCATCTAAATGTCACTCGTACTCCTGGTCATGATGCCCTCCTGCAAACTCACTCTGGGTAGGCCGATTGTTAGCTAGAGCTAATGACTATGTAGACTTGTAAATGTACCCATTCTACAGTATAAACTAAAAGAAACATATTTAATACATTTTCTAAAGGATCTAAAATCCCTATTGTCTGACAATTTATTTTGAATGAAAATTGCAGCCATCTAGCAAAATAGCCACTTGTTAGCTCTAGGATGGCGTCAACGATGCAAGAAAAATATACTAGAAAAAAGGCCTTATTTTTTGGTAACTTTTTTTTCAGGAATGCTCACATGATGGATCTGGGGGTCATTGCTCCTGTGACTGATGGAAAATCACAAGAAAGAGACAGCATTGGGCAGGACAGTTTGCTAGAACCTGCTGTGAAGTTGCTTAACGCGGTTACAAGTTCCGAGACCACCGGAGTAGATGAACAGAACTGTATAGTCAACTGCGTGAGTGAACTTCAGGCACCAAAACTCGAAGAACAGGTTGAAACCTGTGAGAGGTGAGTACAGAAAAGTCATTTTACTGCCTCACAAGTAGGTGGCGCCATAGACCACCAATGCTAGCATCTTTAAACCCAGATTGGGGGTGTACATACTTGTGGTTAAGTTGCTTAAGCTAACAGATAGAGGAACACAATGAAATGACAATGTAAAGGTCATGGGAATTAATTTGTTGACTTGGAAATTTTAGCCAGTTGTTGGTTGACCTTCTGACTTTGTTGTTTAAGTCTTTGTTGTTTAAGATTGTTAGATTTGTTGGGGTTGTGACCATAAATCTGGGTAGGAGGAGTGGAGACTCTCCAAGCTCAAAATCATAAATCAAATTTCCATCAGTACCACCATTACCAGTCCACCAATTCATTAGCCTGTATAAACTAGCTTTTTCACAGTTTTCATGGTGGTTTCAAAAGTCAAAGTCAAAGTGAACTTTATTGTCATCTCCGTTATATATAAGTATACAGAGAGACGAGACAACATAGCTCCAGTGTTACAGAGTATGCAGTGATGCAGTTAAAATGTATTCTACTGGGTTTGCTGGTCTTTCATTTCCCTTTAGGCATCTGTATACAGGTTTTACCTTTTGAAAGGCTGAGGTACTCAAGCTCCAATCGGATGTTGTGAATGACAAAATAGCTTGATGCCTTTTCATCACTGTTGGTGGCCTGCAAGTTGCCAGGGGTAATTTTCACAAGCACCAAAGGGACCGTATGCTTACTTTGGCCTGTTGGTTACCCCTATATTAAGGGACAGCATGTATACTGTAAAGATAAGTTCAGCAGAATGTTTTCAAAACATGACCCTGGCATATATATTGTTGATTTCCACGTTGACGCAATTCAGAAGAATGCAGAAGTCAACAGAAAATATGCGGTACACAGTGCAATGCAAAAGACTATAGTCTGCATGAGATAACATAGCTTTAGTCAATAAAAAATATGGTGTATACTCACCATAACATCCATTATGTTAAACACTATTGTTAAATTCTTTTTCACTTATTTCTGATAGTTACTCAGGTGAAGAAGACTTGAATCGGCCTGTGGATCTGCAAGAAGTGCCATCCCTGGATGACTTGGTGGCAGAGGAAGCTGAACAGCAGAAATCGAGATCAGAAGAGGGAATAGAGGAGGAAAAGGAAGAAGGGACTTCAGCTGAGGAGACCCAGGCCAGTGCGAGGGGGAAGGAGCAGAGCAGCCTGCCTGATGTCCAGGCTCAGGCTCCAGAAGAAGCCAAAGATGTAGACGCCGATCCATCTGCAGAGGTGATAGCAGAAACTCTAGCAGCAGAGAGTGAAGACATCAGGTACGATTTGATCAGTCGGAAAATGTGTGTATATAGAAACAAATAGTTTTGGCAACATTGTCTGACGTTATGATTGTGTACTCAGGTTAGACAGATAATTCGATACATAGAAGTCATGCACACCAAATGAGAGCTACAGCTGTAAGCTGTATAACTGGGAAATGGATAAAATATCATCTAGCTGCATGACATCCACGTTTGAGGAATTGATTATATTATGTAATGAAGGTGTGTTATAAGTGTCTTCCATAAGCAACAATTCAATCTGTCTTGATCATTGCAAGTTTATTAAAAGTGACAATCAGAATCTGTGCAACAACTTATCCATAGGTTAAATTTTTAAACCAAAAACTGTTTAGTATGTTTTGGTCTTTGGAATTCTCAGCATGAGGCCACAATGGATGGTTCCTGATGTTGTGTATTAAAATGCTTGCTGCATTTGTCATCTCAAAGATAACCCTGGGGTAGCCAAAATATATGATAAAGGTATGTTTGGCCTGACATCCATTAATTCATTGGTCATTGTGTGTTATGTTTGTTGACATTGTTCTGAGCAGTGAAGAGGACTTGTACCGAGGAGAAGATGAAATTATACAAGAGAATATTAAAAAGATGGAACTACAGAGTCAGGTGGCCTGTGAGTCATTCTTTTTTATTTCTGTTTGAAGCAATAAATGTTGCCTCAGTTAATTGTAATTAACACAGGCATTATTAATAATGGATTAAAACAAAGTGAAACAGTAGACTAGATAAATTGACCAGTCATGTTTTTGGTTGTAATATACAGCATTCATCATTCTGTGCCCTGTGAACATCTCCCGTCCTGCCTGCTTGTTATGCTCATTTTTTCCTCCATTTGTACAGCTACCATGTATCGTATTTCTATATTACTGCATTACCTATCATGATCTGAATACTTCATCAGATTATCTGTATATTTTCCAATGTTTATTACTTCCATGCTAAGTGATATACAGATTAAATGTATAGTATCATTATTATTATTATTATTATTATTATTATTATTATTATTATTAT
>JABJVO010000001.1:27771373-27796373 GCA_026770805.1 Boulengeromyrus knoepffleri
GCTAAGTGATATACAGATTAAATGTATAGTATCATTATTATTATTATTATTATTATTATTATTATTATTATTATTATAATCATCATCATCATCCTATGTTCACCTCAATTACTCATTGTTCAACATAGATCAGCATATCTTGGAATGTTATGAAACACCCTTTCGTTGCATTTTGTAAAGTAGTATTGTTCTTGGCCTGTGAATAATGAAATGTCTCATTTGAATTTAGCCCCAGAAGTACAAGACAAGTGCAGCGTGAAAGCTGAGGTCGACGTTCTCACGTACAGTCAGCGCGAATGGAAGGGCAACACAGCCAAATGTACCTTGATCAGAAAGGTAAGCCAAATAGCCTTAGCTGCAGATCCTCTTATTACAGATGTCAGTGTTTGGGGGGGGGCACACCAGTGACATCATCTTCATTCATGATCGTTCTGAAAGCTTCCATCAGAAATAAACTGATGCAAAACCTCAGAGGCTACAGTAACGTTTGACTGGTCTTCAGGGCTACGAGGTGGTGGCACAGAATTTTGGGAGCCTTCGCAGAGTCCGAGGAGATAATTACTGCGCCCTGAGAGCCACCCTCTTCCAAGTCCTCACCCAGATTGAAGAGCTTCCTGCCTGGATTCAGGAGGAAGACCTCACTCTGGTAGGTGCCAGTCATCATAGCACTGCCAAGTGAATTAACTGTGAATGGTATGTAGCTTGGCAGGGTAGGGACCTGTATTCATGTCCTTGGGTTATGAGGTCAGATCCCATCATATCAGCATTGGGCCCTTGAGCAAGGCCCTTAACCCCATTTGCTGCAGGGACTGGCTGACTCTGCTCTCTGATCCTTACTTGTATGTTGCTTTGGACAAAAGCACATGGTAAAATGAATGTAAAATTCAACCAGTAAATCAATAGCTAGAATAAAAAGACGCCGCTGTTATCTTTTTGTATGTTTATTCCTATTTCATTTCAAATCTCCTTTGTAAAGGCTGAGGTCCTAGAACTTGCATGATTTGTCAAGACTGACATGGGTCTGATCAGTGTTACCTGTGTAAGATGTAGGGGAATAGATTTTACCTCATCCGTTTGACCTTCTATCTGCTTCTGTTAGGTATAAGTGGTTTATTTTGCATTCAATTATTTACTTCTTTTAAAGTGTGCTTTAGACCTTTAGACAATGAATACAATTGTTTCATTGTGGCTTGTTTCCGTAAAGCCAGTATCTGCTCTGTTTTTATTAGTTTGCCTTTCTGTTACCAGCACATTCCCACCACAACCTGAGAACATGTCTTGGCTAGAAGCTGCATGTTTCTGTATTCACCCGTTACACTTCCTGTTAGCATCTCGGTTATAAAGGAAACCACAAAGCTACCATTGTCATTAGTGCTGTCAGTAAACAATGGCTGCTTTTGTTTTGAGGCACTGCTGAATGAGCCCACTGTACTGCTGTCCCCCAGGCTAATCAGCTTTCCATAATCGCCTTGGCCTCATGCGTGCTGCCACTGGACTCTCACTGCGGCTTTTAGGTTTCCGGTGACGTGGACGAGGTGACGAGGGAAGATGGGCTGTGTCCTGGAGGCTGTGTGTAGCTCAGCAGGTCTGGGGTCTGTGCCCATGTCCAGAAGGTCATGGGTTTGTATCCCTTGGCTGGGAGAGTAACTATGACACCATTAGTTCTTTGAGCAGGGTTCGTAACCCCAAATGCCAAAAAAAAGAGCTGAACCTACACTCAGACCCCACGCTTTCCTGGCCTGTGTATCTGGACAAAAGCATCTAATAAATAATACATGTAAACTAAACATTGTTTTTCTCAGTTTCAAAGAGATTATACATGCTTAGACTTAAGCAAAGTATGAAGGGAGTGACAATTTAGTGGTTCCTAAGTCAATTCTAATATACAATTCTAAGACAATTTCATTTGAGTGTCTGACAGAAATTAAGCAGGGTGCCACGGGTCTAACAATTCTGAGAGAGCATCAGGCATGATGGACATTGCAGAAAATAATTTATTGGATTTGTTTTTCGTTCTTCATGATTTGCTCTCCGGCCCAGTAAATACACCTTCCAAAGAAGCAACAATTTTCAGTATATTTTGGGTTATCTTCCTGCAACGTCTGGTGGATTTTTAGGGTTTGTTTTTGCTCTCTCAGCTGCCAGAGAAGATGCTAGCAGAGAAGGAGCTGGTCGGATCGTGGCGGTTTCCACTGCAGTGCCGTGCGACCGAAGCACTCAGCACCACAGAGCAGCTGACACATGCCCTGAAGCTTCTCAGGAACACGGTATTGCGATGTCGCTGTCAGCCTTTGGCTTGCAGTCCACATCACTCGTTTTCCAAAAGTACTAACAGTCATGACTGTGATGAGTTTATGAGAATGATCCAAATGCTCCCCTTTGTCTTATTTCTACATTAATTTAAGGATTCAGTGTGTAAATATTTATGATTTCAGGTGTTAATATTAGGTGTGATTAATTGCAATTAAAGAAAGTTGTGCGATTATTTGGTTGATATTTTTTTCCCCCTTTAAAGTAGTTTTTAATCAATTCACTGTTCCCTCAAGTCAGTGGGCCAGACAGCTGAACTGAATGAGCTGTGGAAAATTGGATGGATGGGAGGGAGAGGTCTCCTTGAGTCTGACTTTAGGCCTTGAACCCAAGATCATGATATAAACCGTGTTAGTCAAATATAATTATCAATGGTAAAAATTATAATTGATCCACTATTGACTGATCTCCAAATATTTTAGTATATGTAACCCATAAAGTTAATATCATACTCAAATAAAAATAACAAATAGGCAATACATAACATGTTTATTGAATCTGTATACAGTAGCATGTACAATATTCTTAACAATGTTTATTAATTAGGAAAAAATTTGTCAAGGGTCATTTAAACACTTTCTTCTTTTCAGTATAGATTCTGCGATAATAAGCAATCTGATTCTCTATACCACGACAAACAAGCAAGCTTTGCTTAAGATCTGGATCCATATCCGTTATTTCGTGTTCCATTGATTCTAAATAACTAAATATTCTGTTACGTTTTCCGCTAAGTGCTTTGGCTGTGATATTATTGGTGCTAATGGAAATTCACTTTTGATTACAATCTTCCATCTTAGTCATTATTGCAGTCTGATTATGCGTACATTGCATACTTAGAGATGTAACTTTGCTCACAGCAGCTTTTGGCAAAATAGTCCATACTGACAACTCACTAAAGCCTAGCTCTGTTCCAGTCTTACTTTTACTCTCGCCATGTTTAAACCTTTTAATTATGTCAAGTTTAATATCTAAAGTAATCACTTTTTTTCACTCGCTATTGTGGCATCACTCAATCTCAGATATAGTTAAGTGGACAAATATTTTTTAAGTTTAAAGAAAACAGTTGGTTTGCAATAGACTTAATAAACACGATGCGCTTTCAATGCATTTACTGTGTGTTGACCAAAGAGGTTGTTATCGCCTCCTCCTCATATTATGTAATTGTTACGTATCACTGTGTCTGTACATTAGAGTATCACCTTCATTTCCTTGGTAACGTCCTGCAAGTCTGTGTCTCCTGGGTCACGTGTCCTCGGCGCGGTGTGCAGTTCCAGGAGGCAGCGCAGGTGGGTGACGCTGAGGAGAGGCAGAAGATCTGCGAGCAGGTCTTCCAGGGCGGCGAGGAGGAGTATGGGCTGCTGGAGGCGCTGAAGCTGCTGATGCTGCGGGCAGCGGTGGAGCTGCATGCTAGCATGCAGCGCGGCGACGACGTGCCCGTCTTCTGCTGGCTGCTCTTCGCACGCGACACCTCCGGGAACCCAAGCACGTTCCTCGCCAACCACCTGAGCCACGTGGGTTCCACTGGGGGTCTGGAACAGGTGAGCTCTACAGCGCCCTCATCTGTAGGCCACTAAAGTTTCAGGCCCAGAGAGTAAAAGTCCAGCCCGGGATTTTGTTTCAACCAATCTGTTGAGTACTCTGTGACTGTGACTCTTTATGCTGGTTGGTTGAAACAAAATCCCAGCCTGGACTTTTACTCTCTGGACTTGAACGACCCAACTCTGTTGATTACTGACCTAATGCATTTTCTTTAAGTTTTAAAACTTTTTACTCCATTAGTTGAGATGCGCTGCTGTTCTCTCATTCATTTTCAGATTTATTTACAGGACTATAACACACTGATTATACATCTAGCTGGATGATTACACACCATAAACCTCTTTCCTTTATCCTGCTGGTGCAGTTGTTCTTCAGGGGGCTTCACTCCAGCCACCTTCTATAAGGAAGCTGCGAGTCAGGCTACACTAAGCTCATCGGTTCCATGTACGACACTGTCAATTTATCAGAAGTTATGTAAAGTGCATTTCTGCTGGATCTTCTGCCATACAGCATTAGATGTGCTCTGTATGTCTTGTGACTCACTCTCAGATAACTGAACTGTTTTTATATCGTCTGTATATCTATCTATTGTTTTTTTAACTGCTAACACAATCATTAATGATGCATTGCACACTTTGGTGAAACGGTATGGTTGGGAAAACACCAAATCACCAAATAATGCATCTTTATGATAATCTTTTAATTTCTCGAGAAGGGTAGGCCAGTGGTTTATCTTGTCATAATGGTCTCTCCAGAAGCTAACCAGCAAAAAAAAATCCCCTTGATGATTAATGCATATGAAAACACGGTCTGCTAACTGTCAATAAGCCTCCCCATGGAAAATCCCATCTTTGTTGACTGAGATTTATGACTGTGCCAGGAACCCAATTCAGTTGGTTAAACGCTTAAGTTTGCTGGATTTTAAAAGGTACTTATCAGTATGGCATCTGGGCTTGTGGTCATACTGTAATCAGTCATAATAACAGAAATAACCAACAGCCTGCATGGTCTAATCAGGCCGTGATATTAAAAAAAACAATTTAGCAGACCTCAGAATTAGCTGACAATGGAAGAGAAGAGAAAACAATTATCAAAAATTTATGAAAGTAAAAGTGAAGCAGCCCGATGTAGATGACAAAATTGTTAAACACATCTATTTTATTTCTGTTATGTATATCTCTAGGGATTCTAGCAATTATATTCAAATTTTCAGTCTTCAGGTTTTGTTACATTTTCCACTGGGGATTTTTTTTTCTTTTTTTTTTAGTTTTACATGGCAATGGGCAGAAGCAAAGGGAGAATCTAGTCAGTGCATATGTATGTATTGAGTCATAACAAGCGTAGAATTTAGTTACAAGACCCTACATTATAAACATCATAGACATGTTATAAACACTATCAAATACATCTTAACACTGCTCATATCCTCATGATACATCAAAAATCATTGCATCCTGCCTTGTTAAAGGGCCACCCATTTGCAATTACAGCACATATCCTGGGTACAACCTGGGTACAAGCCGTCAATAGAACCTTTGGGCCTGTTGACCAAAAAAAAAGAAAAGAAAACAAAAACACGCTCATTGGCTGCTGGGAAAACGAATCACAAAAACTGTTCAGTGCATATAGAACTGGTGAGGAAACAAAAGAGCTTTTTCCTGCCGTAGGTGGAGATGTTTCTGCTGGGGTACACCCTGCAAAGGACCATCCAAGTGTACCGTCTCTATAAAGTGGACACAGAAGAGTTTCTGACCTACTACCCTGACGACCACAAAGGCGACTGGCCCTGTGTGTGTCTTGTCACTGAGGATGATCGTCACTACAATGTTCCCGTGAACAAACTGGCAGAACCCAAAATCCCAGAAGCCCACGTAACATCCTGATTTGAGCGAGGCAGCCCCACAGAGGACCAAGCTCTGAAGGAAAGCTGACACTTACCATCATCTGCTCAAAATATCATTCTCAAGCAAGTACCCATCATAGAATGCATAAGTGCTATTGTTTTCTGCACCAATGAGGCAGAGGTCACACCAGCTTCCTTTAGCTTGTTTATCCAAAGCATCAGAAACGTAATTTATTTTTCCAAGACAGAAATGCAAGTCTTTGAACTGACATCTATGGCAGATGACTGCAAAAATATCAAAGATGATTACAGGGGGAGTCCAATGATGATTTTCTCAATTAATTCACTCAAACTAGCAGTAGCCAGCCTCCAAATTTTACGTTTAACTTGTATAAGAAACAGCCGTACAGTATATTGAAATTAAACTACTGTTGTACTCCATAGAAAATGTACATGGAAGAGAATCTACAGTTAAATCTGACAAATTAACACCAATATGCCTATTTTGCCCCCCGTTTGTGTTGTTTATGTGAAATTACAGCAATTCAGCCTCTGCTTTTTTCTTATACTCTTCCACATCTCAGGCTGTCCAGATTAAAAATTGCCAGCAACAACCTATAAAGAGTAATGAAGCTGCCCCACCGTTAGCTCAAGGCAGACAAACTATATAACGGCAAATATATATTTTTATAACTTTTCAGTTTTGGGTTTTCAGTGTAATGAATACACATTGGCTTCCACAATAAATATAGACAAACATTTATTAACTAAACATTGTTCTGATATGTGTTTGAACTGGGGTGTACCTGTCTCATTACTGAAATAAAATATTTATTTTTGTGCTTTGTATGTGATAGTGATTATATAATATATTAACCTTCTGAAAATAAGACATAAGCACACATGATGATTTGGTTCCAGTATTTCAACATAAGTCTGGGAGTTTGGTGATATTTTCCAACCCACAAGGATGTTCAGACTAATAACATTAACATTAATAATAAATACAACAGAAGCACAGTTTATGAATGCTTGTACATGCTGAACTCATGAATCTTTGCTGGCATAAAAGAAACTGTAAATTAGCATGCGAGTCATGGAGACATGACTCATCTCAAGCTCAGTTCCCAGACGGAAAGGAAAACCTGTTGTGAACAGACATTTAAGCTTGATTTTCCAAGCTATCACAATCAGGCCTCACAAATACTATGTATCACCCATACAAAATAAACCAGAAACAGTGTATTCGCACAATGAAATGAAGTGGAAAAGAAACCCTTAAATGTCATCAAAGCACCAACTCAGCAGTCAAATGCAATTAAAACAATTGTTTCCATTTCACACTCAGCACAATATAATGACCTTTTTTTAAAATCTACTCTTAGTGTGACGAAAGCCGAAATGTTTAATGGGGAAGAAAAGAGTTCCGCAGCTTAATGACAAACACAAAGCCCAAATCTTTCAATGAAGACCCCCCAGTCCATTTCTTCTTCGTCTCCCCATACATTCAACAAAAAGCCACAGAATTCACCAAGAAATCACGGCCGACACACGTGTTACACGTTTCAAACCGTTTGTCGAACGTGGGACAGCAGCACGAAGGAGGGGAATTTTTGACATTGCGGTTGTGGACGCAGAATGTTGCTCTACTACAAGCCTGTCCACTGCCGGTACCCACAAGGTGGGTCATCTTGGCATATGGAAGACCTGCGCTGGGTGAGCCAGAGGGATGTTTGGGGCTGGCGAGCCACTCAAAGCCATCTCGGTAAGCAGAAGGACACCCCAGCCTTCCCATCACCTTCCACCTCCGTGCTGTAGCTCCTCATTCGTCCTCCTCTTCCCTTATTTCCACAATGTCCTCCATCTGTCTCCAAGATCCCACTTCGTTCATAGGAGGCAAGTTCTCGCCCTCTGCTGCCATATCGTCATCCGTTTCTTTGTTTTTCTTCTAAAAAAAAAAAGATGCCAGAGTGGTTAACCAGCTCCTTCAATGTCCAAACGTACTGAATTGATGGAAGTGATTTTAGTAGACTTGATAAATTCATTTGGAATCTCAGCTATAGTTGGTCATTACTGGTCCTGGGAATATCTTGTCCAAATAATGCTTTTTGTTAATCACTTAATCACTGTGTTCAATGTGTAATTCCTTTCCTGTCCTCTGCATAAGCTTTCAATATAGAAAAATATATGTGACAAGTGAGAGTCTGTTTCGATTTGAGTCGATATAAGAGTTGGCATAGGTGGTCGGGACAGGGAACATCGTATGGACAAACGTGCTTGTGCAATATGTTTTGATTAGAAAAAAAATACTATGTCTGTGGTAAAAAAAAAACCACTTTAATCTAAATGTCAAAATTTCAATATCAAAATTCGCCATAGTTTTGAACCCCTGGATCAGAGTGTGTCTTGAGGGCCCAGACCCAAGATAAGCCTGAGGCATTATATCCCCCAGCTGGCTTGGGAACACTGGGAGACCCTCCCTGAATTAGCTATAGTCTATGGCCTTGGATAGATAGATCTGTTATGTCTACTAGATATGCTCTCACTGTGATGCTAGCCAGGAAAAGATGGACGAGGGGGACTTTTGTACGGAATATGTTGCCGTTAAATTATGATATTGTGTCAGTCAAAGTGTGTTAGCTTAGCCTTTTCAAAATCTCTTTTACAACAGTTGTTTGCCATATACACTTTTACAAAATAAACATTTTTTACAAATCAACATTTTCAACATTAATTGCATTAAAAGGATATTCAAGTAATAATGTTATCATGCTGACATTGACAGAACCTTTTGTTAAAACATGGAAACATTCCATTAACATTACAGTAAGAATATTCTCTGCACACTGAGATGACCATCACACAACGTTGGCTAAAATTCTGGGAATGTTCCCTGTCAGTTGGGTACTAGCTTACCATGTTTAGCTAGTCAATACCTCATAAAATCAGGATCCTGATCAAATATAATCTTACTACCCATATAAATAGCTTTAAACATTTTCTTTGACAGTCTTTCATACAGTACTGTACATTGCTTAGAACAGGGCTATTCAAATCACGGTCCTCAAGGTCCGAGCACTGCTGATTTTACAGCCTTCCTTTACCTGTGAACCAGATATGAAGCCTCTGTCCAATCAGAATCAGTAATTATTAAACTACCTACTTCGGAGAACTGAAAACAAGGCCTGGATCTAGAATCGAGGGCCAGATTTGAAGAGCCCTGGCTTAGAATAAACACTGCTAAATCAATATGCTAACATTAGCTAAATAAGTGTAAATGTGAACAGCTGGGTTAAATGTAGTATTGTGCTACGTTCCACTTGCTATTCCATGTGTTCTGTTGTCAGCCTCCTCATACCGATGCGGCCGGTTGCTTCTCACCTGCTTCTGGTAGACATAACAAGCTGCCACCGCAACCATCGTGGACTCGCCCAAGAAGCCAGCGAGCAGAGAGCCCACTCCCAGCGTGGCCCCATGCACCCTACAACGCAGAGCAGCCCCCTTCAGTGCCCTACACTCTACCTTCAGGAAGGCATCCAATGTTCCAGCGGTATCCTGCAATATTACATCACTATCCTATTAGTAAATTGACAAATTCCTCCTTGTTTATAACACGTTTCATGGCAGCCATGTGGGGCATGGAACACAGATGTTTGTGCTCATGTATCTTTATATGGTGAGATGACAGTGAAGAATCTTGAATCCTGACAGCTTAACATAGGTAACCCATTACAGCTATGGTTAACTATTCTGCATATTTCATCAAGTGTTTGAATAAAGACCAACTTGAATTTAATTTTCTATCCATGATGATTTGAACAGATTTACAGGCGAACCTTAGACTGTCCCACTACCCAGTGCATCTTGGGAATCGGCCTGAGGCTCACCACCATCCTGTATGGATAAGCACTTATGGATGGATGGAGATATGGGTGACATGGAAACACTGTGCTTCCTGAAAACTTCCGTTTGTGCAACAGCCAGATCACTGCACAGTTTTGTTAAATTCTGATTTAGTCCTTAATACATCATATACCTATTTACCCACAGAAGAATAAATCACATTTACTTCCTAAAATAACAATTAGCCAGAAACACTCTGCTATACCCTGCTCCACTCACAACACACCATTGAACTGAATCTAAGACATCCTATACCTTCTATAGTGTTTGCATTTTATGTACATTGTCTATCTGTAAATATGATGTCTTCTATATTGTATTTAATCTGTACTGTTTTGTTTTATTGTGTTGTAATGAACCGGAGAGACACCAACTGCTGGAAACAAATTCCTTGTGTGTGCCACACGCACACTTGGCCAATAAACCTGATTCTGATTGTGAAACACACCACTCTCAATGAAATACATCTATTTCTTCATCACCACAGAATTCCCAAGATCTTTCATAATGTCACAGGTTCATTGCTACCACAGGAACGTTCATATCTATTATTTAAGCAGCTGTGAATAATTCAGCTTAATGGCATTTAACAGCTCCAACATCATGACTACCAGCATTCCAACAGCTATGGGGAAGTTCTGCTACTGCCCTTTAAATATGTTTATTAACCCAGTTCATTAACAAGAGACCAAACCTAATGATGTTAATCAGACAATAGGGCACTGTGTTCATGCAACAAGCAGGATCAAATGCAGACTTCTGCTTTCAGAAGCAAGCTGAGATTGAATTATTTATAAAAGAAAAATGAATACTATGACTGCAGTAAAATTTAATGTCACATTTATACATACATTTAAAAATATTTTTCGTTTTTAATGTCCTGGTAGCACATTTTACTATAGTAGTAGGTTCCATGATTTTATTTCTCTCATAAGTGCAGAACCCATTCCTAGCTTTTTGGGTTGGACATAGGGCTAAGATATGGGCTAAGGTTCTGCATGACTTTAAATGACAGGATACAGGACAGTTTTATTAATTTAAATACAAATGTATTACACTTCACTATAGTCGGATTATGCAGGAAATTCATCTAATTCAGCATAAGATAAGGGTTGTGCAGTTTAATTATATAAAGTATAGTGCTTGTAATTTTTATTGAAGTGTTCTATGTTCTGATGTGTATTTAGGGGCGGGGCCACAGGGACACTGGCCCCAGCTGAAAGCTGATTGGCCCTTGGAATGTTCCCCCTCAGATGTCATAAAGTCACCAGCTTAACCTCATAGGCCTGAATGGGATTCCCTCAAATTGGTCAGCTGGAGGGGGAGGGGGGGCACAGGCGTCGGCATGGAAACGTACCCCAGGTAGGGCAGCACGATGAGGCTGGTGATGAGCACGACAATGCGCAGCACCGAGCTGGGTGCCAGCACCGACGTTTTCTTCAGCGTCATGAGCCAGCCGGTGAGATGGGCCCTCACGGTCACTGCATGGGCACAGAGGACCGGCCAGGTTAAAGTGCGGCCCAGTCACATCATGCCAGCACAGCCGAATACAGGCAGCGGGTTAGGACAGATTAGAGCAGGGAGATCCAGGTTGGGGCCAGCAGACTGTAGAATACTGTGAGTAAAATTTATGCAAGGTCTTTCACATGTTTCCACCAGTGTGGGACAGACTACTGACAGACAATAAACATGGAAAGACTTTTACGTAACGCAGCTTGAGATCTTGAGACAACTTTTACTTAAACACTCCCAATCCTTATATACATGACATTTATTTATAACAGACTCCTTTATTTTAATATCTATGGCTTGTCAAAATTATTGTCAATAAAAGCTGAATGGTTGATCACTAAGTATCTTTACCCAATCTCATATATGACCAATGACTAAATAATGTCAGTCAAAAAGAACATATGAAGTCGCCATTATACATAGAAGTGATACAATTATCTGTTATATGGCTTCCATGGCTAAAAGGTCCCATTTTGCCATGCCACACCCTCCCAAATAGGGGTGGCAGGATCATACCAGGCAGAGGGAAGAAGGAAAAGATCCTCAAGGGGGCGACGCAGAGCTCAGCAAATGCGAAGTCCACTTCGATGATGTCCACCAGGATCTTCTCAGAGACGTGAGGAGTCCAAAACACCACAAAGCACAGCTTGGAACATACAAAACAGGTCATCACAAACCTTGTCACAGGAAAACTCTCTCAATAGGAACTGATAGACTATGGTAGGCATTAAAAGCCCCGCCAGCTACCAGAGACAGAATCAAATGCTTTCCAAGACTGCAGAATTGAACAGCACACAAGAGGGACACGAACTTGAATTAGCACAGTTACTCGGGCATAAACGATAACACCGAGGTTAATAGGCTACAGTTCATGTACCCTGTCAAGCGTCTTGATTAACTCAAGGACTTTGGCTAACCGAATCCTGCTGCTCCGTAGTATCTGCCATCAGAAATAAATGTCAGGTTCTGAAGTTTATAGGTTACCAGAGGAAAAAAAAGTTTAAGTAATAGTTTATTATGCTAACACAATCCGGGCTGTGAATATAACGTTCTCTTGTTCTCCTGCTTGGCCGTATTGTTAAGAGAAAATTACTCTTAAAGGAAGGAGAGAAACTGGACAAAAGAGGATATTTAAGACCAGAAGGACATCAGCAGGCCAGTTAAAAATGTGCCTGAGCTGCATGTGTGGTTGGCAGATGACCCAGCTGTTTGGTTATATAACACCGTACACGGTGTACACTGTACATCTCAGTGTATTTTTCCTTTTTGTCTTCTGTAACCGGCTTCAAGAATCGGCCCTTTTCAAAAAAAAAACAACAGTTATCTCTACCACCTTGGAAATGTCCATATATGGAACACTGGAAACCAGATGCGGTCCACTAGCCACGAAAAGCGGGAAAATATTCCAACATACAATCAAAGTTCAGATGACCAGAGGACTTTGCACGTCTGCGGGATTGTGTGTGACTAACCTAGAGCACGATTTATTTGGTCTATTTGCATAAAAGAGGGCCGATAAGCAATGTTACACTAAATATTCAGCCAAGCAACAAACTTTTACGAAGGCAAAGACATTATATGTAGGTACGAATCTCATTACTGCTCATTTATCTAAAGAAATATAGCAATTTTTTCTTTGAGTTTTAGCTACTTTATTTAGACTGGTAATAGATGATTTGTTTTACATTTCGATTACAAAGCCAGTGAAAGTTAAACTTAGTGCCTCCACTTTATTATTCCTTTGGCAAATAGGGCTTTTACATTATTATTTGTGAATAATCTTCTCATTATTTTTTTCAAATGGTAGAAAAAAAAATATTATGCTATGCTAAAGGCTAAAGGCATGCTAAGACAAGGAAATCCCTATAGCAGTTAGCATTGGGGGTCACTGCTCCAGAGATGCAGTGTGGAATCAATGGAGTTCACTGCACTGCCTGCGCGAGTGTGTGTATTTATGTGTATTAAAACAAACAGTAATTTCTTTGGTTGCGTTGAAATGTAATGCCAGTCATTCTGCAGCTCATCACATGGGCATACCCAAAAACAGGATGCCCGGCTGGTTTGCTCTGGCACTGACTTACACTGACTCTGCGTAAATAAATCACGACGGTCTTTGTGCATTTTCATTGCCCACGAAGGCTTCCAGTTTGTCCTGCTGCATGCACAGATTTCTATTAGTAACATAGAGTTTGGAGAGATTATCAGTTTTAAGGTGGTAATGGAATCTGTGTCTACAATGAAGTCAGCCATTTACCTTTTATCATAAGGACCTTTTCCAGTCTAAAAATGCCAAGCTGATAATAATTTAACTACTGGGACACCCACATATTTCCTGCCCGCTGCAAGAATTCTGTCATCAAGCTACCAGTCTTCTGGGTTTGTCTGTGACGTGAACCTGTGTTGAAGTGTTTTTCCTTCATTGCGATTAGCTGCACTTTCACACATAATAACACGAGTGGAACCCACGTCCAGAGACTTTCACTGCAGCGCGTGTGTGCTAGAAAAGAAGCTGTTTGCTTTTTCCTTTCCGCTGGGACTCCGTTTGTTACTCTGATGACGGAGCAGCAGCAGCAGAGGTGGTGAAGCGAGGTCCTGGCGGGGTACAGTCGGCTGCGACTGACAGCGAGCGGTAATCTCACCAGCTCAGAGTTTAGGACTCAATTCCCTCTCTGCTACGCCGCAGAGATTGTGGATGCAAGGTCACTAAATTCCAGGCTGCAGGTGCAAAACACTCCAAATGTTTATATTTAACTGCACCTTAACTGTATTAACTGTGTCTTGTATTACAATTACGGCACCTTGTATGGGTTACAATACCACAATGAACACATACACTACCAATGACATTTTTCTTGGGCAATATCAGTATTATGCAGCATCTGCACTGTCATAGCTCAGCTATTTCGTGTATTTATTGTACATCCCACACATAGATTAATAGGTTTATTATGTTATGTCTTGTGTGATGTCTTGGATGAATGCATACTTTACTTGTTCTCCTGTCCCCGTTTTACATCATCTACCAAGACCAGTTCCAATACTCAAGAACAGAAGTACAGAGGACGGTAAAAGTCCCCATATGTCAGTCATGCTCCACCTCAAATATCAAGGGTCCACTGGCTGCATCCCCACCAAACGAGACCAATCCCCTGATTCAATGCAAGTTCTTTCTTGGACGGCAAGTTAGCAAGACACGTCTTGCCAAGACCACAAGTACAGTACGATCTTTGTTTTCGCAGTATTGAGATTCACTTATTATGTCAAACAGGTAATTTTGTTTTATTAATACTTAATAATACTTCTATTTTAATCACAAAGAGTCACTGTCCTATACCTGTTTAATTTGTAACGAATAATGCACTGTTTGGTGCAAAAATTCTTTCTTTCTTTCTCTTTCTTACTTTCTATCTATCTATCTATCTATCTATCTATCTATCTATCTATCACCTAAATGTGTCAAGATTGAGATCATCCTTTCCTTCAGCCACCTTCCATGACTTAGCGATGTTGATCATAATATCCCGGTATGTCAATGTTCTTTAGAGGCACCAGCCATCCCTACCTGTAGGTTATACAGCTGCATCACTGACACAAACTAGCGTAGGGTAGGGATGCTCATTTCCATTAATTTTCCCAACCGACAACCGCCGTTTGTTATCCGAACATTAATCGTTAACTGATCAGATTAGAATATTAAATTATAATTGAATCCAAATAGAACTGAGGAGTGTCTGATTAAATATGCGAACGTTTTTTTCAGTTTTATTTTAACATGTGCGAACAACAGCACACAGAACATATCAAGAACAGAATCTGGATTCACACATCGTCAAATTTTCATGCACCTGCAGCGTTTCCGACAACAGAGAAAAACAAATTAATATAAATAAAAAGAATACGTACTTCTTTTCGCTCGCTTCATTTTGCTTGCCCGGCAAAATACGTCTGACAGCACGTGTGGTTGCACGTAATAACGCCCCATGAGTTAACAAATAGCGTATGTGTAGCATATTTACGACGCAAAACTTTATACTAATACTACTACTAATAATAATAACAATTAAAAATATATATATAAAAACATTTTAAACCGTTTAACTGATAGTAATAATCGGTCAAAATTCATTCTTTCGGTTAACGGTTAAACGGTCAATATGAGCATCCCTACCGTAGGCCATTACATTTTCCACATTATTGCTCCCTGAGATTTACTAGACGATGTGTGTACTTGTTAGTAGACTCCCCAAACCAGAAAAGAGGAATGGGATGCGTACAGATGTGCACAGCCTGGCACTTCTGATGGATGACGTTGTTGAGCCGGAACAGCTTCCAGTCCAGGAGTCAGTTCTCCTTTAATCTTATCAGTTCACCGTTTAAGTGTCCATAGAACAGGATCAAGAACTGCAGTCTCTTAAACAGTGACCTGTGCTACTATCAAAGGTAGTCGTGCAGCACCCTGACATGGGATTCCCCTACACTGCTCTTACCGTCACGGAAATCGCCAGGCAGACGAAAGTGAACTTCTTGATGTGTGACTTGGTTACCATGGTGCTGCTGCTGGTCATCTTGTTACTGGGATTGTTCTGGGCCAAAGACAAAGCACATAATTAAGCCAAAGCATGTAACAATGCTGATTATTAATTTAAAATCACTGAAATTATTTCATGTTTCCGTACATAAGTCAAAAATACAATTTGTCACTGCAAAATATTTCATTAAGCTCCTATCTCTTAATCCTGGCCCAACATGAGACATGAAGTTAATCCATGCACAGAATTAAACCTCTGCTTAAATCCTCCTTTAAAACTGAGGCAAACGTGAAGTACTTTTATACTTTGACCATTGAAGTTCAGCGTACCATGATGCCTCATACTATTTATGGCATAACATCACACCCCTGGTTCCTCACCTTGTCAAAGGCTGGATAAACCGCCCGCAATTCCGTCAACCAGCCATAGGGCATGTGACCCACTGGGTATGTGGCCGTTAACACAGCGACAGCCTAAAAAAAAACACACACACACACACACGTTATTTCACAGTGACTTGTGGAAGATGCATAATACTTGTTGTGCTTTCTGAAATGCTTTACCTACTCAGGGTTACATGGGGTCTGAAGCTTATGGGCACAAGGCAGGGAACTACTCAGGATGGGGCGCCAACCGATTGCTAAGCACACTCACACACCACTCATTCAAGCAATTAACCTCAGCGTGTCTTTGGACTGCCTGGGGGGGGGATTACCTGGAGGAAACCCCATGATGACATGGGAAGAACATGCAAACTCCACACACATAAACAGGACCCTGGCAGAGACTCAAACCCAGGATCCAGAGGTTTCAGGCAACAGTGCTAACCACTGCAGAACCATGCTGCCCACCCAGACACATGCTGAGGTTAACTGGAGTTGCCAAATGTGATGGGTTGATGCCCAATCTTGGATTATGTGCCCGTAGTTTCCTGGACCCCGAATATGACAAATGATTTACCGGCGCTGCCCCACTTTCTAGTAGTTTTCCAGTTTAATTCATTCCTTCTCCGACATGATTCATCCGCTCGCTTCGAGGAGAGTGGACGTCTGTTTGATCTGAACGACGAGGCTTGTACCGGCCTATTATTAACCAACAAGCATCCAGCGGTTTCAGACAAAAGCTCTTAAGCAGACCGTGATGGATACTGAGCTCCCCTTGTGTTCAATTCCTCTGAAACTGGGCTAGACTTTAATAGATTCTACTCTTTCATATGTGCAGGTGGGAGTAAATATGACATCATCAGCGTGCGCATAATAATGGAACCCACATCAACCACCGTGCTCACCAAATATAATCAGCCACGAATGAATTCATGTGGAGAAACAAAACCTCTTTCACATACTCTATTTGCTTAACAAAACGTGCCAATCATGTGTTTCGCAAGTAATTAGGAAATTTTTATTATCACTATTTTATTCCAACCATATCAGATGTGGAAAGTTCAGACCAATATTCTGTTTCAACCAACCAACCAGCATAAAGAGTAACATTCCCAGAGTATTCAGTTGGTTGAATCAAAATCATGGTCTGGATTTGTACTTTCTGAACCAGAACTTTCTACCTCTGTAAAATATACATGAGCCATGCTGGTACCCTCAATAGCCAAGTCAATGTAAATATTCGTATGTCGAGCCACAACAACACCAAAGCTATTGACTCTAGAGTGAGATCTTGTGGGCTGCTAATTCAGACATGGGCTTGTATTGAAGAGGTCAGGGTCAGCAACAAAGCAAGCAGCATGGTCATTTGTAGCCAAATGAACTTAGGGTCAGATGTGTTAAATATCAATCGAGAGAGCAGAAGACACATTCACAGTATCAAAGCAGGTCCACTGAAATTGCAGGAGCAGCAGTACACTCCCTGTGAAAGTGTCGGTTTTACGTTAAGAGGTCCCAACACAATTATCCATAAGTAGTTCACTTCAGTTCAAAATCAAATGCAGGATTCTGTGTTGATGCAACAGAATACTCTACTTTGATATTGGTGCTGATGAACGAATGTAACCCCAATGCAACTGATGCACAGATGTTAAGTGTGTGTGAAGTTTATCACAATCAGTGTGTATACAGTACCAACCCTAGTGCTATACAAACATTTGCTGTGTCTGATGCCAGCTTTAGTGATTCTGAAAAGGCTATAATCCGAAAAACAGTAAACTGTCACCATTAGGAAACATAAGTCCAGCACGTAACCAATCGAGAGGTCAAGCGCACACTACGCTGACGGCCGCTTGCGGAAACCCCGGGGCACACGCCCCCTAGTGGTGGCCACTTGCCTCTGTGGCCGCCGCACTCCCTTTGAGATCGCGGGAGACAAAAAGGTTCACGATCGGTCTGCTGATGCGCTGAGTGGCCAGAATCAGGGCCAGGGGCCACCAGAAGCTCAGCATCTTCCGGATGGTGGCGTCTCCCTGGAAACAGAGGGGTGTGATCATGAAGAAGAAGGAGAACAGTGCTGTGAGAGGGAGGAGCACATGGTGTAGACCTAACACACTTACTGTCCTACACCTGTTTTCAAAAGCAGGCCTCCTTCAGTCAGACTTCTTATGCTGGGTATCACCCAACCTTCTTTATTATTGCATATAGAAGGGGCATGTGTATATTATATGTGACTCAGCAAGTGAGGCCCCTGTGCCAGGCATCATCCCAACCATCTCTGACAGATGAGTCACATCTTTGTTTGGGCCCTTGAGTGAGACCCTTAATCCCCTGAAAAATGCTCCAGGGGGGCCGGATAAATGACTGACCCTCCTCTCAGACACCAAACTCTACTCCCACCTCAGTATGTGCGTGTGCATACCTCAAAGGACAGCAAGATGGGATATAAGAAAAGATACATCTCTTAGGATTTGTACCCTACCATTATAACAGAGTATTGTTTTATCCCCATACTCTACCAGCATTCTCAGGGTGCCATACTGGGATTATCCTGCACAGTTGGTGCCTTGGCAACTAAAGAACCAAACCCACAATTTCAAAGTCCAAAGGTCTATATTTGCTTCATTTAAAACCTAGCTTAATTTTTAAATTACCTTACTGTTACCATCGCACTGTTTGCTTGTGACGTCGCTGGTGACCTACCCCCACCTCAGGTCCGCTGGAGTCCGGAATGTTGTCGTGGATGTTGCTATAGTAACCCAGGCCCACGATGGTGAAGCGCACCAGGGCGCCCATGTAGAGGGACAGGATGGGGATAAGAAGGGGCTCCAGGCACTGCAGGTGGCTGTGGAGCAGGATGGCCACAA
Source organism: Boulengeromyrus knoepffleri (assembly GCA_026770805.1). Lineage (NCBI taxonomy): Eukaryota > Metazoa > Chordata > Actinopteri > Osteoglossiformes > Mormyridae > Boulengeromyrus > Boulengeromyrus knoepffleri. The sequence goes on from JABJVO010000001.1 coordinate 27,790,257, forward strand.
ACATGATCTGCCGGGCGAAACGGCAGCTGTTACTGTCTTCTGAAATGCAGCGGCTTTCAGAGCAAAGTTTACAGGCCAGACCAGGGCTCCCCAGCTATTGTTCTCTGAGGTCCAGATTCCATCAGCATCAAAGCCAAGGTCAGTTGTGTTCGAAAAAATCTGCCGGTCAGATGTGCCCCGACGATTACATTTGCCACCCAGGGAGGTTCCCGAAGGTAAAATTTGCAGACCGAGCGCGACTCAATCACACAGTCTCAGTTCAATTGTATTTTGCTTTGGATGCAGAGTCTGCCAGCTGTTGACCACTGGGATAGACCCAAGTTAGTCTTTGATATAAAGCATTCTATATTATATCTTCAGGAGCAATATTTAAAACTCATTCTCAAACAGCTACACTTTTTGTGAAGTAAATTTACTGTATACCACGGCAATGATCTGGATTGAAACTGGATTATTCTGAAAGCCCGGATGGAAATAGTAACATAATTTAAAACTATGTACAATTCAGTATGCACTTCTGACAGGAATATTTTGTAACAAATAAAAAAAAAATTACCTACTTGCAGCGGGCAGCAAGCAGCCATCCTTACCTGGGCGACGACGTCGGAGATTGAAGCACAGCCCACCAAGAAGCTGTACTTATGTTTCAGCAGGATGCCGGCGTGAGTCCAGGCCTGGGATAGAAACTCTGCTCAGGTGGGGTTTGGCAAAAGCACAAAGCCCAGTGTACCGCAGCCTGGGCATCAAAATAGCTACAAAGCTCTCCCTGAAGGTGCAGGTCCCTGCGTCTAATCCTACTGATACAGTTACAGATACAGACACAGATACAGACAGATACAGACAGACAGACAGACCCCCCAATGTCATGCAGGTAAGTGATTTTTTTTTTCTTTTTTCATTTTGACTTTTAAAAACAAATAAATCAGTAATCTTTTTAAAATAAAATATATGGAAATGTAACGCTTTTTGTTTGCTTGTTAATAATGTACAAATCGATTGAACTGACAGGAAATAATTCCTATATTTCCCAAAACGGGACACAAGTTTTATGCAGCCATGGGATTATTAGGTGGTGTTTAATATATAAAAGGCATATTAAATTTAACATAAAGTGTAAGCACCTTCCCACTGAGTTATAAAGCTGGTGACGAGTGAATGTTTTTGAGAGAAATCTCTTCCTGAAGCCATATCTACTGCCCTGCAGGAGTTTTGGCAATCGTCAGCATGCCAGCTACTATATTATGACTAACAAGCAGGCTGCTTCTGCATTGGTATGAGCAACTGATAAACCTCAATGCTAAGAACAGCATGTGTTGATATTCGGAATCACTTTGCAGGTCAAGTATATGGCGCTTCTGTCACATGACAGCTCGCTTTCCCTCCATCCCTCTCTGTTTTGGTTCTGCGTTCTCGCTGCCCCAATATGAGCACACTTACCATCGCGTCCAGCAGGGGGAAGGCGGCCAGGTAGAGGAAGGCCTTCCGGGTCTTTTGGCCAACAGAATCGTCCACATGGTGAAGCTTGTTGATGATGTAGTATCCCAAATCAGTGTACGCTGTGGACACCATTAAGGTTAAGAGCACTTTCGTGCAAACTCAGCATTAAACACAGTGGACTTTAATTGTTTAGCCAATATTATCAGTGTATGAGCAATAAAAGTAGCAATATGAAGGCATATAAATGATTTACAGGCGCTGCTAATGATTTTTGGATCCTGTAACACTATTACTGACTTAATGGTATCTGACAGTCGATTTTTATACAGCAAAAAACTATTGCAAAGAATTTACTCTCAATCGTTCTCAATCACACAAAATGAAATGCTTGCACATCCAAAGCAAAAGCAAATAAGTTATATATATATAATGTACATTATGGTCAGCTCTGCAGCTCTTTGGGTTAATCTAACTGCTCTTCCATCCTCTGCCTTTAGACTAGGGGCTAAGGTGACCTCCATGCTGCAGGTCATGGAAACATAATTCAGTTAGAAATGTACTAGTTAGCATTCACCCTGCGGCAGCCATTCGTGGTCATGTGACAGACGAGCCTTGTATCTATGCTTACTGCTCAGAAAGAGATGCAACGCAACAGAGACAGCACATGTAAAAATCAGTGTCAGCATAACTGTAGTACATTTTTTGCTGAATTTATTATACACAATAAAATATACTTCCCAGAATACACTAGTCAGAGACCTGGTCAAAATGTTGTTGATCATATGTAAGATATGCAAGCATACATTAGCTGCTAAATGAGGAGTTTTGACACTCTCTTAGCTAACCTGCTAATGCAAATGAAGAACTGCACTTGAAAATGTAAGAATATCATCGCTTATGTACTCCTTCCAATCTGTAAATGCGATGAAGTAAACGAAGCTCTTTCTGGTTACGATAAATCAAGACGTAGTTCTACTGATAGCAGAACTGTGACAGTAGAACAGTGACATATGACACACTCCCACTGCCAAACGCAATGCATTAGAAATAAAGGGTATTTTTGATTTCCTTCTTAAAGTAATGGAAATCCAAATGAGAAATCGCCCAATCCACGCGGACTAGCAAAGACCACCAAATGTACTGGCTCCTCAGCACTGGAGCGCAGGTGCCAAGGTCCGGGGTCAATTTACGGCATCTAAATGAAAATGCTGAACTATCATGTGTTTTTTTTAAAAAAAACTACTCAACTCTTAATTCAATCCAGTGTGAAAACCAAATGCTTTATAACAACAGTTCATATTAAAAGGAATATTTAGGCTCTTAAGTATCTGTATGTACAGTATGTCTGTGTGTGTGTGTGTGAGTGTGTGTATGTATTACACACACACACACACACACTACCAGTCAAAAGTTTTTGCACACACTGAGATGTTGTACATTTGTATGTTACTCACTTCACATTTACTAAAAATACACTCTATATTCTTTGCTAAGAAATACATTTACAGTATGTTCACCATTTGAGTTCCTTTATTAGCAAGAAAATGTCATATCTTTGATTCATCATAGTAACCTCCTCTAGCAGTAATAACAGCAGAGAAAATCCAAGGCATTCTTTCTACAAGGGACATTAAATACTGCTCTGTTTCATGGGATGAAACAGTTAACTAGTGCATTTAAAGTTAAAGGACAGCTTAGAATTTGACAATGATATCACCACAAAACCAGTTAAAAGGATGCCAGACGTGCACTGTTACATACTCTTTCCATGTTAGAAAGGAAACTTGTATTATTTGACTTATGTTTTCATTTATAGTTGTTCAGTCAACTTTCCAGTGCTTAACAAGATTTTTTAAAAATCGGCAGTTTATGAAATAAACATAAAAGTGGTAAAAAAAAAAAAACCTCTGGTGTGCAAAATCCTTTGACTGGTGGTGCAGCTGAAAGTATTTTTAAGCATTTCAATGTGGTTATTTTAAAGTTAAACTAAAGGAGTCTAAAATCCGCGATGTAAGCTGATCATTGGTTACAACGTTTTCTGAATCTGGCCGTGCTCAGCACGCTTGCAACACTATAACATTACATTGATTAGATATCATCAGACACAAATATCAGCCCACGGAAAAACATGAGTCAGTACTCATGAAGTGCACACTGCACAAAACAAATAAAGATACTTCAGGGGAGGTTTGTTTGCCATAGCATTAATATCTACATCACTGAGAAAGAAGCTTGCTCTTGCTTGTTTTTTTTTTTGTATTTAATCAGGGAAAATCCTCGGATAACACGGAGCAGTGTGTGGCTCTCAGGGTTCGGACTCATGATCGATTAGGTTGCCGGTTCAAACCCCAGGGACGGCAGAGTGATAACACGGTTGCGTCCTTGAGCAAGGTTCTTAACCCGCAATTGCTCCAGGGACTGGCTGACGCTTTCTCAATTGTATGTCTCCTTGGATAACACACACTCACACACATATATAAGAACATCCCAATGCCATCAACTCGCCACACTGCAGAGCAGCAATGCCACTTGGGTCAATCGGACTCAGGATCTCACCTATGAGTGTGTGGAAGATGATGGCCACGGTTCCCGCGGCAACCATGCAGAGGACGGCCTTGGTCCGGTCCCTCTTGCTGTTCACGAACACCAGTCCCACGTTCTTGAAGTCGCTCATGGGCCCGGTGAAGAACTTCATCAGGGAGTAGGCCAGGCCATAGCTAGCCAGCATCTCCACCGCATCCTTGACGGTTGCGATTCCCCGGTTCAGAGCCTGGCAATGGCAGGGAAGAGGGAGGCGAGAGATTTTAGCCGAGACAAAACAGGGTAACACGAGTTGATCAGTAGTGCCGATAAAGAACCGTAGGAATGAATTAGATCATTTATTCCCTTAGCCAAATGTAGACAACGTAACACTGATAGCTTACATGTCCTCATTCATACAACATGATACAACAGTAGTTTACCCCAATGTAATTACGAACATCCATCCAAACATCCATTTTGCATAACATCAGCTGCAACTGGTTTGTGTGATGATACTCGTTACGTTTTCACAAGCCACGAGCCAGAGAACATGGAGTACTATCAAAAATGTCGTCTCCTGGTCTTAAGCATGTGATGCGATATTTCATAGTGTGATGCAGAAACAGCGGATCCTCCATTAAAAATGTGCACATATCATAACCATCAGGGTGAAACGGGTATTTACACATCACAAATGATGTGTAAAGCTGGATGCATGGATGGATGGACGGAGCCATATTTTGTTGTGGTATTGAACTTTATTATTTGCCATCTACAGACTTCACAAACAAAACACAGCTGGTCTGAGATCAGATGAGTGGTTTATTTCCCAGGTTTCATGGCTGCACTGAGAACCTGAGAGTTTCATTTTTGTAGAACATCTTGTCCACGTTGCTGCCTTTAGCCGTGTTTGAAAAATGCATTTTGTGAGGTGACCCAGCCCAAAATGAAATCAGTCACAACGCACGACAATCATAAACATTAAAAAATACTTTGCTGGAATCGCTTTAACTATTATATCATTCAGTATATTGTCACTTAGTATCTTAAACCCACAATTTTAAATCACTGTAATATAAAACCAGCTGTTTTACTGCATCGTCTGTGAAGTTACAATGGTAACAAAAAATAATTTTATATATATTTCCGTTGGCCATTTACTGCTTACAGGACTGCATCTGTGATACCGACAAGCCAATAGGTGAAACGGCAAAATCCCCCAAAAGGTACGTGCAGATATTTAGTAAAAAAAAAAGAGACGTTTTCAGCTTCACAAGCCAAATCCATCATTATCTTCTTGTTTTCTCCCCTTATAATTGGGTAATATTAAGCAGAGTTATAACAAACGGGAACCCAACAGTCATCTAAAAAAGCCACAAAACCCCCCAAAAAACAAAGAATGAGATGTTTAAATGCAGGGAGCTCGAAAAGGTAACTTATTATACTCCTGACATTAAACGGAAAAAGTGAAGTGTGGTTATTTTATTTTTGAAATAGATTTTCAAATATTGTAAATGACTCATTGTAACACAAATTCGCTAAAACATTTTGTCAGTTTATTGCAATGGTGGTAAGAAGCACATTCTGTTCTCTTCAATGGATTAAGGTTTAGACCAGTGTCTGCTGTATTCTCCTAAATAAACAAAATGAACATTATTTTTAACCCACTGGCAGTGGTGAGACTGGGATTAGCATTTGGTGACATTACAACGGCTCACAGCTACATTTTCCCCTTGTGCTGGGCTCCTGGGTGAAGGCAGGCTTTGTGCGTCGCTCTCAGGTTGCACGTTTGACACAATAGTTCTTTTTTCCATGTTGTGTGTCTCCGGAGTCACGTGTGAGGGAACAGACAAGCACTTCTCTCAAATGCTGCATCACAGTGCAGCACCCTTAGCCCCCAGGTATCCATTGCAAGGGGCTGCACTTCGCTGCCAAGCTTGCTCTTACCTAAATATGTGTCATAGAGAGCAAGACGGAGTAGCCAAACAGAGGATGTCCCCATCGGGATTTACAAAGTGTCGTTGTTATCATTTGATTTTGTGAAAATGTTTTCTTATAGGTGTAGTTCTCGTGAACAATAAGCCTGGTGGGGACAGACTAATGCTGGAAGTGACCTCGTTCCAGCCTAGGTCCGAGTGATCTCCCTGCCCTTCTTCC
>JABJVO010000001.1:27796413-27813902 GCA_026770805.1 Boulengeromyrus knoepffleri
CTTGATAGTATTTTTATTCTGTAAACAATCTTATTGACAAGATCATAACAATGCTTTGTTTTTATAATTGCATTAAAGTTAATGGGACGAATAATCTGCGAAACATCAGATGCTTAATTGCTGGATAAACAGGAAACTGAGCTGTAGCCCATGACTATACTAAATAAAACAAGCCTCCCCAAACTGCTAACACAGAAAGCATTTCTATTCATAGCGTTTCTATTTAGAGCCAGCCATACTTCCATTACATAACCATAATCCCACTTTCACCATGCTTTGCAAACGCCCGGAAATGTAATGGTGTGTTCTGAAAAGGATGTGCGGGATATCGTAAAGGTACAAGGATACAACATGTCTAGCCATCTAGAAGAGTATTAGCAGGAAAAGGCCACAGTGATATATAATGTAACACATGAGTCATTAGGAGCACTCACAGCAGTTGTAAAGGGATCCAACTTCACACACTTGTCAAAGTGCTCAGGAGCCATTTACCCTAGCTGTCAAAACTGTTTTTTTTTTTTGTTTTTTTTTTTTTAATGCTCTGAATGTCACCGATTAATATGTGTAAATGTTCATTGTGCTTAATATGTATACTGTAAATACATTCATTTACATGTATTGCACATGCATTGAGGTTGACGTGAAGATGTGGATTGCCGAGGTCTCAAACCAAACCTGCCACGGAGACCTCAGATAATGATAAAGTTCTGCTCAGATACCTTGGCAGATGCCCATTGTGCTCTTTACGGTTTGCTTTGGAAAATCCCTGACACAAAATCGGCATTCTGTTTTCAAAATCAAAGTTTCAGGCCGTTACAAACACTTCAATTGTTCCCCTACAGTTGTCTGGAAAGAAGATAAAAAACCAGAACACTTAATTGTTTATTGGATTTCATTGTTTTGGTTTTTTACACTTTTGTAAGTTAATTATTGTACAAAAATAAGTCATTTATTAGACTGCACCTAAGTAGCAATGATGCAAAAGGAACCACGGCGGTTATATTATTTAATTTGATTACTCTCCAGAGTTTTAAATGAACCTGTCAATACCTTCCAGCTTTGCATGCCGTGGTACAGAGAGAAAAACATTCCAGATGTTAGACACATGTTGCTGCTGTAACAGTTGTTTATCGTTAGGCTTATAAATGTTATTGAAGCCACCCCAATATTACAAAATACAATAATATACAAAACAACAACAACAACAACAACAATAATAATAATAATAATAAATCTGTAAAACAACATTATTTGATTTTTCTTTCATGGACAACTAACTAATTTCTTAGACAAACTACTATCTGTGAATGAATAATGGTAAAATTAGGCTGTAGATTGATCATGTGCATCTAAAACAGCACTAACCAGCTGAATGGATACTAAAACAGTAATACACCTAGCAAAACTAGCAAGAAATTGACTTTAACCATTACTGACAGAGTAGCTGACTTTAAATGATCTCTGACTTCTTATTTGGCTCATCTCTCACCCTTTGGCCATATGCTCACGGATCCCGACATGGCTAGAGCTGTCATAATCACACAAAACTCCATAGCTCGATTATTAAAAAGCATCAATTAAAATTTTCCTTCTCGATTATTCATCAATATAGCGAAAGGAAGACGGCATGAAGTGCATGAGGGTCTAAATAAATAGTGAAAGCATGAAAGCACTTCACGTTAAAAGTGAATGAAAATGCAGTGGTCTTTCAGTACTGAGAAGCGGAACATAAATACCACAACAGCAGGACTGCAATGCAAATACATGTTAAAAAGACATTCAGGTTTGACAGACTCACCCAATAATGCAAGGCTAGCCATGATATGTGCCATTTAGCTTCCCGGATTAGCCTAGCCTACAATTAAATACTTTTACTTCATTTATTTTCCACAATTTCTGTATGTCAAAAAATCGCCCATTACTTAGCCACATCATCGTACATGTTTCTGTACATAATAACCATACAATATTCATTATTTTTTATGTATTGTGTGTTCTGAGTAAGGCTGAACTATACTCGAAACTGTTCACATCGTGGTATTTTAAGTTTTTGCGTTTTTGGAGTTGAATATTAACTATATAGACAAATAAAATGTATTATCTACCAATAAAGTCTGTCAAATAAGTTGTTGGTGTCGTGAGATGTGCCAAAAGACACACATCAGTTCTGACAAATCACTTGTTTTGCTTAGTATTGTCTCGATAGAATACAAAATATGTCCATACAACAGAAGACAATGTGTTTTTGCAACCAGTTTGATGCGCTTTTCCCTTCTGCAGTCATTTTGTTTTTCCATTTCTCACAAATATGCAGCATGGTCTATGAGCGAGTCCCACATAAAGGACGAGAATGATTATGATGGGCTCAGGGAGCAAATGCAGAGCTCATGCAAAAGCAGCAGCGGTAAACTTTAAACAGACTTTTGATTCCCATGACTGAGTAAAAATGTTTTAGCGCAACTTATTGAAGGCTGGAATCCAGCAGACAGTAGCGATGTGACCATTGCAACTGTCACAACACACACAGTGCAAGCCGAGTACTGAGGGCAGGACAGTGGTGCAGTGGGTAGCCACACGCCACCACTTTGAGTCTGCGTGTTCACCCTGTGTGTGCGTGGAGTCTGCGTGTTCACCCTGTGTGTGCGTGGAGTCTGCATGTTCACCCTGCGTGTGTGCGTGGAGTCTGCGTGTTCACCCTGTGTGTGCGTGGAGTCTGCGTGTTCAGCCTGTGTGTGTGCGTGGCGTCTGCGTGTTCACCTTGAGTCTGCGTGTTCACCCTGCGTGGAGTCTGCGTGTTCACCTTGAGTCTGCGTGTTCACCCTGTGTGTGCGTGGCTTTTCAGCAGATCCTCTGGTTTCTTTCCACTGTCCAAAAATATGCACCTTAAGTGAACTGGAGTGCCTAAACTGACCGTATGTGTGATATGAATGACTGAAAGATGAATAGTCAGATGAATCAGTAATTACTAGATTATTGATATAATCAATAGTGAGAGCCCTAGACAACACCTACTGGATCCATAAAACATCCGTAGCAACTCTCAGCCCACCACTAAAACTGTCATTAAATTAAGATTAAATCATGTGACCGAAAGTGTATCAGGAACCTAAAAGAGGTATACTGGTGAGTAGCGTTGTCACAATTTCAAACCCGATACTGACACCCAGGAAAATACTCAACACTCGTTCCCATTTTCCCCACACCACAGGTTTCTGTCTAGCTGCTGGTTTGACTTTTCTCAGCTTCAATCTGGGATTTAACGTAACAAATAATTGTGTTACCCTGGATGTTACCCGGGATGTCGGTCTTTCAGATGCTTCGCCAAGTTTGCTGTGCTATTCAAATAACGCTGTCTGCATATATGCTTCCTGACATCGTTAGCCTCTCCCTGGTCGTTTGCCTCATATGCAAAATACTTCCAAAAGGCTTTGTTCATTCTTGACTAAAACTGGTTGTGAAGTTCCTTCGGCAGCAGCGCTTGCCACGTTCAGCCAGCTCAGTGTTAACGTCAGCTAGCGTTCATGTGTTCAGCTGTTAGTGAGGAGAGGGGCTGTGCGTCTGCCTGTCCGCAGCGGTGCTGTGAGAAATTTAGTGTCAACTGGAGGAGTCGAACATGGAGCTGTTGGTATCGATACTGTTGCAAATGACTATCTAATCCGATAATAATTTTTAGTATCGATTAGTATATGAGTATCAGATACTATTTCTTTGATAACTCTGTTGGTGAGGTTATGAAAAGTACCTATGGAAGTGATTTAGAAAACAAAAAGAATCATACTGTCCTTGCAATATATAATTGAGGTTAATAGAATCACATGCATACAGTATATTGCTGTTGCTATATTACTGAAGTTATAGGAATCACCAGTGGAAGTGAATCTGGAACCTAAGAGTTGTTGTTATACTACTGAGGTTATGAGAATCACTTTAGAAGTGATACAGGAACCTAAAAAGCCACAAAAATTGTTGCTAAATTGCTGAGGATTTGGGAATCGCCTATGGAGGCAGACTGTACAACTAAAAGAGCTATATTGTCGTTGCTGTATTACTGAGATTATGGGAGCAGTGTGGCATACCCTGCGGAGGAATGCCAGGGAAGGCTGGCTGGCAGGCACCGTGGGAGGTAAAGCAGGGACTGCACCCTACATGAAATGGAAGGCGGAACCCTGCTTTAAACACCGGGGCTCTGCACGCGTGATGTACTCACACACAGCCTGCCTGTCACATGCTCTTTCTGTCTGAAATCCACCCATCCTGATATACTATATAATGCGGAAAAGCTCACAGCCACATGTGTCATCTAAGCATTTTACCCAGAAAAGTATATTCAGTGCTGAATATTTAATATATCAATGTACAGATTTTATTGCCAGTGGGAGGCTGCTGCATTTCTGATAATAAATGCAATATTATCAGTATTGTTAATTATTAATAGTAGACCTATAGTCTAGTTATATTTCACTGGCTCGGTGGTGCCTTTACCCAAATAAATGTCAAAATGTTTAATTTTACACATTATCTGAATATCCAAGTACTTTTCTATAGGATAAAAAAGCAGGATGTTTGACTATTCAGGCAGCACAGATTAGACAGGGCCACTACCTAGTTAAGCACGCAGTATCAACATACAGAAATTTCACCATCTCTTTAAGCAAGGTGCGCCTGTAATGTTGATCTAAATGACCCACAGACACCGTCACAGCACGAGCTGCAGCCTTCTGCTGTCTGATTACTGAAAGCAGGATTTCAATATAGCGTCACGTGGTATTAAAGGGGTCGGACACGTACGCTAATTATAGTGGATTTTCCCGTTTTAAAATGTCTGTTGGGTCTTTGACCGGATAAAATCATCTCTGGATTTGAGTTAAAAATACTGATCCTGCTCTGCCAGTAGCTGTTCTGCTTATCCCTTGGTGCGTGTCAGCTGGTGAGATCAGCTGATGTCTTCGGGCTGTAATTCACCTGCGTGCGTACTGAAGGTCCAGTCCTTAATAATCTACGCTTTTCTGTAAAATTAAAAACATGTGCATATCACAGCATTTTATGAACAGTGAGACTGGTCCTTCAAGTCTACTTCAAGTTATGCCCCAGCTAGTTAGCATTAAATCAAAATCCCAGTGCCACCTAAAACAAGTCTATCAGTACAGCCTATAATTTGTACTTATGCAATGTATGATCTACTGTGAAGTTGGGTCTGCATGCTTGCTTTTGCAAACCAGGCTGCTTGTGGAAGAGAAAGAATGTTTACTAGTGCTTTATTACCCTTTTATTCAAGTTTAAAAAATAGCACTGCGTAGGTATACGTGGGAGTATGCGGAGGATGTGAATGAACGCACGGAAATACTTAGCTCTGCCTTAAGGACACAGTGACCCACCACGATTTAAGGCAGCACGGTGTTTGAAATGGACGGTGCAAAATAAATCGGGTCGGGATTTAAGCAGCTGAAGCCATCTTCGTTAGCAAAATACAGCGACCCCCACTAACCTTTAAGTCATCTTCCACATCCCAAAAAGGAACAGGACGTTAAGAAAACAAATATACGAACCGCTGCCATAGTCACGCATGGTGCTAGATTATTCCCTGAAAATGTCATGGGCTGCATAATGCCTGAAAACAGAATGACAGCGCAGCATGACATTGGGAGCCGATCCTCCACAAACACACCGCATCCATCCGACACTCGTACCCAATAAACGTTATTTCGGCGCAGAAACAGCAAACCGTACTTGCCTGCTCTCCGAGGTCGATGGCTATGTTTGTGATCGCCAGGGGCACCAGAAAGCGGACGAGGGGCCAGTAAGGAGCGAACGCAGGAATATTCACCATAATATCGGCGCAGAGACAGCGGCACAGCGTGCATCTGCTGCTTTGCGGCTGTGAAATTAAAGCGATGCGGGGGGAAGGCTGTATATCCACTGAGCGGATCGCCGGTGTTTTTCGGTTTTTTTTTTTTTTAGCCCAAGTTCACAAAAGCTGTTGTCGTCCCTGCTGTCATACACAGCAGCAGCATCACCCAGTACACGCAGGGGAAGAGCTGATGGTTACCGTAAATTTCTCTTGAATATTTCTCCATCGTTCATAAGCAAAAAAGGGAAAAGGACGAGCGAATCAGGCCGGCGATCCGACTCGGCGAATCTTCATTTTCGGCGGCGGTGGAGCTGACAGGGCGGAGATCCGGCGGCGCTGCAGCTCCCCGGTGACCGCTCTGCGGAGACGGAACCTGCGCCTCGGTCACCCAGCTGAAGCATCATCCCATCCCCTCCGCAACACGTGGGTCGGCACATTCAGGCCACGCCCATGAGCCTGGCGTCATCGCGCACCCCCACCCGGCCCCTAGAATTGGATGCGGGGGGATAGGAGTCATCGGAAATAAACCCTCTCTCCCCGTATATTAAAAAAGAATATACAAACAAACAAATAGATAAACAAGAACGACAAAACACGAGACGATCCCGCCCATTACTTTTACATATGTATTAGGGCAATATTTCTTTATACGTACTGCACTGCAGCCAGACGTATATAGGCTCAGCAGGGTTAATTATAAACGTTATATTTTAATTTTTGTATGTCTACCGATGTGTACACCAAGTTAAACAGGGCTAGACCGGGAGGATCCATCCCAGGGATTACATATGGAATATATATATTATATATACATACACACACACACACATATTTTTGACAAATTCAGATGCGGAACGATCACAGGTCCTCTGCTGGCCAGTATTTAACGAGTACTTGAAAATAGAAAACGCAATGTGTTCAGATATACTGTGTTAATTGGACAGGAAAAACAACGAGCGTCATAATTTGAAATGGATTCCAAATGAGCTGTAATATGTTACTCAGTTTGCCTTTTATTTTTCATGACACAAGAACTGACTAGAACACCACTGAAACGCAACATGTCAATTTGTATGTTGTGTCATCATTTATCTGTCAATTAATCAAATAATTTAATCCAAAATAAACTGACAATCTATTTGTTAATCAAATACCAGAGTTAAGTAAAAGTATCTCATTTAAATTTACTCATTCATTAATCTTTGCTTTCACTATTTACTGTAGGGCCTATTTCTATAACAATATTTTTTCTTGCTTGACATGGAACCTTTTGTAGGATTTTAGATTTCACATTTCAGCAATCACATAAAATATATATTCTTTTATCACTTATGCTCTTAATATTCCAGTAAGATAACAATGTTTGTTTAGGGCTGATGGACATTTTGATCAAAATGCATTTTTTTCCTCAGACATGGTATTTTAAAATGCAGCTGACATAGTTTTTTTTCTTTCCTAGTCAAAACATTTTACTGAGATAACAAAAGTGTCTTCCCATGCATACTTTTGTCCATGTACGGGTAGGTCCCCAAGAAACAGCAACTTATCCTTAGGGCATCCTTAGGACATACAAATCGAGGATGACTTTATGACATTAAATCCCTGTTTACGCAAATCCCTATTCATAGATAATAAATATTTAACATTTTAGCAGTAATGCAAGGGACAAAAGCAAGGGACAGCCAAAGGATTGTGTTGCTTATGAGTCATCTGCTTGTGTTGTTTACTGGGTTGATAATCCCAGGTTTTGTGTTTAAAATAGATTTATTGCACTGACACTGAGGGTATCTGCCTAATCAATCAATCCATCCGTCCATCCACCCATCCATCCATCCATCCATCTTCAATAACATATCCAGTACTGTGTTGTGGTGAGCCTGCAGCCTACTATTTGAAGATATATTGATTATATTAGACAAACTTAGAAAGAGATAAGACAACAAGTAATACTGAATTGAGGATGTACATGAATTCAGAAAAGATCTAACAGTTAAAATTTTCAGCATCGATAAGTTTTTGGCACTGGTAAGATTTTCTGTAATATCCAATCAGGGTGGATTTTCACTTATTTAGAAAAATGTTAAAATTCTAAAGCCGTAAGATGCAAGACATAATCACGACTGGGACGGGACAGATGGTACCAAAGACAGGGCAGGGCATGACCGGACTGATGGGGTACATGGGACAGACACCAGACAGGACCCGGAACTGGACAGAAGGACCAGAGACCAAACCACCAAGATAACGTGAAAAACAAGACCAGAGCCAGACTGGGAACACAGGACAAAACAGACACTGGGAAAAACATGAGGAGCACAACCACAGGACAGGGGACACAGCATGACTAGGGGTGTGGCACAGGCAGGGGTAGGACCAGGAACCAGAAGGGCGGCATGAGGGACAACCAAAAGAACACACTCCAGGAGAGGGCGGACAGGTAGATGGACAATGGAGACAGAGATGGAAACACTGGAGGAAGCGATAAGGGACACAGGCCCGGGCAAAACAAAAGCAGGACAGGGTAACGGAACAGGGACCAAGGTATGATTGGGGTAAGTGGAGAATGGCTGGGGAGTCTTCCAGGAGCTGGGCAGCGAACCTGGGACACAGATCTTCCTGGGCCTGATCACTGGCAAGGGCCACGTCAGGACTACAGGATCTAAGGGCCTCAGAGGGCCAACGGAGCCAGTGCAGAAGGGATCAAGGGAAACTGCAGAGTTGGAGCAGGAGTGCCCCGAGCAGACAGTGTTGAGAGAATGGGAGTGTGGTTAGCTGGCATGGGAGACAGAGACTCAGCCAGGCCTTCTCTTGGGCCCCAGCTGACACTGCTGACCTCACTGGCACATAGGACCAGGTCGGTGCGGACTTCAGGCTGAGGTGGGGGCCCACGGAGTGGAACTTAGAGTGGGTTCCTCTGGGCCTTGCCCTAAGTCCTCTGGTGGGGCATCCTCTGGGTCAATTCAACTCTGCCAGGTGGCAACTGGGCAGTCGGAAGTCAGCCTGGTGGCAACAAGGGAAACGAGAGTCAGCCTGGCGGTGATTAGGGAAGCAGTGGTTGGTCTGGAAGCAGCCTGCAATGTATGAAGGCAGTGTTGGCTTAATGGTTAGGAACACACACTTGTAGATCCGAATCCCTGACCAGCAAGGCACCACTGAGGTACCCTGAGCAAGGTACCACCCCCAAGCACTGCTCCCCGGGCGCTGAATTAGCTGCCCCCTGCTATGTCATATTGTCACATACAGATGTAGCCACTTGAATTTTCCCCTGTTTCCATGATGGGGATTTGGCTGGTCCTTGGCTGGGTCCTGGGTGGGACCTTGACTGTAATGAGATCCCCAACGATGATGTAATGAACAAGGGGGCCGGCGTGATCCGCCCTTAACTCTCTGTGTGTAAAGTATTTGCAATGATTTATCCATCCACCAGGGAGAGCAGTGATTATGAAAGCTGAAGTGACTTACCTGAAATCAGGTATTGTAACTCCACTGCAAAAAATGAAAATCTAAGAAAATATGATTCTTATATTTAGACAAAATTCCAATTTCACTAATAAACTGACTACACTGCAATAAATGGCCTGTGAAATTTAAGAAATTGTTTCTGTTGTGAGGCAAAGATGGCACAAAACTAGCAAAATGTGTTTTTAGTCAGTTTATTGATGAAATTATAATTTTGTGTTTTACTTCCCCTTTTGGAGATGAGGCAGACCTAAGATGTGTGCAATACAGTAATTACAGGCCTAAACAAAGTAATAAGACTGATACTGTTGAGCAATGAGGGACAGTGTGGTATATCAAAATTAAACAGATTTGAAGCCCATTGAGCTTGTTTGACACATGATGAAAGACTTCATCCACAAGGAGGCCAAGCCAGGTACAAAGCAGCAGTGTGTCCAAGCAATAGAGTCATTTTGGGAGAGGAGAGTGACCCAAGATGTGTGTAACAGACTAATTACAAGCCTAAACAAAGTAATAAGGTTGATTGTGGAGAATAAAGGTGGACAGAGTGGAAGATGAAAAAAAAAAACATATGGTTCTGTATTGTGCCTGAATAAAACAGACACTCCTTAGTGTGTTCTTTCTTTCTGTCTGGCTAACAGCCTGAAAGGCTGCTGGTGGCTGCGCAGTGTACAGTGCGCAGTGCAGACTCCAAAGGGTTAAGAGAACAACCTCACCTTGACCCCTGCAAACATATCTCTTTTCATTGTGGCCAAGCAGAGAAGGTGATGACACAGTCACACGTCATTGTGAGTGCCCTCACAAGTTCCAATCTATCTAGTGCTGCTTCATTATTCCATCCTCTTTGCGCAATGTACTGATGTACAGTAGTCAGCAAAACAGCATGATACTACCACCACCATGCTTGACCGTTGGTTCAGTGTTCTTAGGTTAAGAGAACAACCTCACCTTGACCCCTGCAAACATATCTCTTTTCATTGTGGCCAAGCAGAGAAGTTATTCACATTCACACATCATTGTGAGTGCCCTCACCTCCCCCCCTTCTAAAAAACATTTCTGAAATTGCTACAAATGCTTTTATTCAGCACCAATATTTTTATTTATTTTTTAAATCTACTTTAAACATACACTTTTCAAAAAGCTATTTTCAGTGATGCTGACAAATTGTAAAAAAAATCACATTATAAACATTTGTAGCCAAGACTTTTGAGCTCTGAAGCTTATAGACATAGGGGTTGGCTACTCAAAGATGAATGATTTGATTACTAAAACGTTACAACTTTGAAGTGATTTTGGAGTCACCACACCTTTGCATACTGTCAATGGCCCATCAGTCTGGAATGTCTGTCACTGCTCCTCACACCAATCAGTTTGGAAAGGCAGTGTGAAGTTTATAGTTTTTTTCAATTGCTGAGACTGATACTGCAATATCAAAGTTTTTGCTGTTAAGCATTTCGCTTTGCTTTCATACAAAATGCAATCAATGACTAAACGCTCCAAAAGTCATGGATTCCTGTCTCACTCACAACCATTTTGCACATACCTACATACTGACCCTAAAACTACTAATACGACAGTCAAAACTGAAATATGTCAATTTGCTAAATTACTATCAAGACCCTTTCTAAAATAGATTGTAAAAACCACATAATATAAACAAATTTGACACAAGATCAAACAATTGACACAAGATCAAACAATAAACGATGGATGCCAAGATATTTCTCCAGAGCAATGCCAAGGATAGATCAGGCATGTGAAGACATACTACCCTGGATACTACCCTGTCTTAGCAATTGAAAAAAACTGTAAGAAAAGACACAATACTAGCTTTTTTACAGTTTATAACATGCAACAGATTAAACATTGATTAATAAAATGTGCAATCACATTATATTTCAGGAATAATACAAAACAATAAATGAATATTAGAACAACAAATTGCCATTCCTGATCAGGATGCCAGGCTTCAAAACAGTTCCTGTCTGGTTGAAGGACATGCTTTGCCCTTCCAGTGGGTATTTGTATGTACTGTATAATATCATAGTGCTGGATTAGTATGTACCGGCATGCTCGCTAGCCAAGTGCCTAACCCTGTTTGTCTCTAGTGTTGTAAAAACTTTGGACTGTGTCTTCAGTTTACCTTAACTTCAACAAGTTATTCGGCTAAGCAAGAAATCCTGCTTTGTGAAGTACCTCCGATCTCAACCCTATTGAAAATCTGTGGGTTATGCTTAAAAGCTGGGTCCGTGCCAGGAACCCAACTAGTTTAAATGAACTAGAAATTCTGCAAAGAATAGTGGTCAAATATTCAGCCAGAATTATGCTAGAAGCCTCCTAATGGCTACCAAAGGATTCTGGTTGATACCTGTTTGTACTTGTGTATGTAAACTTGTGACCACAACTAAAATGTGTTTTTGTAAAGAAAGCGCCATCTCATGGTAACACCCTGCAAGTGAAGAAATCGACGGATTTAGATGAGAATTTAGGCACACCCCCAGAAGGAGGGGGGATACTCCCTTTGGCTGGCTTTGGGCAGGCAGCCGGCTTGGAGGGGAAAATTGAGGTGGCTGCATCTGTATGGGTTAAATGCAGAGAACACATTTCGTTGTTGTGGACTGTGTGCTGTAGTGTGTCTACAATGACAATCTCTAAATAAAAAGCGAAGAGGCCACCAAGGCGATGATAGGGGATGGGGTGCCAGAGGGACACCAGGAGACGAGGTGGGCACTGGCGAGACTTGAGAAGACAAGACGGGTACCTGTTGGACTGCTGAAGATGAGGAGGGAGCCGATGGGATGGTAGGAGACAATGAGCCAACGGAACGGCAGTAGACAAGCAGGGTGCAGTCGGGGCACCAGGAGGTGAGCAGAGCATAGGCAAGGCACCAGGAGGTGAGCAGAGCTTAGGCAAGGCACCAAGGGGTGAGCAGAGCTTAGGCAAGGCACCAGGGGGTGAGCAGGGTGAAGCTGGGACTCCTGGCTCCACCACTGGGGTTCCCTGCAGGATGGCAGGTGAGACAGCAGCCAGCACAGCCTAGAGTGGTGTCCTAGTCAGAGGTGTAGTCTCACCTAGGGCAGACATACCTAGAACGGCGTCACTGGGGCAGGCTGAGGTGGCACGGCTGCTGTGGGACTGGGCGCAGGTAATTCGGCCCTTCTTCAGCTGGGAGCCGTGGACTCGAGTGGAGCAGTCTTCTCAGGGCCAGGAGCCAGCCAGCTTCCTCCACATCTTCCTCCTATGGCCACAGACGGTGGGCAGAGATGCGGAGAGGTGCGAGCTGAGTGGTCTCACACTCGACTATCCTCCGCACATTGGCCAGCAATTGCCAGACCTTCAGGAGATCTGCTTCCTGGGTTCTCACTAGCACCTTCCCCACACATCAGAAAAGGGTTTCGTCCTCGGGGATCCTCCAGACTGTGGGATTACTCCTCCACTCCGCTTAAAGGGAGGGTGGCTCCCACAGCACTAGTAACCCCTTTGGTTCCCGGATCCAAGGGACATGGGGTATCTGGTCTGCCAGATGAAGGACAGTTTGGAAGCTGGAGTGGAGGTGCAGGCTGCTGGGGGTTTTCGGGAGTCTGGTCATTCTGTCATGACCCGAAGGTAGACGTTTGATGAACAAAGAGGGCTTTACTGGGGTGGAAACAGGGAGAGGGAAATAAACTGGACGACAAGGGGTCAAAACAGGAAGACAAGTGTCGGGAAGGGCACAGGCAACAAGGGGACTGACTTCAATGACTGGACTGGGGAACACAGGGCAGGGAAGTGCAGATATATGGGCCTGACAACGGGCTGACACGATGCAGGTGAGAATGGTTAGCACAATAGGGTTCTGGATCATGAGAAAGACACACCTGGGAAGAATCAGAAGGGATCTGGAGGACCAGCTGCTGGTCATACTGGGGGATGGACAGGATGGGTTGTGATATCACGCATGAAAGTTGGAGCTGCTTTAGTCCATTAGAGGCACATCCATCCATCCATCCATTCATCTATCCATCTTCTAATCACATATCCTGGTCATGGATGTGGGGAGGCCAGGAGGTGACCCACTGCTGTATAGGCTGGGGAACATCCATCCAGCAAGACACCTACAGATCAGCACAACTGAGGTAAACAAACATTAAAGTGACAGGAACAAGCACAAGATGAAATGTTTTTTATTACTTTGCCATCTGTAACAGATGCAACAGGAAACATTAAGTACTGTGGTCACTAGTGTCCTTGGTCCGGGAATTTAGCAGGGCAACAGAAGTACGGCCATTACAGGGGTCTACAGCTGCCGCCACGCCAGTCATGTCGAGCACACAGATAATCAGATTGGGGCTGGTATCTGGCAGGGCAGCCCAGGCACAGCCAAAATGAGGGCCTGAGGCTGCTGTCACAAGTCATGTCAAGCACACTGACACCACCAAAATAACATCTGTCTGGAAACCTCTTATACAAACATATTCAGGAGAACCTACATCACGTCAACAGTAGCTCTTACACCAATGGTCATTAATGTGTTGACTGTGAGCTACTAGTAGCCCATATACCACAAACTAGAAATTGGATAAAACTTTTATGCATCTACATATATTTGCATTTTGCATATTCACGTATATTTGACTTTGTGTTGGATGATGGAAGGATGGTAGGAAGCCATGTGACTGGATGATTGAACCTTAAGCGGCAATGTTCAGGAAAAAGAGATAGGGAGTCAAGGACTGAACCTTGGGCCATGCCAGTTTTTACCAGATGTAACTTATACACCACTGCACCCCAAGAGAAGGATCTGTGTGATAGGTAAGAGTCAAACCATGACAAACCAAACAGGATCCTCCCCAAATTCTGCCTAAATGACAATTTATTACATAATAAATGTATTCTAGTTTAATATAACATCTATGTTGATGGTGCAGCACAATTTCTCATACAGTCCTTTGCAAACTGAAAGCCAGTTCTAGCCCTGAATTGATGGCAGATGCTTTGCCCTAGACTGCTGATGACAATGTAACATCTGACCAGAAAATGCTAGCTGTGAGCATCCCGGAATACAGGAGCAGCGTGTGCTGACAGACTCTGGCCTGCCTGTCTCACGCAACAATAGTCAGCCTTCCTTTCACACTCTGTCATGATTTTTACTGAGTCTGAAATTCCAGTTCAGTCACTTAATCAGCTAATGAAATATAAATAACCTAGCACACTAACAAAATGCAATTAAGGCCACCTGACTGCATCAGAATCGTTGTCAGAAGTCATTTACTTAAGATTCAACAAATGTTGCAAATCTATATAATTTGCATAAAATACACACTAAAACAAAAAGCATCTTAATACATGACATGAGGTATTTACACACACACACACACACACCACACACACATATATATATATAATGAAAGAGAATTCAGCTTCTTATATCCATTTATCCATTATACAGATTTATTCTGTGCTGAACTTTGTATATTACTCACTATCAGGGCATCCAACTGCCCGTGTGTCCTGTCCTGTGCGTCTTGTTATCTATGCTCATTGTAACACTGAACTGGAAAAGCGCCTGGAAGATGATTGGATGGATCAATCTTAAATCACTGTTGATTGATTCTCTTTCTCTGACAGCTGTTCTTGGCTTAGATGACTGACCTCCATTCGAGCAGTGACATTTCGCTTATTGAGTTAAGCTCACCTGTTACCTCTTACAACTTGTCTTGCCGGGATTTTGGGTGATTTTTCATCACCATGGCAGCCATCAGCATGTCCGCAGACACAGCGGCAAGCCCCAGTAATGAAGTCCAGTTGGTAATGATCGCACTGATTGCATCGCCCAATTACGTTGTGGGAGAGAACAGGTGGCTGAAGCTGCAAGCAACTTTGTAGGCAGGCAGAGAGACAGATCCTGTATAGCGACAGGAGGCCTCTTAAACACCAGGAGTAATTACTGCTCTGTTGTATTCTGCGATATTTACTAAAGCCGTAGGGCCTGTCTATATGTGTCTTACATCGTCTTCTCTCAGTTGCTGCAGATCGGATGCTGGCAGTGCATGGACCACAGCCACAAACTGATGATGTGCCTGCAGACTGCAGTGTGCAGGGACCTGGGAATAAAAGGGAATGTGATCCGTCGGTGAGATCCTCAGGTGTCTTCTGCCACAGCTGCCTGGAACACCCTAGATGTATTATATAGCATCTGCCAGTCAACAGGATCTTAGTGTCATTACAGTAACCAGTGTTAGTAAGCAGGGTCCAGGCCACCTGTAATCCAGACCAGGATAATTAAGCAGTCATAAGAAGGATGGATGGATGAATGGGTAGATTTCTAAGCAAACAGAAATTACTGTTGAATAACAGTGAATACTGTTGAATAATTAACTGTGAATTATATACAGTACTGTAATCCTCTCTCAGTAACATTGTCCTTTATGCCATTGTTTCTCAAACATACAGTTGTGCATGCTCTATATAGATCCCACTTAGCATGTTATATTCATGTTTGGGCCATCTGAAGTGTTAAGAGTGCATTAGAATGAGGGGAACAAGCAGTGCCTGTGACAGATCCTGGAAGCTGGTGTAAGCAGTGACAGTAAGAGCACCAGATGGCTGCTACTGACAGGTGACTGCCTGGGTCCCCTCAGGATAACACTCTGGGCACCTGGAGCACAAGTCCTGGTGCTAAAAGGAGGCTCAAGGCTGAAATGATAGGGCTTTTCTCCTGCTAATAGCAGAATAATCCTTAATACTATCCATCCAACCATCCATTTCCTGAAACAGTCCTATTCAGGGTCGCCGGAGCTCTGGAGCCCATCCCGGAGGCTACGGGCACAAGGCAGGGAACAGCCCAGGATGTGGCGCCAACCCATCGCAGACCCTTAATAACAGCGGGGGCCAATTATAGAAAAACCAGGACTTCATTATCACTCCTGCAAACCAACTTCAGGCCTGACCAGTTGAACCCCGATTACAGAAAATAACTCATTTGTTAGGCATCAGGTTCATCAATCCAGCCGAGAAATTTAAAGTGATGCTTTGTTTGCCATTTGCACAGACACACTGGAGTGCCTCTTTCCATAAATCCCACCTTTGAGACGTGCGAACAGATACAGCTGAGAGTGAAGCCTGGGGTCTGAGTGCAGGGTCAGCCATTTATCTGCCCCCCCCTGGTTAGGGCCGTGGCCAAGGAGCGGATGGAGATGTGACTGTTCTGCTGAGGATGAGATTCAGCCTCCGATTACAGAACAGAACAGAACAGAACGTCTCAGTTTCATAAGTCTAATTATGGAAAGAATAATGTTATGGAATGTTTCAAGTGCCAATACTAATTTGTTACTGCAGAATCGGGCAACAGTGTTTTCATACTGGAGGCATGCATTAGCATTATTAGATAGTAAACAGGGCTGACATGGTCTGTCCAGTTTACGCTGCAGAACATCCAGACCCAGTTCAGCATCATGCTGAGGTCTGACACCTCAAAGCTTAAACACCCAGCACATTGCTCACCAATTAAGGTTAAAAAAAGATTCTCTTTTTCCGATGGTACATGTGATGCTGATGAGCTGCTTGTTATTGGCAACTCAAGAGTCAGGAATGTCGAAATATATTATAAATGCAGTTCAGCGGTTTCAGCTAAATGCCTCCCCAGGGACAGGGTGTCTGACACTGAGGCTCAAATGGATGCCGCTGTCAGGAATAAAATCCCCACCTCACTTGTCCACTCCGGGACTAATATTATATCCCACTAATATAGGGTATTAAATAGGAACTTCATGTCTGTGTCAAAAAGCTCAAGAGCTTGTCAGAATTTAGCTGTCTGGTATCTTACCGACAGGAGGATGTAATGTATATTACGCTAAGTGCCACACCCTCAGCAAAACTACCAGAGGGTGTCACTGAGCAGCAAGAAGCAGTGGTCTTCTAGAAACTTCCTTCACCCCATGACCACACTTGCTGATTATTACCTGCTCGTTAGAGCTGGCTATTTTTTCTTCAGTGGAGCATTCAAGACCACCGTGTGAGACCCCCCGATAGCCAGTGCCCCGTCTCTCCTGAATTATGGCTATGCGTGTACAGGTGTAAGACCCCCCGATAGCCGGTGCCCCGTCTCTCCTGAATTATGGTTATGCGTGTACAGGTGTAAGACCCCCGATATCCAGTGGCCCGTCTCTCCTGAATTTTGGTTATATGTGTACAAGTGTAAGAC
>JABJVO010000001.1:27817110-27835260 GCA_026770805.1 Boulengeromyrus knoepffleri
TATTACACTTACAAGCCCACTTATTACACTTATTACACTTACAAGCCCACTTATTACACTTATTACACTTACAAGTCCACTTATTACACTTACAAGCCCACTTATTACACTTATTACACTTACAAGCCCACTTATTACACTTATTCCACTTACAAGCCCACTTATTACACTTATTACACTTACAAGTCCACTTATTACACTTATTACACTTACAAGCCCACTTATTACACTTACAAGTCCACTTATTACACTTACAAGCCCACTTATTACACTTATTACACTAACAAGTCCACTTATTACACTTACAAACCCACTTATTACACTTACAAACCCACTTATTACACTTATTACACTTACAAGCCCACTTATTACACTTACAAGCCCACTTATTACACTTACAAGTCAACTTATTACACTTATTCCACTTACAAGCCCACTTATTACACTTATTACACTTACAAGCCCACTTATTACACTTATTACACTTACAAGCCCACTAATTACACTTATTACACTTACAAGACCACTTATTACACTTATTACACTTACAAGTCCACTTATTACACTTACAAGCCCACTTATTACACTTATTACACTTAGAAGCCCACTTATTACACTTATTACACTTACAAGCCCACTTATTACACTTATTACACTTACAAGTCCACTTATCACACTTACAAGCCCACTTATTCCACTTATTACACTTACAAGCCCACTTATTGCACTTATTCCACTTACAAGCCCACTTATTACACTTATTACACTTACATGCCCACTTATTACACTTATTACACTTACAAGCCCACTTATTACACTTATTACACTTACAAGTCCACTTATTACACTTACAAGCCCACTTATTACACTTATTACACTTACAAGTCCACTTATTACACTTACAAGCCCACTTATTACACTTATTACACTTACAAGCCCACTTATTACACTTATTCCACTTACAAGCGCACTTATTACACTTATTACACTTACATGCCGACTTATTACACTTATTACACTTACACGCTCATTATAGCACTTATTAGAAACCACAGTAAATTTACTGACTCCTCCAATATAGTTTTATATGTAAAAGTAGCTCTCACTTTAAAAAAGGTTGGAGAGCCTTAGTCTGGACAATGTGTTTGCTCTTCATTCAGATATCATTGGCTTTATCTCCCACCAGGCTGATAACATTTACCCTTATCTGTATATCAAACTTGGCAAAATCTCTGCTTTCTAAAACTGGAAGCTTCGGTGAAAGATGTTAGGATCTGGATGACCCAGAATTCCCTTTGACTGAAATTAGCTACACTCAGAAAAAAAGGTAAACATTTGTACCTTTGCTTGTCACTGGGGCTGTACCCTTGTAAATGTACCTTTTAAGGTACAGAAATGGACTCTGAGGAACATCCCAAAGGTACAAACAGCATTAATGTACCTTCAATGGTAGAGAAATATTTGTGTACCTTAAAAGATACAATTACCTACAACTAAGGGTACAATTGGCAGACCCTTGAGGGTACAGCCCCAGTGACAGTGGGAATGTTGATTGTTAAGCCTGTTTGTCACATGGTCAGTTGAAGATCTTAGTGTTACAACTAACATTTTACTCTGAGTAAAACTACTCTTGTCACATTCTGTGCATATTAAACTTCACAGGTCACCTTTGGTGGCCATGGTTGTCCACTTGTCCGTCTTGGTTTTATTTGGATTTACTCTGGTTTCCTGCGTCTTCCATTAGTGGCTCTCCTGATTTTGCGCCAGTTATTTTTGTCCTGGGCAGAATGCAGCCTGATTGCCTTGTAGCCTGAGTACCTTGATCGTGATCAGCAGAGCTCAGAGTTCACAGAGACCAGCCTTTTAAAGAGGAAAAGGGTGACAGGACTGGCCTTGTCAGTGTATGCAGTTTGGAGAGTTGGTGTTTTCTCTGGTGTCTGTGTTTGTTTTGGAAAACGTATATTATAGTTCTGTCCCTGAACTCTGGCAACTACTCAGCTGACAGATTCGGTGCCAATTTATTAAAATGCTCCACAGAATGGGCATCAAATGCTTTACCCCTTATGCTTGCATCCTATAAAATGCATTATTTATACAAGCGTTTGTCATCTTGCCCCAGTGTGTTAGTGGCATTCCTCTCTAATATACTCCTTAAATAAAAAATCTAAAGTTCTTTGTGGGCCAAGCGGTCAGCACTGTGACTCAAATAATGTGTGTAATCACTCCATTAGCTGTTGCATTATCCCTATGACCTGTTCTATTATATGTTAATTGTCTCCTCTGTCTCATATCTGTTGATTATGATGCCGTATCATGGTTGTCTCTTCTCCTGCAAAATCAAACTACTTACCAATAAAATAGCTTCCCATCCCCTCTGATTTCTCCTACTGATAGCTGACTGGTCCCAAGCACCAAATGGTATTAATCTTCAAGGAGGTTCCACAGGAAGGATGCATGCATTAATCTGATCCACTAAAACGATCCTGGCACGTGACCAACAACGAGAAATCAGGCTCTGGATCTGTCAGCCTTTGCCAGAAGAATATAGAATGTTCTGCCATATTGTGCTTAAATTTTAAATTAAGTTCTAAATTCTAATATTAAATTTATTAAATTTGTGCATATACATACTGTATGAACAATATTCTCCTCTTTGAATGGCTTGCTTGAATTCATCAAGGGCCAGTTCACGTTTTTGTCATAATGGCAATTTGCATTTTCTGTTTCTGCTTGTTCTAATAAAAATGACTCAATAAAATATTACATTTTGTCAAGTATTTTTATTACCACAAGAGGGCGCCAACAAGCTGCTTAAAATGTACACCACATGCAACACTGTGTCTGTGGTTTGATGATTCTTTCATTTGCTTGGTATGCAAGGGGATCAGTCATGCTGCCTTCCGGATGCAAAAAAAAAAAAAAGTTACTGCCCCCCTAGTTACCTCAAAACAAATAAAGGGATAAGTATAGTCAACTGCTTGGAACAGTCAGGACTGATCTGAGCCAGGATTGTCCTTTATAAATATTTGTTCATACCATCAAGTGAGTGAAGCTGTCAACACACAGGGTCTGTAGACAAATCATGCCATGACCAAGGGAGGTTTCTGAAGACCTCCTGATCAGTGGTTCTCAGCTACTTTAGTCTCAGTAACCACATTTTTCCTTAGTTGTTAACTCACAGCCCAAATCTATAAAATTTTGTGCCAAATTTGTTTCCCAAAAACAGTACAATCGACTGACTGTGCAGCAGTAATAGATAGAACAGCAGTAGAAATGTCTTCATACACTGTCAAAAAAATAAAAAAAACGATAGATAGATAGATAGATAGATAGATAGATAGATAAAATAAATTTTTTAACCACATTCCACAATCCAATGAAAATAGTCCCACGACTCCCTTTGGGGTCACGACCCACCAGTTGAGGAACAGTGTTGAAGGAACCTGTTGATACCTCTCAGCCCAGAAAGTGTCATGTTTCCCTGTGACTCACCAAACTCTAATCAGTACCACATTGGAGAATGTCAACAGTGAGTCATCTCTAGAGTGGTCATCCTATCAAAATCTTTCCTGTGGACCTGGATGATTCGCCGTCACTGAAAAACAATCATTTTTGCCTGTGAATCAGGAAATTCCAGAGCAGAATTTCAGTCCGTCAACTGAAGCTGAAGCAGAGCTGAGTCATGAAGCAAGACGATGACCTGGAACACATTAGCAAGTCTACAACAGATTAAAGCTTGAGAAGTTTTCAGCTGGCCGAATCAGCATCGAGACAAAAACCCCATTCTGATGTTGTGAAAGAACCAGAAGTGAGCAATTCAAGCCAGCAAACCCAAAAAAGTCACTGATTTAGAAAAAGGAGTGGGATGGTATTCCTCAACAGTGCTGCTACAGACTGAACAAAAGCTACCAACAGGAACCATCTGGGTGCAGTCAGTGCTACCATAGGTGATATAACCAGTTATGCAGTGCTAATGACTGGTTACTTTTTCCACTTTAAGCACTGGATATTCTAGAACTATTTTTACCTAAAATGTCATCAGTACATCAGTAAATTTTTATGAGGTTCTGGTTCAGCTGATGTTTATTTTTACATCCAGGGTCAAAACTACTACACGTGTACTTCATTGTGCGTTGTATTTTACATTTACTTCACATGTGCTGTGTTTTGTTGATTGACAATCAGCAATGATACAGGAGCCTTACAACACAGACATGCGAATCAAACGAAAGTACAATTACATCATTTAATTACATGAAATTAAATGACATTAACTAGCTGACTCTGGACTCTGATGATGCCCAAGGTTCACACCGGGCTTTACTGGGCAGCCAGTTGACCTTGGACCCCAGGAGGTTTTTCTTTCCTGGAGCTTTTTGTTCCTCCCCTGTTTTTTTTTCCATCATTCCTTCTTGCCCTCATCCTTCTTCATACGCTATTTCGTATAAATGATGTAGTAATGGATTGCCACACACTCTTGTCAAGTACCTTGGAGTGACTCCGTTGTAAAAGACATTATATAAAAATAAACAGAACTGTACTAAAGGCAGGGTGGGGTACTGGTTAGTACTGTGACTGTGTATGTCTGGGACTAGGGTTCGAGTCTCTGTCCTGGCACTACCTGTGTAGAGCTGTGGGGGTTTCTCTGGCATCCCCCCCAGTTTAAAAATATGCTAAGGTGGCAGTTTCTGATTTGCATGTGGTTGGTGTCTCATGCCCATAGCTTATGGGATAGGCTCTGGATTCCCAATATGTTGCATAGAATACGTGAGGGTGGATGAATTGAATTTAATATCTTTTACAGCAGCATAGTGGATCATTGCATGTTTTCCCCAGGCGATCGGACAGGGTGAATATTGCCTCTACTGATCTGCCTGTGCGCGGCAATGAGCTGGCATCTCATTCAGGGTGTCCTGTGCTTCTCTACACAGGTTCCATGTCCACTGGGACCCTGTGCCGGATAAATGGCTGTGAGAGACGGATTGATTATTTGATTGAATTGCCTGATATGCGTTTTGACGATGTGCTTTAAATCTCACCCCATGGAAATGATGTGTGACCGTAAGTATGGTCAGACATTTATCTGGGAAATAAGAAGAACTCAAACTCATTCACATCACATTGTGAATATATGCAGCCGTTTGTAAAAACGATAGGAACGAAACGAAATACCTAAGTCAGTATAAAAAGTGAACACTTGCTGATATTCAGTAGATGTGTGATCAGCCATAAAGTGTTTGCCTACGTGGATAGTCCTTTCTGCGTGTTCAGTTTCGCAAATCCAAGCAAGTACTGTAACATTTCAGGAAGTACATTATGACACTGTCAGTCATTGTGCTGATTACCCATGGACACCCACAGATCACATGATAACCGCACCTCCCACCACCCTATGAATTACGAAAGAGCTTTTGTTTGCAAAACATCTGGACACAACACACAGATTGGAAAGGAACCTGAAAAAATACCTCTGGGGTTCATCATAATTAATGCCAAAAGCAATCATTAATTAATCAGTCACAGCTTTTCACAGGATACTCTAATATACTTGCAAGGAGACACAGCTGTTAACGAAATGAACTTCACACCATAAGGCTGCTAGCTGAAGCCTTACAAAGGGTGAAACATGAGCTTGTTTGCTTCACCATAAAAATCAGGTTAATGAATGGATGAGAAGTACAATATCCAGCTTGTAACACAAACAACGGGCCTGATAAGGTGTCAGTAAACTCAAAAAGCACAGTCATAAAATGGAAACACAGTCTGTATTGTAGGTCCCCATTAGAATGCAGACTCCACCCAGTTAAACCCGTTTGAAAGTTGCAGACAGTTTTCAGATAAGTTTGTTACCACCACACACGCACCAACATAAGGGCTGAGTGATACCAAAACACTGCTATACCGTTTTGTTTTGTTTTGTGTAAGGGGCATTTTTTAGGGGATAACCCAACAAATGTGGCTACAAGTTTCAAATTTTAGCGTAAATGAAGAGCCCTGCAATGATGTTGAATTTGAAGATCTTGTTAATGCTGCATTTTTAAAACATGTCTATTGCACAACTGTTACCTTTTTCCTGCAAGTCATCCTCATCCAGGTCAGGGTCATGGGGGCAGGGTCTGGGTGGACCCTGGACAGGAATGCCAAGCCAGAGCAGGGCATACACACCAACTCTAACCTTGTGTCTGGGCAGTGGGAGGAAACACTCAGAACCACATGCTAACCAAATGGACAAAAGCAATATCCAAGCCCCCAGCTCTAAAAGTATGAGGCAACAGTGCTGCACACTTGTCAGTGCACCACCCCAATTTCCAGTAATGATGATGCATATTAACAGAACATGGCGATATATGTGTGTAGAAAAAAAGGTGTGATATGAGTTACTCAAACGGAAATTATAACTTTAACTGAATCTCTAAATGAGAAATTACATTTCTGATAATTTCATGTAGGCTATATATATATTACGGCAGCGTATTGTTGCCACCATGACGAAAAATATAATAAAATCCAAATTTCTCATTATCAAGTAGTATAATGTTAAAACGATTAACTGGGCAAATTTTATTTTGATCATGGTGGCAAAAATACGCAGCGCTGCATTATATTTAAAAACAATATTGGAAGCATAGGTATAACTACGAAAAAGAGCATAAGGATTTTTCCGACAAAGACGTTTTTAAAGCATCTCCCGCTATCTTGCTCCATCTGATGATATATTCATAACCAGCAGGGGGCGCCACACACCGTTAATATTTAACAATTCGTACCACCCATACGCAGCGCTATAAAGCCGAGCCGTTAGGAAGGATGCACAACAGAGAGGCGTTCTTGATTCAGTGGCTACTCATATTTAATAATAAAATTACACATTTCTTTCCAGTGCAGGTTTACCGTTAAAAGATGCATATATTGTGTGACGAAGGAATTTATTCCCGCGGCCTCATTTCCTCAATCATTCTTGCGGTGAAGCAGAGGTGGGGTACACTGTTAATTGTAATTATGGACAATTTTAATGTCTCAGTCTCACCTCCAAAATGAATTCAAAATGTCATGTACCGCAGACAGCCTGTTTTTGGATATGTATTATACACAAAGGGACACCACAAACGATGAAAAATTACGCTTAATAAGAACAATTCAACCCCCCTCCCACCCTACTTTTCTATACTCGGCTCCGTGATCAGAATGTTTAAACGCCCTGAAACGTAGAAACTGAAAAACTGTATGTGACTCGGGCAGTCATAAAATGGATCAATTACACCTAATCTCTTTTTATATGTAATTTCTCTTATGCCGTTTTACAGCAGGTCGCCGCTTCTGTTGTCCGTCGTCAGCGTCCAAAAAGCATCCAAAGTGAAATGCATAACTGTATATGAAAAATGTGATGCGTTTAAGATCAACCCACTACAACTAAGTCGAATTCACTTATCATCAAGTACAACCACCACCTTATTCCTGTCATTATATACACTTGACCAAGTAATTATAATGAAAACACATAAAACAAGAACCAAAACGCGTTTCCTCATTTTTGTAAGCAGTGTCACGTCTTTTATTGCACCGACTAGACCATAATCTAAAAGCCTATGACATATTACACTGTCACAAAGAAAAAAAATGAAAACATAAATAAAACGCAAAACCGCTAATAAATATAAAATCACGTCTGCCCAGGCGTGACCGACACAGCAATAACAAACACGCCTAGCCGTCCCCATTAACCCCGCTTACTACGGCCGCCCCTCCCACGTGTATATAAGGAGGGACGCGCCGGGGTTTGTACGCATTACATTTTTACGCAGCTCTCTGGCGGTCGCACAGCAAAGCGCGCTGCATTCTCCGCCGCTCGGGCATCGCGTAGTACGGCAGTCTACGGGCGGAGTTATACGGCGCTCTGCCTGCGCGTGTGTGCGTGCGTGTGCTTGTGCGTGTGCGTGTGGGGTGGGGGGTGCCGGCGTACTAAAGGCCATGTGAGCGCGGCGCCTCCGCCTCTCCCCGCAGTGAATGACAGCGCACGGCGCGGCGCAGCTGCTCTATCCTGTCCGCCGCCTCTTACGTGCGCGACAGCCGAGCCGGGAAGCGGCACTTTCTCCCACTACGGAATTTACTTTCTTCTGCCACTATTTTCTGTGAATTACAAACCGACAAGCTTTTTTTAGACCTGACGTTTCTTTTTGTAATTTCGTCACTTACACGGTAAGAGACTTGACAATATTTTATCTCATAAAATATTGTTACATTTTTATAACTTCATTTTTTTCCCTTTGATTGATGTTTTATTTAGCGGTCTACGTGGTTTTCGTATTTATTGGCGTTTATTTGAAAATTATGAGTTGCTCTTTGAATTTTAATTTAGTATGTAACGCATGGCTTTTAAATACCGGCGTTTTGCGAGATGTCAGCTTATTGTTTTTGGACGACTCTACTTTTTTACAGTCCACCTCCAAGTTAACTTTATAATCCGCAGCGCCTTTTGATACTCCTGCGGCTTTAATATTGATATTTTGTCCGATTTCGTTCTGACTGTACAAATGCATTGCCGGTTATTAATGCAAAACACGCTGATCGTTATGCTTTCCCTTTTTTTTGCGGGGATCAGTGCATGTCAGTCCCGGCTGTGCACGTCAACTTTCCCGGCTTACATTTACAATTTCCCTCT
Organism: Boulengeromyrus knoepffleri; assembly: GCA_026770805.1. Taxonomy (NCBI): domain Eukaryota; kingdom Metazoa; phylum Chordata; class Actinopteri; order Osteoglossiformes; family Mormyridae; genus Boulengeromyrus; species Boulengeromyrus knoepffleri. Next base: position 27,825,770 of record JABJVO010000001.1, read on the forward strand.
TATTAACCCCTCAGGCAGACAGCATGCCGCTCAGCTCCGGTTTGACGAGTACAAACTATGATTACGACTACGACTCCATCCAGCCCTACTTCTATTTCGATACCGAGGATGAGGGTTTCTATTACCAGCAGCACAGTCAGCTCCAGCCCCCGGCACCCAGCGAGGACATCTGGAAGAAATTCGAGCTGCTGCCCACGCCGCCTCTCTCCCCGAGCCGGCGCTCCTCCTTCCCCGGCATCCTGCCCTCGACGGCCGACCAGTTGGAGATGGTCACCGAGTTCCTCGGGGACGATGTGGTCAACCAGAGTTTCATCTGCGACGCAGACTACTCCCAGTCCTTCCTCAAGTCTATCATTATCCAGGACTGCATGTGGAGCGGCTTTTCCGCCGCCGCCAAGCTGGAGAAAGTGGTTTCCGAGAGACTTGCGACGCTCCAGGCTTCCAGGAAGGAGTGCCCGCCGCCGGAGCCCCCCGGTCGGGTGAACGCCAGCTACTTGCAAGATCTGACCACATCGGCGTCGGATTGTATAGACCCTTCTATAGTATTCCCGTACCCGATCACAGAAAACCCGAAACCGAGCCAGGGGACCCCATCTTCATGCTCGCCTTTGGATACCCCGCCCAACAGCGGCAGCAGCAGTAGCAGCAGCAGCGGTAGCGATTCAGGTACGTGTGACATTATTACTAACCTGATGTGGAGCGATCGGTCTGATGATAGCGAAGATCAGTCATGTGGCGATGTTGAGCAAGTTTCCTCGATACGCTGCTCTAAATTAAAGGGGCCCGATGCGGCAGCGTTCAGACAATTAAAGAGGCAAGGGAGTTGAAAAGCGTCTCCACCCTGGGAATATGCACATATCTATAACTGTCGCTTTAAATTCTCACGTGATGCGTTTTTCTATTGCTTTAGAAGAAGAAGAGGAGGAGGAGGATGATGATGAAGAAGAAATCGACGTGGTGACTGTGGAAAAGAGGCAGGCGCTTAGGAGGTCTGAGTCATCAGGGGTGGTCACAAGGCTGCACCAGAGCCACCTCGTCCTAAAGAGATGCCACGTTCCCATCCATCAGCACAACTACGCCGCCCACCCACCGGCGAGGAGCGAGCAGCCTTCCGTCAAGCGGCCAAAGCTGGAGGGGGGCGCAAGGGCACCCAAGCAGATCGGTGGCAGCCGCAAATGCGCGAGCCCGCGGACATCAGACTCTGAGGACAATGACAAACGGAGGACTCACAACGTGCTGGAGCGCCAGAGGAGGAACGAACTGAAGATGAGCTTCTTCGCGCTGCGGGACGAGATCCCCGAGGTGGCCAACAATGAGAAGGCGCCCAAGGTTTTGATACTCAAAAAGGCGACCGAGTGCATTTTCAGCCTGCAGACGGACGAGCAGAGACTGCTTTCATTAAAGGAACAGCTGAGCAGGAGAAGTCAGCATTTAAAACAGAGGCTTGAGCGGCTGAGGAACTGTCAAGGATGCTGAGTTAGATTTATTTGTATTTAAGTCCTTTATTTTTATTAATAAAATATAAAAAAACAGGGCTACATGTTTGTCAGCCTTAACTTAAATATTTGTTATGTTTTGTATATAATATTTACAAAGAAATGTATTTTTGGATTTTAATTGAATGTTCCAGACACGTTTCATGATTGTTCAGCATAAATGTTCTATTCAATCTGAATCATAAATGCATTTCTTTATTGACATTGTGTGACTTATTGATTCCTTACCCCATGACATTCTTAGTTGGTACTTAAACTGTCCAGATAAGTGTTTAGCTTGGTGCATATACCAGGTGAGTTTTACTGATGGGAGTACCTTGACCATACGCAATACGTGGTTTCAGAAGCTGTACATTATAAAATTTTAATCAAGTTTTCTTTCTGTCTACAGTATTGAGCATTGGCACTTTTTTTTGTCTATAGTACTGATTTTCTATTTCTGAACAGCATGCAGACTGGATCGGAAAATATTGACCCTTTTAAAAACTCTATATGTCTTTTAGTGGATTTCTTAATTTTAGAACTTTCTGGGCCCTTGCACACCAGAGACCTTACCTTTTAATCTCAGACGGAACAGTGAAGCTCTGTGCCATGGTACAATAGTTCCATCCAACTAGGGAAGGTCTCATTTCCCTTGTCTAAAACTGCAGTATTAACTTCAATCACCAGTATTCATTCACAGCTCAGAAGCAACCAGCACTTTCACCACAAATCAGTATGATCTCTGTGAAGTTAGCTGCTAATTTTCTAGCCATAATCCATCTGTTTACCATGTGCCTCAGTGTAAACCAATGTTTCCCAACCTTGGCCTCAGGAACTCCCTGATGGCGTTTGCTCCCCACTGATCAAAAAAGTGGACAGTCTGTGGGTCGCTGAGGACTGGACTGAGAAACACTGGTCTAAACCATTTATATGGCATATTTATATAGCTGTTTTATTGGTGTGATTCAGGTGAAATTCTCCTGGCTGTTACAGTAGAACCACATGCAGAATTCTCCCCCACACAACAGGAAGTTCACATGAACAACTGTAAATACTGGTTTGTTTTGAGATTAACGTCTGTCAGCTTGTTTTCCAGGCATTGACTTAGAGTTAAGCCCGAACATGATCCTTTCCTTGAAACCAGGGCCGATGGTTTGGATAAGATCACATAATTGCTTTTTGTCACATCAGTCTACCTTCAACCTGAAATCAAGGTCTTTGATGGGTTTTTGTTTTGTCAAAAATATAAATACCGTCTAAATGGATATACATATATAATTACAAAAAGGCAGTTGCTTCTGTTTGTTTTATTAGAAAAGTCATATTCCTTTTGTCTTCTTTCTTATATTAGTCTTTAAGATAGTGAACAACAATGTTTGTTCATTTGTTTTTTCATATCCAGGGTTTTAGGGAATGATTTTTAATTGGACCAGGTTAGATTAGGCTTTAGCCTGCCCTTGTTGACACTTTATTTACTACATATACTTGACATCACCCACAACTGCTTGGATAGTGAATATGTTTAACCATATTGCAGTTTGCCATTTATACATTGAATGAAGAATATTGTTAATTGATAAGTATCACTGTCCCTCATTGTGTAATTACACTTTATGTGGGAATAATGCAATAATTATTACTGCGGAGATTACAGCTATGCAAGGATCATTTGTCTTTACAGTGTTGATGACTAAGAAGCGGATGGAAAGATGGGGATACTAAAACATACAGGTTAATTCCTTGCATTTCATCAGTCTTATGGTGTATTTATTTCAGTGTGTGTGTGTGTGTGTGTGTGTGTGTGTGCGTGTGTGTGTGTGTGTAATGAAGGGAAAGTACAAATTTGAAGCGACAAACTCATGTTTTAGGACAAAGTGACCCAATGTGAAGCCTTCATCTTCCCCCAGTCATTAACGGGCTGTTGTGCTTCAGCATATAGTTTAACATCTCAGAAAGTTAACCGACAGATACCTTGAGGATTCATTATGTTTATACTTGGCAGTGCATGCTGGCTTGGACAGCATCCTCAGCAAAATCCACTGCCCCCACCCCCCAGAATGATGACGTAACGATCAAAAATATCAATGCTACTCTTTCTGTTGCTCACCATGTGTACACAAGATACACAGAGTATTTCTGAAATTTCCTTCTACAGCACAGACATAGAGTTAAATTGACTCTTTTGGGATAGCTGAACTAAACATGATGCTTAGTACATTTGATGTGAAACGTGGACAATTATATTTAACATAAATATATTTAATGAATATTTAATATTTATTTAACTATAGCTTTTATCCGTGGGTAAGAGTGACGTCGATTGACCGGTTTTGTAAGTGTACTGAATATATATTGTTTGCTCCTGTAGTGTATTCGGCTTATTATAAATCCTGGTGGAAAGTCCTTATTAATACAGAGATTTGGTGGGGATTAGTGGCTGGTATTCCTGGGTAATGTCACGGAGCATTACACACACGCAGCATCAATGGAGACCGGACGGGCATTGCGTCATTTCCATCCTTGTCGCGCGGGATGGAACGCGGTCAGCCGCGCGCGCACTTGTTTCCAAAAAAAAAAAAAAAAAAAATCAACTGGGAAATCCGGACAGCTTAAGCTGATTCCTTATGTCAATTGTAACGCCGACTGTTTTTTGTTTGAGTTAGAAAAAAAGGCAAATCCTAACTTAATCTAACTCTATATGTTTATCTATCTGTTTGTCTTTCTATTTCAGTTATATTTTCAGCAACTTTGACAAATGAATTCAGAATCAGGTATATTCAAATACATAAGAAATTTGACTCCTCTTGATGGCTCAACATATGTAAAGTAGAGAACGCAGGCAGGTAACTCAAGTTAAAAAAGTAAACAAAATAGAAAGAGATTGTGTTGGAAGACAAGATCATATTATTAATTGCATGGGTGGAAAATTGTTTGCGAATGACTTTTGAATTTGTTGTGTTCATCCCTGTTTTTCATAGCAACCAAAATACCTATGAAACAAAAATAACTGAAGCTGCTGCAGAGCGGAAATTTAACGGAGCAGGTGGGCTGAGGGTTGAAAGATTAAAATAGCTGTGTTTTGGGGTTTAAAGATTCAGTGGAATGCAAAGATGTAAATGCAAGTTGTTAAGAATTTTAAACCAATTTGATGTTTTGCCTTATAGTCGTGGCCGAAACAGTGACACGCCTGTTTTTAGGGAAAAGCTTTTATTGAGTTTTTAGACAACTCCAAGCTGCAGGATGAATCGTTTTGTAAGATCATGGGCTACCTTAGTTTCTTTGGATCTTCAATATGATCAGGATCAGCTGTACATGAACCCCATTGATCTCGGCGGGTGAGAAAGAGCCTCATTCAGGAGCCAAAGACTTAGAAATTACCACCTGTAAGAAATTCAAGACGTTTTGTAAGACACACACCTTACCATAACTTGAGCTGTTGGTTTCTTTCAAGAATAAAGTGAACTGAATTGCATAAACACCACATGACTTGAGTTCAATTATACAGGTTAACAGGTCATTTTCATCAGAAGTAATTTTATTTGGGTTTTGTAGTATTTTTCCTGCTGATTTCAAATCTGTGTTTAGTTTTTCTCTAGCATGTCAGGTTTTTGTGATGAATTAAGCTACACATAGTATGATATTATGTACATGCAGTCTGCCTAAGTGTATTACAAGAGTTGCCTGTGTTTTTTATCTCATAGACAGCATCACCGTTCTCTAGGTGACTAGATATTGATTTATCTTTTATTGACACTTGTCTAGTTGCGACTTGAGTATAATTAATTTGACCTAGTGCACATGCACATGTCTTGTGTATACAAGTTAGTTTGGCAGGAAACATACAGTAGGTAGTTGTGCCTCAGGTTTCGTTTTGCTGATGTAAGCTTCTCGACAAATGTTTTATTATTTCTCGAATTGTTGCAAAAAAAAAATACAAAATCTAACTCAGGAGTTTGAATTCTGGGTCACCGTCCTGGAAATCGAAGGCAGCGGTGACAGACAGCATCAACTGTGTTGGATTGCAGTTGTTATCATGCCTAGAAATTGAATTAATCATCTAGACAATTTCTGTTGTGTGTGTGGTTCATTCACAACGAAAGCACAACGTCGCCCCATCACTGCAGATCTTAAGAAGATATACAAATTATACTTTGGCTGTCCTCCTGGAGCCCAGGATAAATCTTGGGTTTCACATGTCATCTGTACCAGTTGTTCAAATGGTCTGCGTGACTGGCTAAATCAGCGAAAGGCAGCAATGCCATTTGGAATTCCGATGGTGTGGAAGGAACCGCGAGACCATCTCAATGACTGCCACATGATGGTCTTGATTCTGTAGAAGGTGATGAGGAGTACGGAGAAGGTGCAGCTGGTTACAGTGAAAGCATGATGGCCGACTACTGCTGGATGCTGTACCGCGACAATCCAGACATGGTGTACACAAGAAAATCAAACTCAAAGCGTTTTTGAAGAAACAATGGTGGTTAACAAACACTTTTCAATTTCTTTATGCCCACTGTCTGTTTATTTCATTTTGCTCTAAAGAATATTTTACCCTATACTACAGTGATGTAATTTATCAGTTGCATAAGATGGCTGAAATGAAATGACTTTCCAATTAAATGTTCGTTCTCAACGTAAAATTTAAGTTAAAAAAAAATGCATATAGTACAAAAGTGCAGCATTATATTAAAAATGATGCTGCTTCATTGCCGCTAAATACCTGTCAAATGTGTGCTGCTTTGCAACCCAAAGTACAGCGTGTGGAAGCAGCTGTTTGACGTCTCATAAGGTAACGTCTCTGAAGGGGTTTTCCAGTTTGTCACACAACAAAGCAAAAGCGAAACCAATTAGGCACATAGCCAGACAATAAAATGACGAGTTTGAACCCTCCTCAAAATTTCCTTCAGCCCCCCTGACTGGCAAAAGCTGCGTTAGGCATCCCCCTGGTCAGCAGAATCTTCTGAGAGGGACCCATTGGTAGTGATGCCGGATCCCCCATGAAATTTATTTCTGGCTACGGGCCTTGAAGAATCATCCATAAAGCAGCTAGCCTGAAGCCTCACTCTCTGGCCTTGCACCTCCCCTGCCTCCCTGCCCTGCCTCCCTGTCCTGCCTCTAGCTAGCTCTGTACACTTTTCCGTCTTGTTCTCTAGCTATGCTGAATCTGTGTGATGAGGGTCGGGGCGGGGGTTGGACTTGACCCTCTAGTACTGGTGGTACACTTCTGATGTACAGCATGGGGGGCAAACCCAAGTCACAAGTCTCATTTCCACTGGCCTGCCATGATGCATCAAAATATATGTCTAAATGATTGATGTCATTTGTGATTTGTTATATTTCGCCTGGTTGGTGCCACATGATTTTATTTCATTTTTGAGAGCTCAAGGTCATAATATATGTGATAATATATATGAGCTTTGTTCATTATTATTTATTAGGCTATAATGTAAATCAGAGTCATATCTTATTCTGTTGAGTGCTTTAAAAGGGGTTTATTTTGGTGTGTTTGGTGTCCCTTAGGATATGTGATATGTGTAGCGCCCAGGGGAGGTGTAAACTTCCAAAGAGGTAGAGTGCATGCAGAAACCTACAGGGCAACAAGAACAAAAGGAACGACAAGAATGATAATGGAACATATGTGAATTATACATGACATCACAGTAATAAACAGGACCGACATACCTTCTTGACATAAAGTGTCATTTGAGCATACGTTTAGTGGGTGGAGCATAACATTCAAAATCCCCCGGAGGTGTGTGGCCACAGGTTTGACTGGGAACACATCATCTGGTGTTACTTGGGTTTTGGTTGAGTGCTGGAATGAACACCACAGTTCGCAGAGCAGTTGGTAGGTCTCAGTGTGAAAGGCTTCTTTAAGGTAAGGATGGCCACTGAAAGTGTTTGCAAGTGTAGCCCTAGTACACAATTACTACTTTTACATGTGATTTTCCCGCAGTCTGTAACATTAACATTTTGTTAATTATGTGGATATATATGTTTTTCAGAAACTGTGAAAACATTGTATGCTGTCGATGTTTACTTCTAAAAACAGCGGATTTCCTGCCGCAGCCAGTTTCGCTTTGCAAATAGTTTGCTAGTAATATAAGAAAGGATATATAAGCGGAAATGTAACAATTTATGATGTCACCCACTATAAACACTATGCATCGCTGTGGCACTGAATGTCTTTGTGAGATCAGTCTATATTTAATAGTTCGTTTCCTATCTGGGGTGGCACAGTGGCTTAGTGGGTGTCACTATAGCCTCATACTGCAGTGGTTTGGGATTTTAATACTGCCTGCAGTTCTGTTTGTGGTATGTGCACATTTCTTCATTTGGACTGCTCTGGTTGTCATGAGCAGCCCAGGAATGTGCAGCCTGGTGAATTGGAACCTGTAGTTTGCACTTGCTGAACGTACCTCGCGGTGTATTGTATCAAGAAATAACACCACAGAAAACCTTAACTGGATTAATGCACTTAACAGGATGTTTATTTGATGTGAGTATACATGCTGCCTTCTGGGTAAGTCTTCCAAGTTTAATTCCTTTGAAAAGTTCCACTATGTTTGGTCAAAGGGTAGATCTGGCAAAAAAAAGAAAACAATTAAAAATAAGTATATCAATGGTTTTTATAGAATCTCTCCAAGATAATTTACAATCAAATATGAATAAATGAAATGAAAGCAATAGCACCGTTTTAAATATATTTCATTCTTAATAAATGGAGAATGAAGTTTATTAAGTTGGCTGTGAGAAACTAAGGGAATGTATCAGTTAACCACTCCAGGGTGAGTGGAAATTCTGTGTTGTTTATGAAGTCTGTGAAGTTCTGGTGTCATGTGAAGTGTCAGCTTTGTGACAGAGCACGATGCAGCGCGTTGGGCAGCACCGCAGTACCGGGACAGTGCCGCTTCTCGGGGACTGACGCGCCGTGTCATTTTTCACTAACGGTTTCTTTGTTTCCTTCCCCTTGGCAAGTCACACATGCCCAGCTGGCAGCTCGCTGACGGATGGAAGGTCCTCTGTCTTTCTCAGCTGGATTAAAGGCAGGATTCACCGACCGGGTCCCTCAAGGTTATCCCCTTTCTTATTCTTTAACCGCACTATTGTAGCTTTGGCCTTCTTTTTTGGGTAACCTCCAAAAAAAAAAAAACAAACTGATCTCCTATAATATTCGTCTGAGCTTTGCTCTTCCGCAAGAGTGCCGCTAGAGATTTTGGGCTGTATGAAACAATATCATTCTGTGGATGCAACCCAGACCAATCGAATCACGTTCTAAAATTTTTGGGGCCAATCATCCTACCTTTCCCCCTCTTTACGGCGCCCCTGTTCTACAACTTCCCTTCTGATCACCACTAAGGAGAATGATACATGTGTGGCGTCCTGTAGAAATGGGTGTTAATATTGCAGGGTGACTTTTGTATTATGACCAATGCACCTGCGTGTGTGTGTGGTCTTAATGTGGGTGAGATTTTTTTTTTCATGTTGGAGTTATAAGTTGTTTATGCACTGAATGTATTGGTCTGATTTGGGGTTCGGACTGTAACGTTAGTAATACGAGTTTCACCGGGGTTTGTTGGGTTAAGAACAGCAGAATTAAACTGCGTCAGCTGTAAAAACTAGCAGGGAGCGGCATTAAGACCAGCGGAATTAAACCTCCTGCGCCATCCGCCGATGCTAGTGGGACCTCCGCCGGCTTTGGGACCGAGACACTAGCCGGAGCCGTGGATCCATCCTGCCTGCCGGACGTGGGTTTCCTCATCGCTCTGGAGGTGTGAGTACTCCTTCCCATTAAGAGCTCCAACGTGCACCAACTAACCGGCATAAAGAGTGTGGCTCTCTTTCAATACAACCTCCGGGTCCCCCCCCCCTTTCCTGTGTATTAAATTGATTGTGGGTGTTTTTTTAATGTTTTTTTTTACTAGGGCTGTCAAAATTGGTGCGTTCCATTTGCCCTCGGAACTCATATTCCGAGTCAGATTCTGAGTTTTGAAGCCGGAAGTGACGACATGC
>JABJVO010000001.1:27851922-27867678 GCA_026770805.1 Boulengeromyrus knoepffleri
AGTGTGTGCCTACATGCAATCTGAATTATTTAAACCCTATTTCCACCAACTGACTCATTCAACAGTGAATTTCCACCATCAGATTTCCACCAATCATTTCTCTTCTTGGGCGCTCGTCAAAGCGCCCCAGAAGTGCAGTGAAATAGCCAATCGTGTATGGTTGGTAGATGAAAATAATAAAAATTTGGCCTATCAGGATCGCTGGAAATTTCACCCCTGCTACAGAAAATGCGGGAAAGTTTTGGGACCCGACAAGCCCGAAATAAATATCACCCAGCCAACTAAGCAGAAAGTTAAAGCCTACAACAGGACTTTTTGCAGGGGTTGGTTCCAGCATAAGTCGTGGCTGACAGGCTGTGGAACAGCCAATGCACTTTTTTGTTTCCCCTGCATCCTATTCAAAAGTGACAGGTGTGATTTGACGTGGACACAGTCTGGACAAACTGACTTAAAGCACCTCTCTGAACGCGCCAAGAAGCAACAATCAAGAGTTCATATGGAAAACTGTGTAAAGCTAGCTATGCTCGGAAGGATTAGCATAGCGGCGCAGCTAGATGATGGGCACCGCATTGCTGTAAGAAGGCACAACGAAGAGGTAGATAAAAACCGTCATATTTTATCTAAGATCATTCATTGTATTAAATTTTGTGGTGCTGAGTCAGGACTATATATACACAGACTGCCTTTTTTCTCTAATATAAATGAACTGAATGAAAATTAATTAACATTTTGAGAAGGAAATTAAATTATGATTGTGAAATTGTTGTCATTTTCTGAATGTTCATTTGAATACTTATACTGGACTAGGAAGGGAAATCTATTGGTACGTCAGCCCCACCAAGAATTGTTTCACCAGCCGCCAGTGGATGCCTCCTGGGCGGCTACCCAGAGAGGAGACCCAGGACTCGCTGGAGGGATCATATCTCTCGGCTGGCCTGGGAACGCCTCGGCGCCCCCCCCGAGGAGCTGGTAGAGGTAGCTGGGGAGAGGGACGTCTGGGTGTCTCTCCTGAAACTGCTACCCCCGCGACCCGAACCCCGGACAAGCGGAAGGTAATGGATGGATGGATGGATGGACAATTATTTAGTGCCAGCCATAGATGCCTAGATGCTAAATTAACATTGTAACAATCATAACTATAAATTAAAATCCATGGTATATATTTTAAAAGGAATACCTTTAAAGTGAATTTTACGGTTAAACACAAACAGGTTTATCTTGATTTTATGGCTACATTTCCTCAAACCTTGTCTAACCTTGTCAAACCTTGTACAACATGCAAATATCTGAATTGTTCACAAATGATTGTTTTGACATTGTGTTTCTGTTTGTTTTCCTGGGAAAAGGCAGGTTCTCTGTGTTTCATGTGCACATTATAATGATAGGCTGAATAGTATTGTGCAAAATTTTTGGTTTTGCTTCTGTTTATTTGAGTGCTTGTGACTGGAGGCAGATATGAATGGACACAATTAAGGTGAAAGACTGAAGATGGAGGCAGCCACGGTGATCCTGCCCAGGACTGGGTTATGATGTCATCTGCACGGGTTAACAGACAGCAGGTTATAGTTGGCTGTGTTTCTGCCCTCCTGATAAGTAGCAGAAGGAGAGGACCCCCATTCTCACTCCCACTCCCACTCTCACTCCCATTCTCACTCCCACTCCTACTCTCACTCCGCTTGCTGCTCTTACAGCTTCCTGTTGTTTTGTCCTATCTGTTTGTTTGGATGATTCAGCATACATCCGTCTGTTATAGATGTCCAATATCTCATAGTAATGTGAGATAATAATGCATATGCAAATATATATCTATTATTTCATTGCCTCAAGGTCTTTTATTATAAGGTGAATAACATAGCTAAAATAGACAAAAATACACTAAAAGCAGGTGTGTTCGGACTTTTTACTGTCTGTGTGTGTGTGTGTGTGTGTGTGTGTGACTTGCTTGTTATCCCCAGGTAATGAACCTGACTTTATATTCAATTACACTAGAATCCTTCACCATAAAATCATATTTCATTGATGAACACCATGGTAATAATGATAGAAAGATGTTGGTCTGGTTGTGTTTTCCATAAACTTTGGGAAGAAACTGAATATTTTGAGGAACGACTCATTGATTAAAGGGTGTATCTTCCAGCTTCACCAGCTCCATAAATTCCCAAAGTCTTCTCTCCCACTCGTGGCTCTACTTTCCATCTGGAGCAGTATTAGCAAGGACTGCGGTCCTCAGCTCCGCTGTGGCACTGGACGGTGTCTTTGCACAGGACTGTGTCACTCTTCTCTTTTTCTCTCATTGTGTCACTCTTCTCTCATTTTTGCAGATTTGGGCTCTGTAGTGCATCATAATAATGTAAAAAATCTGTCAATCAGATGTTGAATACAGTTTATTAGGACTTAAAAAGAAGGCTGAAATCTTCCATAGGAATGTTAGAACATTTTACATCTGTTTTGTGTAAATAACATTTACATTACAAAAGGAATTTTGTGAATATTATTAACCACAATTGCATATAAATTTTTACTTTTAATGAATGCTGAGTTCTGAATGCTTTTATTGAATATCTGACGTGAAATTCCTGTTTTCATGGTGACACAGAAAGGCTGCATGGCTGGATCAGAAGTACAGAGACAGATAAAACACTTTACTATTTTGGGATTTAGTTTTTTATTTTTCACCAAAATAGAAAACGTCTGTGCATTATTTTAACACTCTCCATGTCTGCAATGAAAGGAAATATTCTCTTATCCTATAAATACGACAGAAATTCTCGTCACACATGAATGAGAAAGATATGTGTAGCGGATTCTTGGGCTGCCTGTGATTTACACAAAAGACAACGTGGATGGATGAGAGCATCCATGCTGAGCCAGTGACCTCTCGCCGATCGATCTCTCTTAATCGGAAGTGTCTGGCAGATTCTCTGTTCCCCTATGTGTAAGCAAATAGACTGCAGTGCTGTCAGTGCAGGACAGAGTCACCAGCAAGAATACGTCCTCATCCTCCAACTGCTCGCTGCAAGAAATAAAGACGTGATGAATCCTAGCCAACACAGTGAAAGATGTCTTGGAATTCCTGGTGTGACACTACCTCTGTGAGTCCTGGGGGGGTGGGGAGGGGGGGCTGTTGGCAGTATTGCCCCTGTCCTGCTAGCTGAGCCTTACGGATCTGTCTTCTGCTGGCTGGGGGCCACCTTGGGATTACACCCAAAAGGCACCTTAAATGCCGAAAGAGGCCAAACTACTTTCAAAAGCACACGCGCAGCATAAAAGCTCTGTAGCCAACTGTCAGCCCCTGGCAGCGATATGAAGACCACAGCATTAGCTAAAGTCTGCTGATGACTCGTTCACTGTCATATGGTTTTTGAACTTAAACACACACTCTGTCACCTTTTTGTTTGCCCAGCGGCAACGTGTGCTGTCACAAAGGGATGGTTGGCAACACAGCCTCATTGATCATGCCTAATAAACAGTTAATTATGATGAATCTCCCCAGAATGATCTGTCATGTACAGCTACTCATTAAGCACAGTTAAGCTCTTCGTATACCCCTCATACTTGCAGAGACACTTGCTCACCCTCTGTGTGTCCTTTGCCCCACATAATGTGTTTTTAACCTTTTAGATTATTCAAAACTTTTGGTCCGTCTTTAAGTGTCTTTCCTCCTTATCTGACATACACTGACTTGTATTGTGATATTCGGCGGGATATTAGCAGCAGAAGCAGCTTTTGGACGGCACTTGCAGAAACGACGCACGCTATTCTACCAGCATCTCAATAAGACTTTCATAATCTATTTTAAAAAAAAAGCACAGTGAATAAGTCTAAAGAAAACGTATATGTCTTATTAGATTGAGATATTCCCCCGAAAACTATTTCCTAACGGGGAAGTCCTGGAATGATGTGGGATGTCAGGAATGTTGGCCTCGTCGTAACCTCACTCTGATCCTAGTCGTTATTACAGAAACATCTGCCAGAGTAGGGACTTGGAAAACCGTGCCTCAAACCGCTAATAGGGTTCTGCATCAAGACCTGTCCAGGAGATCCAACACAAGAGGCTTCTTTGACCATTTGAAGCGATACCTCTCTTTGTAGATGCCTATCTTTATGCCGAATTGCACACCACTGCTGTTGAAATCTGGATCAAAAGCAGCAGGAAAGCACCTTGTGAAAAGACGTCAGTATGATTTCATAGCCTATTATTTAATTATTGTATTATTTAAATGTATTCCTAAGCCCTACATTTTCTAAGGTGACTATATTGTAAGCTTCTAGTATTCACATCACTACATATTTTAATTTTTCAATCTTTCAGCTTCCATTACCCTCATTTTAATTTGTTTGAACATGTTATTTGCCTGAAAGTATCTTGAGGCAGTATGGGCGCTTCCAAAGGGAGAAGGCGAGCGCACTCAGCTTATTCTCGAGCCGGGCAAATGTGTGAAGTGCAGCTTGCCGGCTGTGATTCTCTGCAGAAAAGACAGTTGACAAGGCAGCTGCGTGAGAGTAGGTTTGATTATTTTACATTCTTAAATACAAGGCAGCCGATGGGAATCCTCAAGATTAACCTTACTGTTCCCCACTAGGTTCCCATTGGGTTAAACCAGGTAAAGAGTGGCAGGGTATGGTATTTCTACCATTTTTTTCTAGCACTTATTCAATCATTAATAGCAGTATGTAATGCAGCCAGAAATGAGAAGTAACTCTTAATAGTGCCGAGAATACGGCCAACGAGTCATGCAGATACGGATAGCATCAAAGGTTACACAAAGGCCAGAGGATATGCTGCTTACATACACACCGTTCCAGGATCGTCTTTGCGGTGCTGAAATTATAATGGTTTTGAGCTAGTAATGTGGATATTTCTAGAAGGCATTCTATGAGGAAACATTGTTTATCAGCAGCATTATAATGGTTTAAGGAGCTTTGTGGAGTGCTGACAAAATTTAGACATATTCTTTGTAATGAGAGAAGAGGATGGGCTCACCTTTGTTATTCTTATTGGAAGTTAACTTTCACTGAGTCAGAATTTTGATTCAGAACCAGGAGTGTGGAAGTGTGGGGTTCATTGAAAAAGCACCAGTGTTGAACCCTTGGTGACCTTCCTCTGTAACGTCAAGTTGCCAGTGGAGAACTGAAGTGCTCTAGATACCACAGTTGTCATGTGGGATCTCTGTTGATAACATCCATCAAACAGCCTTTCAGTGACAATGAGGGCTGTAGGAACAGACCATACATCACTGAAGGGCTGAGAATGTGAATTAGCTGTGGTGTGGAGGAGCATCACATTATCACATCAGTGAAGGAGCTGGGGAGAGCAATGTCTGTCACTGAGAATCAGGTCACAATTTCAGTCATACAATTGAGAGGAATTTAACACATGGGTCCTAGAATACAGTGGCTTTAAAAATCATGGTGGAACATTTTAGCAAATAATGCTAATTGCGTTTTGAAATTTACAACTGAATCCTTTCAGTTGTTTTTTTTTTTTCTGTTTGCATAGCCTAGTACGTAACTCGATATGTATGTATCTACTGCATATGCTTTGTATGAAGTTGGTGATGAAAGGCAATGATTAAAGTCATAACACATGCATTGTTCGGTAGCATGTTGCATGCAGCTGAACTCATGACATACAGTAGGAACTCTCAGTAAAAGTCTAGTGTTAGCAGCTACTGAGTGTTCTCTCATGTCAAAAAGGGGTCTTTAAGTTCATTACTAACTTTTACTGTTGAACCAAAGGGAAGGAAGCATAAGGAAATACTTATCAGGCAGAGAGTGTATTCTTGGAAGACCTCAGAAGATGAATTTACTGCTGCTACTGGAGGTTATTGTTGGAGCGAACCCAGCTGGCCAGCGAGTGAATGAATGAATCGCTGCATGCAGTTCAGCTCTAGCCTTTTGAAAGCTATTCTTTGTTTCCGCTTGAAACATCCTCGTTCCCGGGCCACATTATCAGGTAATTTGGATGCCAGGGCACACTCTGAATTTGGATTGCGGCCTTAATGCATGATACTGTATTTCTGTGCAATAGGGTAGGCATCATGAAAGCGGAGCCAAGCGTAGAATCGGCGAGGAAGCAAATGTAAATTGTCATAGTTGTAACTTTGATCCCTTGTCTATTTTTAGATTCCGTTTCCTAAATAGCCTTTAGGGAACAGATTCACTAGACATCTGCAAATGTTTATCGTCTCTGTATTTCCTGATCAGATGCGTGTTTTAACACGTTCACAGGGTGCATTGTGAGTTCAGCACTGGTGGGATGGTAACCCAAGGAGATGCACTGGCATTGAAAAAGAGCTGAATTTCAGCTGTGTCACTTTGGCTAATGGCTGGTGGTCCACACCCAGCCTCCCTGAGACGTTCACATCAAAGCCCCTCTCCCAGCTGTTTTAAATCCGCTGTGATGACTGAAAGAGTTGGCGAGTGACAAATGAGCATGGATGGGATACTGTTACACTGCATCATTGCTGGCTGGGTGCCCTTATATCCTGGGTTTGTTAAATTGCAGTTAATGGAGAGGATGTCAAATCAATCAAGAAGGTAATTATTATTAGGTGATGTCAAGTCAATCTCCGCTAAAGATGGCATTGTTCCAAAATGTGCTGTCTTCAATCAGGATCTTCACCATCAATATAATACCTTGGAAATCAATTTAAAGCAGACTTGCATTATTGTATTATTGGATCACAACAAATGTCCTGTCATACTTGTGTGAAATATTTAAATAATCTATATTTTAGATCCTGTATCGGAGGCTACAGATTCAGAAGAAAACTATACTAAAGTGTTGGCTTATAAAGTTACAAATGGTTTTTCCATACTTAACCAGAGGGCTCAATATAAGCATTTTCAAGAGGATCTGAATAAAAAAAATGCACATCTACAACTCTCTGAGTGTTACATTACTGTACATGGGATGAAAAGAAATCCAGATGACTGGTGGGTTAGTGAAATGAGACTTTGGTTCCACGGTGAGTCGGATTTAGTGTGAGCTGTCAATCTTTGTCAGGCTTGATCCAATCGGAACTCATAAAGTGTTCAATGAGAAGGCGGTTGGTCGCTCGCAGCATAGAACATTCCCGCCCACCATGGTTTCAAAGCCTCATTCCTCCAATCACTAGTCAGAACTACACTTTAAAATTTTTATTTGGCTCAATAAACACTTTTGATTTTTACTGTTTTTCACTCTCTACTTCATATTTACAAGTTTTATGATTTTGTCTGTAATTAAGTAAAGTTTTGCCAGCCACAGTGACTCATTAGAAAACATTTTGTGGTATCACTGAGGTGAGTCATCTATCCTCAAGGTTGTTTAGTGTACCATGTGATTTTTTTTTCTCTTTTAGTTATTATTAGATAATAGTCAACCAACTAGAGAAATGTGGTCAAACTGAAAATTAAACAGAGCTTTCAATTGACTCACTGGAATTTCTAAAATATAAATTCTTTTTTTTACTCACAGCTTGATACTTAAACACATCCGCAGTCATCCAATCACAAATGAAATCAAGCTGCACAGTAAAGAACCCAGTTAAGGTTGAACATATATTGATTTAGCAAATACTTTTATTCAAAGCAAGGTACGTATGAGAAGGCAGGGTCAGACATGTCCCTGGAGAAATGAGGGGTTAAGGGTCTTGGACTGAGGCTCAACGACCTCCTGCTCGCCAGCACAGCATCTTACCTCACTGACACATCTGCACTCAACATTCCAACAAGAAATATGCTGTAATCTCCACATGTAACTACATGCTATCAGCAAGTTCTCCCTACAGGAGAACATGCTTTAAAAGTCTCCTGTCCTGGAATGTACTCTATATGCAGCACATAATGCTGTACAAATGTGAGCCTAATGATTGGGGAAGAAGAAACCGTGTTTGACAAAAGAATGTAGTTATAATGTAAATGACTTTACATGCAATGTTAATGTAGTTTAATGAACATTTTGGGAGAATGTCCATCAATCCATTTTACATCCATTGCAGGGGACACCATGGATAGGACTGTAGTCGATCACAGGGAATACAGTCAGAGCTACACAGAATAGGGAACTTAATGTCTCCTTTAAGTTCATCTAACCCAGGGGTCTCCAACTCTGGTCCTGGAGAGCTACGGTCCAGTAGGTTTTCTATCCTACCCGGCTTCTGATGAGCCACACCTGTTCTCAGGTAAATACCAGGAATAGGGGTGGTTCATCAGAAGCCAAGTGGGACAGAAAACCTACTGGATAGTAGCTCTCCAGGATCGGAGTTGGAGACCCCTGATCTAACCGCATGCTTCCGGATGATGGGTGTGATCTGAATTTCCTGGGTTGCATGTTTTCCACACAGGCATAGGGAGAAGGTGTAAAGCCCACACTCACGGGAGGGAGCTGGAATCAAACTTAGAGCAGTGACACTATTGAATATTAAATATATTTGTCTTTTTTTGGCAGCCTAAGAAACAGGAATTTAGAAAATACAAAAAAAAATTCTAGTATCTGTTCTTAAAACCTTTTCTTATTCTTTAAACCTCTAGTTCGACATACATTAGTTTAACTCAGTGAAAGAATAAATTGTTCATATATGTACATACACACACACACACGCATATATAGTGAACAGATTTAATATTTACAGAGCGCATAATAAGTTATTCAGGGTTACCATTTAAAAATACCATGAGAAGATAATGATGGCCATGGAGTATTTTGTCCTTCACACTGTCAAATTTCTGGGATTCATAAAAAAATCCACAGCAGAGTCAGCGAAGTACGCTTCACGCTAGTCTGCCTTTTTCTGGATACTGTCTGGTGTCTGTTGAAACATTAATTGTGTAGGAGAAGTTTTGCAAACCTCAGCATTTCTGCTAAATCAGAACTTCACATGTGGTTGCATTATCCAAAAACTAGTTACATTAATAAAGGTCTTTTTTAACTCTTTTACAGTATATATGTTTTCGTCTAGGTTTAGGCGGCATTTTGGCCTTTTTGTTGTCACATGAATTAGACCCTTTGCTCACTAGGGTCTTTTTTTATGGGATGTTACACATCAATGAATAGTTTCCACTGTAAAAGCGTACATACGAAACATTCATCATGAAATTAAATCAATTTTACAGATTCATAAAAAAACAAATTATTGGTCACTCATACCACCCATGTGACAACTGGCAAGAAGTAGCACTGGAGGAGAATGGATTCCTCGGTAAATGGGAAGCTAAACACCCTTGTGACCTTGGTTTTCTCTGCGTTTTCCTACAGAATCGCAGTGCTAAAGTTCACAGCTTGCACAGTCATCATGAATGAAAGCTGTGCCGCTCAGACTGGGGGAAGAATCAGTGCTGCTACAGTCGTCTGACAAAGCATTCACCACGCATTCAAGGTGGATCCCAAACGTACAGCAGACACACCTACAGCTAACCCTTACCATAGACCCCTCATAGGACACCATCTGCATTAGCAAAAATAAATTCACAGTGATTTTTCCTGATACTTTGATATTTGATGGTAGAGAACTGAAGCTTGCTGTCAGTGCATCCCATTTGCCCAGTTACTTTTTAATTTTTTTCTTTATAAATAAAAGGTATAAAGAAAAAAATAATGATGTGAGGACTGTGGTTTCAAGATCTTCCTTTTCCTGCCAGTCCTGCTGATGTATGGTGAAAAGCAGCCCAACAAAGTGATAGAACAAGGTCTGACCTCTGTGGTTTAGTAGAATCTGCGATGACAAACATCCATTTGTACCTCAGTTGTGGTTCCCCAGTCTGTAATTGTAGAGGAATGTCCTGCATAGAGTACTTTATATCACTGAACTCTTCATCTCGAGCAGGTATAATACCCATCAACATGCTTAAACGATGCAACACTAAAGCAACCCTGTGTCTACAGAGGGTTATGGTGGACTAGCCAACGAGCCACCTACTGTTACAGTGTATCATTCCCATCATTCTCGCTTCCTGTGGTGTTAGTCATACAAGGACGGGGAGGGTGGATTTAATCACAGGAGAGTCTTACTTCTCTACTGAGGTAGAGGGACAGCCCCTTTAGCTGTATGCTAGCGGTAGCAGCCATTCACTGTAATAATTTCCACCACAGCTGATTATCTTCATTGTAGGACAGCACTTTTCTTTTCTTTTTTTTATGAGGCTTTTCTAAAAGACTGAATCACATAAGGTCCCCAGAGACAAGTTAGAGTAAACGAGATATGAAAACAAACTTTTTGTTCAAGACATAGATGTCCCAGGAGTATGACTTTATGTTGTGTCAGTCACCCCACAAGACCAGAGTGGGGTGGAGCGTTTAATTGCCTAGTACTCAACGTGTACATGATCACATGACCCAGTATTGGCCGACTGCTGAGCCTGAACCGATGACAAGATAAAGTGATTAATAAGATAAACTGAGATAAAACTAATATAAGAACTAAAATAATTAATCACCGACTTCCTCTCAAATGAAACACCTTGACAACCATGACAAATTCAGAAATGACACAGTTGTTGCAGAATAATTCATCTGTAAGACCTGTATTAAAATACTGCTAAACACATCCTGCAAGCAGAAATTAGTCAGCTATGGGAAGGTGGATTTGTGCATTATTGCAGAGAGGGAAACGTAAAAACCATCGGTGTGAAACGGCAAATTTTTGGGGGGCAGTGGGTGGCTCACCAGGTTCACGCACCGTGTTCGTCGTTAAAAGTTTGCTGACCTTTAACCCCCAGTTGCTTCAGGAATGGGTTGCTCTTGCTCTTTGTAATTGCATGTTGCTTAGAATAGAAACATTTACTGTACTTAATAAATGTGAAATAATACAGTTTGGTTTTTACCAACAGACCAGTAAGTAACCATTGATGTTGTGTATTGTAATTATACGTAGGGATATATACTTTAGATCTGTGTAATCTATAATTAATCATATATTCAGCTGCTTATGCCCCATCAGAGATATTAATGTGGTACCCAAGGCTGCTTCGCGTCTTACAGCAGGTGATGCTGCTGGTGTGTAAAGATGGAGGGGCCAAAGCCAGCGTCCGAGGAGGTCTCAAGGGTGGGGTGGAGAGCTGGGTTTCTTGCTTGGTGAGGTGCCTTTGATCTCCCAGCGCTGTCTTCAGACCGCAGAGCCCTGGAGGAGCCACCAGCACTGAGGCAGGGGAAAGAGCCTGTTTGTGCATAAACAGCACACGGCTTCTCCTTCTCCTCGGATATAAAAATGCTTTGTTGCACACATCGTGCGCTCAGGCTCCGGGGATCTGATGCTTGCTGGTGAAAGTGGATTCTTATTGACAGCTGGAGGCAAATAAAGTATTTCCCCTCCATCTTTGTTGGTTTTTGTGGAAATCCCCCCGTCCTTTTTTCCCAAGCTTCACGTATCTGACCACGTTTGCAGCATTAGCCTTCGAATAAAGGATTTTATTTGCATTTCAGTATAGTTTTAAGGAGTAAACGTACCATTATGTTATTCTCAAACAGCTCTTTATCAAGTAAATATGCCCTTATTCTCATGGCTCCTAGATGTACCAGCAAGCTTTCTGATTCTCTCCGGAACATTCCGCCTGCAGTGATTTCCCCAGGTTCTTGATAAATAACCCATTAAATGGCACAGTCTCTGTTCTCTTACCAGGTGCATCATCACTGGAATGGGGAACTTCTGCTACTTTTCAGCAGACAGCTTCAAATTGCCTGGGAGTTACATTTTGGATTCAAAGTCAGAATACCATGTGTCTGGAACTGGCATTTTCATTTGGTATTTGCGTCATGCGACATCCCTGCCCTGGTCACCCGCCTCCTTCCTGGCTATCTTTCTAAGTTTCTATGATACCAATGAAGATCCTTCCAAACTACACTGAATAAAACACTCTGGGCCTATTCCTCTTTCCCCAGTTGTTCTTGTTAGTAACCAAACAGCAAAAATCCCTGTGCTATAAACATTGAAACATATGTCATCCCACACAATTCGGGGACCTGATGGGGAACATGCGTGTAACATCTAGACGGTGACAACCTCTGTGTATTTTAGCTGTGCAGCTACTGTTCTGGTGGGAAACCTTGAGGAGCTGAAGTACAGTACTACTCCAGTCAATGGTGCTGTGAATACATCTTCTGAAAATTCTCCGAAAGCATCTGGTGGTCCATCATTCCCACCCGGTCCTTCAAAACTCACAGCTGTTGAAATCATCTCTAGTGTAACTGTCAGCACCATTGCTTTAGACTCTGCGTTATGAAAGTCTCAAAACAGAAGATTACGTTGACGCCTCGTAAACCGAAAAACTGGTTTTAGTCATTAATTGCTTTAGTTATCAATGTCTGAGGCTTCTCAAACATATACATTTGTGCAGAACCTGTAACTTCAAAGAAACACTTGGTAAAATACCAAGTGGTTTATAAAGACTTTTAACCTGCTGCGACAGATCTCTCTTCAAATCATGAACAATGGGCAGCGATTCAGTGTCTCTCACAGTTGCCCCAAATCATTTGTCCAGCAACGAACATCTCACCATCACACCAAATCATCAAAAGTTAACCAGGTGTGAACCACATCTTAAGGAACTCCATGAAGAAACAAGGCACAAATTTAATTCGTCACGGACAGGGACCCCTGTTCTTGTTAAATTTCAGAATCACAGATCCATGCACCTTATTTGGATTTGACTGCAGATTCATGGTTTGAACTAGACTGACCAGAATTTTTTTTTGCCCAGCCATTTGTTCTCTATGTTGCCCATTTTTCACAATTCAAATGACAATGACAAAGTTGGATTGCAAATGTCACATTAATGTCACTTGGTGGCCAATTTTTCATAAAGAATCCTGATTATTCAGTAAAATACCAAAGAGATGCTTGATTTAAATTCCATCTTTTAATTCATTAACCATGTGACTGGGATTTCATTCATGGCCCATGGCTGGCAATTCAATCGACTGTGGTTCTGGGTTCAGGAAGTGGGTTTGATTTGATGCACAGTGAATCAATTCATGGTTTTTACGGTTGGAGTTTCCAGCCTACAAACACATTAGGATGGAGCCCCATATGTGATTCTAGTGGCCTGGTGCCACCTGACAGAACCAACTCTATGTAGTTTAGCACCATTCTTTTGTCAAATACTACTTAATACTTGTAGCTCTTTCTTTGTAATTATCTAGTACCTAACTGTAAGATAAAACTATGTAATTTTCTTACTTTGATCCAATGCTGTTTATCCACAATCATATTGCTGATGTCATGGGGTGTTACTTAGGGAGGCTACAGAGTGCCCGCTTTCCAATGGTGTGTGCCTTAGCAAATTAAGCTGCTCTGTTCATAACCGAGAGGTTATTGGTTCAAATCCCAGGGTCAGTGGTGTTGTTTTATTGTTGGGTGCTCAAGTAATTGCCTTAACCCTCTGGTTTTCTCAACAATAATAATGCATATTGTTTTGGATAAAAGTAAATATACTAAATAACTAAAATGTGAAGATTCTTTGGGATGGACAGAGAATGGAGATAGGTACCTCAAACAGGATGCTGGTCATTCCAATGCCATCATGAATGCAACTGTGAAATATATTCTTTTTGGGTTTTTTTTCTGTGAAATTGTTGCAAAAAAACAACAACAAAAAAATCATCAGCCATATGCCTCACAGGGTCCCAGCTATGAATACATCCGAACCCCCAGGGGCTCCCCTGCAGCTGTGCAGTTATGCAGATATTATTCACTGTCAGCCTGTGAACGCGGAGCTTGCAGAAGGGGACTTCCAGAAGCCAACACTCTAGATCGCTATCTGAGAAACTGCCATTCCAGAGGCCCCAAGCGCCTTGGTTCACCCCCTGCTTCTCCCAGCCGGATGTACCTGCCATTTGGAGAATATCAGCCCTGGCTGCCCCCTTTGAAGTAAGGCGTGAGTGTGAGGTCTGAGAGGCGTGTTCCTCGACCTTGTAAAGGCAGAGGCTGAGGTTCACCGCTGCAAGTTCTAGTGCCTCATCTAACCCAGTCCGGCATGCCAAACGCTGCCCCTGTGTTTACCTCTGGGGGGCTCCTGTAAAAATCTGAAAAGCGATGTTGGACAGAACGGAAGTGAATGACAAGCAGAGCGTGAAAGCATCCGTTGTGACAGACTTTTTTGATATTTACATATTATATTTGCCTGAGGTACATGAGGTAAAAGAAATAATAAAATTCAAAAAATAAAAGGATCTATAATGCCTTTTCTCCTTACACATTATACTCGCAAAATCAAGTCAAGGATTTATTCAAATATATCACGGAATCTAAGTGCAAGATGCTTTTAAAACCAATTTTAATTCTACATAACAATTTATAATTAGTGATTATGCAATAATGCAAGGAGACAGATATTATTAGGAATTTTTAAGAATCTCAGTGTATAAAATTGCATACTATGCAAATTAATTGCATCAATTAATTTCAGC
Source organism: Boulengeromyrus knoepffleri (assembly GCA_026770805.1). NCBI lineage: Eukaryota > Metazoa > Chordata > Actinopteri > Osteoglossiformes > Mormyridae > Boulengeromyrus > Boulengeromyrus knoepffleri. The sequence goes on from JABJVO010000001.1 coordinate 27,866,309, forward strand.
ACGGTGATCATTATCAGACATTAACTTTTTCTGGGATTGAAGTGTAAACAATAAACATGTGAATAAACTAATGATACATTCAAATGCTTCGTTCTTGGTAATTCTTGGTTGAAATGACTCTGCCCTGTTGTACTAAGTAGATAATAGAGAAGCAGCACTGGGGAGCTTCGGCCGAAGATGATGCCCTTGTTTGCCTGGGGAGGCGTGGAGATGGCGGCCCTGAAAGCACACAGTGATGTCCACCACGCGGCCACTGCAATCACCTGGCTGCAGAGACATGTGAGGTCAGCAGGCCTCGCAGAAGGTGCATCATACAGTGCAACATGTTGCGCGGTGTTTCAGTTCTTTCCATTTAGTCAGCAGACGATTTCTGTCACACTTTTTCTTTCTTTTTGTTTTTTTGAGGAAGCAGGGAGAGAGAGAGAGTCCCTGGAGCAATTGAGGTTTAAGAGCCTTGCTCAGGGATCCAATGGTGAAATCACTCTGTCAACCATGGGCATTAAACCAGCGACCTTCCAATCACGGGCACAGCGTCCTAACCCACTGAGCTGCACATTGTTCAAAAAGTCTGGAGTAGTGAACCTTTTATGACATGGCTCACTGGATGTTTCTGTAAGTGAAACTTTGTTGATATGGTGGATATTGCTTTGCAGCACTAGGTTTGGATCCCATCACAGCTCGGTGTGAGTGGATTTTGCGTGTTCTAGGTTTTTTAGATTTTCTCTGAGTGTAGTTTCCCTCTGCAGCCCAAAGACATGCAGCTGGTTGAATTGGCATCTCTGAAATGCCCTTAGCTTGTGTATGACCTGTGATGTACTGGATGGCCTTCCAGGGGTATTCCTCCCTTGTGCTGAAGGACCCCCTGACCCTGACAAGGGTAAATGGCTGGAAGATGCATTTATGCAAAATAAATTCACCTTTTCTATTTGTACACCCTTCCTAGGACCAGGCCCACCAAGAGCAAGAAAACGTAGACCTAGCCAAGACTGAAGAAAAGGTTGTGGTGCACAAACAATTTTCAAAGAAAGCATACTCATCCCAAGACATGCAAGAGCATTTGTACAATCTATAATTAGTCAATTAGCATGTTTCATCTGGTCATATCATAAGTAAATACAAAACCCAACGTTTCTTTCATTGTCAGAGTTCGGAGCAGACTAACCGCCGAGCTGGCCGTCAGCTCATGCACCATGAAACTGAACTTACTTGTGTGGCCTTGATTTAAAGTATGTCGCTTCTGATAAGTGCCTTAGTTTGCCTTGAATAGCAGATCAAAAAACATCAGAACATCAGATCTGGAAAATCTGCTTATGCTCTTTCCATTCTTCTTAATGAGCATGACCGTTGCACAAAGGCCTCTGCAATATGCA
>JABJVO010000001.1:27892993-27916201 GCA_026770805.1 Boulengeromyrus knoepffleri
TGGTGGCTATGCGAGCAAATATTTATCTGCAAAGCGCTAGGCAAATTAGTGCCAAAATTATTTATATGCGCAAGTGTTAATTTGCACTCGCAGGTTAGTATTTGCAAGAGGACTTGGATTTGCAATACAGGTTTTGTACTTGAAAATCATTCTATCTTTGTAAAAAGATGTTTGGTTTCGCATTTATAAAAAATATTGACTTGTATTTGCAAAATATTTTTTTTTGCAAATGAAAATTGTGTTCAGTGCGAGCAAATTTCTTTATACGGGTGCAAATTGGAAAGTACACATACAAGTACATATGGCACTATTCTGACTCCATAAACACTCCTCTAAAGAATATTCCAGAACAGCTGAAACAGTGGTATATACAGGTGTATTCCTGGCGTTGTTTTTTACAAAAAATCTTTGGTCTTTGTTCTTTATTTTAACATACTTATCATAAATGCATTCGGGTAAGACCAGGATGTTATAATAAATTCAAATCACATTTCCAATGAAGGATTATTATTATCAAAAATCTCAACAGCAGTGCCTCAGGCGTTTGGCTTCTATGTAATATGTAGCAGATAATGTGCAGTTGGACTGTTTAATGTCTTTCCCTGGGTTAATGGGGAGTTTCCTGTATGCTTGTAAATCGAGTGACGTGAGCATGAGTCAGTGCACTGAGTCCATGTGGGCCTCTCCTCACACGTTTGCACTCTTGCTCTTCTCTCCAGGCTTGTTGACTCTGCTCTGTTTGCCCATTTGCCAATTTCCCTTCACAACAAACGCACCGGCCGCCGGAAATTCGTGGAACAGTGGCGGCGGCATGTCCCATGCTCAGGCGACAGGGATGCAGGGGTTGTGGTGACCCGGAGGGGCGGCGCATTCATTAGAAAATGAGCGTGATGGCATGTCATGTTTCAGGACCCAGTGGCCCCAAGCTTTTCTCAGACGTATCGATTGTACAGTTTCCCAGAACCCCAGGTGTACTGACCCATGTCGTTTCTGCATTTGTTTGGGCTCGGCTGAGGGAGGACATCGTAGGACCCATGTCCCTGAGTGGCCTTATCACCCAGATGCCGTGTCCACCAAAACCATACAAAGCGACGAATCAGTGCATGATTACCACAAAAACAAAGAGTCCTCTGGGATCCGAGATCAGATCCAGGCACATTTGGGTTACAGGAAACAAAAAAAGGATTTATGGAAATACAGACATGGCACTTCAGGGTCACACACATACAGACCCAGAAGTCTGTCACAGACAGTAAAAAAAACACAGACGCAAAAACATTTCAGGTGATTTTTTTTTTCTCTCCCAAAGCAGGTGGTACCTGCATAAAGCTTTGAGTAAGGCCCTTAATCCCAATGGCTCCAGGGACTGGCAGACTCTGCTTTGTCAATTGCACATTGCTTTGGATAAAAGCAACTGCTAAATAAATATAATGTGACTGTAAGTGAGCTCCCTTCTGCTGTAAAGTGCCTCAACAATAGCTGCACGTATAACCTGATAAATGAACCAGCATTACATCCTGGTAGTTTCACTGTCCACATCATATAACAGGAAGGAAGCAGCATATGTTGATTATTAAGTCCGATTTCCATAATACTAACTTTTAAAGCTTATAAAATTAAAATACGGAGGGAAGTTTGTATTAGCAGTCACCTCTGGAGTGACTGGTGTGTAAAATGTGCCAAAGTGTCGTGGCTGTGTTAGGGCGTACGCACAACAGGCCCGGCTGCCTTGTACCGTGTTTGACCACGACTGTCCTCCCTTCCAACTTCCCTGCTGATCTGCGCTCACATCCTGCTTAACGTTCCAGGCCCGAGCACGCTTTCATCATCACCGTGCAACTTTTTGTGTTAAAGAAAACATAGGAAGGAAAGCTGTGTTGCAGAGCACGATGGAATTTATGAATATTTTGTGCTGACTTATTTTGTTGCTTATTTGCAGTCTTTATTTTTTTTGCAACGTCAGGGGTCCAGGTAGGAGAGGTTGCATGTAAAGGGGGCATAGTTGAAGTAATTTTGTGTCTGCCCAGGGAATTATGCACGGTGGGCCTGGTCTTAAATATATGTTAAAGGTGCTTCACGCTGATTCTCCTTAACTGATGGACATTAGTGTCTGTGCAGCTGCCATGTTTTCAAAGATCTTACCCACCGAACTTCAAGAACCTGGTTCCTGGTTCTGAGTTCCTGGACTGTGTTTTGCAGTTCGTGGCCACTTTTGTGTTTCGCTGTCCCAACAGGAAATGTGACCATGCAAAGCATGGGAGATCATTAATCTATACATGTAATTTCCCACAAAACTACACCACCAACCTAAAACAATGGAAGATGAACAAATCGTTTTGTTAGTAATTACGTGAGATCAAGTACATGGTCTGAAATATGGGACAAATGGTATTTTATTTCTATTTTATTTATATGGCCCCTGACCTGTTTGATTCTTAATACACTCGTGCATGCACTGGCCAGAAGATTGTTCTTGTGTTTCCCACAGTATAAAAGGTGATGTAATGTTATTGCACTAATAAGTGCTGGCAAATTTCACTGCCGGCTCAGGCAACAAAAATTTCCTAATAGAAATATGGATACACAAGCAAAAAAGGTATTCATTCATGCATTTCATATACTTGGGATACAAAAACAATTCCATCGGCTCAATTGTTGCTCCACTACTTTTACAGTATATGTTTTCCCCAAACTTCCTCGTAACTTACAAGTTAGCACCGGTGGTTGTTGTCAACCAGTCAGCACAATTTATCTCTATAAGGCACATCCAGTAGTTCTTGGCTGAGCGAAAAGTACCTACTCCAGAGTCAGGACTAAAAAAAGGCTCAGGAACTACCTCCCAAGAATGACAATGGCCGAGTTCCTGTGGTGGAAATGCACTAATTGCTTGGGGTAGGAAAGCACCTATTGACCAGGTTGATCATATCCGTCACATTGTATTTGTTTATCAGACTCTTCTTCCCCAAAAATAACATACAATTAAAAACACCAAGTCAGACAGTCGCAGGAGCAACTGGACACGTGTGGGCATCACTCTACCAATCAAGGGATTTGAACCAGTAATTATCCAATCAGAGGTACAGCAGCCTAACCCCCTGAGCCACACAGTGTCCAACCAGAGCCCTTGCTGTGATGAAGTGGTAGATTGTATTATGCTGATGGAGTAACTGTCTCCTTCCCCTCCTCTCTGTAATGGGAACCTCCTTCCCAGCAAGTACAGACACTCCTCCGAGCTCCGCAGCAACTTCTGAACTTGCTGAAGAAAGGATCATAGACCATAGAACACAAGCCCCCTAGGATGAAGGGTCTTGTGGGGCAACAAGCCAGTTTGCTGTGGCCCCAGGCTTCATACCAAAGAGTCCCTACCTAGCTTCCTTGGTCTCAGGACATCAGAGGCAAACTTGCCCCCCATTCCGTCCCATCCAGCAGCTATGGACCTGAGTACCTATAATGAGAAGAATTGTTTATTGGACTGCAAGTTAACCGCAGGCCAGGGGGAATTAAACTGGCTCTGATGAAACAATGAAACAAGCTATCAGAGGAATATGTGGGACCTCAGTGCTCCCTCCCCCAACTCTGTCTGTTCATTGCCAAAAGCAGGGCAGCATAGAGCAACACAAGGCTCATCTGGCTAGAAGATGACATCAGAAATAATGTCTAATCCCACCACACATACTTGTAACGTCTGTTGACCTCAGCCTTGGGCAGTTCACTATTGCTGAGTACAAGAAGAGGCTATACTAAATAGTAATATTATCACTGCTCCAGAAATTTCAGTGGTACCACCATTAACATTCCCGGTGTGTTTTTGTTGGCTTCAGACAGGCTGGTTTTGAATGGACACGAACAGCTGTGATCCCAGAGGTCAGAGGTCACGAGTGACACCAGTGCAGAGGATGAGTTACAGTTGACGCCTTGTAACATATTCACAGAAAAGGACAGGTGTGTGGCCCACTGGAAAAAAGAGGTGACTTAAAACCAGGACATGATCCCTCTGGGACGGTTCTTTGGCAAAGCCCCTTCAGATCCTTGGTTCTCCAGCATTGGAGAGGAGCATCTGAATCAAGGCCTGGATACAGGGACCTATTCAGGGTTCCTTCACAAATTCAGGTTCCCTATTTAAGGCCGAATCCATAACTGTTGTTCAAGAAACTAAACTAAGTAAATTATGTAAGACCCATTTCATATCTGCAGCTTTTGGTGTCTCTGGGTATGGATCAGTGGGTTGTGATGCATTGTCTGCAATCGGAAGGTCACCAGTTCAAACCCCAGTGTCAGCTAAGTGCTTTTGCTGTTGTGCCCTTGAGCAAGGCCCTTAATCACTGTTGTTTCTGGAACTGACTGACCTGGCATAAAAATGTAAGTTTCTATGTATAAATGTGTTTTCTAAATAAGCTATAATATTTTTAACGTCAGCACAAAAATGTGGAATTCCAGCTCACATCCGAAGTGGCATAGATAGCACAGGGATGACGTGTTCTGGGGGACGTGTAGATTCCGGTGACTTCTGGATCACGTCAGATCATCATGTCTCTGACCATGTCTCATCACTGACCATTGCTGGTGATGCTTCTCCCCCCTCTCTTATGTGCCAATCTGTTGAGACTAGAGAAAAGGGGGGTTTATGGGCAGAGACAGACGGGATTGTAAAGGATCACAAACAGGAGGACTGGCAACCAGGAAGGTTCAACATCAATAAGCAGACTGTGGATGATGAGACAAACAGATACCTAATAATAGGCATGTTATTGATTCCATGGGGGAATTCTCCTAATACCCCCCCCAACTTCCTCTCTGCAGGTGAGAGCAAACAGACCATGAAGGGCAAAGGGCAGTCATAGCAGTGCCCAGCGAGATGGGGGTTAAGGCCCTTGTTCAAGAACCCACAGATGAGACAAGGCTGGGCTGAAACCGGCAACCTTCTGATGACAGCCACAGAGGGTTCGCGGCCTGAGCCACACACAGCTCTGCTGAAGCTGCGATACTAACAAGAGGCAACAGGCAACAGGCGTGGCTCATGAGGGTCACATTAGGGAGGAGACAAGAGGGTCAGGTGGACATGGCGGGTAAGATGTGACACAATCCATGGCCACATGTAAGTTTAACAGCACAGATAAGAGATGCATCCAGGGCTGTTTAACTTTTAAATTCAGAAATCATTTTTACATTTTGAAATGTGAGGCCTGTGTTTCCCAGCAACAAGACAGCACCCCACCCCCCTTCCCCGACACTCCAGACACATAAAAGCAGTTCATGTCCAAAAGGCAATTTAGCAAAATTCCCAGAAGGGTAATAAAGTCAGTCTTACTGAGTAACACATCCAGTTACTCCCTTCAAAAAGACCCATTTGCTCACTCTTTCTAGAAGTGCTTTATTGATCATTTCCAGTGGCATATTTCGGAAACAAGTCAGGTAACAAACTGCAGTGACTAATCACAGAGTCATTTTAACACACGGGTTCAAATTTATTCTCCAAACACTTTTGCCCAAAGTAATGCACAAAACAAGGAAAGCTCACAGACAGGGTGAGTCAGCATCCCATAGCAGCTTGGGTTACGGATCTTACTGAAGGGCACTGCAAGTGCTCACCTGGTAACTGAAGGGCACTGCAAGTACTCACTTGGTAACACTTACTTTATCCAAACTGACTTACAGTTGAGTGAAGGGCAAGAATTTATGCACAGTCCATGGGATTTGAATCCATCACCTATGGGTTGTTATTATGCACAATACTCCACTTGTTAAGTTGCATGGGACTACTTAAACCCACGCTCTTCTGGATATAAGCACACATGCATAACCCATTGATCTACACACCATTCCTCAGTTCAGTAGAATTTAAATATTGAAAGGCAGTTGTTATATCTTCAGGCTTAATCTGCACAACCCTGTCTTCTTCAGCTAATTTGGTATTTAGATTCCTTTAATGGGTGACACAGTGGCTCAGTGGGTATCACAGCTGCCTCACGCCTCTTTAAGTCTTTAGTCCTGCCTTCACTCTGTGTGTGCCGTGTGCATGATCTCCTGACATCTTCCGGGTTTTCTTTGGGGGCTCTGGTTTCCTTCCACAGTTGAAAAGCATGACAGCAGGTGAATTTGCAACTGCAAATAACAAGTATATTTGCGAGTGTATGTTTGAGTGCATGCGTGAGTACATGTGTGAGCGTATGTGTGAGTGTATGCATGAGTCCATACGTGAGTGTATGTGCGTGACTGTATGTGTGTGTGCATGTGTGAGTGCATCTGTGAGTGAATGTGCGTGACTGTATGCGTGAGTGCATATGTGAGTTTATGCATGAGAATACAGTATGTGCATGAGTGTATCCATGAGTGTATACGTGAGTGCATGCGTGAGTGTATACGTGAGTGCATGCGTGAGTGTATACGTGCCCTGTGATGGACCGGCATCCCATCCTGCCTTCTACCCTCTGTTTCTTGCTTATGGCTCCAGGTTCATAAGAAAACCGTGCTGGGAACTGGAAGACAAAGGGATGATTTCCCATTTACTTTAAAGTGCTATAATACCCTGGAATTTTCCAGATATATGTTTTTTTACTTACTTTACTGAGTTATGAATTCAATTAGTAATGGAATACACTGCATATTACATTTATTGCTGTTAAGATCAGTCCTTTATTTTTAATTAGGTACAACTAAGGAAATAATTACTGAGTGATTAAGGAGTAATTGACTAGCAGGTGGCACGGAGGCTCTGTAGGTAGTTGCCTTACATCTCCACGGTTGGTTATTTGACTTTCCTACCACCCTGGTGTGTGTGTGTGTGTGGGGGGGGGATTATCTTTGTATTAATTTGTGGGGACCAAATGTTCTCCACAATGCAATAAAGACCTGTCATTTTAATGTTGTGGGGACCATTTTCCAGGTCCCCACAAAGATCTGTGAATGCAATCAAAAAACTAAAAATGCTGAAAGATTTGTATTTTGTTTGGTTACTTATGGTTAAGGTTAGGGCTGGGTAGGGTTGTCATTGTTGGGACTGGGGTTTTGCCCACAGAAATGAATGGACATATAAGTACAGGTCTGTGTGCGTATATGTGTGTGCGTGTGCGCGTTTCTCCTGTGGGTAGTCCAGCTTCCTCCCACGACGCAAAGGCACCAGTTAGGTGACCTGGCATTTCTGCCTTGCCCTTAGTGCGTTTTTGTGTGTGTATATGTGCCCAGTGATGGACTAGCATCCCGTCCAGGGTGTCTCCCCACCTCGTGCCCGATGCTGCCTGGGATAACTTGCAGGCTGGGATAGGCTCCAGGCCAGTGCCGTAACCTCGGATGGAGTAACCCGTTGTTACCCCCTTGTTTCCATGCAGTGGAGCGAGTCACCGTGTCAGTCATCATCAGTGGCTGATTTATTTATTCCCAGCATTGTGCCCTCGAGTACCAATCGATTCACTTTTAATTGTCCCGCTGAGGAGGGTATGTTTCAACTTGACTGATTCTCAGTCTGCCTTCACACAGCTGTGCATCTCTGATGCATGTTTATTTTTGCAATCATTTGCTTTTGTGTTCTTAAATGTATGACATGTGTTGCTCTCCTGGATATCCTGGCCTCCCCCCGTTGCAGCCCCCCATCCTTGATGTCCAAATTCCTCGGCTGTCGTCGCTTCCCCCTCCCCCCGCAGCTCACGGAACAGTCAGGACTGTGGTTACCCGCCTGCACTGCGGACTCACACCTCACTACAACAACAATCACTTTGATCTTCCTCCCCCCTCATCCTCTCCTACTGCCACCTTGCCACAATGGATTGGTCCTGATAACATCAGCCCTGAGCTGCTGAGACAGCTCTGTGGAGTTCCCCAGGGCATTTTTCACCCTGAGCCTGATCCCGGAAAGGCTCCCTGCATTGTGGAAGGCATCCTGGCTGATCCCAGTTCCCTAGAGAGAGCAACAATATGCACCATGTGACCATCGACCAGTGACTTGACATCCCACATTATAAAGACCCTGGAACAGTTTGTCATAGCTTTCCTCAGACCCCAGGGCAAGACAGCACTGAACCCCTGCAGTTTGAGAGGAGGAGCATATGGGAGTGGATGACATCATCATCTACCTCATAAACATAGCCTATTCCTACCTGGACTTAGCCAGCAGCACTGTAAGAATCATATTATTTGATTATTCCTGTACATTCAACACCATTCAGTATGTTTTGCTGAAAGAGAAGCTTTATGAGATGCAGGTGGGCACCTTCATATCCGCATCCTGGATAATAGACCACCTGACCATCAGATATGGCTGTGAGTGGCACGGGGGTCCCACAGGGAGCGTACTTTGTTCCCTTGATGTTCACCCTGTACTCCTCAGATTTACAGAAGCTCTCACGAGGCACACCATTGGTGGGGTGTACAAGGAATGGGCAGCAAATGGGCTATGGGAACTGGAGGGGGACCACGCTGAACCAGCTGCAGCTTAACATCGGCAAAGCCTAGGAGATGGTGGTGGACTTCTGCATGTCTGAGGGTGCCCAACTCTATGACCATAGAAGGAGAGGATGTGGAGGAAGGGGACACTTATAGGTAGCTGGACAGCAAGCGAGATTGGACTGCTAACACAGTGGCTGTGTAGAAGAAGGGCTTAAGTGGCCTCTATTTCACTGGATCCTTTGGAGTCTCCAGGTCCTTGTTGCAGCAGTTCTATCAGTGTGATGTTGCAGGTGAAGTCTTCTGGACAGTGATATTCTGGGGCAACAGCATTACTTCCATAGAGGCTGATAAACTAAAGCTACTCAGTAAGGCTGCTTATCAATTTGGAATCAACCTGGACTCCCAGGAAGCAGTATACAGTTGTGTAGAGTTCCCTCCATCTTCTCTCCATGTTCAAGGAAGTCTGTAGCCTTTTCAGGAAACTAATGTTATAAATATTATATTTTAAAACTATTTGTGAATTTATTCACACATGGATCTTGTCTTTGCCCAAAGTCTACCTACCTATTCAGTACAGCTGGCTTGTTTTAAAGAGTCTAGCTATTGTCCAATAGTTGGGACCAGCTGCACTTCATTACTGAGAATAGTCTGCACAGGGCTGATATGTGACATTGGCGAAAGGGGCTTTCAGGCCATCCCTTCCTGACAAACAGCAATTAGAAGCAGCACTGTAGGCCTTGGCATCCTGTATGCATGAACCAGTCTCACTGTGTCTTTTTGGGGCAGGACATAGGCTGAGCGGTCTGGATATATTCTCGAGGCAGGCATGGAGCGTGTTTATGCCCTTATTCACAGTGGGTGGCTAGATGGCCACCTCCAAATATAGCAGCAGAGCATCCAATGAAATTTTGATAAATGCTCGGAAAATACTATACAAATAATATACCTCTGAAACCCATATTTAAAGGCTTCTAGATTGCAAATGAATATCCTAAAATCTCCCATGTACAGGAAATATTTGGCTATATAACCTTTACTAAATGAGGAACAGCAGTTGAATCCGAATGGTCCATCTCTACCATGAGTCATGGAGCCCCTTGACAAGGATCTGCAACATGTTTAGAAAAACGGAACGCTGTTCAATAGGCAGACTTACATTTTTATACTTTTCCCGGTCATTTTAAAGCTGAACCTTTCATGAAGTTGAACCCCCATCCTTGCCAGAATAGTCACGTTGGGCCCCTGATCCAGGCCCTTACCCCCCCCCCCCCCCCCCAAAATGTGCCAGGGATACCAGATAAATTGCTGACCCTGTGCTGAGACCCCAAGTGATTAGTTGTCATTGTTGACACACCACAGCACACATCAACAAAATAATCCTCTGCATTTCACCCATATGTGACATAGTGACATAGCAGGGGGCAGTTAATTCAGCGCCCGGGGAGCAGTGCTTGGGGGCGGTACCTTGCTCAGGGTATCTCAGTGGTACTTGGCTGGTTGCGGATTCAAACCAGGAGTCTTTCAATTACAAGTGTGCTACCCTGACTTTCCTTCCCAGAGCAAGATGGGATATGTGAAAAGATGTATTAGAATGTACCCGTACTAATACTTGTCAAAATGACAAATAATGTATTGTTTTATTTCACTCTCTTATCCAGACTCAGGACTGTTATCATGACTCATGTGAGTATCGCTTTTTCTCTCTAAACCCCTGCAGAATTAAGAATTAAAACATTTTACCCGAACCAGTGCTCAGTAGTGGTATAGCCCAGGGCCTAGTCTTATGTCCTGCTCTATTCTCTGTCTGCATAAATAACCTTCACATGCAGCTGCAGTTTCAGCTGTTCACCTGCCCACTGATTACAAAATGCTTTGCTCCAGGGCTGTCTGTTTGAAGTCAGTTACATTTTACATTTAGAGGTCAGTCTCCCATCACTGAAGCTGCTCTGATTTTCTTTATACAGAGGTTTCTTGCATTTTCAATTATGGGATTTTAGTCCTTAGAATTGCTTCAATGTGCCCAATTAAAAGGCTGTGTGCTGCTTTTACTCTTGAAGGAGCCCCTTTCAAAAATGAACAAGGCAGATGTCTCTATGTACCTCGCGACAAATTATCTCCTTATTTTTCTTTTGGCCCTCGTTCCACTTTTCATGAGATTATTCTTTTTCTCAAAATTTTACATCATTAACCAGGATGCTAAAAGAATAGTGAAACTTTGGAAATAGGACCTTCTTGCTCTCCATGAGACACACAGACATTTATTCAGATGACATCCTGTCACGCCCAGCTCCGTACGATCCTCGTGTGTGCCACGCCCCCTCATTACCTCGTGTCAATTCCTGATTGTGATCACCTGTCTCTTGTTAATACCAGCTAGTCTTGTGTATTTAGTCCACGTCTTCCTTAGTTGGGTGTCCGTCATTGATGTTAGTTCGTTGCCGTCTGCCCCGTGTCTCCCCGAATAAACCCGTTTGTTCAGTGGATTCTCATCTTCCTGCCTCATCCTTCCCCGCGATCGCAACACATCCAGTGTCCTTGGAGTGATTTGAGGTTCAGGGCCTTATTGAAGGGCACAGTGGTGACTCCATTCTGCTAGCCATGGGATTTGAACCAGTAACCTTTGAAGGACAGACACAGTGTATCACCACACAGAGCCACAACACCCTTTAGAAATGGATGAAAACTACATCCCAAAAGTAGAAGTCGCAAACCTACCTTCAGCTACACCTTTGGCAGAAGACCAGGCTGGGATCATTTGGGTCCATTTGGTAAAACTGGCCAGCGGTTGAGTGCAGACAAGCCTACCCACCATGTCTTTTGTTTTATCTCCTTTTGTACTTACTTACATCCTCCATGTATCCATCTATCATTTTTTAAATTGTTTGCACTGATTAATTGTTTCTCATGATTTTGACACTGCATTTATACTACCCAACATTTTCTAGGTTCTGTCCTTAATGATCCTGGTTCTGTTTAAAGAATGTAAACCTTACCCAGCAGGGCACATATATATATACAATGGATTCTGTTCTTAGCATGGCCCAATTTGTGTATGAATCACCCAAAATAAAAGGGCCCAGAAGATTTTGTGTTTGGTATTTGCTCGGCTGAATGTAAGGCAGAGATGGCTTACACTGCTCCAGCGTAATCTGAAGCTTCCTGTCTTATCTACTGGCGACTTCCACAGCAAAAACAATGCAGGCCTCTTTTGATAGCTGGCCGAGTCAGACACGTGCCAATGGTCTGCGCTTGAAGGAGGAGCCTGCAGCTTTTGTTGTAGTGTTTACTACTCAGATGCCCAAGGTGTGAAAGTGATCTGTCTCCAGCAAGAAAAGTTTATCCAGACATCACATGTAAGTAAGGAGCCACACAGGGAAAAAGGAAAACATGGCCGATAATAGGAGCTAAGATGTATACAACTGAATTATCTAGCCTGATGGTATCTATAGACATCTGGTGTAGTTTTCAGTAAGGGAACACGATACCCATAAACTTATGTCTCAGAAAAGGAAAACAATGACCTATTATTACTGGAGGAAAAGAGTATGAGAATTCATTTTATTAGATATGCTTAAAAGATCATATGCACATTTCTCAATTTTCTAAATTTGTCGCATATCATTCTCAACACAGAGTGTATTTATATTTATTTTATATCTGTATGTGTGTAGTTAAATTGTCCAAAGCCCAGGGGTATCTCATATGTTAGATATCCCTGTTCGACATCGTAGTAAAAGGCTGACAAAGCATAGCCACATTAGCATTCAAGCGCTAAGCCGCGGGTTTGCCTCAGCTATGACATCCCGTTCCATGCCTTCCATGGAGAGAGTCTCCATATGAATAATGAATGGGAAAACTCTCCACCGCAGCATTAAATTTGACCTTGGTTAATAATAGATTGGGGGGATAATACTGCCCCCCCCCCCACCCCCACCCCCATAACAGACCACAATGGAATACCCTTCTGTAACTGTGGGTGTGGTTCACTTTCTTAACGGGAATTATCACATTTCTGTTTGTTATCTCATGACTTATGTTCCATCTCGCCCCGTCGGTCACCAAACCATCACTGCTTAGAGCGGCCTTCACCATGTGACATGTGTCACTCCAGTCGTTTCTCTTGTGTGGCTCCTCAGAGGTGGGATGAGCCGCTGAATCACATCCGGTCCTCAGACTCCACCTTCAAAAAACACATTAAAACCCTTCTGTTCATTGAATTCCTTTATTTAACCCGATTATTCCTTGAATGCCCTTATGTTGCATTTGCTGGCCCTTGTATAGTTTTATTAGGTTCTTTGTTACTTTGTTAGTAGTTATATGTGTAGCTGTTTGGGTTGGTCCTGCTCCAATACCTGCATAAACCTGCACCTAGGCAGTCACTGTAAGATCAGCCAGGCTGTACTGATACCTAGTTGACTCCATGACAGCATGAATGTTTGCAGGTGCTGCTTGCCCTCATGTACATCACTTTAGACAAAAGTTTCTGCTAAACATGATTAAATATTACTTTAGGACCCCTCCATCACTTTATTGATCAAATATTTCATAAAAGGCAGGGGAGGAAACACATCATCATTAATGGCATGTAATTAGTAAGCTTGCAGACTCCAGCGAAAGAGGGAGGGGCATGTGGTCTTATTGTTTTGTATCCAACACTTGACATAGATATTTAGTTATAGATAAGGGCATAGCATAGGATGACACGTGAAGACATCAGATCGAGGAGAGCTTTCATTGCTGAGTTTTTTTAGAGCGTTCTATAAAAGCCACCAGTTTACTTCTCTGAAATGGTCCTTCATATGTTCTATTACAGTTGATGTTTTTTCTTTGCATGTGGGTAGTTTTAGATTTGATTTAATTATGACAGCAAATGCTAGTTTGTTAGCGAAGGTATTTTATCCTGTTAAGTCATTTCCTCGGTTAGCCTGAATGTACTCTATATGACAGCAGTTTCCATGTTAATATGTCATTTCCTGCTGGCCATGTATGACTGAATACTACGTGTTTTCGGCGTTGATGGATCTAAGGATGATGGTAAATGCAAGAAGGTTGTTTGCCAGTCAGGAGGGCATTCAGGCCTGGACCTACGTCAGCCCACCAGATCCAGTGACTTCAATAGCTAAATTAAAACCCCCCCCCCCCCCATATTACTGTTTTAATCAGTAATAATGCATCCTGAAGACCATCCATTGCACAACAGTATTTTCCATGAGCTATGTCCCGTCTATATTTGCAGGCCAGTCATCATCTGTGACGTACCTCATGTTTGTTTTGTGTTTTACGGAAACTGATGAGTCATCCTGTCCTATCTCCTCCTGGTGGACTGCGGGATCCGTTTCCACAGTGATGAGCCCCAGATGGCACCGTGGCCCGGATTGATTAGATGTGATTTGTGGCAACGCCGGCAGAGTCAGGGACAATAAAGAGATGGTGTGTGACAACGAGGATATGTCATCCCTAGTTCATGGTGACCTTTAGTGGCATTTCTGTTGTCATTATATTCTCCCCCCTCCTACTCCCAGCCCGTATCGATCCCTGGACCAGATTGTCCTCATTAGTGCCTGCTGAGATGTGCATGCATATGAAATTTGTCATTACACTCTCTTTGGCGCAAAGGTCAAACTGGAAATTTCTTGAGGGACAAAGGTATTCACTGTCAAGTTGTTTAAGGAAGTTTCAGGATGGAAATATGTAGAATGTCATAGGTTACTTAATTAAACTGTTCTAAACCTGTTATCCCACAGCCATC
Source organism: Boulengeromyrus knoepffleri (assembly GCA_026770805.1). Taxonomy (NCBI): domain Eukaryota; kingdom Metazoa; phylum Chordata; class Actinopteri; order Osteoglossiformes; family Mormyridae; genus Boulengeromyrus; species Boulengeromyrus knoepffleri. Next base: position 27,907,122 of record JABJVO010000001.1, read on the forward strand.
TTGGTCCCTGGTGTTCATGCCATTGTTCATTTCATTTGTGTCTTTCTTTCGTCCTACATTCCCAAGTCCATGAATATACAGCTTTTGCCACCTGTACAGCTTTTGCCTCTTACTTCCTGTCACCTGTCAGGGCTAAACCTCAAGTACTTCACTTCACTTCCTGTCACGCATCAGGGCCCCTGACCACTGTACTTAACTTCTTGTCACCTGTCAGGGCCCTGCCCACTGTACATCACTTCCTGTCACTTGTCAGGGCCCTGTCCTCAATACTTAACTTCCTATCACCTGTCAGGGTCCTGCCCACTGTGCTTAACTTCCTATCACCTGTCAGGGCCCTGCCCCCTGTACATCACTTCCTGTCACTTGTCAGGGCCCTGTCCTCAATACTTAACTTCCTGTCACCTGTCAGGACCCTGCCCCCTGTACTTCACTTCCTGTCATGCATCAGGGCCCTGCCCCCTGTACTTAATTTTCGGTCACCTGTCAGGACCCTGCCCCTGTACATCACTTCCTGTCACCTGTCAGGGCTAAACCTCAAGTACTTCACTTCATTTCCTGTCACGCATCAGGGCCCTGCCCACTGTGCTTCACTTCCTGTCACCTGTCAGGGCCCTGCCCCCTGTACATCACTTCCTGTCACCTGTCAGGGCCCTGCCCCCTGTACATCACTTCCTGTCACCTGTCAGGGCCCTGCCCCCTGTGCTTCACTTCCTGTCACTTGTCAGGGCCCTGCCCCCTGTACTTAACTTCCGGTCACCTGTCAGGACCCTGCCCCCTGTACATCACTTCCTGTCACCTGTCAGGGCCCTGCCCCCTGTGCTTCACTTCCTGTCACCTGTCAGGGCCCTGCACCCTGTACTTAACTTCCGGTCACCTGTCAGGGCCCTGCCCCCTGTACATCACTTCCTGTCACTTGTCAGGGGCCTGCCCTCAATACTTCACTTCCTGTCACCTGTCAGGGTCCTGTCCCCTGTACTTCACTTGCTCACACTTTTCACCTCCCAAACATCGAACATAAACCTGAAAGACGTTTCTTTCTGGGCACACATTCAGAGTGGATCCATCACCTTCATTTCCTGATACCTTCAGTGGGCCCCAAGCCAAAGCTATCATGGCAGGCATTCATGATTTTTTAAGATGGGGGGCTATAACTCATTCTGAGTGGGTAACCTTTTCATTAGCCAATGATATGTTTTGATTGGTTAGTGACTGGGAAGGGGACATTCCGAGGGGCCAGTCAGCTTTCAGTTGGGGCCATTGCCCCTGATCCCCTGCCCTTCTATACAACCCTGTAAATGAAACTCATTTATGGCCTAAAAACTCCACCCTGCTGAAAGGAATTAGCTTTATATCAGCTGACGTCAAGAAGCAGTAGCTACTGCTGGTTACCCCAAAGCCTGAAGTGGCTCATTAATATGTAAGTGAGGTGAATTTTATGGAAAGTGAGAGCAAAGGGTTATAAAATAAAGCCGGTCTTGCATGCAGAGGCACAGAGGAGGGTTACTGCAAGCCACTGAATGTTAATCGCGTCCTCCCGTCTCAGTGGGAATGTTCCCGAAAGACGCCCTCGTCGACAAGGACAGCACAGCTGGATTCATCTCCACTCAGAACGTAGGGTGATGTAAAGGGGGGCTTCACACAGTGTTGTCTGCTCCATGTGCTTTACCATGTCATGCATATACTGTGCATTCTCTTCTTATTTATCTATTCATTCATTCACTTATTACTTTATTTATTTATTTCGGGGGGGGGGGGGGGGGGGGGGGGCGGTGGTTTTTCCGACGTGCTGTTTGTGGAAGCAGAGAGAAACCCAGCCGGGAAGCAGAGCGGAGCCCATAGGGCTGCGACACTGATCACACGGGAGCTGTTTGCATGCAGCGAGGCATGAGACACCTTTATGGTCAATGCAAAAACATGCAATGAAATTTCGCATGGCAAAGAGATAATTAACAAAAAGTCAAAGTGGGTAGGAATATATACATAAAATGAATAAATGATGAACGAGTGAATTAAAATGATTAAAATTATCACTGAAATAGGTAACAGCAATGGGTAGGATAATTTAGAACAGTTGCTGACAGATAGTAGTAGTTCTAAATTAACCTACCCATTGCTGTTATGCTATTTAATCATTGTTGATTCCATTGTGACAATGTACTGGATTCGGTGCTTTCGGAGATGGATGGATGAAAGGATGGATTCAGTAGGTTGCTGTCAAAGATGCAGTTATTTTAGGTAAATTTACCTTTATATTGCCAATAGTGAGATATTTTATGCAAGTGTGTATTCCGTGGTGCGCTGACAGCCCATCTAGCATGCTGACTTGTGGCCCACGCTGCCTGAGACTGGCCTGTAAGAGACTGGAAGATGGATTCATGGATGGATGGATGGATGGATGGATGATCTTCTTGATTTCAGGTGGGATGGTCCACTTTTAAGTGAAAAACTACAGAGTCGATAAACATGAGAAATGAGTATGAATACCTTTGACATCACCTGCTGCGCAGGTTCATCTCTGTAGGATGGTACGATAAATAGCCACAGTCGGTCACAAAACGAATGTGCCGGATGTGACATTAAATAAATTAATTCCTCCTGTTTACTTTGGCGACTCCCACACCTGGGAGCGACTGCTGTATGTATTGTTCAACACTTGTGATTCACATACACATCTCCAACTGTTCCACATATGCAACGGTTGGAAAACACATCCTATATTAATGCAGTGAAGTCTGGAGGAGCGTGCTGTAATGATATTACTGCTACATTTCCTGCCACATGTGTTTTTGGCTGTAGGCTGGGAAATGTGTTAACCGGAAGGTTTCAGCTGCAAATAAACACAAAACCATTTCCCAGGTTTGTTTATTCCTACTCAGGGTTTGGCGACGATTGATTAAATTCATTACTGAAAACTTTCGACAGACAGGCAGACAGATAATCCAGAATTACGTTTATGACCTGAACATCGCTAACAAAATCTTCTCTGCAGGTTGATAGGCATAGGAAAATTGCTTTTTAGCACCTGTTACTATCTCATATTTGAGGATTAAATTTATTATTAAAACTGAGAAGATTCAATATGGCTAGTAGAAGAGATCAAAAACACCAGCCAAAGTATTTTCTTTCCGTGTTGTTTATAAAGATGTTTTCAAGTTATGGTTTTTCTGAACAGGAATGTTTAGCATCATTAATAGCACAATGTAACATTTGTTACATTTCTATTCGAAATTAGAATGACAAATCACTTTTTTCTCCATATATCTATTGTATTCCACCCATTTTCAATGCAGATGTATGATCAAGTGCTCTAGTTTTTTGCAGAAATTATTATTATCATCATTTATTTATAGACTTTCCTTTTGACTTTGGGTGTACTTTGCAGTAGATTGTGTTTCATATTCATGTTCAAAGAATGGATGAGAATAAAAGTATTCTGTTTCCCCAATAGGCAAAAAAAGCCTTTCATTTGAAAAAAGAAAAATTACACATACAAGTCTAATTCCTAAGCAGACATGAAGTGTTGTTTGACAGTGAAAATAAATGTTTACAAAATATGACTGAAGTGATCTGCTATGGCATTCATTAATGTGCAGTTCCATTATGTCTAATTTTCTAGAAGTATGTACTTTCCCCGACAAGGACCGAATAAAAGCATTACCTCATACAGCTAGGAGTGGAGATGGATTTTGACAGCCGGTTTCCATGACGACAGCAGCCAGTCACAGCTATAAAAGGCTGGCCTGCATTACTTTACATAGCTCAAGTCACTTTCAATTTTCCACTGGGTGCTCTGTCTCCAGCTGTTGGTATTACTGATCGCTTTCGAAACACTATTTTTCAGAATCGTTAATGCTAATTCCAGGGCACCAATGTCACACCAACATTCTCCGACTTAGGAGGAGTTTAATGATGTAAGTAAGCATGACGGAGATGTAATATGGAACTTTTGGAGCAGGTTCTAAGACATGTTGGGCGGGGGGGGGACCCCTCTCCAGCAACTCAGAGCACAAGGCTGGGATGCACTAACGACGGGATTCCAGTCCTCATTACTTCATCATCATGGAATACCAACACATCTTGATAAGCGTTATGGAGTTTCTGCATGTTCTTCTGGTTATCGTTAATGTATTCCAACATCCAGAAGACTGCAGAAAATACACATATTTGTAACATCAAACTGAAGACTCAGTGGAGTGCAGTTTGTTTTTTTCAACTGGGCTTCTACTATTTACACCCTTTTGGGCCATTATGTGCATTAATAAACTTCATGCCAAATTAATGTATTGGACTAACAGAATAAAGTAACTACATTAAAAGTCACCACAGTTTACAAAATAAGCCCACTTCCTCATCAGTTGTGTAGTGAAAATGGTGAATCAGTATTGATGCTTATTAAATATGTTTCAAACATATCAAAAACAAATGCAATGTCAAGAGAATCTTTGATTCGTAACTTTTTTTTTTTAATGACAACTAACACATTTTACAACTACAATTACAATCCATTCATCGCAGTTGAAGCTGTGCAGTTCATCCAATCATCATCTTACTTGTGAATTATGAGCCCAGCCGGAATGAAGCCCCCCATAGCCTGTGGTCAGAGAAGACCAGAGTTTGACACGCCTTTATGTCACCTGATTGGCTTGTCTATATTGCACCTCATGAATATGTATGTTTCTATAATTAGCAACAACTTTGGTTTGAATTAATCTTAATGAACTCGTTGAAAATGAAAATAAGCATAATAAAAATCAGAATTATGTAAAAACACAGTAAAGCAAATCTATCAACATTACTACACCTAAAAACTCATTGGAGACATAATGTATTATTAATACAAACCATTAAATTACAAAACACCGTCTCTGAATATTTACAATGTGCTGTAGTTTCTTACTTTCTTGTCAAAACATTTAGCATGTAAGACTGTGAACTGTGTGTGAATGCAGGATTTTATTCTCAGTTCAAGCAGGTGCCGTTTGTCACCATAATTACCCTAATATGCAAATGCAATCACAGTTTCCATGGTGCATGGGAAGTGCTGGAAGACGCTATTCACATGAAACATTATGAATTTGCTTTGTCAATGTGATTCTAATGCTTTTGAGCAAACTCTTACAGCGGCACTTGGCTAATTACATTAATTCCTCTGTAGGATGTATTGACGAATACATAAATACCAGCTTATTTTCACTGCAGCTGGTCATGTTACTATTGAGAATACATTTGCAATTTTAAATAAGTGATCCAGCTTCCTCTGTCAACTCAGGTCGCATTTGTGTTATTGTCAACTGTAATTTCGTATTTTTTATGCCGCCACATTTGACTTCATTCAGCCATCAAACATCCAACACAATGAAAAAGTAGAGATGTCAACAGCGATACTTCATTATCTATCCATTTTCTCATAGTCCTGGAGTCTATCCCGGGAAACACAGAGCGCGGAGAAGGGAGCACCTCGGCAGGAAGCCAGCCCATCACAGGGCACACAGCAAAGCCATTTTCCAGATACAAATTTGCCTAAACCTCTAAAGCAGTGTTTCCCAACCAAGTCCTCAGGGACACCCCAGACAGTCCATGGTTTTGCGCCCTCCCAGCTTCTAGCACAGCTGAACCAGGTACTCAGTGTTTCTAGGCAGCTGGGTGTGAGTGCTGGGAAAGGATGCAAACTCCATACGTACGGATGGGGGCAGGAACTGAACCCCCAGCCCCCACATTTGGCAGAAGAGGATTGAATAGCTGTACTACACTGTCAGAAAAATAGAGTACCAATTTGCACCTTTGCTTGCCAGTGAGGCTGTACCCTTAAGGGTCTGCCAATTGTACCCTTATACCATTAGGGGAATATTATAATTGTTGGTATCATGGAGATGTGCCTCAGAGTCCATTTCTGTACCTTAAAAGGTACAATTACCTACAGTTATAGGGTACAATTGACAGACCCTTGAGGGTACAGCCCCAGTGACAAGCAAGGGTACAAATTGGTACTTTTTTCTGACAGTGTGCCTGTGAGTTAAATCCAACTTATTAACATATTAACTGACTTTCTTCTGGCCAAGCTATGACAATTCTCACTTTTGTGTTGTCAGTCTCCACACCTATATGGGTGACCTTCTCAGTGCCTGACTAGAATGTGAGCCACACAGCCCAAGGTCCCACTTAAACGAGTCTCTTCCTGCCGCCGTCTTCAGCTACAGCTGTGCTTTCCGCTTTCTCTGAAGGCCCGACCCTATTATCACCCCTGACCAAATGGAGCACCGGGAATAGAAAATCATTCTCCTCCAGCAATAAAAGCCTTCAGATCATAAATTGATGTGGTCTCAATGACTCCTCCAAATCAGATTGACTTATAATGGGATTTCAGCTATTGGTTGAGAAAATATTGGGTGATGGGGCTAAGAGAGATAGGGCTTTCTCAGAAGGACTGGTGAAGTGGTGGGAACCATAGAAAATATATTCCATTAAAACACTGAAGGCACTGAGCTGGACATGTTATTTATTATGTTTTATAGTGTAAATAGTGAGGTACTGACTGGGAGAGCTGCTGGTGGGTCTTTAGCCATTACTTGTTGTATTTCTGCAAAACGAATACAGCATGGATTCAGAATCTCTGTATTTTATGTCTCGGGGGGGGAAAAAAAGTATCTAAAATATTTAAAAGGACAAACTGCAGACATGGTCCTCATGTCTGCCCCTCTTTGTGTTGGGGGGACTGTCACCACCTTGTTGCCCCCCCCCCACCCCACCGCCAGGCATGGCAGAGTTCTGAGCCCCAAGCCTACCCTGTTAACTCGTCCTCCATCATTTACACGGGATCTCTCTGAGTGTTAAAGACTGCAAGCAGGACCCTCTGTACAGAGACTTAGTAAACGGGAACCACATGAAGAAACAACTTCATTTCCATCCGTGCCCCTTATTTTGTACGGGCATTAGCTGTAGCACTGCTACACTCTCGGAAGACAAAGATTGTCTGTCTCCTGTTTATAATAATAAATGGTTTGTGTATCTTAGCGCTAAATCACAGCATAGCAGGGGCAGCGTGTGGCTCAGCGGGCTACGCCTCTGTGCCTGTGATTGGAAGGTCACTGAGCTTCAGCAGACTAGTCACATGTCTGTGGGCCCTTGGGCGAGGCCCTTAACCCCCAGCTCCATGGGTGATGCTGAGGGTGGCTGCCCTTCACTGCCAAGCTTACTGTCACCTACGTATGTGTCTGCGTGTCATGGAGAGCAAGATGAAGTAGGTGAAAAGAGAATATCCCCATCGTGATCACCAAAGTCTCACTGTTGTTATTGTTGTTGTTATTATTAACATCACAAATAAATATAATATTATATTATATCCATTTATCCTTTTTCCATATTGTTTATGCAGTAATGGTTCAAGTTGAACCTAGAACCTCATAATCAGGAAGCATCTAGGTAAGAGGGAGGGAACAATCTGAATAGAATGTTTATGCTGACACATACAATCAGACCTTACAGGCCGCACAGAAATGCCTAGAACAGCCATTCATCCATTTTATAACTGCTCATCCTGGGTAGGGTCACGAGATGTCTAAAATTTTAATTTTAATTGAAAAATTGATTATGTGTCCATATTCACGATATAAAATTTCAATGTACTATTCTAGTCCAAAAACATTGTTATCAATTTCTTCATATATGTTTTTGTCAGAATGGATGAATATCCTTAATCTTACGCCATTAACACATAAAGCAGTGATGTCTCGTCTTCATTTTCAGCCACCGGTGAAGGGTGAGCGGAAATTGCCTTTATTCAGCCGATTTATAATTACTGCACACTTTGCTGCGCCTGGAATATTTAATCGTGGCTTTTATATCACAAAAGCTGGAAATCCACATAAAAAAAAAATAAAAGAAAATATAGCCATGATTAATGAAGCGGTACATCGAAGTACCCCAAATTTTCAGCTGGAACAAAGTTTATTCTTAGAGAAAAAATATTCACTATTACTGCAAGAGAGAATAATGAGGGCCTAGTGATTCCTGACACTGGATACTTAGTGATGTCTCTTATGAGGAATTAAGATTAAATACCTTGCGATGGGTTGGCACCTCATACTGGGTTGTCCCCTGCCTTGCACCCGCAGCTTCCAGGCTGGGCTTGGCATAGGAGAAGCAGGTATAGAAACCGAATGAATGAATCAATGAATGAATCAATGAATGAGAAGATCAAATATCTCTATTTGTTGTGGCCATGTGTGCAACTATTTATGTTTATAATACAAGATGGAACTGGATAATCTGTCCTTGGCATGGAACATGTCTAAATATGTTACATGTCATATGAAAGGAGGAATGATCATTGCATTGGACATTTGACCTGATATTATAATTTAATTAACTTATTAATGAGAACCTGAACAACTGATTTGAAAAATCAGTTAATAGAATTGCAGATTGGAAGGCATTACAGCCCGGCTGCACAGTGAAATGGATAAAGCTTTTTTCTTTTATTTTTAATAAAATCAAAGACATGTACAGCATACAAATTCTGGTGGGATAATCATGGTCTGGGTTCAGGTGGACAGCGTGGGCAATGGGTCTGCTGGTAGGTATGACGAAAAGAAAACACTAAATGTTTATAGGTATGAATGTTAACAGATGGGATGAACGCACATGATGTGTCAGGTGGGCTGACTCCGCCTCCTGAGCCACACGCACCCATTTGTTCAGTGGAGATTTGGTTAATGGACCCAGATGATGGCATTCTGAAACTATACAGAACCATTCAGTTGGTCTTTTGTGAAATCAATGAGCTGCGGCTTCCCAGGAATAAATGCAGGACACTCACACCAAAAAACTCGCTGGTATTTTTCTCACTGTATAGCAGAAAATAAAATCACTGCCCCGAAAATAAAAATCACCAGCACCTGGCAATGTCTCTCCATCTCATTTTCCGTGCCCCTCCCATTACCTGTATGTCCCAAATATGGATTATGGATTTTCTGTTACCTGAGTGTCCTCTAGTTCAGGGTTTCCCAACCCAGTCCTCAGGGACCACCAGACGGTCCACATTTTTGCTCCCTCCCAATTGCCAGGGAATTAGGAGAGAGCAA
>JABJVO010000001.1:27924647-27955199 GCA_026770805.1 Boulengeromyrus knoepffleri
TGAAGTGAAGTTGCATGGCTAAGACAGCAGCCACTTGGAAGATGGCACCCTAGGAGGACACCTACGGCATCTATTGGGCTGTCCAGCGCTGCCTACATGGGTTGCATGCATGCAAAGTTTATTTTTACGGCACCTTTCTCAGACATAGTGCTTGACACTGTTAAGACCAAATCACAATATGACATCTAAATAATAAAACGACATATGAAAATTATACAATAAATTGATGTAATAAAATGATTGAATAAAACAATACAATAAAACGTAACATATACAGCAACAATCAAGTAACCACAGTAAAATCACTGTAAGACACAAGCTCCCAAATATCTTTCTGAACAAATGAGCCATTAAAAAGTAAAACATGCTATGAATGTTACAGTACAAACGTTCTCTGCCAGCTTTCAGAAGACCACATAATGTCCGCTAAACGTTCCCTGTTAGCTGCCAAGGCCCTGAATGCAAAAAATAAAATTTTAAACTGAACCCTTTGGAGATTCAGAATCCAGAGCAGTGAATCAGCACGATGGCTCAGTGGTCAGTGCAGTGACCTCACACATCCAGCCAGGGGCTCACAGTGACCTCACACATCCAGCCAGGGGCTCACAGTGACCTCACACATCCAGCCATGGGCTCACAGTGACCTCACACATCCAGCCAGGGGCTCCCATCCCCTCCCCCTATCTGCAGGTGCAGCTTGTACAGTTTGTTGGGTTTCCTCTGTACCCTGCCGTTTCCTCCTATCCCCGGTATGCAGCTAAGTAAACCCATACAACTGTAAACCCATAGTACATGTCTGAGGCCCAAGAAGCACTGGCATCCCATCCAGGCCGTAACCCAGCTTTGCGTCCTACGCTACCCGGAATAGGTGCTGTCAAACTGGATGAAGTAATTAAAAATGGATGGATGTAGCATTTTTGGTTACATATTTTTTTTTATTATGAAATATTAAAGATCGACGACAGAAAAAAAACAATCACAATGATTTTATCGTCAGTTGTGAACCTTATTTTGCTCTTTCCAAATTGCAAATGGAGAATAACATTGACATCATTCACTAGTGACCAAAATACTTCCAATTTTTGAAAATTGCAGAACTTTATTCGAGTTACTTCGGATACTTATTTACTTATTTAATCCAATGTATGATATTTGTAAACATTACTGCCAATATTCGTGTAGTAATTTTTAAAGTGCAGCACCGAAAATGCTTAGTTTTGGCCACTAGTGTAAGTTCAGCCAGTAGCATTTTTCCATGTATTTAAAAAGAACACCAAGCCAGTGTAAAAGGAAAAAATAGCATCTTTGTCCTTTGAGAAAACATCAGACCATTGTTCTGGACATCCCCATTTGAAAAGAACCCAAGACAAGACCAGCACCCTTGTTTTGAAGTCATTCCATCTCCTTTCCTCTTGAAAGTATTAGGGGGTGCTTTCACTAAGTTGCTTAATGGTTACTACTTTCCCTTCACTCAACATGTCCGATCAAAATGATTCCCAGTTTCTGTATTAAGATATTGTCAGGGTTTCAGTTATAAAGTGAAGTAAACGTTAGCACTCATATCAAAAAATGTTCCATGTCATATACAGAAGGAGCTTCAGACCCATCTACGAGAAACAATGACCCTCGTGATTTTCACTTATGCTCTCCTGAGCCTCCTCCGTCTTGCGGCATCCTGAGCCTCCTCCATCTTGCGGCGTCATGAGCCTCCTCCATCTTGCGGCATCATGAGCCTCCTCCATCTTGCGGCAGTATTTTGGCCTGGGCAGATTGCACCACCGACAACCATGCTGGTGGGCTTTTAATTATTATGGAGGAGAATCTCCCTGATCAAAACTCGATTCTCTCTGTCCTACTACTGAATTTAAATTAGTGTAAAACCTGTAACTATGTTCATTCTCAGTGACCAGGCATAGATGTGGCCCATGTTTGCATGCTAGGCTACGCATGAGTAGCTTCTGCAATGGGGTGGAACCTGGAAAACCCTCTTTGCCTGACCATGAGATTAGTTAAATAATAAGCTGACTCTTTGTTAACTTGAGTGACCCAGCTGGCGTTTGGGAAACACAGACAGGGCAGCCGTTGCGTTTAAAAACCGAGAGAAAAAATAAATGGTGTTTGGTCTAGACACAAGATCCAGCTATCACACATGATTTATTGGCCAAAAATGCCATAGGAATTCTTCGCTCTTCTATTTTTTTGGCTGTGACGGATGACAAAGGTGGAACGAGGAGATTTGCAACCTCAGAGGAAAACGCTGGAATCCTTTGTTACCAGTTTAAGAAGAACCTGATATGCTCTGGGAGAAGGTCACCCAAAAGTCACAAAAAAGGGCCATCAGTCTAAGCACGACGGCTGTATATGCCTGATGCTTCATCCTCATTGTCTAAGACAATAGACTGAAAATAAACCCAATAATAAAGTCTTGGCTTCTAGGCCTGTAATTTCTGAAAGCAGGGCCAAATCGAGGCAAAGGAAAAGTAGGCAGCTGCCTAAGGCCCGACTGGCACAAGATGGCCCATATGAAGTCATTCACACACACACACGCATACACATATATATAATTTATAAATAAGAAAAATTATACAATATAATAATAAAAATAATTAAAATGAAAACCATATACATCAAATGAAAATATTTATATTCAGGCAGAAACATGGCCAGCTCTGACTGTCTGAATAGGCAGGTGCCTTGGGCCCATGAATTACCTACATTGTGGAGGAAGTGAAATGATCACTTTTCTTGGTAGCAGGCCTCCAAAGTATAGCTTTGCCTAGGACCCCTGTATCCAAATAAATCAGCAGTTAGTCTAACTTTCAGTCATAAATCAGACCCTAGATGAAGTTCCACAACAATTAAGAAAAGCATACTCTTTAATTCCCTGTACATTCATTGTATACTTTGCATTCGTTGAACATCTGGCATGTTCTGTGCTTTAAGAACAATAAAATGACAGTTTGAAAAGGATCTTCTAAAAGCACTGAACCCAGTTTCTGTGTTATTGCATTGTATACGAAAGTCGTGATATGAAATCTCATAAGAGTTGACTGTGTGACAAAAGCTTCCAGTTAAATCATTACATCACTTTGAATTGTTAGGCATGTTCTCAGAGAAATCGGTCTTAAGAAGCAAAAAGGGGCAACTGCATGGCAATAAAGAGCATTGTTCTGGACACAAACAATCCATTCTTAACCTGCAATGGGCCGGAATGGCAAAATGGATCAAAGGAAGAGCCTTAATAATTTGAAAAGAGCAGCACAAAGCAGTCAGCTGTTGTGGTGTTAAAGAACAGCTGGTGCCAAAAACAAGCCCAAAGACAAAATAAGTCCTATTGTAACTGGAGATGGGCCAACTGGAGGGGAAACTGCCAGGAGAGTCTTTCACAGAGATTATATAACGAGGCCCAGAAACATAGAGGTGAATAGTGTGATGGAAACAGGGGAAACACTGTGAATCGAACATAACGAATCCAGTCAGACAAGAACTGTTGTACTCCAGGGGTCTATTAAACAGAGGTATACCGTGTTTTGTTCTTTAGGGGTCGTTCAAAAAGGTTTCCAGCTAGGATGTGTTTTGCTTTTATTTCGCAGATGATGTTTTTGTCCCATCGGGGTTCTGCTGAGTGTAGAGGCTTGACTATCCCACAAAGTCTGAAAGTTAATGGCCTCTTTGTGTCACCGCCTGTCACTCGGGTCAACGTCCTGCTCTGGCTATATGGCTGCGAGATGCTGGACACGGAGGCAACTCCAGCTTAGAGATGATGCCAATAGATCCGAGAACTGTAATGAGATCACAGGAAATTGAGTCAGACTGAAGTCCGCAGTGCAGGAGGTGAAGCCCGGGGAGCCAGATGCTTCCAAACGTCGACGGGAAAATTTCCAGTTATGTGCTGGTATTTACATAAGTGGGCCGGGTTCACTTTAACCTCGGGTTGCCATGAAGCCCTTTTTTATTCGTTATACATTTAAATCAGCATAAAGGCACATATGGTGAGAGCTGTTTTTACTGCTCTGCTGAGGCCGGGGATAAATAAAGAAGGCGCCCAGGAGACAAAATTTATTTCAGTGTGTTAGGGCCAGGTGTCAGACTGAATAACTTCATAGCATGTTCAGAGGACATTAAAAATCTACTTTACCCTGGATTTCTTTAAACTTTGGCAGATGGAATGTGTCGACGGTCATCTATAGGTCACACAGAGGTCATGTGGAGATTACACAGACATTCCACAAAAGGACAGTGACCAAAGTCTTGCTCAGTATCCCGACCATAACTGCTTTGTTTTTCTTTAAGACCTCAGAGGCTAATTTCATTTCTGTATTGGTGTCTTAGGCTTCGTTGGAGAAATGCAAATGCCATGTGACATTTGACCAGGACATGGGAATCAGGTATGGGTGGACCTCAGGTCCTCAGACAATACAAGCTACTTCGCCACCACCTGGCCATTGTGTGAACTTCTTTCCAGCTTAAAAAAGTTGAAAAATCAGAGCAGACCAGTTAGGTACACATAGTCACGTAGTACAGTAACAGGTTTGAACACCCACCCCCTGAAATGTTTTGTTACCGATAAGGTTTTCAGCCAGGTACTATAATTACAAGTGTGAACCTCCCTTGAAATTTGGTTCAGCCCCCCAATCTGTGAAATCTATCAAGGGAAACCCCATCTAGTCAACAATAAGATCTACTGACATCAACTTATCAGTAGACAGTAGGGTTTCCAGACCCCCACAAAATTTATTTCTGTCGATGGGCCAGAGACAAGTGAATCCGCGTGATCGAGTCTGGCCTTTCTGGAATTTTCAGATAACATCATTGACTATCATACATCTTAGTATTACTTTGTTCTGTGTGCATGCATACTATATTTCTTTGAAAATCTACTACAGTAAACATATCAGTGATTCCAAATGGCAAAAGCGATGATCGGGTTCGACAAGGCAAACAATTGGTTCCAGTCTCCTTCTTAGGCATCACCTCTGTTCTGCTGAATCGATGCCTTCAGCTGTGAGGAGGTCTCCTGCCCGCCGATTTATGTTCTCCCTCCATTCCTGACAGCACAGCAGCTCTGAGGAATACGGCCGGCGACGATGAATCAGGAAGCCAGGCTCAGCCAGGAAATCCCGGAAAACACCAATGGCTGCTGACCGCCGCTGAGGATAATCGGCAGCTGTGGTGGACGCTGAAGTTCAACTCCACACAAAGCCCACTGAAACAGGCGGGTCGCAAGAAGGCGGTGCCAGAACAGAACCATGATCTTTGGGATGTTTACAGTGAACACATTTCACTGTATAAACAGTGAACCTACGTTTTACATTCACATTCCATACATTCCCATGTTTCTGCCCCTTTTGTTCAAGCATAAATACCCCAAATAGAGAGAAAGGGTTTCATCTTTGTCAGATATTTTACTATCTGTAGTATATAGTATCATCTGATGTTTTTGTCATCCGCACATTGCGTGGGCCGTGTGGGCGGTGTGTGGGCTTGGCCTCCGTGCCTATGATCAGATGAATCTTAGTTCGAATCCTGGCTTTGGCAATATTGTCAGATGTTTGTTGGTCCCTTGATATTGGATCATAACCCCCAGAAAAAATGTTCCAGGGCTGATGGATAAATAGCTGGTCCTGTTCCCAGATCCCAAGCTTCACCCTTACCCGTCTGTGTGTGTCAAAGAAGCCCAGGATATGTAAAATGAGAATTACAATGCCCCTGTATTTGTGCAAATAAAGCATCATTGTCATGTTAACAGCAACATATCAAAAGAGCAGTGGTACCTGCTCTAGTGATTTATAGCTCAAAGACTTTAGCTGTGTACTGAAACAAACAAAATGGTTAGCGCCACGGGTTCCAGCCAGGGTCGATCTGTAAGACCTTCAGAGCTCGAGAAGAGGCCGTTTAACTGAGCCCATGTGCTGCCCCCCTGTGCAGGAAAGGTGCCGAGCATAAGTGCAGGTGACCTAGCAGGGGGTCCGGCCTTATGATACGCCTCTCTTTAATTACACGCCAGACAGAAGGCATCAATTTTGTTTTGCTTTGAGGATGAAATATTGGATTCGGAGACAGATCCCCAAGGCCCATAAAACGGGGAGAAGATGACAATTTAACAGTCACTTCCCACATCCCTTGTTTCCAGTCGACTTGGTGTTTTTAATTTGGACAAGTTAATCACTGCGCTGTTAGGAAGTCCTCCATGGGGAGGGTGGGGGCCACGTATTCGAGCTGCGTGCGGGGGGGCATGAAATGACTCACTCAGCTGTACATGAGGGAGGAGGACCCGACAAAACCATCCTCTAGCCCCGGAGGAAGTAGCTGAAGAGGGCGCTCTTTGGAAGGGCTCTTTGGCAGATGTTTATATGTTCCTCCGTGTGTATGGCTTCCAAAGAGACTTGCTTTATCTAAATGTATCCACTTCCCAGATCTTCACAAGCTAACGAATCGCAAAAACGTCTCCATGCCTTTTTTTCTTGTTGAAATACTTCCCCACTCTAACGCTCTGCCAATAAAATCTTTTCGTAAAGCCTCTCTTTTCTCAGTCTGGAACAAGACCCACCGGAACAATTAAGGTCGGGAATTATGTCGGATCTGGAGGTGATGGATAACCAGGATTGGGGAAATACTGCAGACCTTCAAGGGTATTATTATAAGAATGTATTTCAGTGACTTCTGATGCTGCGCCAGGTGGTGCTTGGCTGAGAATCTGTGTCTTTTTTTAATTTAAAGTAAGAACTAGACACTCTAATGTCTTGGCAAAGTCCATCACATGTCATTTGGGCCCTGAGTGATGATGGAATCGTCGCCGTCATATCACAGCACTATAATAAACCTTGTGGGAACTATCCTTCGCTTTGAATTTAAGACTGAGCTTTAAATGTCCACCATCCATTCCGTACCGGATTTTGACTTCCTGTGGGAGATTTCGGGTGGTAATGTAGACGGTGACCACAAAATTGGAAACAGCATCAGCGTAACAATGAAAACCTGTTTAAACCCCAGGTTCCACCTTGAGGTTCTTGTTCTCAGATCAGCAGCCAAGAACAGCTGCGGGCATTTTGCCGGGCTGCAGTCACAGCACACCAGTACGTTTTCCTGGGTGGCCAGTGCTTGACAGAATGAACTAGAGGGCATGCCGACGTATGAAAAGCCTGGAGTCAAAGGCTTTTGATATGAATACAGGACCCATGTGCAGCCATTGCCGTTTGCTCCTGGAATTTAGCCATTATGACTGCAGTATTAAGTCAGCTTATAAACTTATAAATGCTACTTATAAAAAGAGGGTCAAAATTTGATTAGTCAACATGCATTTAAATATTTCACCTTTTCCAACAAAGGCAGACACCTACATAGTCAGCAAATCTTTGCCACCTTGAATACAATTCTGAAAGATTTTACTTGTTTTTCTTTTGTTCCGATGAAAAATATAGTTAAGGTTCTGATACCAACCTAAAGGTTCTGAGACCATCTTAAAGGGTCTGGCACCAACTTAAAGGTTCCCTTGTGTTCTCCACCTGTGTTGTCTTTTAGGAGCTTGAGAAGATGTTTTCCCCATCTGGCGTTCATTGTTTCATGTTCACAGTTTCTCTGTATCAGCAGATGGAAGAGCAGCCAAGACTTGGCAAAGGTACTGCAGCAGGTGGTAGTGAGATACATGGACTTAGTGGCTGGGAGAAACCTCTGGTCTTGCCCCATGCCAAAGCCTGGATTTCCAACGGTTTCTTCTGTCGTCCACTTTCCGCCTCACATGCCATTGGACAAGCACCTTAATTCTGGAATAAAGCAGTCCAGGTGTTCTCTGCTTCTATGCTGTGTGGAGGATTTTTTATTGTTCAGAACAATGAATTGTGAAGCTGTTCAGTTTTATAATTCGGAGCTGGTGGGGGAGGTGCCACATAAAATTGCAGTGAATTGGCATTAAATATCCTTTGGGGCTTCTTTTGGGGGCCTTTTTGCCCAGAACACTTGGGGTGCGTGTAGTTTTTTTTTTCCCCTGCAGCTTTTACTTTTGAATATTTGCACCAATTTCATCTAAAGTTATTTTTTTGGTCATTATTGACTGATGAGAGGGAGGTCTGGGCATCCCTGCTTAAACTGCTGCCCCCCTGGATAAGCGGATAATAAGATAATGGATGGATGGATGGATGGATGGATGGATGGATTGACCATCATATTAGGTGAACTTTGTATGCTCACTCCCTACATTGTTGCTGCAGATTAGAATGTTTTAATGTTTAAGAAATGGTTCCAATCTGCCCTGTAAAACCGTTATTGTATTAAATACTCACTTAAAATGTGTAATAGTAAAGCCAATGTAATGCATCCCAAAAGTGACCATGGCAGGGTCTCCCTGCAAAGGCACTTGAATTGTTCCCATAATGACTTGCTCCATACAAACACCCAGCTGTACAAACAGGCAGACCTGTAAACTGCAGTCATAGGCTAAGCAACAAAACAATATTAATATCAGTGCATTATAAAATCAATTTTCCCTGGTTTACTCAATTAATTCAAGGCTAGTTAGAGCTTCCTGCTAAAATACACTAATGAAATATGTATAACCACATGTTACACCAATTACATTTCTGAGGTTAGGTATCACTACTATGACATAGGGGCAGATGGCAGTTAAGGATACAGGTTCTGGTTACCAGATCTTCAAGGTAGTACGACCATGCAAAGTGAATAACCTGAAAATTCTCTAGTAAGATAACCGGCAATGTAAAAATGCCCACTGCAAGTTTCTTTGGACTAAAGCATCAGCTAAGCAGTAACATCATAATAATTTGATCCACCACTCAAAATTAATTAAGCTGAATTATTTTCCTTCAGTGGAGCAGTCCACCTCACCGGCTTGTCTAGACTTGTTTGCTAACTGGCAACCCAATCATTCTCAAAATGGGATCTAATGAGTGCAAATCTTCAGAGAGTTAGTTAGGATGCAGTGATGTTTTAACCTATCAGGTTATATATGTGTTTGCCAGAGTAATCACAGTATGGATTTAATTATTAAGTACACTCATTAAGAACTGTGCTCAGTCAAGTTTGTTTATATCCATGGAAGATTGCTGACAGTGGTAAACTTAAAACATACATATTATGTAAGCAACCCATCTTTTTATATTCAACTCTGTAAAATATTAATCTACCACCAAAACCACAGAAACAGGAGGTACCACTTGGTAAATGTTACACATTTTCAGATCTAATTTGGTTTAGTAAAGTATTTCCCACCTAATGCATCATGAAGGGAACAATGGTATCCGTCTTTGCCATTTGATTTTTACATGCGTCGCACTTGCACCATGTTTCCCTCACTCAAAATTCACTGTCATCTGACATTTGCACGGAGCAAAATGTTTGCAGATCACTGGCAGGAACATTTTCACCAGACTCATCTCACATTTAACCGTCAGAGACTCAGCCCCTGAATATTCACAACTCTTAGTTTTTACTAAATGTCCAACCTCTTTGTCTAAAAACATCCATATATTATGTCTATATTTTGTAAGTGATCATATATTGGGCTTTAATGCATTCAAAGAATGCTTTCGATATTATTTTCAGTTCTTTAACTTTCTCTAAACGGTTTTTTATACATAACTAAAACAATAATCAAAAATTGCATGCTTGCCTCATAATTATATTTTTAATTACTTATTTGTATTGTTCCATCTGCAAAAAAATATTATGTATCATTTTATAGTAATTACACCCCCCAGTATTTTAAATAGCTTAAAAATGATCCAAGATATTACTAGTGAAACATGGAAGGAAAGTTCTGTGGTGTCTTTGTATGGCGTGTAGGTAGCGTAGTTGCTTCACATTTCCAGGTTTGAGGATTTGAACTCCTGTGTGTGTCTGCATATTCTCCACAGGTTTGTGCAGGTCCACCTGGGTACCATTTTCTACAGTCCAAAAACATGCGGTTAGGTGATTTGGCTTCTCGAAATTGCCCGTTGTGTGTGTGCGTATGCCCCTGACAGGCTGGCATTCACGCCGTATCCCTTCCTGGTGCCCCATCATTCCTGGGACAGGCTCCATTAGCATCATGGCACCAACTGTAGTGACACAGTCCATCCCTTGGCAAAGTTTTCTTCTGGAGTATTTTACGTAGTGATTTTCAAGAAGTCATTAATCATTCCCTCAAGCTGACTTCCTGGACTTCCTGCTTTTCATTTGTGGGCAGCTTATTTTTCCAATTCAATGTAAAAAAAAAATGTCTTTTTATGGAATTAAATCCAGAATTTAAAATAGCTCATATTGCCGATTCCACAATCAGGCAAAAGGCTAAATCTCTGTTAATTCATTTCAATCCATATTTGGAATTATATTTTTTCATTTTGCGGATTAATTCCAGTTTCCAGCCAGACATATGGAATGAGGTGTTTGGTAAATATATACTGGTAGCTCATGGGGTCTTAATTAGGGCCGGGGGGAGGGTGGATGCAAAGGAGACCCACCAAAAAATGTGTATTTTCACACAAGCATTGTTTATCTTGACATCCCTCTTTTAAGTCCATTTTCATGCTTTTGAGACTAATCCTAAAATAATTTTAATTTTTTAAGAAAACTCCTGCTGTTGCCTCTGAATATTTGCTATCTGCTTACCATCTGTCTCAGTACCACACACGGGAACTTGAAAATAAGCTTGTGTCCCTCTACCCGGCATGCAGTCTCCTGCTCTGTCACAGACCTCAATTTCTTTCTTAACAGACCCAGCGGTGAGAAGCTGAGCATTTATATTGTTATGTACAGAGGCTACTTGACCTATGATGGGGTAACGTTCTGATGAACTCATCAATTACCGCAAATAACTAAATACCAGTATTTGAAAAGCTAATGAAAGAATACAAGTTTATTTGGTTAAACCCTCTAAGATGCATTGTTAAGTCCTGTATGTGATGTTTACACCTGAGATCGCTACAGAGACTGTACAAAGCAGCGTGTGGCATGTCATTAGCCTGGGAACAGATCGAAATTTAAAAATTGAAATATCGTAGGTCGTGGGTCGAACCATTGTAAAGCAGGTAAAGCAAGGTAAGCCAGTCTCTAGAGCAGCTGGGGTTTAGGGCCCATTCTGTCAGCAATGGGATTTGAATTGGCGACCTTCCAACCTCATCCAAAAGGGCCTAACCCGCTGATCAATGCATGTGGAATATTCACCCATTGTGGAAAAATCAGTATAAAGTGCAATTGAATTGTGGCAACTTTTTGCTATTTTCTCTCAGAAGAAGAAGGTCATAAATTAGGGTAGGTATGTCGCTCTGTTCCTCCTGACTCTACTGGCTGCCAAATCGATGTCAAGGCTAACTTTCCAAGGCAGAGTGATCAGCACCCACAGAACATCAGCACATGGTCTTCTGTTAGAACATTCCACTCAGCTGCTGAAAGTATGCCCATTTTCTGAGGTTGCCCTTCCAAAACTGTCCCTCAACCCTTTACCAAGGAGCCAGTTTCGATGGTGCAGACATCTTGGCTCTTCAATACATGCTGAAATGACCCCCTACAGACTGAAGACGTGTCATTACATTATGCTAGAAAATTCAGAGATTTTAATTGGTTGGATCAAACCACTTCTCAATATCAGAGCACTTCTGTTCAGTGCTGCTTATTGCATATACATGAGATGATTACGTTAGAGAGGACAATCCCCTGGAGCCCCAGGAAGAGCCCCATTGGTTCCCTGAGCTGGGAACTCACGTCTTTAGCGTAGCAAACAAATCCTTTTGCCTGGTTCCACCAGTTGTGAAAATATGGGCTTGAGTCCCTTGTTAGGCATTTCAGGGACACCTGTGTCAGATTTACTCAATCACGTTTTTTTAGTAGATTCAAAGCGGATGTAAATTAGTTAATTTATGTCCCTGCTGCTGTTGCTCTGAATGTTATGCTGCTGTCATTGGGGCTGTCTCTTTCCGGAATGGATAAAACCAGAAAAACGTGCCTAGATATTTATTCTCTCATTTATCTAGCATCACTATCATGATCATATTGATTTTTTTGGGGCTGGCTTGGGAGAATTTAATCAAATGATTGCCCACTTGCAAGCACCAAAAATATATCACTCTACACTACAATAACTCATTACGGTTGACCATCTAGAATGTTCAACCCAATCAGCTAAGGTACCGTGACACCCAATCTGCTGATCAGTGGCTGTGTGCAGCTCTTAAAACGAGTGCAGTGAGCCACTGGAAAAAGGCTAACAGAAGGAAACAGAGGATTGATGGTGCCTCTGTCTCTTTCTTTTATGTCCACTCTGGACAAACAGTCTTTTTTTTTTTCAAAGATAACTTCAAGTTGGCACTCATTGCAGACAAGGTTTAATCATCCTCATGTCTGCGCTGAAGACCAATAATGTATAATTGAATAGTCAACAATTCCAAAGAAAACACAGTAAACCCAATTTATTCAAGCGCAAACACAGCAATAACTGAAATATAAGCTGTTTAGGAATTTAAACATGAGAACTGTACTGAAAAATAAACACATTTTGACCTAAAGTAAAACTCCAGGTAAAATGAACAAAAACACTGGCCTTCTGGAGCCAAACATTATGTAATATATCAGAAAAAAAGGAGCTCCTTTAGATGACTGATAAATGATCTGGCTGCTTTTAGTAGCTATTATACACAGGAATGTACTCCATAAGCGTATTCAGCTAAAGCTTGAGGGATCCAAAGAGGATGGTAACAAATGAGCCTTTGTCACGCGGCGGGAAGCATCCCGCCGATTGTGTGCTCATTCTGAGAGGCGTTCGTTGCAGCTGGCTTTGGCTCACACGCTTCTTTACTAATGCCTTTCCCCCACTGATTCTCCTGAATGTCAGCGGCCTCCCCGCTGGCGCCGGCGGAGTTGCAGCCTGTTGCCGAAGCCCGGGCGGCGTGGCAAAGACGTCAGCGCGAGTCCAGCGGCGCGCCGCTCCGCCGAGCACTGATTTATGGGACCTGACACCTCCAGGTGTTTGCATCCTCTCCCGTTTTGGTAAAGGGGGGGCATCTGCCACAGAGGGCGTTAGACACAGTTGGGAGACACGCCTCTCTTCTGTCGCTGAGGGACATACTGATCCAGCGGTGAATGTGACGGATGAGTCTCCGTCTCCGGGGGCCCTGACTTACACTGGAGGACACTCCAGCACTGCCAGTATAGTGAGGGATCGCCCGGCACTCGCCTGTAATACGTCAAACACTGAGCGAGTAGGGTGCAGTGCATTATGGGGGAAAATAAGGCAACAGATTGTCGTCCTCAGACGACAAGGCTTACAGTAACCAGTTGTGTTTTCTTTGGCTTGGCCTTTTTTCTGTGCCTCATCTGTTGTGGCATTGAAGGGATTTAGCTTATCATCACTGCCAATTTGGGTGGATATCTGTGGATAGTACTGTTGCCTCTCATCTCCAGGGTCAAATCCCACCCTAATGTGTGGAGTTTGCATGTTCTGTCAGTGTTTTATAGATGTCAAGACATGCAGTTGGGTGAATTGGTGTCTCCATACTGTAGCTTATAGTGCATCCTAAAATAGAGAAGCATGCCATTCAAAGTGTTCCCTGCTCCATGCCCTCTGTGTTCTGGGATGGGCTCTGCCACCCCAGATGTAGATGAGTGCATGAGTACCACACTCAACAGTCTAAACAGGACCCTAGCATGTATGCATGAATCACCCCTAGCTCCCAACAAATATGACCTGTGATTGCTAGGTTATATGCAAAGCAAAATGGGCTTGTGAGATCTCACTGCAGGCCATAATGGTCGGGTTATAAATAAGATATTGCAGATTTATGAGTTAAAATTTATACTCCAGAATTAAGAAGCCCTGCCCCCACCCCAAGAGCATAATCATATTTTTTCATTCAATTTCAACTCCTAACGGCAATAAAATATTATAGTTTGTGCTAATGGCACCGCGGAAAGGACAGGGCCTCAAGCTTCCTGTTACCTGGTACTAAATCTCACTGCTGTTTTTGGCGGTTAAAGCGTCATAAAGGGGGAGTGACTCAGTCGTCTGCACAGACTTATTTGCAAACTGTCAGGCGTGAAGACAGATGAATTAGGTATCTGGGGCTGTTTTGCCGGCCCCTTGCGATATATATTCTTTTTTTAGCGCGCTTAATAGCTCTCGATGCTTCTCTTGTTGCCTTTTTTCATCCACCTTCCTTAGAGACTAGAACAGGGATGTGGTTTTCCGTTCAATTCCTATAACCCGCTATGTGTGGCCTAGTAATGCGTCCGCTCGTTTGAGGTGACACGTACACGCCTCACACGATCGCTTCCCAGGCAACGGCTGCCGTTGCCCTGAGTGAAAGTTCTTCACTTGAAAGGCTTCTGGAAACATCCGTCAGTGTAAAAGGACGAAGTTGTGTAAGAGTAATAAGAAAGATGTGCTTTTTTTCTGAAGAGTTTATCTGAAATGTGCTTTTCCTTTTGAAAAAGGGCAGTGTAGAACATGATTTACATCAGATCTGGGTTCACACCATGCGACATGATAGGTCATTGTTCCTCCATCTGGCTTAGCACAAGGCCATCGCCAAGACAGTCGTCACCTTGTGACTGTCACCCTTCCCCCTAGCTGTCCCAACCAATTCCTTCCCACAATTCTTTAATCTGCAAGAAGGTATTTGGCTAATTAGACTAGCAACCGTTCTGTCCCTTTATGGAGCTACGTAGCACATTCTGTATGTTTCATGCTATGTTAGAGACTGCGATAAAGGCCCATAAATCAGGGGGATGACGCCCATAAAGAGGCTGTAATAGAAACCTTGGCCCCCAGGGGCAACTTTCTCCGCCTTTCAATCTGAGAGCCACCTGGACGCCTCGCCTGAGACTCCTAGCTACGAGTGTCACAACCCTTGCACTGAGCTGGTATAATGGCTGCTGGTTACTCTTCATTAAAGTCTATCTGAGGATTTTGCTTTCCTGTGCATCTTTATTTCCTGTGTATCGCGCAGTGACATAAATGTGGGTTTAACACTAATCATATTTAAAATCTTGCTTGAATGATTTACCTTTTATGTAACGTGAAGTATCGCTAGTAGAAATAACTTCGCATGATCACTTGTGTTACATATACATTACGTTAGTACATTAAGTAGTATTACAATAACAATAATCTAATGTGCAGACTCTCCTGTACATCAAACTGACCACTGTTCACGGAATCATCCACATGTGGTCGAGGTTGGTTTCTGATTGGCGAGAGAACTGAAAGAGTTACATTATCTCCATATTGGCTATAATTAGCTATGCGGAAAAAGGTAGGGGAGATAATGCGAAATACCAAAAGGAAAGTAGGAGGATGCATGCAGGCGAGGGCTAAATGAGGCTGAAAATCTCGAGGTGGGTGGGGTAATTGTGAGCTGTCACTCGCAGACTGTTAGGAGCCACTTCCTGTTGGTTACTTGCTTCCTGTAGAGCTCAACCTGTCAGCACCTGGCAGTGGATGCTAATCCCTCCCACTGTGGGCATGGAAACCAATCCCTCAAACCCGTTAACATTCATCTAGTGCAGGGCTCTTCAAATCTGGACCTCGGTTTCAAATCCAGGCCTTGTTTTCAGTTCTCCCAGGTAGTTCGTTTAATATTTACTGATTCTGATTGGCCAGAATCAGAATTGACCTGGCTCACAGGTAAAGGAAGGCTGGAAAATCAGCGGGGCTCGGCCTTTGAGGACCCTGATTTGAATAGCCCTGATCTAGTGGAGCACTGCTAACGTGTATTATATATATATATATATAATATATATTTAGTACTACACAGATGAACTCTATATAGTTTAAACTAAAAAGCTTGATGAAGTCTCATTGATTATGAGGGTAATGGGTGCAGGACCGAGCAGGATCATTGTGTGTTAGAATACAAAACCTTGTTTCAGTTTTTACATTTGCGGCTCAGCTGGTTGCCAGTTCACCACATGGATATTGCAGCCTCTTAGTCTTTCAAACAATTCTAGTCAAATGATCTGCTGGTAACCTCAGAGGTGCTTGAGTTTATCTACAAAATAGCAGAGCCTTCTGGTTACATTCACTCACTTTTGCTTTCACGACCTCAGTCAAAAAACACTTGCGTAAGATACAACAACCCCGGCACTTTTTCCTTTTTAAAACACCCTTTATCTGTAAAGAATGCTTTCCGCATCGTCAGGTGTTTTACGTCGTAGGTGCCGAAAGCGATTGGTGGATTGATGTGGTTTTCCGTCCTTCAGATCGCTGCCGAGTTTAACTCATTTTCCATTTTCTCGAAACTGGAGTCACAGCAATAGACAAAACAAGAAAAGAATGCAAATGCAAGCGTTTAAACTTGCACAAAGTATCCACTGTGCCACGTTTTATGGATTTATGTTTATCGAAGCGGCAAATGTACAAGGAGACAAAACACTCCGCAGCTGCTGAAGCGGTATGGCAGAGTGTGTACGTTTCGGGCTGAACGAGCCAAAGCACAAGAAGGCCTACTTTGTTTTCTGGACTGTTAGCTGCAATCTTGCTCCAACCCGCCACATCCACACCCCCTGCACCCCTCCCCAGGGAGACAGATGGACTCATAGAAGTAGTTGTTTTTGCACACAAATCCGCTCCTTTTTCTGTCATTAAATAGGTCCTCTTTATGTTGCGTTTTTCATTCAGCTGAGGGCTGTGCTGTCCGCGCCTGCCAGTGGGCCTGTTTTGGCGGGTAATCGCCTGCCCATCCACCAGCTGCTCTCCAGATAGCGGTGGCGTTCCTGTTGCCATGGAGACACCCAGTGACACACATGGTCTGGCCAGGTGCCAAGGTAATGGGGTGGCATTGAGGTTTTTTTTTTTTTCCTGTTTGTGTGTGTGTGCTAGTGTGTTTGTGTGTGCTTGTGTGTTTTTGTGTGTGTGTGTGTGTGTGTGTGCGTGTGTTTGTCTGGGGGGCAAGAAGGAGGGGGGTTTGGATAGCAGAGCAGGTTCTTTTTTTCCAGTAAGTCATTACTCGCCAGTAACAGGAAGGTCTCCAATTTTAGCCAAGTTGGGCCAATTAGTTGGATTGAGCAGCTGTTTGTGAGTTGGGGCTGCCCTTGACAGGGACTGGGCAGTTGGTGCTTAGGCAGACGAGGAAGACGGGCCCCTTTATACAATGAGTCTCCTATTTTTGTGAATGCATGTCTCCCCTGTATTACAGGTCCACCTTCATCATGGCTGATCGTTTTCAAAGCATGTATTACAATTTATGTATTTAGCAGATGCTTTAACCCAAACTTATTGAGAAAAACTGCAAACTGACAAAGCAGGGTCAGTCAGTCCCTGGAGTAACTGCCGCTCAAAGACCCAACAGTGAAATCACTCTGCTGATTTTGGGTTTTGAACCAGCGACATTCTGATGACAAGAGCAACGTCCTAACCCACTACGTCCCCACCGCCCCAAAAAGTCACCAGATATGTCACATTGCGCAGAACTTTATGACCCTGGAATGGGGCTGGAAGGGCTTCCCAGGAGTAACAGGGATTGCGACCTCGGCTTCGTTGATTCCATGTCAAGCTGCATCATCTATAAATGAAAAGTAAATATCCAAAACACACTCAGTCCATGGGGTACGCTTTCAAGAAAATGTCTGTGTGAGTTTTTGAAAATTTAACAAAAGTTCTTCACTTGATTACATATGGACAGGGCGAGTTTTGGTTCTCAAAACTGCAACATACGATGAGGAAGCCCGACTTTAGGTAATTGGCCGTTTCACCTCAAAAACTTAGGAAATTTGCGCATTTAGTACCGAGTGTCACTAATTATCACGGTGTGTGTGCTTCGCTGTGTGAGTGTGGCCTGAGCAGGCCTAGTGCGCGAAGCCAGGCCGCACCCGTGACGGCGTGGGGAGACGCCAGGTGCGTCCCTCAGCCTAACGAGCGTTTCGACACATGGAGGCGGTCATGCAAGTCACACATCGATGCCTCACAGGTGGACTCGGTGTAATTGGTGCGAGTGCAGGTCATTTTTACATATCCATCCTGTTTCTGTGGACAGAATAAGTGAGGAAACACACACGCTGGGGGACACAACGCCTGGGACCCCCCCCGAAATGCGAGCTGTGTCAATATTTCACTGGGATTGCCAGTTTTTTTTTCTGATTATACACTGACCTGTATAACTCATATCTAAAAACAGCTGAAAATGTACAACGCTTACCTCATACCTCCAGGGTAGGATGTTCAAGTCCTGCCTCTGCTCCGTGTGTGTGGGTGTGCATGGAGTTTGCTTGTTCTCCCTTGTGTTGCGTGGCTTTCCTCCAGTTTCCTAAGTTTTCTGGTGCAGTTCAGTTATGGAAGTTTATGTATGTACTCTGTAATGGAATGGCAGAGTGCACCCAAGTCTGGTGGCCTGTAGTGTCTGGAATTAGCCTCCCAGTCTCTCATGACCCTGACCTGGATAAGCAACTGGAAGATGCACGGATGAATGGATAGATAGATGGAAGCATGGATGGATGGATGGATGAGAATAATAACAAGCACTTAATAAGCACGTCATATGAATACTTTTATTCATCTGAGCATTACTGCTTTACACTTAATATTTTTTCACCCAGAATATGAAATGAGCGGACTGGAGCAGATTGGCATGCTGGGAAGTGATCAAGACTACTCCAGCTCATTAGGCATGTTTTAATATCCTGACGTCTCATAGCGCCGCAGACCTCCACCATGGGTAGCAACAATGGTGACTGGAAGCCCAGCCATGCAGCACTCTGCTTTGTGGACACACCGTCACATGGTGGTGCCGGGCAGCATATTCAGCCATGTTGGAGCCCAGCTCCGTAAGTGTGCAATTAAAGAGGCCAGTGAGCATGAGGGAAGAAGCAGAGCTTCCGGGACACTTAGGCTGCTGCTCTCAGCCGCTTACGGACTGATGCCAGAATCTGGCTGGCGGTGCATCACTGCTATAAATACACATTAAGGCAAAAATACTATATGTGAATTATAATAATGTGAGCAGGAAAGAAAGGGGCCCAGTGCGGCTTGTGCATGATGTGGAGGTGACACATAAACTGAAAATGTCAAGAGGCCCAGCTGGCTCTTGTGAGGCTGACTGAACTGGCAGAGATTAAACGGCCAGCTAGATGAACTGGGTGCAGCTATGATGACAATGATGAAAATTATGGTTATTACCGTTATTAATATTCTATGGTGATCTGCAGTTTGTAGAAACGACGCCGCTCATTGCTTTTGCTCGGCTTTTCATATCTATATGCATCCATAACATTGACATTTAAAGGCTGCTTGACCCACTTGAATGACCTTTTTTCTTAATAAGAGACTTTTTTTCTGAACTGTTGCTCATTGTGTCTCTGGCCTGCCTAGATGACCATCTTTACTTCATAAACAGTCACAACGGAATCATTTGTTTCATTGTTTCAAGGAAGTCAATATAAGGTAGAGTTTAATAAATGATATGTTCATTGTCTATACTGTATATATGTCCAACATGAGACACCATGAGCCAAAACCAAATTCCTTGTTGACTTAACATACTTGGCCTATAAATCTGATTCTGATTCTAATTCTATGGTGACATATTATAAATAATGAAGGATTCCAACTTTTATGTTAAACATTCCATGGATTAGGTAACACGCCTGTCATCATTTGCATATGTTGACATTGACACTGTGTTTGTTTTATGCTTAAAGGTATTTCTCCGTAATTGTTAAAATAGCCTTCTAAGAAGAACGAAAAAGGCGAGACTCTGAGAAACCGTGACTCTGGTTGGAAAGGGCGGAGAATTTCAGAAAGAAAAATGGGTTGTTAAAAAGCGTAGCAAATTTTTGAGAGGAAAAGGAAACCGCGCAAGGCTGTGGTTTGCACTACTTCAAGTGAAAGTGTGCACGTTTGAAGCAGGTAGTGACATCATGAATCCCACTCTGGTGTGGAAGACGAAGCACTAAGGCCGACCTTTGCGAAAAAAATGGGCTACCTGAGGTTTTCAACTGATGGAAGAAATAAAACGTAAAGCTGGAATAGTTTAGAAATTACATGTGGGTGATATTTTAATTTGTATATATCTTTCCATCTTTAGAATGGGAATCATGACTAATTTTATACATTTTAATTGATTTAATTTTTAATTCAGTTATTCAAATCATTCTATGTTGTAAATGTTGCTTTTGAAAAATAATAAGGACTCTTTATAATGTGATATTGACCTTATAAACATTGTGATTTGTAAAGCCTTATATGTAATACTTTTATAATACTGCAAGTTTATTTATGAGCTACACTGAGCTTGGCAATGTAATATGAGTTACAATTGTTTGCATTGATCTGATGATTAAGTCAGAATCAAGTATATCTGTAAAGTTTACAGGAAAATGTTTATATTCCAATAAACTAACCATTTTAACTGCAGCGTAGGCATGAACACAGTGTATCCAGTACAAGTAACTAGAGAATTATCTCAATTTCTGATTTCTGATGATAAATTTGTAATGCTGCCAAATTATCAGGTTTCATAAGATGTTACCCACTCCCACCGCAAACCCCAGGAAGCTTTAACTTTTTTGTTCACATGAAGTCTCCTTTGCATTTTCCAAGAAATGGTAACATTAACTCAGAGTATTATAGAATAAACAAGGCCTGTCTTATTTACTGCGGTGTTACATAGTATAATTTTTAAGAACACGAGTGAGAACTTTAAGGTAACTGTGGCTGATTCTTCCTGGTACAGGATACAGATGATCTCCTAACTTCCTTTTAAGTCATATGACCCAATTGTCATCTCGCTTTAAAGTTGCTGCTTAAGTCTTGAACGTTCTGAGTTGAGACAGGAGAATGCCACTTAGCAGCACCGTAGAAAGCTTATAGCTAAATGCTAAGAAACAAAACACTAGCACATACAACGCAGCAGTGTCTTCAGTAATTAAACTGCTCAATCATGCTTTTTGGCCTAAGGGAAGAGTCTGTAGCTAATGGTGGTAGTTTTTCTTCCTTCCTATAAACTCTTTGGATTCCTGTTATTGGTCCCATGCAGAGATCAAAGTGCTTTTATTACCTTGTCTATGACCTGGACTTCAGTGAAACTGATTCGCTGTGTTGCTTTGTCTCTTTTTTTTCTTTGCAAAATAAGAGTGGGGAGATGTGTGCGTGCTTTTATTATGAATATGCACCCTTTACAAATAGTTTATGAAAGTCTCAGGGAAAGTTCTGTATGAATAACTTATATTATGTAAACATCAAACAGACATAGTCACACACACACAGACACACACACACACACACACTATATTCCCAAAAGTAAGTGGAAGGCCACGTTAAGTCACAGAGTGGGGACAACACATGCCAAGGCACACAGTGTGCAGAAGTCACCAACTGTCTGAAGAGTCACAGACCTCCAAACTTCGTGCGGCCTTCAAATTAGCTCAAGTACAGTGCATAGAGAACTTCATGGAATGGGTTTCTGTGTTCGAGCAGCTGTATCCAAGCCTTACATTACCAAGTGCAATGCAAAGCGTTGGATGCAGTGGTGTAAAGCACGCTGCCACTGGACTCTAGAGCAATGGAGACATGTTCTCTGGAGTGATGAATCATGCTTCTCTGTCTGCCAATCTGATGGATGAGTCTGGGTTTGACGGTTGCCAAAACAATACTTGCCTGACTGCATTGTGCCAAGTGTAAAGTTAGGTGGAGGGGGGATTATGGTGTGGGGTTGTTTGTCAGGGGTTGGGCTTGGCCCCTTAGTTCCAGTGAGAGGAACTCTTAATGCTGCAGCATTCGAAGCCATTTTGTGTCATGGATCACTCTGGGGAAGCCCCTGTGACATCACGCAGGGTTCTCCCGCCACGCCCTCAGGGTT
The DNA here is from genome assembly GCA_026770805.1 of Boulengeromyrus knoepffleri. Lineage (NCBI taxonomy): Eukaryota > Metazoa > Chordata > Actinopteri > Osteoglossiformes > Mormyridae > Boulengeromyrus > Boulengeromyrus knoepffleri. The sequence continues at coordinate 27,946,424 of JABJVO010000001.1, forward strand.
TCCCTAGACAGAATCGAGCAGCGGCCGGAGCGCTTCTTAAACGCCGATCCCGTGAACCGGCAGGACCGGTTACCGTATGCCCTCCTCCTCCAGCTGATACCGATCGGAGTGATTAAGAGACTTTTTATTCACTTCTGGCTCGTCAGCCAAACGCGAGATCTTCAGCCTTTGTTGCGAATTTCGAGCATTTATTCCCTGCCTGTCTGTACATCTGCCTGCCTGTTTCCCTGACCTCTGTTCTGTTTTTCTTGACCACCGATTCATCGCCTAGCCCTCTTACTACCGACGCCGATCGCCTGACCTCCTGCCTGTCCCCGGATTCCGAGCCCTGCCTATTCCCAGGATACCGACGCCGATCGCCTGATCCCTGCCAGATCTATTCCCCGTTCTTTGTGGACAATAAAGCTTTTCCCCTTGGGCAGATCCGCTTTCGCGTCCTCCCTATTTTTCCAGTGCCCCCCGTGACATTTTGGACAATTTCATGCTCCTAACTTTGTGGGAACAGTTTGGGGATGGCCTCTTCCTGTTCCAACATGACTGCACACCAGAGCACAAAGCAAGGTCCATAAGGACATGGATGAGCGAGTCTGGTGTGGAGGAACTTGACTGGCCTGCCCAGAACCCTGACCTCAACCCAACAGAACACCTTTGGGATGAATTGGAGCGGAGGCCTTCTGCTATCCAACACCAGTGCCTGACCTCACAAATGCCCCCCGGAAGGATGGTCAAAAATTCCCATAAACACACTCCTAATCCTTGTGGACAGCCTTCCCAGAAGAGCTGAAGCTGTTATAGCTGCAAAGGGTGGGACAACTTCACATTAAAGCCTATGTATGAAGAATGGGATGTCATTCAAGTTGTGTCCCAATACTTTTGGCAATATAGTGTTTGTGTGTGTGTGTATATATATGTGTGCATATATATATATATATATATATATATATACACACACACACACACACACACACACACACACACATACTGTATGTAGGGTATACATATCCTTATGGGGACCGCTCATTCATTTCATTGAGAAAAATGCTAACGCTAACTATGATAACCTTAACCCCCACCCAGCCCTAACCATAACCATAAGTAATCAAACAAAATACAAGAGTGTTTGCATTTTTAGTTTTTTCATAGCAGTCACCGATTTTTATAAAATAGAGTTTTCCCTTATGGGGACCAGGAAACCAGTCCCCATAAGCGGAAAAAAACGGATGTTTATCACGTTATGAGGACATTATGTCCCCATAAGGATAGGTAAACCCGCTCACACACACGCAATTATACTGTATAATGCAATAACATATACCCAAAAATGAACCATTTATTAAAATATTGTGGATAAACAGGGAGCCTTTGAATACAATGAATTACAGTAAAAAACATAATAACATGTTATGAATTGGAAAAGAAACATTTGCTCCAGCTTATAAGCATCTATAAATTAGCGTTGCCAAGACTCTGCCATTCACTCTCATTATGAAAAAGACAGCGGGATATCCCTGGTTCAATGAAAAAAGTGAACAAAACGCAGTTAAAAATCTAATAGAGTTAAAGGACATCAGTAAGTAGATAAACTGAATGGTCTCTAGCATCTATTCCTTTGATACTTTGCTACTTATCAATGTATGAACTTATCATATCACCTTATGTGACAATGTGGACCTCCAGGTTTTATGCTTTTCCTCATTGTTTTTGCTCTTCTCACATTATCATTTCTGTCGAGCATATTGTTCACAAAGTTTCTTGAATTCAGCCACTTAATATGCCAGTGAATGTCTGGATTTGACAAGCCCACCTGTGCTTCAGGGCTGGGAAAAGGTTTTCTGACACTCTTACAAATAAAAATGGAAATAATTAGGGTGCGCCTTAATGAATATGGGTCCTTTTCAATTAAATCAGCACATGGTTAAATCTAAGAGTGATGATTATTTAAAAGACAAGAGCACTGAATATGCATATTAGAATAGGTGTTCCCATTACCTCTGAACATAACGTTAAATGTCAAAATAAGCCAAATCTGTACAGAATGAGCTAAATGACGCTAAAATCTCTGTTATCTTAGCATAACTGTGAAATGTGGTCACCATTTTCAAGGTAACCTATGCATTTATAAAATCTTATTTATTTGTTTGTTTGTTTTGCCGTTTAGATAAAGTCTGCCTCACAGTGTAAAAATGTGTAAAAAGTGTCAAACTTGCAGCAGAAATAAGTTTGCTGGCAAGCTGAAAATTAAGTGGCAACTTTGCAAGCCAGCACATATGTTTAAATCCATGGAGTCACGTTCCCTAGTGGAACATGCATGATAGGCGTGATCTACCTCCATGCTGGTTTTTAATAAAACAGATTTTTTTTTTGTACGATTAAATTAAACCACGTATAATTTTCGGCAAGAAACAACGAAATCCTTAACACAGTGTTTTAAAAATCCGAAGCATCACTGTGGTTCAGACGGCAGCATTGTGGCCTTGCACCATTGGCTTGTATCTCAGACTTTTTCGTTTTTTCGTGTTCATGTGAAGAATCGTTCAGTTTAAAACGATCATTGACTGTACATCCTGTACCGGACCGGCATCACATCCAAGTGTCTCATGCCCTCAGCTTCCAAGGACAGTCAACGCTGCCTGGAGATCCCTCCACCGTGTCAGACGTCTCATTCTGGATATGTCTCATGTATGGTTCCTCCATGATGAAGTCTACTCATCCACATCTAAGTGTCGGAGTGCCGCACAACCTTCATGAACTGCCTCAAGTCTTATCCTTTCCAACAACTGCCCAGCGCACATGTACTTGGGCCATTGTGTGGCTCTGCAGGCTACGGCTCTGGGCCTGTGATTGGAAGGTCATTGGTTCAAATTCTGTGGTTGGAGGAGAGATTTCTCTGTTGGCCCATAACCCCTAATTGGTACAATAAATGTCTGACTCTCCTTTTATTGTTGCATGTGATTTTGGATAAAAATATTTGCTAAATAATTCAAATGTAAGTAAGTAGTGACTGCTCCATTGTCAATAGCCATCCTCTGGTTATGGTCTCTTGCCATCATTGTCTTGTAGAAACCCAGCCATGCTGTTTGATTTGAGTAGCTCTTCTGATGTTATGTTCTTACAGTCTTGTATAATGTGTTATGTAGCTCGTTATGTCCCTTTTTGGAAGCTTATCCTAATTGTGATTGAGCCTAATTTGGCTCCTTGAAAGCTGTATGCTTGCGGTATATTATCTGCCTCAGTTATATTGTGCTTTGGACAAATAAATAAGTGTAAATTGAGTTATATGGGAAAAGCATTATGGAAAATGGACAGACTTTAAAATCCTCAACTAAAACTGTAGAATGGTGATGCAGTTACGACTTCATAATTACATTTGTGCAAATAATCGATAATCCCATTCAATTTACAATTAACAGGTAGCTAGTAGCTAAACAGTCTTAAGCTACTTAGTTATAGGTCAGAAACAGACAGTTGACTGTCAAGACCTGAGGCTGATGCTTGAATTAAGCACATGCAAGCAAGTGTAATCTTTAATTTATTGCCAAGAACAATGAGATAGATTTATGGCAACATTATCACTTTCACATGTGACCTTTTGTTCATAAAATGTTCATTAAGGCATGATGCATTGGGTCATTTGGTTAATAAAGCACTTTTCCGGGATCATAGAGAGTTTTATCATGTTTAAACACAAGTAGCCATAAATGATTAAATGCAATTCATGCTTCATTATTATGTTATAAAGGCATCTACTTGTTTACTTACCAATACAACAACAAAAAAGCAACAACAATAGCAAGTTGGTGCATTTCTGAAAATTAATATTGGTTTTGTCCACAATGTTGATCAGGATGAGTGATTTGAAGATGGAAGGACAGACGGACGGATGAATGGATGGATGGATAATGGAGGTCCTAGCCAGCGTAGGTATTTGATTTTAAGAAGAACCATCTTCGATTGTGACGTGTATCTGGAGGAGCTGGTTGATAGCAGTATCTATCTCTGTGTGATCAGCCATCAATGCAGCATCAGGCCCCAAGCAGTGGGTGGGGTCATACATGGGGATTACCATTGGCTGAGCTGGACACCAGGCATGCAGCTTTGGGATTGGCACCACAGCAGGACGGAAAGCACGACCCTTTGCAAAGGTTCGGGTGTATCAGAAGCATTCGCAAGTCCAATCAGAAAGTACTAACCTGTGGCCATGGTCATTGCATAACCTGTGAAGAATCTGGCTTTACTTCGCTAGAGACTAAAAATATGCTGCACGTGAAATGAAGAGCAGTGGGGCAGAGGACAGAGGCGAAGGTTAAGATGAAGCTGGGGTGGATTATACCAACTGCAGTATGAATCTGCACTCTTTGGTGTAAAAGGAACTCTTTGATGTAAAAATACACGTTTGTGCTTTATGGACTGTCAGTGATGAATACATCGTGTTTTCGACTCTTTTGAGAGGACTTTCCATTGAACCCTAAGGGCTGGTTTCAACTGACAGACGCGCCAAAAGCTGGCAAATCATAGTGCTAGAACATCCGCATTCCTGGACATTCATACCTCACCTTATTCGGACCACCGCATACTTCGACACCAGGCCTGGCCTGACGCTGTCCAGCAAAAGTGCTCTTGAGTCAGGTTTATGAAGTGTGGTATGCATGTTATATCAAACACAAGTATTTCCCTAAAACTCTCCATGCATTTTTAACTTACAGTATGCAAGGACATAGACAGATATATGGCACTGCAGTTACAAATGTGTTTGATTTTAGCTTGTAGCTATCTGGGAGTCTTTATAATCCCATAGTGAGGCATCATATAAATGGCAGTATTTCTGGGCTTCCTCAACCAATCTTTCTTCAAACATACCAGCCATGTTTGTTTTCAGTCTGAGCAGAGAGGGTAGAAAAGGTTCTGCTATTTTTGCCTTGGCCAATGAACGATTGAGGCATGTCTGCATCACTGAACGAATCATCTGCGTTGTTCCGATTTGAAAGTGGTACCTAACCTCCTCGTGCGCAGCCCACAAACGCAACCTCCATGACAAAGATTACGTTGCAACAGTCACATACTATGGTGCATACGTGTCTGCAGTAGGTGGAAATCAGCCGTAACAGAAATATATGAATCACAATTGGTACAAAACAATGACCACAGTGGACCTTAGTGGGAAATTCCTCCGCATGGGCTCTTCATCTTTATAAACCGGAAAAATATAAAGGGTAAATTGAGAATTTTATTTTGTCTTGATTTACAATGAACAATGAAACACAGTCTGATAACCAACCAAATATTTCCTATTCAATTGTGTCATTCTTAGTTTAAATTAACAAATCCACACAATTAACGTTATTGTACATAAATATTGTTTAATTGTTGATTTAATAAAACAGCCCACATTTTATTGTTCCTCTCGGGAGGATAATATGTAGATCTACCCTTTTGGAAAGATCGTTATTGATCTTTAAACAATTACAATGTAACAGGTGAATGGAAGGTTTGGTTTAAAACAAAATAGAGCTATTTCAAGGTTTAGTTTCCTGTTACAAAGCTGACAATGAATACAGGCAGCAGCTAATCTAGGTCGGTTAATTATGAGCTCAGCATGAGCAAATGCCCTCCAACCCATCTATGTATACCGAGCTGGCTGAGCAGAGGAATAACATAATAATGACCCAGAGTAAATGTGTCTGGGTGTGCATGTGTGTGTGTGTGTGTGGATTATGTTTATATTACAATGTGGGGACCAAATGTTTTGACGTCGTGGGGACCATTTTTCCAGTCCCCACAATAATCTATGAATGCATTCAAGAAGCAAAAAATGCCAAAACTCTCGTATATTGTTTGGTTACTTATTGTTAAAGTTAGGGCTGGGTAGGGGTTAAGGTCTTCATGTTGGGATTAGAGATTTCCCCATGGAAACGAATGGAGAGTCCCCACAAAGATATAATTACAAACCTGTGTGTGTGTGTGCGTGCCTAGGGACAGGTCTTGTTGTCTTGTGGGGATGTACCAGAAAAAAAACAGAGGCCATGGGGAAGTCCCTACAAACTAAACAGCTGATCTTAACACGATTACCTGTTTTTCCCCCTAAACCTGCCAAATGTTTTTTCTTTTTATTTGATGGTTTGGAATCAAGTATCTGTATTACATCTGAATGGAAGTGAATGTGGATTCCCCAGAAGGGTTCGTCTAACCTGTGTGGTATGTGTGTGGGTGTCTGCGTTTGTGTACACGTGCTGTAGCTGGCACATGGGAAAAGGCACCTCTGCCATAGGCTCATCCTTTATCCAAGTCCCATCTTTTTTGTCTTCTAACCCTAATCCTAACCTTATGAAAATATGGAATAATAATGGATTCAAACAGGTGAATTCCCACTTTTAAAATTTGCTTGTTTTTAAGGAAGTACTAAATGGATTATACAATGTTTAAACCACTATTGGGATGGTACTAGCACCAAGATTTAGAGGGATTTACACTGCTAAAGCTAATCGAGCCACTTTCAGGAAATAAAAATAATCTGATTATAGAGGGAGTGAGTTATTCTTCAAACCGGGGGATTGTGGTATTATACCAAAGCAGGGCTTAAACCCAGGAGCTTCCGTACCGTTTTATCTGTCTCCTCTTTTTCACAAAGAATGGATTTCTGTAGATCGTGGGATTTTTCAACAGAGGCACAGATTGTTCCAGTTTTTAAGGTTAAGACCTTAATATGTTGCTGTACATGGGGAAAGGGACCCAAAATACAGACTGTTGGACTAGATTTAACATTTCAAAAACACAGATTGGGCCATGGGCCAGTTCTAATGAGTGCAATTAAAGTCAGTCCACATAGTTATTTAATATATGCATATAGTGTCTGTAAATAAATGTATTCATCCAGTGTGTACCTCCACCTCGGCTAATCTTGACAATAATGGATGGATGGCAACCTTCTGATCACAACCACTGAGCCTTAACCCACTGAGCCATACAGCTCTCCTCCTCTGTGGGAGCAGATCCCCTCTTCCCCTGCACTCATTCGATTGGCCAGTGTGGGAAAATTGCCATCCTGCATCCCACTCCTTCTGCGCTCCTTGCTTCAAGGCCACGGTGAGGAATGTGTGCACAGGCCCTGGCTCCTCCTCACAGCGCCTCCTAGCTGTTTAATTGTAGCACAGCCACTGAGCTCGAGGCTGTTCCTTAATGTCCGAAAAATGTCCTCCTCCGTTAGCTAAAGGACAAAGTCATTGCCAGGCAATAACCGCCCCCCCCCCCCCCACCCAATGTTCCCCAGGTCTCAAACGGCTCTCCTCTCTCCACCGTAGGGACAAAGACACCGGGAAAGGAGGAGGGGTAAAGCAGGGACTTCTATGGGATGTACAGGTAGCTTCTGGAAAACCATTTGCCTTAGAGGTAAAGTTATTGACTAAATACTACAGTGGAAGAGTTTTTGCCTCTGATCAGCCTTTAAAACACAACATTGATAGACTGAACTGAAATAATCAGAATGGAAAGTATATAAGACTAGTTGAAATACGGTCACTATTGCAGAAAGGGAGAAAAAAAATGGGTTACAAATAATAAATGTAGTTTTTTAGGCATTTCACAAAAGGAGGACCGTGAGATAGCTGGTTCATCTTTGCTTAAGAGTTCTTCAAATCATATTTTTAGAATAATTCATTAAAATAAATTTCCAAAAATGTTGGTGGAAACTAGAAAAGCCAACAATTCTTCTCATTGGATCATTTTTAAAGTGTGATTTTTCATGATCCCATTATTACATCAGTAAAAATTTGTTGAGACAGTAGATCGCAGAAGATCCCCAGAGCAGCCTTCAGCTCGGCCGCGTCACAGAAGCCATCACTCCTGTCCTGCCCTCTACTGTCTGAGAAATGCAGGCGTGAAATATACAGCTTGTGACTCAGACGTAGGTGATGCTATGAATGATTAATAAACACAGCATCTGAGGGTGAAAACTCTGCAATTGCACTGTCAAGTTGAATGTTGTTTCTTTGTCTTTAGCTTTTCTACAAGATTGGTGCTGTTATTTTACTATTGTGCATTATCCATCCATTTCCCATAAACCCCTGTTCTTGGCAGAGTCACCAGGGCCTGGAGCCTATCAGAGGAAGAACAAGTCGCAGCACAAGGGACACCCTGAATGGGATGCCAGTCCATCACAGGGGACACCCTGAATGGGATGCCAGTCCATTACTTGGTACATGCTTTCAATCACACATCAAGGCCAGTTAAACAGCAAATTTCCAAAACTCAATAATCCACAGTATTCTTGAGAAAATTTCCTTTGCAAATTCAGCAAAAGTCCCTCATCAGATTACATAGTGAATTTGGTTCCCAACACTCCAACATATGATGAAGAAGCCTGACTTTAGGTCATTGCTGGTCTCATCTGCAAATCAACAACAAATGGACTGAGTAAGCTTTGAAATCTGCTCTTCAATTTAGGGATTTAACGATGTTTTTTTGGTCGTTAGGGTGAAACAGAGGAAGACCAGGCAAACTCAGCACAGACTGATCTAAGGCAAGCAATGGAGCCCACGAAGTATGAGAACACTGGGCCACCCAGTTTAATGTATATATAGACAATGCTGTAAATAAAGGCATAAATGAAATAATAATAAAAGACATTGAATGCGAAAAACTGAAATTATATTGTAATATGATAGATACTACACTCACCTAAAGGATTATTAGGAACACCATACTACTACGGTGTTTGACCCCCTTTCGCCTTCAGAACTGCCTTAATTCTACGTGGCATTGATTCAACAAGGTGCTGAAAGCA
>JABJVO010000001.1:27957250-27974587 GCA_026770805.1 Boulengeromyrus knoepffleri
AGAGGATGGGTACATGGTGGTCATAAAGGGATGGACATGGTCAGAAACAATGCTCAGGTAGGCCGTGGCATTTAAACGATGCCCAACTGGCACTAAGGGGCCTAAAGTGTGCCAAGAAAACATAATTAGTGCCAAGAAAATATAAATAGTTTCTGGGGCCCATTCATGGGGCTATTACTTTATCCAGTAACCTAATGGGATAGCAATTCATTAACAAAAGAGAATCTTTCAAACAAATGAAATCCTGATTAAATAAAACCAGATAGAAATCCTTGTGTTTTTTTTATCATGGTCTATTCAGAAATGGAGCTGGCTTTCAGGTTAGCAAAATCTGAAGATATTGCTATATACATACATGTTTGTAAATCATTCCTTTGTGAAATCCCAAGAAATGTCACATTATTCATAAGCCTACCAAACCTTAAGAGGCAAAATATAAAGTTTTATTGCCAATCATTAATATTTATTATCCTATATATTATCCCAAGCCTTAACCCGGTTAATTAATGGTTGTTGGAATGTCTCAAAACAAGCGCATGTCTCTCACTGGTTTATATATTATACTGGCTGTTCGGCAAGAGAATTAATAATCTGAAATGTCTTTACACTCACATGGTCTTTGGGGACCCATACCGTTGGTATTATAGTTATTGGCTTGTGACAGCTTCTTTTACTAGTCCCTGGAGTAATACTGCAACAAAGATATATCTGAAAAAATGCCAGTTTCCTTTCAAATAAAGGAGAAAATTTAAATATCAAAGTTTGGCATGTTTTCTTTTGTTTTCCAATACGAATTGGAAATGCTTATGAATGCATTGTGAGATTTCTCCTCTGTCCATAACACTGGAGTCGTCTCCTGAAAAATGCAACATTGCCGGTATCAGTCACTTCCTCGGAGAGCTCGGCCTCCGTTCAGCAGCATTCCCGTGTGTGCGCGGGCTGTCAGCTCCAAAGTGCGCTGCCCCCGGAGGCCGGGCGTGGCGAGACCCCAGCTCGGCTCTGAACTCTTTGTCTTGGTAATGAACGGGAGGCACATTGAGGCTTCCAGCAGCTTCATCTCCCCTTGGGGTCGGCAGAGGCCTGATTCGGCCGGCTGACAGGGACCCCAGCCCGTGAACAAAAGGATCCGAGGGCATCTTTACTAGGGAGCAGAAAGGTCAGGGCCTGTGCTCCGCAAACACCCCGTTTTCTTGTTTGGGGTCTGGAATAGGAAGGGGACAGGGGTGCGGACATAAAGGGATGAAAGGGATCTCAGAAGCCATCAAACCGTAAGGAAACGATGGCCGGCACTGGTGACAGAGGCTGAATGAGCGACACCGAGGTGGCAGTTACACTCCATAAAGGGCTGCTGACCCGCCATTATGGCGGCTTGCTGAGGTGGCAGGCAAGCTTTGTCTCCCCAAAGTATCTTTCCTCCCAGCGGGGCTGCCGGACGCAAGGCCACAGATATGTAATATTCATTGTCGCCTTTCTCCTCAGAGAGCAGTGGTCGCCTCACTTCCCCTGTCTCCTACATTTGTTTTGTTGGCCACGTTTCATTATTGTGAGGGAGAAAACCTTGTCTCTTGTGCGAGTGTGCTTGCTTTTGCCAGAAAGGACTTTGTATGGTAACCGCAAACAAAAAAATTAGATAGTTTGTTAATTAGTATGTTTGGTGCTTGTTCTATCTCATATGAATTCCTTGTTACCATAAAATTATTTATAAACAATGTGACTGCTATGGAAACACTACATGGGGGTTAGTGAAGGATTATACACTGGATTAAAGTGAGTTTTATTTTTTTAATTTAGCTATTTGGGCACATGCAGTAAACTTATATTGAGTTGTTGTTTGTTATCCCAAATTAATTCTAATTAAATTTTAATGCATGACTGGTGCTAATGTCCAAAATTAGATTTCATAGGATTGTGTAAACTGGCGTTCAGATGTTCTGGATCTGGAACTGCGGACTCCCTCCTGTCTTTCTCTTTCCCCCGACCCAATTATAAAGCACGATTATTTCCCCCTTTGTTTAATTATTTACAACTGCTGTCAATTACTGGGCTGAGGCAGAATAGAAAAGGTGACTGAATGGATGCAAAGTTGGCGACGCTGTGCGCCGATTTGATATGTCAGCAATGCGAATACGGCGCAGATTTCCAGTGCCATCTGGAGAAGCTGAATGACGGCTAAGCAGATTTGCTCCTGCGTCTGTGCTGCGATTATGTCATCACCATATGCTACCAGATCCTAGTGAAGGACTGCAGGCAAGCCATGACTCTGTAAATGCGACGTGTTTCACGTCTTACGTCCGATCGACGTGTTCAAAATGACATTTACAGCTACCCCAAGATCTATTTCATATCAAATGCAACATGCATTTCGTTTCATTGCCACCTGAACGCAATTTTATTCTTAGCTATTCCTTCTATAAACTTCTCTGAACGCCTCCAATCACGAGGACTTGAGATCTGCTGTAGCCTATTTAATGATACATTTTCATAATGTGCAAGTGTTTAGATCAGAAAATCTATCTTATTTTTAGATTCTAGTTTGAAACTCTTCGTGTCTTGTAAGAGATTATAATGAAATACAGTCAGGTCTTCTGCTTCTCCTCAGGAAGCCTTGGTAATTCCCTTTTAATGATACTTCCATATACAGAATCTGCTACAACAGAAGACTCATATTTTTTGGAACATGTATTTTGACTAATTACTTTATATGCCATTTGTGCAACCACAAGTACATAAGAATTGTTTGATTTACACATAGTATTGTATCCTATGAGTTACAGACATACATACTGTATACACAGGTGAGAGCAAAGCTTGGGGTCAGAGTGCAGGATCAGCCATTTGTTGGTGTCCTTGGAGCAGTTTTGGGGTTAAGCACATTCCTCAAGACCCCAAAAGTGATACAATTACAGGATTCGAAACAACAAGCTTCCGGACACAGGTGCAGTTTCTTAACACAGATACTACTATAATAAACGAAACATTCTCTTATTATATCTATGATTAAGTCACAAAGAAGTCACAAAAAAATGCCATTCCAGTATGAAATGCATGCTGAATTCACAGTGTAAGCTGAGGTGGTTTTTTAGACATTTACAAAGCCAGCCAGAGCTGAATATGAGGCTGATGGAAATACAGTTTAAGGCAAATTTATACTTTGATAACCACAGGTTGAAGTGTTTGATCAATGTTGTTTTCGAAGGGACTCACGGCAGCCTTTTGAGTAGATTAACAGAGTACCTGGCCATTATTTTCAGCACCAGCGATGGCATCCCTCAAACCACGCACGATAAATATTAAATAACACGTTCCGGCCACGACGAGTCATTACGCTAAATAGTAAATAAACACACTTTTTGTCTTCCTTAGTTCAAAGAGGCTGAAGCAGCATGTCGTCTGACTGTACAGTGATGGCGGGGGCGGCTGTCTAGCAATCCTCACAAGGTCAGCGCACTCCCCAACCAAATGAGGAGCTGGGACCTGTGAATCAGCGCATGTTCGCGGGCGTCCCCAGTCGGCCCTCACCCATCTTGCTCGCGTGTTTGCCTGCAGTGGTTGGGAAGCAGCTTTTTGTCTTCCAAGCACGGCAGCGTGCAAGATTCAATTACCCCTGAATGGGTGCTGCACCGATCGGTGTCACGCCCTATTCAGAACCAATCCGGCCGCCCGGGATCTGCGCGGTAATTGGGGTGGACTGGGGGGACCGTTAGCACGGTAATTTCCAGACTGCTGTTGCTCCTGCTCGCACACCCTTGACCCCAGAAGCCATGTCCTACCAGTCGCTGGGGACCAGGATCAGACCTTCCTCATTGTACTTCCCCTTCAACATTAAATGTAAATGCATGGCAGGTTTTGAAAGCAACAGCAGCTCAGCTGGTGAGAATAAACGGCTGAATCTGTGCCGAGTCCCTTCACATCTTCGCTCTACAGCTGAGTAAATTTACTGCTGCATTGGGCTCAGACAGACTTCAACACAGCATCCTTTCCTGGAACAAAACAGGCTGGATTTTTGGACTAATGTTTGGAGATGTAGTATATCAGAATATGCATGGGTTCCTTTATGGATGTGTTAATTTCATGCCACTCTAGGCTGTAATAAAAGACACAAGGACAGATACAATGCAGTAATGCTCAGTTTAGCATGCTGTTTGCAGGTTAAAATTACTAGGCATTTCCTACCTAAAATTACCAGGTCTTCCCTACTTTCATGTCATTATAACTGCTACTCTGAACCACCATAATAGTAAAATTTTATTCTGATCTTATCATTAACTGTGCGTCTTTGTTATCAGAATGGTATCTCCAAAAATTGCTGGTGAAGAACTAAGAGACATGGATTCAAAAGGATATATCATAATAATAAGTGAGATGTTAAACTTGAGATGTGTCATCGGTGGAGGGAGACAAAGCTGAGGTGTTTGCTTTAGATCTCATAGAGCTTTATGCCAGATGATTCCCCATGAGAAATGCATGCTGATGCCGATCTTTATAGCAACCTTGTATTTATCTTGGGGAAGCAACAAAAAACTCATCATTATTTTCTCCTGCCCTCTGGGATTCGTTAAACACATATATAAAAAGAATAAATCTATTTAATAGCTAATGAACATTTAAGAATCTCAGGCTTATATAAGATATGTACCTGCAGAGATTGGCATGGACACACACACAACATGTACACATACATATATATATATATATATATATAATTTGTCCCACTTACCTGGAAGTCCATATTTGCCCCCAGCCCCCATATGCACTGCTGTTTTGTTGAACCCAGTCCAAGGGCCTTCATGTAGCTATTTTCACTTTAGGGTCCAGTTAACAGAGTTCTCCTAAATGACAGCAGGCCGCAATTATTTTACTGGCTCTCCAAACGAGCCTGCTTAGAAGAGATAGATAGCTAACAAGCCAAGAAAAGGCATTGTTGGGCTAAAATTAGATGGTGTAAACTCATTAGCAGTAATTATAGAGACAAGGTCCTTTTTTGATTGATGCATACATCATTAGCAGCGTTTGTTTTTTTCCTTAAAGAGAAATTCTTTTCTTAATGTTCATTTTGAAAAAGCAAACGTTATAATTACTTATCTTTGCGTACAAAGAATGAAAGAATGGAATACACTGTGTATTGTTTGCTTTCAAAGACAATACCCGTTGGTTCATAGATAAAAAAAAAAAAAAAGTGAGACTTCATGGCACATGGGCTGAGCTGGAGAATTGGAGCTGCCATTAATTTTGAGGTCAGAGGAAGGTGTGCTTTCATTCTGCGTTGATTGCTTGTGGGTGGCATACATTCACAAAGGAGAGCAAAGAGCCAGAATATTGATGTCATAAATAATCCATTGACTGCTTTTTGGGTTGTGGGCTACCCACAGGCCTTATTCCCACATCCAACGCGGCGCTTTGCTCACAATCTCAGTCTTGCTCGTTGTTCATCCTCTTATAAATAGTTCAAGTAGGCCAGTTCATTTCTAAAGCCATCAGTGACCTGGTGAGGGCCTATGTTAACAAATTGCATTTCCAATTAATTACATCCTTGTTTTCTCTGAATAATTCATGAATTCCAATGGAGGTCTTATCTAATCCCATTAGTAAGCACTGTCAGACGAGTCCGGAGCACAAGCTGAATATCCTCATGCTCCATAAGCAGGGATTGCATGCCTGGCGCCCTGGTACACAGCTGACAGATATGAGCACAGCTCATTCTGTGCTTCTGCCACCCAAGCAAATTTCTCACTCTCGTTATGCAAATCCAACTTCTTTTTCCATATTAGCATTCCTGTACAAGGAATTTCCCACAACTAATAAATGTTTCTTCATATTTTCCTTTCATAGCATTAAAAATTTATCAAAATGCAGGAAATTCAATTATCGTGTCTGTAAGGGTGTGTGTGTGAGATATTTATTCACTTTGTTGCTCTGTTTTAAGATTCATGTATGGCCTTGTGCTGAATCCTGTGAATGTGGTCCAGAATCAGTAACGCAAATACCTATGAAAAATAAATATTGCAAATTAAAATGATAGGAAACAATGGTGGTTTTTGGCCTCTGTGCTTGTGGTCAGAAGGTTGCCAGTTCAAATCCCATGCTCAGCAGTGTGGCCATGTCTCTGCTGGGTCTTTAAACAAGGCCCTTAACCCCCTGAAAATGCTCCAGGGATAAATGATTGACTCAGCACTCGGACCCCAAGCTTCATTCTTACCTCTGTGTACGAGTCTTTTAGAAAGAACATGATGGTATTTGTAAAAACGAACACATTTCAGCATACTTGTCTAAATGGCAACGAAAGCTTCACATCCCAAAGTCCGAATCGCCTCAAACTCCCACAGCTCAGTCTGTCCCAGATCACAGCTTTGTTCCCAGGCTGTCAGTGTCGCCGTGCGTCTGCTGGGTTCACGACGCGCATTAGCTCTGGCCACCATCTTCTCTGACTCCCTTTTCATCTTCTGCCTTTTTTTCCTGAATGGGTCACCAGTCAATGACCTGACTTCACGCCCCCATTGCCCGCAATCACACGCCTCTGCGTTATGGGCAGCTGCTTGCATCAGGTTGTCCAAACACCGCTGCCATCCTGTGGCGGCCCACTAACTATCAGCACATGTTTGCTTTTAATAAGGCTGGTCCTTGGGCGGTGGCGCTCTGGGTAGCACTGCCACCTCAAACGTTCTGGCCAGCAGATTTGAATCCTACCTCTACTCTGAGTTTGTGTGAAGTTCACATTTTCTCCGTATTTCCTCTCAAGGCCCAGCAGAAGGTCACCAGTTCAATTCTCCAGGTCAGTCAAGTGATTTCACCATTGGTTCCTAGAGCAAGGCCCTTCGCCTGACCCTGCTTTCTCAAAAATGTACACTTTGAATCAAAGCACCTCCTAAATAAATCGAATGTAGTGTGTGTGTCCTGTGACTGTGCCCAGTGCATGCTGGGATACACTCAGGCTGCCCATATAACACTGCACTACCTGAGTGGTTGGAAGATGGACAGTCTGACATGATTTTGGCCTTTTCCCCTCATTATTCTATTTCTGTATTTATGTGGGGAAAACAAATATCACTGTTTATTTTGTTGTTTATATTCTAATAAAAAATATATACCCCACAATTGTTAAGAAGCATAACAGTAATTATCATGATCAATGCAATTATTAGCAGAACAAATATTGTTAACAAACCAATTAATGGATGTGGGGGATAAAAATTTTTTATCATATGCCAAATGATTAGTCTTTTAAAAAGCAGTTTATTTATGTTACTTAAAG
Source organism: Boulengeromyrus knoepffleri (assembly GCA_026770805.1). Taxonomy (NCBI): domain Eukaryota; kingdom Metazoa; phylum Chordata; class Actinopteri; order Osteoglossiformes; family Mormyridae; genus Boulengeromyrus; species Boulengeromyrus knoepffleri. The sequence goes on from JABJVO010000001.1 coordinate 27,964,500, forward strand.
ACGTCATCTTCCACAGGATGGCTGTAACTGCTTTACTAATTAAATGCAAAGACAAGCTTGACGATCATTATCTGTAACGCAGTATTCGTCTATGTTCTGGGGATTCGTTTATATGAGAGAGAGTGAGTCTTGCCAGTTCATACCACATGGTCTGTTTTCTATGTTGAGGGAAATCCGTAGCGTCACAGCTTCATTCACACATCGCATTGACTCTCTCGACATTTTACAGTCTTATAATCAATACGTTTATGTTGCAAATATTGATTATGAATTTTCTTGTGGTTCTCCAGTTAGGGAATAGAACTATAAAATACACCTCATATATTTTTTGTAATCGATTTTCCATTTGAATACAATTAAAATATTAAAGTCATACATTTGTCTGTAAAATGAAACACAATATAACATTAAATCACAGTTTTCAGAATGCATTCTTCAGAATGCAGTATATTTCTTTGTTCTTGTGGCCATTATGTGCTAATGCAATCCCATACATAAAACAGCCATTGGAAAACATCTGCCCTAAAATTATACACCACGCCTCATCACCAAAGCTAGAAAACAATTATCCCTCTAATATTTTTTATTGATCGTAAATTCAAGCAGCAGTCAGGAAAAATGATGGCACTCATTGAATCACAAGCATTGTTAAAGCAAATTTACCTTTTTACGGTCACATAAAACAGGGACGGCTTTTATGTTTCACAGACTCATTTGTCTGAGACGACTCCATTGCACATCTCGCGTGCCTGAACTGAGCCTCTCTCTCTTTATCGACAGCTTTTCTGGAACACTCTGGACCGCCAGTATCCTTAAGTTGTTAGCAAGCCTTCCTCAGCTCAAGAGCTGGATGCCAGCATGAAGCACCACTCAGTGTCACTCCACCAAGTGATGGATTTGGCCTAGTTTTTATTTTTTATTTTTGCAGTGACAACAATCACGAGGGAGGGTCAACCGCCCAACACAAGGCTCAAAGGCCTGGGAAGCCATAGATCTGGGGCACTATGCCATTCAGTCCTGCTCACTGGGGTAAAACTGGGGTAAAGCTCACTGGGGTAAAACTCATGAGCTGCACTTCAAAGTGACCCATATCTTCCAAAATAATTTATTTACCAAAAATCTGAATGTGCTTTTGTTATATTATTTGAATGTCATTCATTTCAATTTCGATTGATCCACCACTAATGATATTTTTGATTGTTAAGCACAGTGTAGCAAAGTTACTGAATATCTGTTTAATTACACTCAAATATTATAGAAAGGGCTTGATTTCTGCAGATTGAAAATAATTACAGCACCCTATTCTGACTGAATTTCACCAACACCAAAACACATCTCTTGATGCTCATTATTCTATTTGGAAAAAACTTCAGATTAATAACCCAGTGAGTCAGCAATACTGAGGCAATAACTTGGAATCCTGTGATCTTGAAATGCAAATGAGGGGGATTATTATATTTCCATTTTATAATGTAGGAATGAAATTAAATCATAAGTTTATCATCAGTATATTTTAGAAACATTTATCAGTTCTTTTTGCAGATTATTTGTACCCCAATCAAAGTTAGAGACTCTTAATAATCTAATAAACCCAGTTTCTTTGATGGATTGGCATCCCATCCAGGGTTTGCCCCAGAATCTCCCCCATGCTGCCTGGGATTGGCTACTGGCAAACCTCCCCCCCCACGCTGGATAAGCAGTTGGAAGATGGATAGATGGTCCTTATATTGCTTTGGTCTTCATGATATTTGCCGCTTTGTTCTTTTTCAGTTCATTTATGTAAGGCAAACAAGTATCACCATTGATTTTGTATCCATTTTATGACCAAAAGTACTCCCCAATTGTTAAGAAGCATAACAGTAATCAACTTTAATGTAATTGTTAGTAAAGCTAAAATTAATAACACAACTACTGGATGTAGCGGAGAAAAACTCAAATCATATTCTAAATTTTTATCATTTTTAAAGTAGTTAATGTACCTTAAAGAAGTCATCTCCTGTGAGTGACTGTCACTGCAACGGCATGCTAATTAAATGATGATCACGCCGTGTAAAATATTGTTGATCTATGTTCCCAGAGCTCGCGTATGCGAGACATTATTCTGAGTCATGCAAGTTCATAGCACATGTTCGGGTTTCTGTCTTTGCCTTACAGCATCTTTCACACAATGCATTGCAGTTTTTTAGGCCAACAGTCTTTCACTTTTGGGTCATTGCTGTTGACTTTTGTATTGCAGATGTTGATTTATTTTGTTATTTTGTTATGTTTTTTATGGCTCCAAATCTCTCACAATCCAATTCAGAATAAGTGCTTGGGAAGATGAAGGACAGGGTGAATTATTGATGGATTAATTAGTCGCAATAAAAATGAATAAATCATGCATGTGACCTTAAAGAGTCTGGTTTATCTTTGAAATCCGGCCCCAGGTCACCAGGTCGAAGCCAGCCTTTGCTTCCCAGCCAAATGAGGTCAGCGCCACCGTTTCTGGGTCAAATCCACAGCTCACGTCTGTGAGTGCTGCAGTCTGGACAGCGAGGGCTCCTGTCCAAATCGATGTTCTTGGTGGCCCGCGTGTAGACAGTGTGAATTTGTTTTCTTGGGGAGGAGCTGATCCCGGCTGGGGTGTCCCCATCTTGATAAGTTGACAGGGTAGAGACAGGCCAAGTGGCCGTACCGCTAGCAGGTCAGCAGGACTGTGCATTCTCACGCTAACTCCTGGCTTTAGTGAAACACATCAATTCCCTTTTGGTGTAATTCTCATTTAAACAGCAATATAAATCACTTAAGTTCAAACCATAGATATGGGGTAATATTCATTCATTCATTCATTCATTCATCTTCTGTGCAGCTTATTGCCAGGGTCTGAATCCCAACCTGGGAACATCAAGCATAAGGCAGGGAATAACCCTGCAAAGGGAATAGGGTAATATTTAATAAATAATTCTGTAATGCCTCAATATGATAAATATATTGTGCTATATTGCTCTCATGTGACAGAACATTTCCGCAATGAATGGCAGTCTTTCCGAGGAGAGAGAACATATCTGCAGACTGAAACCCAGAAGTGCTAATGACATCCAGCAGGTTCTTGTCCGTTTAACAGGACCTGACAAGATAAAAGCCAGGTTAAACGTGAAGCAAGGTTCCTCGCCGTTGGTTCAAGGTCAGTGTTGAGGAAAGATGCTGGATTTTAATTGTGATCTCTTCAAATATTTCAGTGACAATACCTCAGTTCGCAGTTCGCAGCTGTGATTTTTGTGTTGGTTTTCACATTTGGTTTTCCATAAAACTAAAGTTATACATAAGGACATAGAAGAAATTCTCTCACGTGACATTTTCATGGCTTGCCATGAGACATTCCAGGAGGTGCATTCTCGCCTGTGCATATTACTCTGGATCTATATTTTCTCTGGCAAAAAAATGTAATATAAGGTTTGTGCTGTCACATTAGACTTTCGCTACTTTTCAAGACATTTGCTTTCCATTAACATATAGTTTAAAACAATGATAAAATTCACATAAGGTACTGCTACATACTTGATTATTATTATTATTATTATTATATGTTTTATTGCAGTTTTCTATGTGCTTTTCTGATAAAAGCGCATTGAAAGCTACTTGTCCTTGGCAGTGTCATTTTCTAGTAAAACCTTTCAGCTTTTCTGTTGAAATCTTTCCAGCTGCAGTAAACAGCACTTTGTGGCTAATCATCCCTGTAAGTGAAGAGAGCTCCCTGATGTGTAAGTCTGATGTGTCCTGTCTGTCTGTGTAGGTGGCTGGTTTCAGCCTGAGCCAGACCCCAGGCCTGCCGGATGGTCTCCTCTTCTGGGGTAGGCTGGCAGACGATCAGCCCGAGAGTCAACAGACACTTCAGACATCCCCGGACACTTTCCAGCTCGTGGTCCGATGTCTGCAGCTGTCGCTGGTCCAGGAGCCGGCTGTCAAGCACAGGCAGATGGTATCCAACTGTATAAACGCGCAAAAGGTAAACTCGCCAGCTATATAAGGCTTTCTGCATGGGGGGGGTTTAAAATAACCGAGCAGCGGACATCCCGGATGAGAGGCAGAGCCGATCAGAAGACCTTCATTCATAAAGGATTTAATCATTCACAAAAATTTAAAATCGTCAGACAAGATTAATGAATCACAAAACAAGATTTTTTGTAGTGAGTCACAGCAGCAAATGGAAAATAAGAGGATAAATATAATTAAAAGTGTGATGCCACTGCATTTCACTGCACTGCGTATCAGATTTAATATGCAGTGCCTTTTACAAAAGCACCAGCGCACAGTAGAAAATGCAGTGGAATCACACTTTTAAAGTCAAAGTTAAGAAAAATCAAACCATATTATTAGTTGCTCTTAATATAATGCTATAATAAAGCTAAGAAAAGAAATGCCTACTGGTTATATAAGAATGCAGTCAAACTAACCTTATAGAATTTAGAATGAACGTGCATTTGCAGTCACTGCATTTTGATGTCTGGAGAAGAGCTTCGGGATAAGTAAGCAATGCACAGCTTTCACGGTGCTGTGTAACTCCATAATGTTTTACCCATGATACACTAATGACTACAGATCCATCTACCCACCATGCACTTCTGCCCTCTTTATATTAGCTACTATTAAAGCAAGATATGAAGCATTTTTGTATTAGTTAAGTCAAGGAATGATAAAACATGATGAAAAAAATTATTTAAAAAAATGGTGAAAAAACAAGAGCTGCTTAGACAGACAGAAACTCTCAGAAACAGAAAATGTGTAGATAAATATTTATAGATTCTTCTCTTGCTCAAAATATAAAAAGGAACAATTAAATTTTGCTGTGCTTTTTGTTTCACAAAAAAAAAAAGTGCAGTAGGAATGTGTGGTGCTTTGTGTAACGAGCTTGCAGAAATACTCCATACATGCCGTTACTCAAGTTCTGTTTTGGAAACTCAAACCCACATCAGTGCAACTGACAGTTCGATTTTTCCCACCCGGGGACAGCGGGACGCGGCAGGAGTTGGAGTTCGGGGGAGGCCTTGATCCCGCCTGACTGTTGTTCCAGATTGACAGCTGCGGACAGATGATTTAATCCTGTTATGTCCTTTCAAAAGTGCTGTGCACATGCAGATTGGCCATAGATGACCACAAAGCCATTGTGTGCGAGTTCCTCCACACAAAAAAGGAAAAGAGAAAAAACCCGGCAGTGAGTTCATCGCTGGTGTCAGCGGCGTGGCCCACATTGTGCGGAGGAATTCCTGCTCTGTGCTTTCTTAAGCGGCTTCATCTTTATATTCTGAGGAAAGTACAAAGCACCTCAGAGCCTGGACAGTCACCTACAGCTACTAATTAAATGACATTTGTGGAAAATACTTGATTTTTTTCCTTACATTATTATTGCGATTATCACGTTTCATTTCACATATGAAACAATGGTGTTCTGCTGTTTTTCCCGTTGGAAGAAAAGAAAGCTGATGAATGCAAAACGTATTATGTAATCTTTTGAGGTTTATTAAGCAGAAGCTTTTTTCTTTTACTGTTACAAAGGCTTCCATGTAGCCCAATTGAAAAGCAAATTTCCAACACTCAGTCTCCTTTTGGCTGTTTTTGAGATGAGACTGCCGATGATCTAAAGTCAGGCTTCCCCTTCATATGTTATAGTTTTGGGAACCAAAACTCACACAGCCATTTTACATTTACATTTGCTCTTGTTTAGCAGACGGTTTTGTCCAAAGTGTTATAAAAGTGAGGCAAATAGCACATTAGCAGACCTCATGGAAATTTCCAAAACCCACTAAATCCACAGAAATTTGCTCAAAAATGTATCCTGTGGGCTGAATGAGTTTTTCAAATTTGCTTTTCAATTGATCTGTGATCCTCTAACTTGCTTCTCAGGTCTCCAAATTCAGTTGTTTTCATTTAAAATTGACTGGTAATTTACTGGAGAAGCCATCAAACAGACGCTGAGCTTGTGACACCCAGGAACCTCTTGAGATTTCAGCTTGCATAGATCCATGCATCACAAGTATTAAGCGAGCGGCTTGCTAGGGATAATTGACTGATTAGTTGGTTACTATTGTTGATTGGTATTCAGCTGGATTCCCTGACAGACCTGCTGAATCATAACGAGACATAGCAGCAGGTGTTTGGATTGAGTGATTATATGAAACTGAATTTTCTTTATTTTGGTCAAAGAGGTCTGGTGTTTTAAAAGGGAAAGTGTGAGAAGTTCTGCGACATATCCAGGCCAGGGTGCCTGTCACTACGGACAATGATGGATGGGGGGCAGGTGCAAACACGACTGCACACCTGGAAAACGATGGGACTGGTGCGTGGGAGAGTAGTATGTTTCTGCTGGGGAGTGGGGAGTAGGTGTGGGACGTTAGGGTGAGTCAGGTTGGGGCAGGGAATTTGAAGGCTTGCTAAGCAACATCGTCATCATCATCATCATCATTATCATCTCCATGTTCTTGGAAGAGGGCCTGCAGCTGACTGAAGCCTGGTGCGCAATCCAGGATTAACTATTCCCATAACAAATCAACAGTCTGTCAGGGCTGTCCAGCAGGGAAAGCAGTAAGTGTTAATAAAGCTATCCGGCTATAGTAACTCAGCCTGAGTAATGTCACTCTGTGAAATATGCCCTGCATTTTAAGCTTTAATTTATTTATCCCCATATGGTCACTGACAACAGCACATTAGGGTTGTTTTTCATGCCTTATATTTTGAATATGTATTATGGAACCTGATGTGGTTCAGCCTACCGTGATTATTGTGTTATCTTTGTATATTTGCACATCCCATTTTTTGTGTTCACTTTTGTACCTTTATAGAGCTTACATGGTGTATCTCCTAGTGTTGGGGGAATAGAGAATAAATTGATGGTAATTTATACCAGGCCTCCCCACCTCCTGGCTTTCTGGGGGTGTGCGCATGCGAGATGCACTGAGAAATGTCATGTAGGTTCCACGTCTGAACTCGCAGCCTAACAAGGGTTCTGCTGCTTGGCAAACCCTCCTCTCCAACAACAATCCAGGATGCCAGCTTTTCAAAGTGAATATAGAAGAACACAGTGTATCGAATTTAATGTCCTTTCTTTTCTTAATATAATAAACACTGACTTTTAGTCAATATTGAAGTACAGTTTTCCTTACCTATAAGACATGAACATTTGCTGTATTGTGACTAACGTCTACACTCATGGATGTTCATGGCTGAAAGCGATACTAGCCCTGGTGAATCACCTCTTTGCAGCTATTGTTAGAGTATTATGTCCATGCTAAAGAAAAATGTATTTGTGTAGTACTGAGCATAGCAACAATAAATCCCATTTCCAGCATGTTCTCTATAAAATGTGAGGGTATGCATAGCCTGCCTCTGCACTGTTTATTTTGATCCTTGCATGCTAAAGGTCACCACACTAGCAAACAGACTATACTCTGCAATCAGAAGCACACTGGGTATTGTGTGAGCATCATAATAATGAAAGACAAACGTAATCTTATTCAGTTCCTTTTCGAATTTGCCAAATTCCCTGATGTCAGCCGATTCATGAGTCTCCATATAATGTCACGTTTCCTTGCACAAGGACGTCCTGTCTCTTTTCCGGCAAATCCTGGCGTGCGTCTGCGCTGGAAACTTCAAAGTCACACATCTCCTTCTTATCTGAAGTCTCTTAAAACGTCTGCAGCAAGACATGAAATCCCAGTGGAGAGCTGTTAAGAGCAGAAGTACAAAACCATAAATCATCTGAATGATTAGGCCTGAAGTCTGTGTCATTGCCTGACAGTTACATTTAACAAGCAAGGGGTGGGGGGGGGGGGTCTCGCTCGTTGACGGAGGAATGAGCTGCAGCTGTGTTCCTTTGGTCCGGCACCTCCACGCGCCTGTGATCAGAAGCTGGTTTCCGCATGTCATTATTCCACTTGTTAATTGCTAAAGCCAGGCCGGTCTCGCGTTTCACATTCAGGTTTTTTTTGGCAGACGGGGAGGGAGAGAGGGGGCAAGGGACACCCACCATGAGGCAGAGGGCCAAGCGGGAGCAGTCTGGCAGCTGACGGGACAGCCGAGGCGGGAAGGAGAGCGAGCCAGAAAGCCTGCGGACCTCCGAGTGGAGAGAGGAGCCGGCCAGGTGAAGAGAGCCTCGCCAAGGCAGGGGTCCAGAGTATCTACTCACCTGTGGAAAGAGCGGAGATGCCTTCACGGGAAGGGAAAAAACTATTTGTAAAGGCTGGATTGCATTGGGTCAAAAAGGCAGCTTCCCTTTAGTGACAAAGAAAGCAAAGAGGGATGGATTAAAAGCTGGGCTGAGCTGCCAGGCCGCCTGTGACCACCATGTGTGTTCCTGCTCAAGGAGCAAATGGCCAAATGGAGTAATGGATGAATATCAATCTGACGGCCCCCGCTTCGTGACCAGGATAAGTGGTCAGAGGATGGATGGATGGATGTTCAAACATTACATTTATGCTCTCACACAACTTGTTATAATTTATTCCTTCATTTAGGGGTGAATTTTACACATTTCTGTGATGATCAGAGGTGAGACAGCCAGATTGGCTTCACTTATGCATCGCAGCCTGAGATCTCCTACGATTTGAAATGTAGTGTATGAATCCGCAGACAGACATTTTTTATTTTTTCTGTGTAAGTATTACACTGTAATGTCCAAACATTCCCAAGAGAGCAGAGGTGCATCCTTCCTGAACCCAGTGGTATCCAGACTAGCAGTCAGGGATACATCCGTTGACTTGGCCGAATGAGATGATTTGTGTCGCATTCTATCTTTGCTCTTTTTAAAAATCTTTATTAAGTCCATTATTGCAAAAATGGAACTAACTACATCTTTCCTGAGGAGTCCTGTTTTTAATCCACAGGAATGAACACGTACACTAATTGACTAAGCCGTATTCCTGGTCTTAGGGATGATTTATTGCCATTTTATAAAATATTAGAACGATACTGGGAAAGCAGCTCCCAGATGTTGCAAACACAAGACAAGACAAGATATGTAACAATGCACATAAAATAGTCAATAACATGTGCAAAGTACAAACGGATAGGAGTTATAAGGTGGAGTTCTTTAGTGCCTGGGTTAGCCAGGTTGCCATATTGGAGTAAAATCTTCCCTTAAGTCTGCTGCTGTGGCCTTTGACCGCCCTGTGTCTTTTGGTGGATGGTGGGAGTTCAAACAAATGGTGTCCAGGGTGCGATGCAGCTGAAGAATGTCTACAGCTCAGCGAGACAGCGAGAGTTTTGGACGTCTTGCAGGGAAGGTAGCAGAGTCAGTGATGATACTGGTAATGTCTCTGGTAAAGTAACTTTAAGAGCATTACGGCCATGTTGCCTACCAAGGGCTCTCTGCTTTCCCCTCTGTAGGTCCTTCTACCTTATAGTGCTGCATGAAAGCAACGGTATGCAAATGCATTCCTACCTTCCTGGTTCTGAATGTCAGCACAGATCTCCTCCATACGACGGTTCCTTGCTACTGTAAGTCAATTTTTTGACCTTGCGACCCTGTGTTTTTAAGCGTAGTTAATTAAGTTTCTGGCTTCTGGAAGAACAGTTTCTAACATGATAGGTTGGTATAGAGGCAAAAAAAGTCCTGTCAGATAAAAAATTTACTTCACTTGTCCTCTGGGGATATAATTCCCGATCTGTTATATATTCTGTATTTATATCCCAAAGTGATGCACATTTTTAATAATTTTTTTAAATATGATATTTAAAATTATTCACAGCAAAAGTAAGTACAAATTTTAAGGCTAATATTGGGGTTACTGCTATTTATTAGGACGCTATTAAAATAAGACAGAGCTGACATTTTCTACCAGGATCTCAGTGAACCTGGACCATTCAGACTCATTTTCATACGCTAATCCCAGAGCAGCTTTAGCTATGTTCTTTCAAACTTTGTGCTACTGAATGATCTCCTTATTTCGTTATAAATACGTGATATAAAAGAACCAGAATTTTTATTCGCTGAGTACAAAAAGTACAAGCCATGACATATCAATTACACAGACAATTAAGCATACACTCACCTAAAGGATTATTAGGAACACCTGTTCAATTTCTCATTAATGCAATTATCTAATCAACCAATCACA
>JABJVO010000001.1:27974687-27985769 GCA_026770805.1 Boulengeromyrus knoepffleri
AATATGGGCCAACATTTCTAAAGAATGCTTTCAGCACCTTGTTGAATCAATGCCACGTAGAATTAAGGCAGTTCTGATGGCGAAAGGGGGTCAAACACCGTATTAGTATGGTGTTCCTGATAATCCTTTAGGTGAGTGTATATCGAGAAAAAAAATAGAATAAAAGTAAAATAGAGGTTGTACAATAGATATAAAATGTCCAAATAATAAGAAAATATGTAAACAAATTAATAAGGTGAGACAACCTTGGCTTGAGGTATGTATACACAAGCTTAAGAAGATGCAAGAGTATGTAAAACACGTACAGCAAATGATTGTACATGAAGCAGTGTGTTTCTGGTGTCTCCATATTTAGGGGGGCAGTGGTCTTGGGAAAGAAGCTGTTCGGGTGGCAATTAGTCCATGAGGACAGATCTTCAGGCAGGGGGAGCTGACAGCCAATCATGTTCTCTGCACAATTTGCTGTAGTCTCTAGATCAATGATGCAGAGCTGAACCAACCTGGAGGATGTAGTAAGTGATGCTGTTCCACCCATGTAGAATGTAACCGTCACCTTCTATGATGGCTTCAATTTCTCCAGCTGATGCAAAAAGCACAGGTGTTGTTGGGCCTTCTCACTTATGCTGGTGATGTTAGTGTCCCATTTGAGGTTGCGGTGGATGGTTCTACCGAGAAATTTGAAGGTGTCAGATCTACCGGCTATCGTGTCCTATGTCAGTGTTTCTCAACCTGGTCCTTGGGGACACCGAGACGGTCCACATTTTTGCTCCCTCCCAGACAGTCCATATGTCACATCCTACCAGGAGCTGAGAGGGAGCAAAAACGTGGACCGCCTCAGTGTCCCCGGGGGCCGGTTTGAGAGACTTCCTATATGACCTAGGGAGGGGGTGGTGGTGGGGTTTCTATGATCAATTCCAGTGTATTTTTGCATGTTCACCTTGCTGACGACACACCATGACACCAGCTGACTTACTTCCTTTTGGAAGCTATTTTTGATGAGTCCAGTCAGCGTGGTGTCATTTGCAAAGTTAAGGACTTTTACAGAGTTGCTTATATAAGTTTATATACAGCTGCTCCAGACTGCCTAGCTGCATTGGGTAACAGTTGTCAGTTGTTTACTGTCCTTCTCAAATTCATAGGCATTCAAACTGCCCAAAGCTAAGTGTTGGCAAGTGAATGAAGACAAGAACGACTGAGGACCTCAAGTACCCTAAAAGTACTTTTGTTTTGATTCCCAATGGAAAAACAACCAATCTTCCATAAAATCTCAATATCTTATTTGAGTTATATGCACACAACTTTATCTATACTTTTCCTGTACCTGCTTGTCCTGATCAGGGGGGTCTGGAGAATATCCTGGAAGCTATGGGTGCAAGGCAGGGAATAACCCAGGATGTGGTGCTGCCTCATCACTGGGTACACTCACAATTTGGCAACTCCAGGTCACCTTAGCCTGTTGTGGGACAGTAGGAGGGCTGGGCATCAGAGAACCTGGAGGAAACCTCATGACATCACCAGGAGAGCATGCAAACTTCACACACATGGGGCCAGAGCAGAAAACTGAACCCAGGTCCCTAGGGGTGGGAGGCAAGGCTGTTAACCACTGTGCCACCACATCCCGCTGTAATGTGACTTTATATAACATATATTTGGCTTGAGAAAAAGTCAAAGGCAAACTTCCTCTGTAAAACGTGTATTTGAAAAAGGAAGTATGCTTAGATACGGCAGAAAGTCCTCTGTTGGAGAAGCCTTTACCAGCACCCCGTGTTGCACTTTCAGGCCCCACAAAGCGTCCACAATCCGCCCAGATGTGAGGAAAGTGCTACTCTTCCTGTAAATGCTACAAGTTGTCCGTTTAACGGTTCTCGCTCAAGTAGGCCCAGACCAGACATAATAGCTTGGATGGCTAATTAATTTCTGCTAGGCAAGCTTCACGCTGAGATCAAACACATAAAGCTCAACCACGGCACCTCCAGCACAGGGGCCTTTGCTGACCTGAGATCCGTGCGTGTTTCCATGTGAAGAGACCTGGAAGAAGCCAAGAGAAACACTAGCATAAGGTTTGGATTTGCGAGACTGAGGCTGTAAATTACACAGGAAGTCCCGATAGCCAATGGTAACGAGGCGGTCACACAGCGGCCTTTCTCTCCTACTCCACCTAGGTAGGGAAGGACAAAGGCTGTGGAACCTGTGAAGGCTTGCAGGGTCTCCTTAAAGGATAAGCCCCTTTTCGGCCAAGGTGAGGTTTGGCTTTCATTACCGACTCGTTAAAGGGCAAGGTTGTGAGACTGGAATTCCCACAAAGGGGGGGGGGGAACGCAGCCGGGGGTCGGGTCTGTACCTTTTGTTCTCCACATGTTATGGCAAGCTGTTAACCAGTTAGCCCAGGGCGATACTGGATGACGGCTCCACCACGGGTGTGAGCGACGAGGCCTCGTTACACCCGAATCTGTCACCGTCTTCTCACACGTGGCTGTTTTTAGCACCGCAGCACATTCTTAAACATCTCGAGACGTTATTCCAAATCATTTTCCTGGCTGTCTGAGACCCACATTTCCCCACTGCCTGGCACCTATTCACCGTGTTGCAATGCTAGCCTGATAAGTAGTAGTATTTTTAGTATTTGGTGGATTCATTTATTTGCGTAACACAGTGTACGGTTCGATCTATATATAAAATATGATATTTTATTGGAGCAAAATTTAGGTTACAAAAAAACTATTCAAAAATATGTTCTTTTGGTTTGTGAGTGTTTTTTATTACTGGTTAAATTTATACACGACGAAAAGCAAATTACATGGACACTTAAGACAGAACTGCATACATATAGTGACTTTTATAGAATAAGTCCATCCAAATTTCAACCTCTTCTCCTTGTATCACAGGATTTAGAAGAAATGCGTTCCTCAAATCATCAGCACCTGTCCTGAGGTTCTGCAGTTGTCTTTTGTTAATTGATGTTTTCAGCTTATTTCATCAGTCTGCCTGTTAGCTTGAGTCGCGGTTCTCTTACCCGTTTTTGAGCTCAGCCTCAGTGTCCAGTGCACCGCTGGTGCTGCCATTTTGTCTTTTGGCAAAACTCTTACCTGCGTTTGAGCAGGCAAACCATGGGTTCCTTCCAGAATGAGGGCCCATCAGTCCATAAATGAAGGCCCATAAATGCGCTGTATCTAATACAGGCTTACAAAAAGTCGGGAGCACTTGCAAAGGATTCTGGGCCATCACAGGGCATATTAAGGGAAACATCAAGACACCAAACTTCGGACCATGGAAGGATTAAACCCAAACACAGGGAGAACAATTCCGCACGAAAATAGTCTGAGCAGTAATCAAACTCATTACGAAGGTGCAAGGCCACAATGCCACCAGCAGAGCCACCTATAAGACATCCATCCAAACCGTCCATCCATCCAACCATCCTCCTTTATTCTTCCCACCATTTATCTGGTACAAGGCCTGTGTCCTATTTCATCCTGCCATGGGCATCTGCTGTGTAAACGTAACACACATCAAATTTCATGGCGTCTGCATATGGTGATCTCATATTTTCGTTCACAGCACAGCTGCCACAGAAGAGACATTGTTACTGTTCATGTACAGTCAGAGGCTCGGTGCTAATTTACAGCCTGCTTCAGCCAAGTAATCGCCTGAAATATGACTCTCCGGGCTCGGGTGACATCTCAGCCCATCATCCAGGTATGCACAACAGATGAGGTACAAAAATAATTACCCACAGAAATAGCTATATTTAATATAAAATGTGTGTCATAAAATATAAGCAAATGAACAGTAATGCTTTGTTACGGGAGAGAATTTAGCTGTGGATCTCTAACAAAGGAAGATTTTTATAAGAGTTGAATCTCATTTCCTGACCTATTTCTGAAACTGTAAAAAAATCGGTAATGAAAAGTAAGGAGTTAATGTAGTTTACCTTACACAAACCGTATTTGAAGACCATGTAACTGAAACAGATTAATATGTATATTTTTCATAAAACATTGAATTATTCAAGTATTATACAGCTGAAGAAGCAAAAATCTGCGTTGCTAATCAACTTTTGGGTGCTTGCATGTGAACAGCTCGCATGCTATCGAAACAGGCAATTAGTTGATTTTAGCTAAGCGCAGCCTTCAGCGGGACGTTTTATCTCCTCGTTGAATAAAGATCAGACTAAGATGTGGTGTCTCGTTAAGCTTTATTAAATGTTTAATCAGATGCAGGAATAACAACTTTACATGATGTTTGAGCAAATTGGTTAAGGGTAACTATTATCCATTTGGGTGTGTGGATACCATTGAGCTTTGGTAAAGTCTGTCATTGTCTTCAGCTGATTTTGTAGTACTTCTAATTATATGAATGATAAATGTACATAAGAATTCATGAAAGCATATAACATTAAAAGCGTACTCTGGGTGCAATCACATTTCCTTACAATTTGTGTTTCCTAATTCTGAACAATGTATCTCTTTCCCTAGTAAGGACTAAAGCACAATTTACTGTAAAACCCATATAAAGTTATTTTCTACCAATATCACTTATAACAGTTTTTGGCAACACTATTTTTTCCAGTCGTAGCATTAGCATTTGACATCTGCGGCATCGCTACAGTCGGCATCGCTGTAGTTGTAGCCTGCGAAATATTACAGAAAATACGTTATAGCTATATTTTGGAAACTATCTTAAATAGAAAACAAAAAGGATCAAATGCTTTAGAAGGTTAAAACTAGGCTTAAATATATGAAACAAACAGCATGGACAAATCACCTCATTATTCCAGGAGCAATATTGATGAGACCAACTTGTAAGCAAATGAAAAATGTTCCCCAAGGGATGTAAAATGCCACAGGAAAGAAGGTGTCCATCTCAGCTAAAGGGCAATCTTTGCCACCTCATTTCCTAAGGTAGAGGCTGTGATTGCTCACAGACTTTGCATCAGATGGGAGACCCTCCCCAGTGCTGACTGTCAGGGCAAATGAGGACAAGAAAAGCTGGGGGGGGAGGGGGGGATTGAGTGTGGAGCCTCCAGAAGACGCGAGGCATGGGGGTGGTCTGTGAGGCATGGGAGTGGTCTGTGAGGCATGGAGGTGGTCTGTGAGGCATGGGGGTGGTCTGTGTAAGTGGTACGGTAAGCAGTGAGCAGCTGCCAGCTCTTTGTGTTTGTGTCATGGACCTGCCTTGGCATAACTGGCTCAGACCCAGCTGGGTGATGTTCAATTCTGTTTGATTTTTGGGGCAGTACCTCGGCATTCCCGCACTGCAGCTGAACACGAGGGGGGGTCCAGGTGAGCACCGCATGTTACAGAATGGCTAACACCACCCATGCATAGCTGGCCGCGGAATTAGCGGCGCGCTAATATGCTTTTGTTTCAAGGTGAAGGAAAACTTATTAATAATTTTGCTGACGATATACAAATTACCCTAGAGGTTTATCTATCAAGTTGCTTTTTTTTTTTCCAATAACTAAATATAGCATACGCATCAGTTGTGCTATTCATAAGCACTTCACTCAAAATTTTATCTAAAGGTCCCAAAGGATTTTAAAAATCATGAACTGGCTGTTATCTTGGAGGTCAATTGTATATGCTGTGAAAACTGCTGGGTGCTGCATTTATTTCTTAGATCCCCCATATACACGAAGGTAGGTGAAATTTGATGCATGCTACATAACCCTGAGCCTAGATCACAGGAAGAAAATACTTTATGATAAGTATACTCTGCTATACTCCAGTCAAATCCCGCAGTAATATGTCTCATAATGAACAAGGACCTTTGTGTTTGTTTAAAAAGATTTTAATTTACGGATGGAGGTGGGTTATTCATTTTAATTTGTAGCATCCAACTGATTACCAGGCCTAACCATGGATTATATGTATACAGTCATGCAGCTTTCCTGCAAATAAGCAATAAAATCAACATGATGATTATTATCCAACTGTAGGCAATATAATATTCATAATCAAGTAAAGTTGCAAAGAGTGAACACATAATCGTTGTTTGCAATCTCTTTTTTTCAGAGACTGGGCCAGTGATATATCAGCCAATTAACATGCCTGTGGCAGACCGGTAGATTCCATTATCCTATCAGATGCATGAATACTGCAGCTTACTGTGTCTGGTTGGCCATCTCTGCCACTGGAACTGGTAACCAAAATGATCATCACTTTGGAGCCTGTAGTTTTGGCACCAATTCATCTTGATCCCCAGGTTGCTTCCGGCATAAGTAATTAACAAGAGAAATCAATCCAAACCCATGTAATCACTTGCTTTTTATCTCATTATGGAGAGAGCTGGTCACTTGGAGTATAGTGGACAAATTGCATGGAGTTGCATGATACAGATGAAGTGTGATTTTTAGAGCGGTGTTTCCCATTCTAGTCCTCAGGGACCCACAGTTGGTCCACATTTTTGCTCCCTCTGAGCTCCTGACCTGACTGTCCACATTTTTGCTCCCGCTGGGTACCTCCTGTGGGTACCCGAGGACCAAATCGGGGAACACTGTTTTGGAGGGAAACTGAAGGATTGGCTGAAGAAAGAGGTGTCGTATGAGCCACTGAGGAAGCTACCGGGACATTCAGAGCAGTGTGGGATGCCGGCAGTGAAGCCGCCTGGACGCCATTAACACACGACTGTTTGTTTTGACTAGCTTGCGATTGTATGTTCTGTGTATGGGGTTTTCAAAGCTGTGTAATTACACTGTGTTGAACAAAATAGTTGAAAGATTAGGCATTGTTTACTTTAGAAACCCTATAACAGTACAAGAAAAAGCATTTAATAGGTATATTTCATTGTAAGGCATGTAAATATCATCTGAAAAACATTATTGAGAATAGTACATCAAAATAAGTCAGCTACTTGTTAAACATGCAAAATTCACTGGGATCAATGCTAAAATAAATATAAAATACATGATATACAAGGATATAAAGAAATGCAACTTACTCGCAAATAAACTAAAAGTCTATTACCAAAAATAACATGCAAAGCAACACTTTTTAAAACTTTCTTATTTTATATTATTTATTTAACAATAAATTAAAAACACAAAAAAACGCAAAGAACACAAAAAAGAAAAAGAAAGATAAAAGTGAAACCATATTAAGCCAGAAATAAACTGAAAAGTAATTCCAAGGTGGAGGTTCGAGTACCAAATGCCCTGCTGACTTTACGGAAACACTTACCCAGGACAGTGAAAGCGTAGCTTTTTATTCTCTGTGTGTTCCAGTTGCCATTCCCTTTTCCAAATCACACATATTGCTGCCGTTATTTGAAGCAGCATCAGTGACTCTGCAAAGGTGTGTCGAAATCACAAAGAGCAGCCCTCTTACTACCCAGAAGGCAGTGGAGAAAGGTGTGCAACTCCGGAAATTTGCCCCCTGCTAGAAATGATGATAGCACCTGCTTAGTGATGCAGCCAGTGAAATAGCTGGAGGAGAGGATATGACAGCAAACTATGGTAATAAACTGCCCTGATCTAGAGGCAGTGCAGCATTATGGGTGGCAAAGCTTGGGCCAAATCCACTCCTGGCTGAAATGTCCTCTGGCGCTGCTAGTGACCTCTCACGTCAATAAATGAAATTACCCTTTCGGTACCTTAAAGGCTATTTTCATGTCAGGCCATTCATTGGTGCTGTGTAAATTAGCAGAAGCTTTAGCCCCTGGGTGCTATTTTCCTCATTACTTCTCCCTCGGACGGAGGTGGGTCTCACAGCATTGACTTTCCCCCTAATCTCATGCCTACTTTCATGCTGAATCCCAAGTGCATGGAGCTGAATGGCATGGAGCAGGTGGTCAGGACCAGGCAGGGAGGTGCCGCTGTCCTGTGAGAGATTCCTGCTGTAATTACATTATCTCGCTGATTACCGAGCCCAAGTCCTGTCATCCTGCTCTACCTCATGCACGACCACTGGAGTACAGAAGCCATTCCGGTATTCTGGAATGCGTGCGGTAAACCCTCACTCGCTAATACGTAAAAAAATCGATGTATTAGCTAAATAAGTTTCATGTGTCAGAAAAATTATGGCAAGTGCACATTTGGCATCATTCATTTACTTAGTCGCTTAATCAAGAATAATTAATTAAGGGCTAGACTGAAACTGCAATCAGCCTATACTGGGCTAGGATTAAGAATGGGGAGTCTTGAATGTAAGCCTTCTTGGTACAACTTACTTTATTAATATTATTTATGCAATTTATATTTATGTAGACAGTCTCCAGGTTATGAACAATTATATTTTTTAATATAATAGGCTTGGCAGTCCGTTTGTAAGTATCAGTTGTCCGTAAGACGTTCTTAACCTGGAGACTGTCTATAGTATTATTGTATTATTGATTAATAACTGATGTCTTCAGGATAGGTAGCATTACATCACATATGCAAGCCAGTCTCTGTACTCATATCCTGGGTAACACTATGAAGTTCACTGTCCTTTTCTGCTTAAGAGGTTCTTGGTGAAAGACACATGCAATAGACAGAAACACAACTTTTAAGAGATAAGTTGGTAATAGTGCATATGCCTACAATCCGTTGATGGTGCAGTCCGGAATCATCTGCTTGGTCCAATTTGCAGCTTCCGTGTCGATGGAGAAGGAGCAGAAGAACAGGATGTGTGCCTATGGTGGAGCCCAGCGTTGGGGAGCAGAGTCAGTGTGACCCCCGGCGCTCCCAGTCGAGATGTGAAGACCTGCGAGGTCTGGGTTGCTTGTTTGAGGGACACGACCCTTTGTGAGGCCAAGTGAACAGGAGGAAGTCATCTCTCAAGACAAAGAATGAGGCGTAATTAGGGCTATAAATATCGCCACTTACACGCCACTAAGAAAGAGACTTATTAGCCTCCTCCAAGGGTAATTAATCTTGTTCCTTGGAAACGGTGCCAGGCGCTAAGGGAGTGAGAAAGGATGGGATGGTCGTTTAACAGCTGATTTCATGCAGTCTGGGTATAACTTTATAATGAGGAAGTATAGTTAGGGGTTAACAATGATCACGTGGGGTTTGACATTGATATCATGTATATCATCATATGTATATTTATATATACACAACAATGGACCAATGAATCATCAAGATGTGGAAAAATCAAGGATTGTGATTAAATTATAACATTTTAAGTATGGTTGGTACCCAATATATCTCTCCTAAATAGATCAATGTTTGACAAGATGCACGTTGAAAATCTGCCTTAAAGTTGTACTGCATCCATGCATCAATCCATCAGTCCATCCCTCCATTCATCCTTTTTCCTTTAACGACTTACTCAGTACAAGCCTCTCCCAGAAAGCATGGAGCTTTCTCCAGGCAGGGCACAGCATGAACGGCATGTCAGGCCATCATAGCGTCATAGGGCACATTCAAGCTCACATTATGGAACATTCAGACATGTAGATATGACTCATAGTTTTACTGTATAACTCTATACACAAGTATACAAACGTATTATGCAGTCAAAAATGTTTATTTATCTGAGTAGAAGGTGTTTATTTGCATTGAAAAATAAACACAATTAAACTTTAGAACATGCAAATTAACAGTATCACAATAAAAAATAAACAAAATTTTCTTCTGTTCTCCAAGAAGTTATTGATATCTTGTTGTATGGCTAGATGAACACTGATTTGGGTCCCAAACCTCTCCTCAGGGTTGCCTCAGTCATTCCATGTACAGTGGTACCTCAGGACTCGAACTTAATCCTTTCAGAACTCGGGTTCAAATCCTAAAAAGTTCGAGTTCTGATCGAATTTTCCCCATAAGAAGTAATGGAAAACCAATTAATTGGTTCCTGGCCCCAAAAAATTATACCTATGTTTTTTTTTAGCATTTTAACACAAAATGAACAGGATAAAACAAGAAGAGCATATGCTAAACACATCTAAGCACATTTCTCAAAACAGTAATTTGTAAAGTAAGAAAAGAAACACAGTGCGTAATATTTTTTGCGTGCGTTTGTAATAAACGCTGTGCGTAACATAAAGAATGTACCCCAACACTACCCCAAGCCATGCCCCAACACTGCGCCAACACTAGACTATGCCATGCGGTCCATTGTTAACTTTTATTATTACTCTGTATTCGTTTAATTTGTTCGTAAATCGCAAACTTTTAGGTTGCAATATTTGTACAACTATTGCGTAACTTTTTGGTGAGCAATGGCTATAAAAATGGTATAAAGTGTATTACCTGAGATTTTCAATAAAAAAAGCACTTTCACCAACAAACGATGCTATCACGGCAAATGCGAGGCTGAGACTGAAGCGTTACCCTTTGTTTCCGCTGAGAGACGTGCCACGTGACTCTTTTCCCCGCACATACAAGTTATCTTAGCTCGGCGTTTACAGTTTGACTTCTGAGATTCAGATCGAGCTCTAGGTAATTTTTTTTCAAACTGGCTGGTTCAACTTTTAAGAAATTCGAGTTCCAATGAGTTTGAGAACTGGGGTACCACTGTACTTTGACTTGACTTTTTTCATTTTGTTACGCCATCATAATATGACTATATAAGTATGATACTCAATATTAATCTGTCTTGAAAAAAAGAGATATAAGTGAAGAAATGACTGGTAGCAATGGTGTAAACTCAGAAAACTGAGCATTTGACCATTTCAGACAAAGAGCCTACATCTGGATATGCAGTGCTCAACATAAGTAGGTTTTATTTCCATCTAGGCCAGTATGACTCAATTAAGCTACTTTATTTGATTAGGCCCGTGTTGAGACGAACGTCTGTCCCTCCATTTGGTGCTACTTAGCCGCAGTAATAAAATCTGCACCACTTTGCTAGTCTGCTAGTTTGCCCCAGGCCAGTTCCAGACCTGTAGGCAGTAGGAAGTTCATGTCAACTGTAGGCAATGGTCAAGTTGTAAAAATATTTCGAGGGGGATGGTGGGAGTCAAATCTTTGTGGGCTGGGGGGTCCTCACGATAAAATTAGCTGATTAGCAGATTTCTGATTATAAAATTTTCTGAGCAGATTACAGATGAAAAAAAATTGCTGATTTCAGTGGCTCAGACTGAAAGCTATTTTGGTCCGGAGTCTGCAAGTTGAGTGCCCTGATATAGTTTTTACCTTTACATGAGTGAAACTGCATTGGA
>JABJVO010000001.1:27985779-27997671 GCA_026770805.1 Boulengeromyrus knoepffleri
GGGCTTGAGTGGTACCGGCTCATCATTTTGTTGAGATCAACGAGGGTGAAGGGGGGGCGGCGGGGGGGGGGGGGGGGGGGGGGGGGGGGGGGGGTGAGGAGTAGTGTAATATTTTCAAAGAGGATGATTTTTGTGCATCCCTGACAACTCAAGTCTAGACTAAAGTTCAAGTCAATGGTGCCATTTATGTTATTAACACTGGCTATATCATTCACTTAAAATTTAGCTATATAAGCTAATTACGTAGCATGCTTATTACCATCGACAAAACCTATGGTATTGATTTTTGATATTTTCTGTCGTAAAAAGACTGGGTTCTGATGGCGGATGGCTCCGTCAGAGTTTATGCTGAACTTGTGGGTCGAGTCACGCTAAATGACATACAACGGAGGATATAATTACCTTCTCGCAGAGGCCAATTAGAGGGGATGCCGCTCGTCAGTTTTATCGAGCAAGACACGTGAGACGTGCAGCCGGCAAGCAGCGCTTGGGTTATAAATGGTGATTTGATCTTTTATTTTTAAACCAGGCCCTAGTGATGACAGAGTTTCCTGGAATCCACTTGTCACGTTGGATGCGGGTGACTTTAATATGTTTTTTTTTAGGTCATCACCAAGAAACAGATCTCTTGAAATGTGTTTTTGTTTCCAGGATCATCTTATAAATTGAGCTGGAAGGAGCAGCAGATTCTTGCAGCTACTTGAGCGGAGAGGAGCATGTGCTAAGAATGTGATCTCCCTGCTCCCTGTCCCCAGTCTCAGAATAGCCCTTTACATACTCACCCTCTTGAGACACCACCAAAACCACCCTCTTGTTTCATGTAGAAAATGTTTTGTATTGTGATATGTCCTGGGGGGGATGGTGGCTTCGCTGATTTCAGATAACCGTCCACAAATGTTGTGGTCTCTTCTGTTATGTTCATACATGCAAATAGCCTCTACTCAAAACATACCCAGACTGTCAAGTACTGTGTGCCAAAATCCAAAGACTGCAAACGGTTAGTCGTATATGTTGTGTATATATCTGGCTAACCCCTTTAAGCTTTGAAGGGATGGTGAAGCCAATGAAATGGCCATATAGTAAGCACTTCATTTATTGCTAATAGACTTGCTGTTTGAGCCCCTAGTTATAATGCTCTTCAACCTCGTGGTGTTTTTATGTCTCATAATTTGACCTTAACAGTTGGAGTATAGCTGTCAGCTGCCAAATGGCTGCTGGTGTTTAACCGGCTGTCGGTTTCTGTCTTTGTCCAGAAGCAGTGGTGCATAGTGATCAAATTCTGGCACTGTAAGGTGTCCATTCAAAGTCTGATGATTCACTCATATGACAAAAACAAGCTTTCGTTTGTCTAAATAAATAAATATAGATCAGATTTCAAAAGCTTGTGCAGCATTTTTTTGTTTTTTTTTTGCAGGAACTTTTTTTTTTAATCTTGGGTAGCTATACTTAGCTCTGGATCTGAAGTCCATCATCACGTTTTTAATTTCGATTCTCCGAAGTTCCCAGAAGCCTTCTGGAACAGTTTCTATATATTTCATGCCGCTCTGAAGTTGAACCCACCTGTGTGCGTAAAGTGAGACCCCGCGTGCTAGACATGCCTGGAAAGTGCTCTCGCCAAGATACTTCACTCAGCACTGACAGAAAGGGCATGAGGTGATGATAGTTCCACAAACTGGTGATGCTGGAGTGTGAGAGCAAGCCGTCCAGAAAGATTAGCCGCCTGGAGAAGGCTGAGGTCACAGTTACACATCTACTCACTGTGGATGCAGGAGAATCAGTAGGCCAGGGTGCTCGTTTCAGAGGAGCGTGGTGCTGGACGTGTGCCCTGGAGGTACGCCCATTTGTGTCGTTCTGATTTTGGCAAGCCGGGCTGTCTTGCTGACACCACACACGTCGGTCTCACGCGGGCCCCCCAAACACGTGCCCTGCCCCCCAGCTGCTCGTCCTTCGGTTCCCCTCTCTGCCAGCTGTGTCACATTCTTCCACATCGGAGGGGTGTAGATAAGCACATTCCTCACAAGAGCGGGAGGCCCCAGAAAACTTCATCTATCAATCTGTTTGATTGTTAAGAAATCATCCCTCAAGTCCCCCATCTCTGAACTGTAGCTAAGGTTCAAGCATTAAGCCGTATAAGGACACTAATGTGGGTGACTATGGGGGTAGCACTTTATTCTCGGACGTTCAGGGTTGTGGTTTCGAGTCCTGACCCTGTGTGTGGAGTTTGCAAGGTGAGCCTGTATTGCTTCTTTTGTTGGTACTCTGATTTTGTCCCCTAGTCCAGAATCATGACGGCTGGCGACTCTAAATTAGCCACGGTGTCTAAACGCGAGCCCAGGGATGGACTGGCATCCTGTCCAAGGTGTTCCCAGCCTGCGCTTCCCAGAATAGCACCCAGGCTCACACTGACTGTGTACTGGATACATGCTTTTGGAAAATGGATGGTTAAAGTCAATGGTCAATCACGCTAGGATTATTCTTCTTGCATTCAACAGTAAAAATAACTGAGGAGCTTTGAGAAAAAACACATTTCTTTATATCTCAGCAGAATGTCACTATGCGATAAACATGAGAACTTGTTTTTAAAGGATGTTATGTGTAATAGCTGTCACACCTTGTCGAGCCACCCCTCTGGACCACTTGTGGTGTCCTTGGATCCAGGTGAACAGGAGCGAGGCACATGACCTGCTCTGGTTTTCATCCAGCCGGTGTAGATTTCGTCTCTTTTAAACAGGATCAAGTTTTGTTTTGAGTTTTTTTCTCTTTGCATGCATGCATGCACACAATGAAGCCCAGTTCTTTTAAAGGTAGGAGGCGAGTCGAGCCGCAGAAGGCCGGCATCAGGCACGTGTTTCGCTAAAGAAATCGTCGGACAATGAATGGCGAGCGAGTGGTGGCAGCGGCGGCAGCTCGACTCCAAATGGCGCGATTATATAAACCGCTCCACTTGGCACGGAGACCCTGTCTGTAACCACAGCCAAGGCTGTGCCGCCTGCCAGCTCTACATCGGGCGCGATCTGCGGGAAGGGAAGACGACTGTACCCGTGCCAAACGGTGACATCACAGCCCTTTATCCCCGAAAACAAAGTGGAGGCTGCGCTTCCTCCTTCCTGCTGTACTCGACCGCTCTGCTTCTTCTCGACCAGATTAAAAAGGTAGCTAAAACCAAGGGGGTGGCGTTGGGTTGGGGGCTCCATGGGGGTCTGGCCGCACAGAACAATACCCCCACTATTACGGTTGTGTGTCATTCGTGAGTCGAGAACGCGGGCGATACAGTGAGGTCTTCCCATATGGACGCAGATACTTTACTGTAAGGCTGCTCCAGAGAATCATCCAGCAGGGGCAACCTTGGAAAGAACACACCACACATGTGGTTACACACTAAGGGGCTTAGGGGAAACTGCGAACGTCAGGAGGGCAATCAAACGCAGCATAAACGCAGCTGGGGGTGGGTCGTGTCCCCCTCCTAGGAGCTGTGGTGAACCAGCCTTACCGATCGAGAGCCTCACTTATAGGCCAGAAGGGTGTTAAACTTTATTAACGATTCAGTGTGATAGCAGCATGCCCTGATACGTGGCCCTTAAAGGGGGGGGGGGGGAGTTAGGATGATTCAAAGGGCCCCTGGGTTACACAGCCCAAACGTGCGGGGAGGTGAATCGGTGCCTCTGAATTGCTCATAAAGATGGACTGGCATCCAGCTGCCTCAATCCCTCTGCTGATTGTATTACAGCTGACCCTGTACAGCAGTGTTTAACACGTTTTCACTCCCTTCCAGCTCCTGATAGGAGTTTTTGGACTAACTGTGGACAGTCTGGCACGGAGATTGGAGGCAGCGAAGACCTCGACCAACTATGGATGCCCAAGGACTGGATTGGGAAACATTACTAAGCAGGATAACAGATGATGGAGGGATAGTTCCCTTTACTCCTCTTACTGGGACAGTCTTGTGGTGAATCATCAATAATAACTGGTTTATTTGGACTGTCTGATTTTTTTCAGTGGGTGTTATTGTCTTTTTCATTGTTTCTATTCTCTGCACTACAACACCCAATACGCGCCCTTTGTGATAACGTTTAAAGCGGCATCCTGGGAGATGCCGGTCACTCGTGGGCCTCGGGGCACACTGCTGATTGTCTTCCTTCAGCGCCGCTGAAGCTATTGTCAGTGTCGGTTCTAGGTTTACCTGGCGCTCCAGGTGTGAGCCAGTTGCGCGATGAAAGGTAACACAAAAAAAAAAAAATCTGCAGACAGTGTGCCCCCTTGATGAGCTCCATTCTCACTTTAAAGGGCGTCATCGCAGCCAGAAATGAAGGAACGGGAAACGCTGTTAGCCGTTTTGTTCCTCTGCTTGGCTAAACTACTGAGCACACTCTGTCATGCAGATATATAGCTTCCTGGCCCGTAACTGGGACCTCCTTCAGCATGTGACGCCATTAATTCAGTAGCCTGGCGTTAAGATGAATGCTGACGAGGAGAGGAGATGCCATCGCCATGGCGACGGTCGATCCCTGAGCCTTCTGCAGCTAGCTGAATGCTCATTAGGTGACGGTGTCGGTAATTCTGGCACATTATGCATTGCATCACGGAGCTTCGGTAAACATCCATGTGTCTTAAGGTCCCTCCATCTACATAGTTGATGAGATTCTCGCCTCCTTGAAATGGCTAACACACTCTGCGGTGGGTCATTATCGTTCATCACAGCTGCTCTGCATTAGCCGTTAAGAAATGGGGGCTTGTCCACAGTTTCATGGCTAGAAAGATGGTAGTTATCTAGGGCTTTGGCTGTTTCCTTTGTGTCGTCCTGATTTCACATCTGATTTCATTATGCAAAACAACATTTCAAATTTATGTTGGCCATCCTTGGCTTTTTTGGGGAAATGTTCATGCTGTCTTTTTTCCGGGCTTGTAAGGAATGTGTTACCACGTGTGGCACAGGTCAAAGGTCAGAAAACATAGCAAATTGCTAACAAGAATGGCTTGCACAAACCTGATACAGAATTCAGGTGCTTTATATTTCCTGTTTGGACTGCTATCATATCCAGTGTGCCCCCTATTTTGTGCTCCAAGCTCACAGAGATCCTGTATTGGATAAGCATTCCTCTTATTAGACAAATCCAAAATACAGTTCTTACTGTTTATTGGTCTGGGCTATTTACTCCTTTTTTGTTGTATGAGGCTCACAATTCTCTGACACAGTGCATTTAACACAGTACACGCAAGGTCTTTGAATGGATTTGCAGCATTAATCAGGAATATTACCTGTTAGTCTCTACATGTCTTTGCTGTTGGATGGTCTATAGGCTAAGCATTTGACAGTAAAACATGGCTTTCAGAGTCTTGCCCTGTGCAGTTAAACATCAGAACTATGAAATATTTAGGGCCAGTTTAATGGACAGAGATTTATGGTACACAGAGGGAACTGTCCTTGCTGTATTCCCATAAGTACAGACGGCATGCCATGTAGACCCTATGTGATTTTCCCTTGCTTCGGTCTTCACTGTATTTCCATGGGTATGAATGGTACGCAATGTCGACCCTACATGACCTTGTCTTGCCGCCGTCCTCACTGTATTTCTGTGGGTACAGTGCACCTGCCAAACTGACAAGAGGCCAGTGCAGTAGATGGAGTAGTTACAAGCAGTGGCTGACCCAGGTTGGGGCTTGAAGTCCGTTCAGAAGGAGAGGTGGCAGGGTACCAGGCTGATCACCCCCCCCCCAGGCAGGACGTTATGAAGGTGATGAATGGGAGGTGAGATGGCTCACTCGGCACAAACGACATTGAAGCACACTTGAGATATTTATAGGCTGTTTTGATTGGCAGTGTGGTAGAGTTGTTCTCCCTCCCTAAGGCTATCATTAACATATTATCATTGACTGCCGCAGTCCCGGGGTGAGCCGCTTAGCATTAAATCCTCGCAAGTTTGAGTTAAGGAGGCGGAGACGAGCAGCCTGTCAGACTGCAGCCTTCCGGGACCTTCAGCTAGCAGGAAGCTAACGAGAGCTGATCCCTCTGACTCGTCTTACAGAGCTGACGACTGAAGGGAAGCATCACTGGGATCAGCTGAGAGGAAGCCGCCTCTACCCACCCTGACCGTCACTTTCTCTCAGGGAATGCATGGTGTCAGGAAAGAGTCGCTTCCTGGCAATCGCTGCTTTATCCCAAACACGTATTTGTATCCAGAAGTAGACCTACATCGCTCAAAATGCTGAAGACAAATTATACCCACTATTGCAGATTTAGTCCTATATTCTTGTGGATCACATTGAGCACACATGAGTAATGCCTTATGTGATGTTGCTAGATCAGTCTGTTTCTTACAGTGAACTGTAGTAATCACTATTACATACAGGCAGGTTCCGGGTTAAGAACGTCCAACTTACAGACAACTTCTACTTATGACAAATTGAGTTAAATACTATGGTTCATAATAACGAACGCACGCACTACTTTGTGACGCTCAGGAAAACGTTGTACAACTTCAGCGGTTCATCGGCTCGAGCTTATTATAATGTACTATATTATTATTGTTCCAACTTCAACTTAAAGGCAGACATAGGGAATGGTTCGTAACCTGGGGACTGCCTGTATAGTAATATACTGCACACGTCCAATTCATAGCAGAAGAGGCTACTCCATAAATGGGGTATTTGCATGTGATTTGTGCTTATTTGGACAATGCAGGCCTACAAAGAAACTTGACCCAGGGAACATTATTTTCACTCATGGAATTCTGATTAGATACAGATCTGACTGGGGGGTGGTATTAAGCCGTTTTACTCTTATTGTTCCGAATGAAGTGTGGTGTCATGTCCAAATAGGGGAACAGCATTGTTTTTTTGAACCAGTTACTGAAGGGTATTTTCATACAGAATGAGCAGCAAGCCCGCTATCACAATGAACAATCAGCATAATCATAGTTCTGAAGCTTCATTCCAATATTAGCAGAGATTTCGATGGGAGTTTGCTGCAATTTTGATGTTGATACCACCAGCATAAATGTAGTTTAGAAGTTGTGTATTGTGTATTAAAGGCGATACATAGCTATTTAACACACAATGAAATCCGTGTGCTATCCTGTACTTCTGTTTCTTGAAGATATTTTTACGGTAAATGCACAGGTCCTTATATCGTCATTCAGGTGAGCATTGACATGATATTTTTGTCTTGTATCTTACAAGCTGGACTCTCATAGTGGGATATTGTATGGAAGATGTTGGGTCATGATATAGGAAACTTCCGCGGAATGATCGCTGTCACTCTTCTGTTTTCCTTTCATTTCTACAGCTGTTCATCACTCCTGTTTCTCTCCTGAATCTTTTTGCTGGCGAGTTTGTTTTGATTTTGACACAGAAAACTCTGGCATCACAGGTGCAGCCGTCATGTGCTTCAAGCCCACATTGACTGGGGCCTACCTGTCATCTCCTATCTGTCTTACCCAACACGTATCTTCTGTCTACAGAGGCTGTCGTGGGACATTTTACACACTCCCACTGAATGACAGCCATTGTCACACCTCACAAAGGAAGAACCACAAGCATTTTCCTTACAACAAATGTTTTACAGCAAGTAAAAAGGAGCTTATTTAGACAATCATTATTTAAGGGCATTGTTTATTTGCTGTCCGATTACTGTCTAAATACAATATTGGCAACACGCATGCAATTTACACCGCTTTACGTACAACCAGCAGGAATTTGGTGTATAGTCAGACCCAACCCCCCCCCCCCCCTTCTCTGGTTTACTAGAAAATAAAGCTTGAGTAATATCTTTTGTGATGGAGGTCATATCTGATGAACTGTAGGGTATGCTGTGAGTGAGCTGGCTTTATGGAGACTGTTACAGATAAGATCATAACCCTCAACACATCCCCATGCCGTTTGCTTGTCAAAAACAAGCCCTCAGGCAGGTTCTCAGGCAACATCTGACGTAAACAGCCCCTCTCAGAACTCAAAGGACCCGATTCTGGCATTTGCACTCATTCGGAAACCAAACTATGGCGGTGACAGGTGTGTCTGTGCCATTATTGATGAGTTATGGCTCAGAGGAAACAGCGGAGGTCTGAACATCTGCGAGGTCCCAAGCAGAATTCCTCAGCCCAAGCAAGCACCCCCCCCCCTCCCCGCCCCGGGCCCTTCTGAATTTCAGGCCATGAGACAGCCGTCGTACTACCAATACGGGATTTTTGTAGCCAAACAAGACCCTGTATCTCACACCGTTTCATAGGTTGACAAGGTTGAAGGCTACATAGATATGCTGGGATTTCCTGAAGCTCTTGGTCGGACGTATCCTCTCACGCCATGCTTGCTGTTCCCGTTGTAGCTGAGCGGAGTGTCCAGGGGTGAATCACGGGGATCTGAGACTGACCTTTTGTTAAGCACTCGTCAAGGAATTTACATTTCAAGAGCCCTGCGACGGCTGCGTGTCCCGTCGGGTCCGCATGGAGTACGTGACGAGACACGACCCTGTCGACACACATGGGAAACGTGACCCGCGGGGTGCTGGAGCGCCGGGCCGGGCTACTGTGCGCCATGACTGACAGCCATTGTTATGCTTTGCACAAAGCGGGCCGGCGCCGTTTCCCGTGTGGAAATATCTCTCATCACACACACCTGCTGAGAGATTTCTCATCTGACAACACAGATTTGGGTGCTCTTGGCTCGCCGTTCACTTAGCAGAGCAAAAAAAAAAAAAAAAAAAAACAGCACTAGCAGAACTCTAAGACATAGCGCAGGATATAAATACTTTAAAGAATTAATTGATGTGTTTCAATCTGATGTTAGGATTCAAGATGTTTATTTGTGGCATGCATGATTGCAGTGGTGCACAAGCAGTGAAATACAACTGCAGACTGTGTAGGTAGAAGGGTAAAAACAATTAAATAACACAAGTACTAAAAATATAGAAATATATTAAAAGTATATAAAAGTAAATGTAAAACGTTATACATGATGCATGAGAAAATGTTTGATGTGCAGGTTTCAGATATGCCTTATTTTAGTTAGGAATTGATGGTGTTAATGATCCTAATGGCCTGGGGGTGAGCGTGGTCACTGGGACAGTTCATGGCACGGGGGGTGAGTGTCTTTGATAACACTTAGTGCCCTGGACCCACAACGTTGGACGTAAATGTCCTGCAGGGCGGGTAATTTTGTGCTGGAGCTCAAGCTTCAAAGGGGATCAGGGCCCAATGATCATTTATCCCATTATATCCTTTTATCAGAAATGCATATTATTACATTTTTATTAAAGCCGTGCATAACTATCGCCTTTCATCCAAATCACTTAAGTATACAAGTAGCTTATATCCCCTTTTAAATGCTCCACTCATAATTTTCCACACGTGCTTTAAAAGTCAAAACCCTGTCAGCAAAGCAAAGGTGTCTGACCTACAGCATCAGCTAGCTAACATTCCCCGGTGAGGATCTGTGTATTCACACACACAGACCGCTACACCAGAATTATATCACAGGAGGAGGGGTGCGTGAAGCCTGGAATCGTGGCTCCTTAGCGCAGCCGTCCAATGAGCTGCCTGTCGCTAGGAAGAATGTGACAACAGGGTCTCCCCCTGTCTCAGCTGATGCATCACCTCACATGGGCTACTCCCCCCCCCCCTCCAAAAAAAAACAGAATTTTAAAAATGAGGGCTCTGCAGACTGGGCTGCTCCCCCCCCCCTGCCCCCCCTCCTAAATCCTGTTGCTAGGAGACAAGTGAACCCATTCCAGTGTAAGCACATCACTCACCCCAGCCCAGGTACTGAACCCAACATAAAAATAATACATTGAAATCTAATAATTCCTCTTCACAAATAATATGTGATCTGGACACTATGTGACACACTAAACCAGCTAGCTGGATGGCCGTTACTGCAATTTATAATGGCCCTAATTATGCAATGTTATGACACACATAATATTATGTATGTAATATTACACTAGATGAACAGAAATAATCCTTAGGGTGAAAATGCTAAGCAGGGGTCTTGTGCCCTAATCAAGCATCAGGCACATCAGCAAGTCTCACGATGTGCCCTGTTTACCACAGATGCCGTCCCTTTACCTGCCTCCGCTGCTTTATTAGTACCTGTGCTAATTAAGACTCGACCTGGAAATGCAAAGGGTCACACCATAATTCCACAGCATGCTATGGCGGCCATAAGTTTAAAGCGCGGTAGGGGATAATCCCTGGCGGACAGCTAGAGGGCCCTGGAGCGGAGCGTCTCCAGGAGCTGACGAGGCCATCTTCAAAGCCCCGCTGTCCACAGGAAATTGGTTCTGCAGGTGGACAATGGCTGTAACAAATTTCCTTGTCAAAAGGCGTATGAGTCAGAGAGATGAGTTGGTAACCCTAACCTTTTGTGATGTTCTGTGTGAAGAAAGAAGCCACAGGAAGACATTTTATTTAAGAAGATTCACATGTCTCATCTTCCATCCATTCAGGGCCACAGCGGGGGCCGCAGCCTATCACAGCCTGGATGGGTGGATGGAACGCATGTTCCATTCTAAGTCACAAACGTCATCCGGACCATAAAAATCCTCAACTACTGATCAATTGTTTGATAATCATTTCATAATCATCATGATAATCATTTACCAAAAACCCATCCCAAGACAGTGATTCCTTAATGTGAGATACAGTACACTTTCTAAAGTAGTGATTTCTTATGTGCGCAATTTAGTTTACTGTGAACAATCATAAGTGGCTAGTTTTGAATAACACACAATTTGTATGGTCACCGCATTACCTACAAAGTCATGGAAAATTAATTAATCTACATTACTCACAGTCAGCCCCACCCACAGCTAAAGGGTCCTCTCATCTCCAGACAAAGGCACTCCAACACAGCATGTACATACATGCACAGCCCACCGTTGATACACGGATGGACACCTAATTATTATCATTAATTCCCTAGAGCAGAAATTCCTTTCCCACAATAATGGTGTGTGTGTTTGTGGTGGGGGCAGCGGACCATTAAAGAAAATATTGTGCAGATTATTAATATAATTGTTGTTGTTAATAATAACAACAATTATTATTATTATTGTTTGTTTTTATTACTTTTTTCACAAATGACAAAGTGGTACAGTGGTTAGCACAGCTGTTTCACACCTCTGGGTCAGGGGTTTGAGTCTCCATCCATCTGTTCTCCCTGTATTATCATGGGGTTTCCACCGGGTTCCCTCCCCAGTCCTAAAACATGCTAAGCTCGATTGGAGTTGCCTTATTGTCCGTAGATGTGAATGCCTATTGATGGGTTGGTGCCCAATCCTGTTATTCCCTGCCGTGAACCCATCACTTCTGGGCTTATTATTATTATTACTTTTCAAGTAATCAAGTATTCATTACAAGAAAAAAAAACTCATAACTTGTAATCCCGAACTAAAAGAACACAAAATACCAGATCTGAAGAGTTTTTGAAGGATCAGAATGAGCGAATCACCCAGAATGAGCTGTTCACCCAGCATGGATCCCAAACTGCAAATGGCACTTTGCTGTCAGTGGGTTACCTCACAAACACATGCTCCATTTCGTCTTCTGGGAGGTCAGCCTAATGACTCTCTCCTTAACACCAAAGCTTCTCAGGCAGACCAACACCCACCTATATACACATGAATAAAGCTGCTGTAATTAGCATGCCTGCTAATTATTAGGGTACACTTCGCCTTGGCAAATGCGTAATTAAACCGGCGTCACCACATTAAGGGGAACCACATTTTGATTTTTTCCATCCATCAAGGCTAGAACATTAATAGCCACTAATTCACATACTTAGCCAATTCATGGACTGTGGATAAAGACATAAAATGCACACAAACTTGGCCTTGACTGCCGCACACCCCCTATAAAACGACAACCACCATACATCCAGAAGGACCGCAGACCGCCCACCGCC
>JABJVO010000001.1:27998092-28024175 GCA_026770805.1 Boulengeromyrus knoepffleri
TCCCCTGATCAGGGTCCACTGCTTCTGTCTTTGATTCCTGATTAACCCCCCCCCCCACTCAAATAATGTCTGACATTGAAAACATCAGGTACCAGAAAATTCTGGATTTAAATCATCCTCCATGCCTAAAACAATTACGCGAGAGATACTGGTAAAAAGTGAATATCTACACTGAGAATGTCTGACTGGTTCTTCGAAATAAAATAACATTAAAAATCACAGCTGTACAAACCCCAAATCCTAGGTTATCCAAACTGACAACCCTGTGGTTAGATTAAAGCTCCCCTGTAAAATAACTAAATCTCTACATTCCTGTCAGGACATTACAACACATTACATAATGAACTGTCTGAAAAATCTATTCATATTATGTCAGGACTGGCCTCCTAAATGTGCATCGTCCTGTGACATTTTCCCAGCACTACAATGAACATGTCCTTCATGGAAACGTTGTTTCAGTACGTGCTGATGGCCCTGGGGAACCCAGCAGAGCCCTTAAAGGGCAATCTGATGAGAAGGTGCCCATTCACCATACCTGCACCGCCTCTCCATCACGACACATCCCACATTTTGTGGTACAGTAGGGGGCAATCAGATGAGAAGGTGCCCATTCACCAGACCTGCACCGCCTCCCCATCACGACACATCCCACATTTTGTGGTAGGGGGCAATCTGACGAGAAGGTGCCCATTCACCAGACCTGCACCGCCTCTCCCTCATGACACATCCCACATTTTGTGGTAGGGGGCAATCGGACGAGAAGGTGCCCATTCACCAGACCTGCACCGCCTCTCCATCACGACACATCCCACATTTTGTGGTAGGGGGCAATCGGACGAGAAGGTGCCCATTCACCAGACCTGCACCGCTTCTCCATCACGACACATCCCACATTTTGTCACCGTGCGATTCACCTTGAAATCAAAATATCTTTTGTTTTATTCACTTCTACATCAAATCTGTCACACTACTCCAAACTGTATCCTCTCCCCTTTATAAAGTATCAACATGACAATGAATACAACATTAATAATCTGCTCCCCATTAAATAACGTAAAACCTTCTTTGGTCTAACCTACTTTGTTTGGTTTTACTTCTTTTCATGTATTTCTGTTACTAGAATAACTTTCCTTTTTAGGCAGACACAAGAATATATATTCTATTCCCCAGTACCAAAAATCAGAGAGGACACAAGTGATTTTCTGCAAAACTTAAAATAAAACTATATTATCATAATATAAACTAGCAAGGAGGTTATTCTAGAATGTTCATAGATTTTTATATCAAAATATTTGTGTAGCAGATAAAATAATTTATGGGCAATAAAACACATTTGGTTACCTAAAGAACAAGGACACCAGTCTTACAAAGTAATGCAATTTGGCTAAAACAAAACAGCATCGCTAAAGCAATTAGATTTTTGTGGCCTCGTTATTTGTGCACACTTTGTATAGCTGACTGGGGACATGACCGTGTGACCTGAAGAGCTCTCATGAGGGAACGCATCGAGTCTGCAGAAGATGATGGGAACCATTGCTTCAGGCCAGCAGAAAATTAAATCATGGCAGTACTCATTTGGATTGCTGACGCCCTCACGCTGGGCAGCTAGCTAGGCTTTGGTTTAGGGATTCGTCTTATGCTGTTTTTTTTTTTGTGGCGAAAATTTCCCAGCTGCTATTTCCGGTAGCTGTCTTCAGGTTCCCACCTGTACCTTGAATCTTTCCAGGCAGGCTAAAGTAGGCGAGCACATCCCTGGACCTGCAAAGCTGACGGCCTTGTTTCCGCATCCATCATGGACAACGCCAACGGTCAATTACCACCTCGCCATCGCCCATGCAGGGAGGCCACACACGCCAAGCTTTGACTGCGCTCATGTCCGGTGACCGACTGAGCAACAGACGGACATCATATGGAGAATATTACCCTGTCGGACCGCAGCATGGGTCCTCTGACAAGGCTCGAGATTTCTTTTCGCCACCACAGCGGGTTGAAGACATAATCTCCATGTTTTAATTATCACATACTGTATAGGAAGCAAGTTGTGGAAACTGGTGGTAAATGGACTTTTGTTATAAGACATTTTTTTATTTGTTCTGTTTATTATGCATGATAAAGATGGCGGTAGAATCTTCTTCGAGCGATAAGCCTGGTCTGCCTCTTAGACACTTTAAATCCCAGGAGTCATTTTGAGGAACAAGGAAATCCTATCAGTACGGCCTTTTTGTAACGTCAAAGTCCATGTTTATCAAAGTGTTTCTTGGCTTGTTCCAGTTCATTCCTATCTTGCTGATATCCCACTCAAAGGAACGGAGGAAACTGCTTAATTCTTCACGAGGGGTCTGATGGTGCCCCATGGAGAAAAAAAAGAGAGAAAAAAACAAAGGGAACATCCCTTTGAGGCCGGCCAGCGGAATGGCTACCACTTAAGGTATGTGTGCCGGCTGGCATTCGCTGGCACGTCACTGTGACCCAATTTCAAAGCTTGCCAGGAACGGCAAACAAGATTTACCCTCTGGGTTCTGCTCTGCACACTGCCTGAGCGCAGATAACAGCCGGTAGATGAAAGGTCCTTAGACAACAAGTTGGTCTGTTAAATATCATTACCCCTAAGCGTTAATGCGGGGAGCAGGAACAAGAGATCACATGGAATAACAGGGGTAAGTTCCGCTTTGCTGTAGTGGTGTCTGTCACACTATCCATCATACCCTGCCAGGTTATGCCAGGTTCTCACCTGTTCCTCTGGAGCAAATGTAAGGGTCTGAGATGAACGACAAGGTGCTAGATTTCTTGCAGTCTTGTTGTAATCTAGCAATTTCCAGAATCCTTATGGGATCGACATATTGCTTTGCAACGCCCTGCTCATAAAGATTTGCTGTAAACCCTATGATTAACTGCTCTCTCTCTCTGTCAAGTCTCCCAGTGGAAAGATCGTATTCCAGATAAACCATTTAGATGCAGAAAATAAACCTGAGAAACCACTGCTGCCGTTTAAGTTGTGCGTCCATGTCCCACTGCAATTTGAGGCTCCCCTACATATTTGTTTGGTCACCTGAGAATGGGAAATACATATTTTGCACATCCGTAATTTCCCCCATCAGCATTTTTGCACCTTTTCACATTCAGACAAATAGTTTCGTGGCTTTTTATAGCACATGGAGGGAGTGATAAATTACAGAACGGCAATGTCCAGAGCTGAACCCTGGTGAGATGTTCCGGCAACACCTGGAGTGTGTAGCCTGTGATTTTAAACCAACAGAAGATCACTGAGCTGAAGATGCAGAAGGGCTAGCGGGGGTGGGGTGGGGGGGCATTGAAGAGGGGAGGGTGGCTTTGATGTGAGAGATCAGTTACCAGCTAGAGGAATCATTTCCTCACAGTCAGGAAGAGGCCAGGAAGAGACACCAAAGTGCAGTTATTGAGTGTTGGGGGAAAATTACATTTCATAGGAGGCAGTTAGTGTTGCGTAATTGATTTCTTAACCTAAATCACCTTTGTCTTCAGAACTTCTTCAAAAGTAGATAAACTAAGCTTTCAGGGAAGCCTTTCTGCATACAATTGTGGTACTGAGCTGTTATTTTTGCACTTCCTGTTAGTTTTAACGAGTCTGGCCATTCTACTCTAACCCCTCTCATTAATGCTGCATTTTTTACCCAAAGAACCACTGCTCATTGGATGTTTTTGTTTACTTCACCACCCTTTAACACTAGATGATGCAGTGTGTGAAAACCCCAGTTTTGTGTCTGTTTCTGAGATGCTGGAACCACCATGTCTGGCATGTTCAAAATCACTTAGATCATTCGAGACATTCTGATGTTCAGCCAGACGGTAAGTGAACCCCTTGACCCTGTCTGAATGCTGCATATATTCAAATGCAGCATCCTGATTGGTCGTTTGGGTGAGCAGGCTATTGGCATGACTGAGCGTGTGCACCAAATTAAGTGACTCTTGAGTGTAAATGAATAAGTGTTAAATAACCTAAGTGTGAATTCTTTATTCTGATTCTCTTTTATATAAAATTTAGCGTCAGAACAACACAAACATGAAAATGAGACAGTGGTAAATCTTTCCATGGTAA
Source organism: Boulengeromyrus knoepffleri (assembly GCA_026770805.1). Lineage (NCBI taxonomy): Eukaryota > Metazoa > Chordata > Actinopteri > Osteoglossiformes > Mormyridae > Boulengeromyrus > Boulengeromyrus knoepffleri. The sequence continues at coordinate 28,002,168 of JABJVO010000001.1, forward strand.
CTGTACACACCTGTACAACGTGAATTTATGTAAGACGAAGGAACATCAGGTGAACATCCTTGGTAAAACATAATTGAGGAAATTGATCCCCATAAGGTCAAAACAATGGGTATTCATCACATTGTGGGGACATTTGGTCCCCACAAAGTAAAGTATATCTGGACCACACATGCACACACACACACATACATGCATATATATATATATATATATATATATATATATATAAAACAATAGAAGCAAAACATATGGGGGAAAACATATGGGGGAAAAATGTCCCTTCCCCACAAATAGATTGCACCCACCCAACCCCTTACACCCCAGCATCATTCTTTGGGTACAGATTTACGGGTCCTTGTACCATCCCAGAACAGATACATAAATGCAGAATGCACACATACCAATTTATCGTTCCAAAATCTTGATAAAGTTAGTGAATGCTCTACTTCTGTTTGCGCATGTTTCCTACCAGTCCAACGACATGTGGTCAGGTAAATTAGCCGTAGCACTGCGATGGACTGGCTGTCACTCCGGTGGGTCCCCTGCCTTGTGCCCTTTGCTGCCTGAAAGTATAAGCAGGCATGGAAGACAGATGGACTGCAACAGAATGATGTGTGGAGTGCTTTCCAGCACTGAAGCATTATGAAGGTCTTCCTTTGAGATTTTGACAGCCTACAGTTGCTCTGCTTTAAGACTTCAAAGACAATCTCTGTTGGCTGTGCTCCTCTCCTGGAATTTTAAAAGCACTTATTCATTCTTCATGCTTCGCTATCAAAGAGCCGGGGTGCCCTTTAAATATGCAAGCTCTCCTCCACAGGACATTTGCAGAAGCCTATGTAATGAAGTGCACCGTACAGAGCAAAGCTGAAGTCCTGATGGTGAGATACATCCATTTAATTACATGATTTAGGAATAATTAAATTGAGTCATTAAAATGTATTTTTTAAGGCTTTTCTAGTCCAGTAACGGCTGTGAGTATTACCAAAAAAGAAGTTGATGTGAAATGTTCAAACATCTTCGAAGAATACCAGTCCTTAGCTATTCATGACAATGCACAAGTTTCATGGGAGGAAATAAATGAACCATAATAACATATTCCTAAATTTAAAAATTCCCTGTAAATGAAATATTTTAATTCATTCTGAGGGCACTTTAAATTAATATGACTTTCAGAATGGTAGCTTTTTCTTAGAACGGTTCGTTTACTTAGCTAATCAGATTATGTGGACTCGTGAAAGGTGTGACCACAAGCTCCAGTCTTGGAACATGAAAATCTTTTTTATCATGTTCCCTAACTGTGACTTTCTCTGGCAGTGGTGCTGCTGGGAATTCTCAGGCCCAGTGCCAAAACCCACAACAGCAGATGCCGAGAGTGTAGCTCAAAGTGTAGCGATTTGCTAGGTCATGGCGCTAATGAACCATAAGCCAAGCTGTCACTTCTTATGAATCCTTCACATTTTCATTGCGTTATAATCTCGATTTGATGATCGGCATGTCAGTCAAGGTTTTTTTTTCCGAACTCATCATAGACCATACTTGCTTTGGCCTGACAATTCCTGCCAGTCGCGTGTTCATATTCTGAACGATCAGTGCTTGCCATCCTTATGTGTTATGGCTTTGATTTGCACATACACCTGGTGCCCTGGTTCTCTGATATGCTGGTCATTCAGACCTGACTTAAAATTTTGAGTTGGATTTCTGAGCCCAAGTCAATTAATTGTCCTTCTTCCTAATGCGCCTACTGGTACCAGAATCGCAGATACGGAACTGGCATACAAAACAGTATAGTAAACAGATACTATAATACAAATGACTCCAACTATTATGTTAAATATATTTTAAAACATTTTGTGACAATTACTATTAATGTATGTTAGAGGTTACAGCTTTTATGCATAAAATAACAACAATTATTTAAAATTTTTTAAGTAATTTCTCAAATCAGCATAGTCTTTATAACCAAAACAGCTTTCTGGAAATGATCCCAATGCTTACTGCAGGTAGGAGAGTCACCACGGCTAGTCCACTAGTTGATGACCTGGATTGCGTTTCTTGGGTCCACATACCAAGACCTATTGAACCTTTGAGGTACTTAAGCAGAAATAGGAAATATTCAGTAAAATATCCAGCTTGACAAATGCGTCTATTTAAGGTACAATGATTGCTTTTATTTACAGACTAAATTCCAGTGTTAAGCCAATTGAACTCAGCGAGTCAATGTGAGTTTCCTCTTTTCCGGGACAATCCTCCAGTGTGATAGCCTGGGCCTTCTGGACCAGAGCGCTCGGCCTGGTTAGCACCGGTCAGTAGTTCAGCAAAGCGGACGCAAAGGCTTCCTCTCTCAGGTCAGCGACGCACAGAAGATGTTTTATAAGGGACACAAATCATCAGCACATCTGGAATCTTCTTGTTAAATCCGGCACTGTGGCATTTCTTCTTCTTCCCTTTCTCTCCATCTTACTTTTTCCCCTCATTAACTTTTAAACAGAGCAGTTAGCACACTGCTTAAGGACTTAGACCTCAAACAAAAAGTTCTCAACTTCCAGTCCCAGGGGGGTCCCCACTATTTTACCGTTGAGTCTTTCATGACATTTAAAATGGAAGTTGAAGGGGGAGGTTTTTAACTCCACCCTAAACTACACCCATAAATAACCCACTTAAAAGGAACTTTGTGGTCAGCCCAGTGGAGACTGGGGGTCACCCAGCGAGCCCAATCCAAGACACGAATCGAAGTATGGACTGCATTATCAATGAGAACAGGAGCAAAATATACTGGAGAAAAATGTTCCCTTCCCCACAAATAGTTTTAAGCCAGACATTATTTAAGGCAGCCAAATGCATTCTGGGTCCTTTTGGGGTCCTTGGTCATTTCTTATTAATCTTGTTGAAAGCCAGTAGCCTACATTATCTGCAGAGTTTAGTATAAATTCTCCAAGCAGCCTTTGTTAAAGATGATTGGGTTGAATTATCTCTGAGTACCTGTTTTGGCTACTGTTAAACACGGGCAAATGGAAACGTGAGAACTGAGTTTTTTAAATGCTGCCGACCCATTGTGCCATGCCAGGGCACACAGTCTGCATTTACATCAAACAGAAAACGTAACATTTCAACAGTTATCTTTTGGCACATTCACTGAATATAGTAGATGGAAGTTAACATGAGTTGAAGAGCAAAAATTTCCAAAACTCTCTCAGTGCAGAGAACGTTTCTGTGGACTTAGTGAGTCTTGGAAATGTATTGAAAGTTCTTTAATGGACTATGTAAGGGCTGAGTAAGTTTTGGGTCACAGAACTGTAACTTATGATGAGGAAGCCTGACTTTAGGTCACTGGTGTCATGACCAGTCCCTGCCTTTCATCCCAGTTTGGCCAGCAGGTGTCGCTGGCCGTCCCATTCCTAGCATGTGAAGCCTCAGTGTTTAGTATTGATAACCCTCACCTGTGCCTTGTTGCTCCCAGTGTAAAGTCACTTGTTACGGTCTGCCTCTGTCCCTCATGTAGCTCTCATTATAAGTGTATATGTCCCTGCCTGTGCCTTATCCCTTTAGTTTGGTTATTGTAGATGTTGGTGTGGTTTGTTTAGTGTTTTATCCAACCGTGCACCCTGTGTTCAGGTTCTCCTCAATCCCTCCTGTTGATGCCTCCCTGCTTTCTCTTTAGTCCCAATTATGTCCTATAGTTCACCAGTAAAATGCCATTGACCAAAACAAGGCTGCGCTTGGATTGTGCCTCTTCTCAGCGTAACAACTGTTGCATGGTTTCATATGAAAAACAGAAAATGGACTGAGTCAGTTTTAGAAATTTGCACTTGCATCGTCGTCATTAACTTGTTTTAAATTGTCAGAGCTATTATCTCAGAGGGAAAAATACTGCCACACTCATGGATTTCATTCATGGTAAACTATTGATACAATATTTGCTTCTGTCATAGAGAAGTCAAGCTCTTTAAGTAGAAGATGTGTTATCCAGTACTCAGTGTGTGCATGTGTGTGTGTGTGTGTGTGTGAGAGAGAGAGAGAGATTACTCTCTAACAAATATTAATGACAATTTACGTTAAATATTAAAGATGTATTTGACAGAGCTGTGCTAGTTATTTTTATAATAAATTTACATTTGTAAAGCGTCACATTGTGAAATGAGCCTTGAACTTCCAAGGTTGGGGGTTTGAATCCCACTCCCCCTCTGTGCAGAGTTTGCATCCTCTCCCCATATCTGGTGGGTTTCCTCTGGACACTCCAGTTTCTTCCTGCAGTCCAAAAACATACAGTTAAGCTCGATGGCGTAGCGAAGTTGCTGGTGGTGTGTCGATCCTGCTCTAGGCTGGCATCCCATCCGGGGTGTTTCCCAGCATCATGTCCCACACTTCCTGGGAGAAGCTCCAGGCTCTTTCTGACCCTGTAATGGATAATCAGTTGGAGGTTGGATGGAAGTTCTGATGTGAGACCAAGAGCCACCAAAAATGGTTTCCCCTACTCATCTGTGCATTTCATCACAGCTTTATGGTGTCGTGACACCTTCTTAAATTAATTTTGTTCACATTAAAACAGCAGATTCACTGAACTTGAAATTATGTAATGCAGTCTCTTACTGCTGGGTAGCTACATTACACCCAGGCATCAATTAGACCTGCATTTCCCAAACCAGTCCTCAGGGTACACTGGATGAATCCACATTTTCGTTGTATCCCAGTTCCCAGCACACCTGTAAGGTATTTAGAGCTTCTGATTGCTTGGGTCAGGTGTTCTGGGAACTGGGATAAAACAAAAATGTGGATCTGTCCAGTCTGCCCCGGGGACTGGTTTGGGAAACACTGATTTAGGCCAATTACACATAGAACAGGAATGAAGGGATGGATTTCACTTAGTTTGTCATTGAGGGAAGCGGAGCACCATTAAGCATGCTCGCTATACTGGGTGCAGGTGCGCTCAGCCACTTCACAGGACTCTACAAAACGAAGGGCATACCATCCATCCATCCATCCATCCATCCATCTAGAGTTGTGACAGTTTGTGATCCTCCTTGTGTGGTTGGTATAAGCCTTGACTGACCCTTCCTAGACCCTTCCACAAATAACTTAATTTTCCGGGTTCTCTTTAAATTAAATCAGTCACCAGGAAAGAATCAGGTAATCAGAGCCTACCACAAAACTAAATTCTGCTGATTATTAGGATTTTTACCTCTAAAACACTGATACTCATATTTATGAATTTAGCAATTATATTTGCATCAGTGCGTCTTAACCCAATCCCTGGGGTCCCCCAGACAGTCCACATTTTCGTTCCATCCCAGCCCCTAGCCAATAAGAACATCAAGCACCTGCTACAGGTATGCTGGGAGCTGGGAGGGAGCAAAATCGTGGGCTCTCTATGGGTCTCTGTGGACTGGGCTGAGAAACGCTGTTATACCTTATATGGTATATGTCACATAATCATCCAGTAATCATTCAGTGTTTCCTTAGCTCTATTATCTGCAGTATTATATTATCCAGTTTACTCTAATAGGGACTTGTGAATCTGAATCTGAACATGATTGTCAAGTGCTTAGCATGTGGAAAGGGTTTGCGGTTGGCCCGTATATTTGGAAATGCATGAGTGTGTCTGGCAGACTAGCCTTACATTTCAGAGCATGAACTTAGACAGGACATCTACACGGCAGTGAGCATTTATGGCCAGATTGTGAGACGATAAATCTAAGCACCTTTGTTCTTCCCTTGTGTGCAAAGAAAACAACTAGAAATTAAGAGTATAAAAAATATTTAATTATGTCCATAAAGTGATGAAACCCAAGCAGGCATATATTTCTGAACTGCTGTGTCACATCCTCAGGAAATGAAAATCATTTACATTATGAAGCTCTTTGGGGGTGTACCAGCTGAGGGCACCTTCAGAACAAATGGGCTTGAAACAGCATGTTTTATCTGCGGCCTAGTAGCAGCCGTGACGCTTGTGCCGCTGTAGCTCTACACGCCTCAGTGACACAGCCAAAGCCCCTTTTGATTTCCTCAGAGTTTCACTCAAAGATCTCCACCCCCCTAACCAGAGATGCAGCATCCACCTCTCCCTTTGCTTGACTTCATAGCGTGATTGATTTTATGCCAAGAGAAAACCCAAGGTTAATCGGAGGTGCCGAACAGATGGTCTGAAGGCTCCTGCAGTCTGGATGCCATGAGTTCTCACATCATCCCAACCTTCAACCATCATTGGAGCCTCCAGGGGTTATTAGGGCAATTCTGATTGCTTAGAATTCAAGCCGTAATCCATCTTATCTTGAAGATTAAGTACATGCTGTTTTTTTTTTTTTTTTGACTGTGTTGTTTCATCCTCAATTCTTCCGGGGACAAGACATTGCGAACTGAAGATCTAAAGTAGTCTTTTGCTTGAAACCCTTATTGAATTCTAAAAAGGTTTTGTCATTGCACTATGTACTTTTTTCTTTGAATATACGTAGTCAAATGCAAAGCTATTTAGGGGTCACTTACTGCACTTACAGCATTTGAAATTGTAAAAATGTATCACTTGGCCAAGCAGATATTTTGCTAGATGTGAATACTGCTTGTAGACCTTGAATAGCCAAAGTGTAAGTGCTTTTTGAGTATTAATGACTTCAACAATGTTGAAGCAGTGATAATGTTCACAATAAAATGTCTCATTGGACTTGAGCAAAAATCTCCAGAAAATATCAAGGCTGACCGTAGCTTGGGGAAGGAGAGGTCAGAGATCAAGTTCTGGCCAAGTTTTGAGGAGCTAGTCACCATGATCGCTCTTAATTTAGAGTGGTAAATCTGTCCCTTGAGTACCATCAAGGTGCATTGATTTTTCATATCATTTCAGCCATCTGTGATGTGACTGAATTCAGTATGAGAAGAGCAACTGTTTGCTGTTTTGGTGTAAAGCATGTAGTAATAGGAAGGTAATCTCAAAACCCAGGAGAAGTCAAACAGCCATCCTTCAATCTACATGCCCCTTAGTTAGTAGAATTACTCATCCTCAATCTAGATGTCCCATGAGTAATTGAACTGCCTACCCTACATCTAGATCCTAATCATTCTATCTCTCTTACACCATTCAGGATCATGGGGGTCAGGAGTCTCTCCCAGCAAGAAAAGTCAGGGAATAACTTAGGACGGGGTGCCATTTTTGGACTGTAGGACAGAATCAGAGAACCTAGTGGAACCCCTACGATGGCACAGGAAGAACTCCAAACACAGAACCAGGGTGGTGGATCGAGAGGTATGAGGCATGCTAACCACTGTGATACCGTGCCACCCAAGTCCTACAATTTTCTTTCCAAAATCGATATGTATTTTGCATATATTTTAGCTGCCACCAGATGTGTAGATGGGAGACACCTGAATTTCAGCCATTGTACCACCCCACGAATGGTCACAGAGCTGCTGCACGGCTAGGTGAGTACAGAGACCAACCTGGAATGAGTGAGGTCACCATGCTGCCCTGTTTCTTCACTACTTAGTACTGGGGTACCTTGGAACGCAAGCTAAATTTGTTCCAGAAGGCTGGGTGAGTTGTGCTTTGGTCGAGGTCTCCATAAGAAATTATTTAAATGAATCTACTGCGTTCCACACCCCCAAATGATTTCCTATTCAACCCTACTTAACTAATGATAAAAAGCATTAACAATCAACATAAAACTAATACACAGATGAAAAAGCACACATACAAAGGCAATAAACGTGAAATAAATGACCATTTATGAGCACTTTACCTGTATTGAGGTGGGCTGACGGCAAACTAGAAGTGGCAGGTGGAGAGGAGGTGGGGTTATTGCTTGGAAGGGGAGACGCATCTCCATCTAAGTTTTAGCTGGTCTGTTTTGTTTTGTCCTGTTCCGAGTTTTCGGTTGAGTTGCACCTAGATTTTTCTAGACTTTGATTTTTAGAGGTCCACATTGGTTGAGATGAACGCATCTTGACCCAAAAGTCTTAGCAAGAATGGTCGAGTTCCAAGATTTCCTTCGCGATACAAATCTAAAAAAATTCGACAGACCCGTTCGACATCCAAGTTGGTCGAGTTTAGAGGCGTTCAAGTTCCAAGGTTCTTCTGTACTTCCATTCAAATACAGGAACTGCTTGTTGCCATGATTTATTTCATAGCAATGGCTTTTTGAATTTTTTGGTCAATGTTCAGGTGTTTCAACTGAAATATGAAACATTCATTATAAGCAGTTAGTCATTCTTATGGGTGGTGGGTTTTCAGTAGGTAGCATTCAAGGGTTGGATGCTGAAATCCCTCCCCCATTCCATGTGTGCTAGGTGCACCCCTACTATTTCCTTCAGGATTTCTGGTCTCTTCCTGCACCCAACATGAGTGTAGTTAAGGGGGTACATGTCTCTTATAGTCATATAGTGTCCATCCAGGATCTTCCCTCGCCTTGTGCCTTATGTCGCCCCTAAGCACCACCCACAACCCTGTACAAGATGAGCAGTTGGAAGATGGATGGAACATCTGCCACATGGCACAAGAAAAATACATAACATAGCTAAAATACCATACTCATCCAATATAAGCTTACTTTTCTAGCCCTACTTCTAATTTTCCTTGCATATAACTACTAAGAATGAACAATATCTTTCATTTGTCTTCCGGTCATCAATCTGATCGATCAAGCTGTTTCCCGTCTGCCGAATTTGAAACTGAGGCTTGTTGCACCGATTCTCTTTCTCAGTGTGAGTAACTTCATAAGACTTTGTCGGCATTTATGAATCCCGGCCGCTGACGTTGTTCAGATGTTTGGACTCCGGACATCTGCTCTTAAGGCCCAGACGCCGTCCGACTCGCCGGTGTGGAAGGCCCAGCGCATGACTTTTGTTCTGTCAAAGAAAGAGTGGAAGCAGCAGGCCTTACATCTGGCCCACAGCTTTAATGAGATCCTTCCCGCTCTTTGTGCTGGATTTATCGGCCTGTGCCATTACCATATTTAACGGGTTTAAGGGCCATCGGGGCATAGAAGACCATCATCCATCAATTAAAGTGAACAAACAGTCATGGCGGCTCCTGCATTAATGCAATTATGAAAATGAAATACTTCACCCTTATATCACTCCTATATATTATGCTACTATTTATATTAGTACTTATAATCTCCTTCCCTCGGTCATTTTTTATTGGTTTCTTATGGTAAAACTCTTCACTGCTACAGATGTTTTTAAAGGCTCACACTTATAGTCACAGTCATAAGTCCACAGTCCATTTCAGTTTGCCTACAAGGCAAAACGCAGCATGGAGGATGCAAGCCTTTCGCTTTTAAGTACTGTCACCAAAAACCTGGCCTCTGCACATCCACACACCAGGATTTTATTCATGGACTTTTCCTCTGCTTTTAATACTGTAAATATTGACAACCTGCTCTGCCAACACTGACTACTTGGATCAGGACTTTTTTATTGGGCGGACCACAACAAGTGATTTTAAATGGTTTTTATTCAAGTAGGTTGGTTTTTAAATAACGGACTGTTTTATCTCCCCTCCTCTTCTCTGTGTACACAAACAGCATCTCATGCAGCAGAGACAGGATGGCACTTTTTAAATATGCAGATGACATGGCTTTGGTGGCGCATGTAACTGACTCTCATGCTCTGTCTCAGTACCAGCAGGAAGTGAAGGATCTGATCCAAACCTTTGCTGATCACTCACTTGAACTAAACATTTCAAAAACCAAAGAGTTGTGCTGTGGAGGCAGAGATGAAGCATCGCCTATGTTCCAGCCACTCAGCATCCAGGGTCGGATGGTGGAACAGCTACAAGCTTTTAAATATCTGGGAGCAGAAATAGACACCTGCTTGTCCTTCTCTCAGCACACGGAAGCTGTTTACAAAAAAACACACCAACGTCTTCACCTGTTGAGGAAACTCAAGACTTTCCAGGTCAATAAGGACATAATGACCTTAGTCTACCGCTCCCTGATTGAGTCAGTCCTCACCTTCAACATCTCCTGCTGGTATAACCTTCTCACAATCAAACAAAAAACATGACTATCCCGAATAATAAATCAATCCAGCAAAATAATAGGCACACTGCAACCCCCCCTGTCTGAACTGTACATCCGTTCAGTGACCAGGAAAGCCACCCTGATCACTGAAGACTCTACACACCCTCCACATCATTGTTTTCAGTTACTGCCATCAGGTAGACGGTACAAGGTACCTCTGGCCTGGAAAAATATTTACAAGAAATCCTTCATCCCCTCTGCAATAGCCATCCTGAACAGCACAAAATGAACTGACGGTTTTCAATTTCCACCTTTTAAACAGTTTGTATGTATGTGCGTGTATGTATGTTTTACATGTGACTCTGAGCATGTCAAAAGGAGAATTTCCGTTATCTTTGGGAACAGACAATAAAGTTTTCTATTCTATTCTATTCTAACTGCTTGACATAAAATCCAAATTATGGAATCAACCACCATCAACCCCTGGTATTTCAGCCTGAATCCCCAAATTCTCATCGACTATCAAACAAAAACAGTTATTTGCATTGCTTGTGATTTCACTTCATCATGGCTGCCTTCAGCTGTTAAAAATGAAGTTGAAAGACAGGTGGAATTTTCAGAGAAGCTCTATTCCTTCTGTTGATACTGCATCAAACTTCCCTGTCCTCCTTTAACACTGCAGTTTTCTATTTTTAAAACATCTATATATCCATCCATCTTCCGATAGCTTATCCAGTCCAGGGTCACGGTGAGCCTGGAGCTCATCCCCAAAGCACAGGAACACCTTGGGCAAAATGTCAGTCCATTGCTGAGATTTTTGTTAGGACACATGAAAACCTACTAGCTGTTTCTTTGTGTCCCTAAACTCAAACCAAACCTAAATTAAAAAACACATTGGACAGAGCTCCAGTCCATTTCAGTGCTCTTTGTGAAAATGTTGAAAATAAATCAGTTTTCCAGACACATCTTTGCATCCCTAAACTCATTCTCTATGTTGAATGTCAAGAATACAGTCCCCTACTCACTAGCAGGGAATAAGCCATTGGCACAGCCTAGACAGTCACATGACTTGCCCTTGGTGCATGACTTCTTTGCTCTCTCATATGCCAGGCGTGATTGCTGGTGGTAACTGATGTGTTGGTCCAGTGTCTGTGTGTCTTTCTGAAAGAAAAAGGCAGATAGCAGAACTCAAGTTTCCTTCCTTTGTGATCCTCTTAAATTTACTAGCTTTTCACACTTAGCTTAACAGTTTACTGGACCTGAGCCCAAAAAACAACTCTAATCCGTATGCTTTGCACTCTCCAGCAACCCTGGGTGTTCCAGACATGTGGTAGAGCATAAATAACCCCCAAAATCAAAGGCTATGAAATTACACCCATGGAGTTTGAACCTGAATTATTTATTGTAGTTGCTTAGCAAAACTGCTTTCCAAAATATCTATGGTGGTGCTTTAAAAGAGTTGCCTGTTCAATGGACACTCACTCAGGCTGCTAAGGTTGACGGTTCTTTGCCCAAACAATGAAGCAGCAAGATAGCTGAGCCCATCGTGAGGCTTGAACTAACTGCCTGATGCAACACCCCCACCCCTTTTTGTAAAAGCAGTGACCTGAGGCATCAAGCAAAGATCACGCCGCCCCACTTCTGCGCCATTCTAGTGGGCTATTATGTCGTAACGCTCCAGGGAGAGGTCACAACAGCACTGGATGGAAAGGAACAGTCTTCCCCTGTGAGGCACGCGGCATTTACCCAAGCCTTTGATAACTTTACTCAGACAGGTAACCTCCTGAGCAACAGATAACACAGAGGTTAAGAATGTGGATTTAAAGGTTATTGATCTTCATGGAGGGTCCTGCTACTGAATTAATGGAACCGTTAAAAGCAACTCAACAACTGCAAAACAACCTTCCAGCAAAATGGCAGTATTTCTCTTGGAAATACTTGTTCTGAGGTATAGAAATACTTAAAAAGCAAGAATTCTGTTTTTAATCTGTGATCAACAGATTTCAGTGACACTGTGAAATTTGCGTATTGCATGTAGTTACCAATGTTATGATCATCGCAGGGCTGGAAGGTTTATTTTATTTTATTTTTCAGTGTCCTGGTTCACTGACTGAGGTAGAAGCACAGTGCATGATAGTATGAATGACTGAAGACAAAAGAACCCGCTCTCACCGCCATTATCAAATCTGTCAGGACAAACATTCAGCACATGAACCCTCAGCTTAGTGGGAAGGGTATCGATGTAAATATGTGGAAGGTGACTAAAATGATGTGGCAAACAAGGTAGGTTTCTTGCAATTTCCTAAAGGGGCTAATTTGTAGGGTTTCAGATGGTGATGCATTAATTATGCAAATAATTATGAACAGCCATGTTTTGTTAGGCAAAATCAGAAACATAGGTGAATTTCACTTTAAATTATAAAGTATATACATTTCGATCCCTGTATTTTTGATTTCTCTGTCCACAGTGATCATGCAGCAAAGATGTTTCTTTTATGTCTTTTTAAAAGGTTAGTAGGTTCTGAGTTACTGCATCCTATTGCTGACAAGATTTACTTTACACTTTTCGAGGACGGGCGACATTCCAACCGCACTCAAGACATGAACTTATAGCCCAAGCGATCTTGGAAAACGAACGCCTCAGTGGCGACACAAAAGGCTGACTGTTTCGTTTGACATCTCGGAGTACTTAAGTGAACTTTGACTGCTTCCCTGCGCTTGCTCCTGCTGTTCTAATACTCTCAAAGGGAGACAGGGAGCTCTAAGAGGTGAACTTTGCCTGAGAGACTGTGATTCTCTCCCCCTTTTCTGCCAGGCAGTTAAGAAAACCGGAAGGAAAAATGAAAGGAACCTCTGGACCTTTCAAAGCCTTCTTAATAAGTACCTCCTTCCACCGTTGGCCAACCTCTAACTCTAACCTCCCTCTATTATTCAATCCGTCGTACATCAATACGGCTTTTGTCGTGTAACACGGCTGTGAGGTCCACGATTGTCCGACGGCGCCGCCGAACCGGCCCCGTTTATTTACCTACATGTCCGGGAGCGAGGGGGAGGATTATTGCCTGTAACCGCAAATCCCACGGGCCTGGGACCGGGATGATGGGCGGAGAAGCTCAGTGCCTGAGTCGGTCTACGCAGAACAAGCCAGCCACTGTTCAGGGGTCCGGCACTTGAGCAGAATGGGCCTGCGTGTGGAAAGGCAGCCCCACAACACGTGCTCAGAGCAGAGAGCAGGAACAGGGTCATTAGCTACCAAGGTCTTGGCCTTCATGATCCTCCTCCAGGGAATCTGCTGGGCTCCTGTGTGGTCCCTCTCACTGCAATTCTCATGTCCTGCTTTTCTGAGGCTCTGAACAAACAAAACATAAAATAGAATATCTTGATATCAAAAAGGTACAAAGCGAGAAACACTTCGACTGGGAACAAACAACACCAAATTATTTTAGTCATTGTCAGGCACTGATGTAAAAATAACATCAAAATAAACAAAAAAAGCTGCTTCAACCCATGCAGTAAACTGAATTTGCAAATAAAGAAAAGCCATAAATCTTCACCCTGTTTGTAATAATGTTAATGCTGCTAGCATCCTGTCAATTCTGTCCCCCATTCCCAGACAGGGTGGGGGGCCCCCAGGTAACTTTCACCCCCCAAGTAAGACTGAATATGTGACGTTCCTGTCCTTAGTCTTTATGCTGGGGCTATTAAAGCAAGTCTTTTATGGTTCAAACAATATGTTTATTGTTCAGGATGGTAAATTCCACATCTGGCAGCCTGTTGAAAAGAGAACATTAAGTTTAACGACAATCGACTGGGTTAGGGAACTCACTTATTATAGTGTTCACATGTCATTCATTAAACTTTATTTGTTCTGATGAGAGGAAGTTATTTGTGAAAACATTAAGACAGTATCATTATCTTATGTGTTACAATGGAAGTTCAGAATAAATAACGCAGCTAATGCGATATATTTCTAATATATTTTTGCTATAAATAAACATTTTCACAGGTAATATTTCCATCCCTTTGTATTACATAATAAAATTCAACGCACCAACCTCATTTCTACTGATAAATGAGAAGGACATTAACACACAGGTGTGTGTTCAGTGGAAAATGCTGCTCAGTGAGCAGGTGAAATTGAAGGATTCTACATTTTAAAACGCCGATCAAATTCTCATGCCTGTCACATTCACTTCTATCACCTTTCCTGTGCTTTTTTTTCCCAGGCGTTAAGGATCAATAAAAATACCATTTGCCCCATCTGAAATTCAACTAGGCTGCTTTAAATGCAGTTCAGGGATTCCAGCGTTACCTATCTGAGGAGATTTAACAGATCCTTGGCATCAACAGAAGGACAAAAAAACTGAACATTCCCAGCCTGCAGACACCCTTGGTGCAGTAATTTTTAGTATGTTTTTGCTGATAAATTATATGTAGTACATTTTGAAACGTACTTTTAAAGCCTGAAACATGACCAACATTATTTCTTCAATGAATCCATGAGCTGGGAGCTTATGAGCCTCTCAGAGATATCCTGTGGTACCTCTTGGGGCTACCCCAGCACCGAGCAGCCATTACCGCCGAGGGGGGGCCCCAGGTCCACAGGCAGCCAGCTGCAGCTCACCTCCTCCATCCATCCTTCTTATAGAGTGACCCGAGACTCAGTTCGACACGGATCAGCACCCAGGTTTGCTGAGGTTGTGATACGCTCTGAATCACAGATTCCAAAAGCATGTGCATAAAGGAGTGCTTTACAGTGAGGCAGAGGAGGAATGCATCAGAATGCATGGAACACGCTGGAATCCTGGCTCTTTTATGTGACAGTCATCAGGAAGAAACATCCAAGGTGGATGGAGAAGATTCACTGATGTACGGCATACAGCACCTACAGTAACTCCCTCTAAAATACTGGGCCCAGTTGCTTAGTGGATGTGACTCTTACCTAATGCTTCCTTGCTGAGGGTTTGAGGGTTCATTTTTGGCAGCTCACCTAGTAGAGCATTATGTTAACAAGGTAGTAGGTTCAAATCCCTAGGGGCACCTATAAGTTACAACCCTTCTCCCTACTGCAAATTTGGACGAATCCATCTGGTATTTTTTATACCTCATTTTTCAAAGACCTTCCACAAACATTTAGTTTCATTAACCTGGATCTGAATTTTTGTGTGGGATGTACATGAAGTGCGGAGGATGGACACTGGTGTCATTGTCACTGCCATGACAGTCAGGATGCTCTTCATGCATTAAGAGGAGCCCCAACACACCACATGCGGTCTGTCTAACTCAGCTGAAACCTGGCAGGGGGATCAGCTCACCCCCCGGTGTTGATTTAACAGCCACAGCACTCAAATAAACACTCTGGGTGTTGAATTAACATTGCCAGTCGATGAGTGCAGATGACCGACATCCGGGTTTGCTCCTCTTCCCTCGGCGTTATGGACTTGCTCTAGACCGTCCCCCCCCCAGCATGTGGAGCAACGCTGACCCGACCTGGGACACCCCCTGCCAGCATACAGCTCTGCCCAGGCTTATCTGCTGATTGTATCTGTGTGTCTTTCACATCATGTTATAAAGCATAAGTTGATGCTCAGAACAATTATATTCCAAATCAACAACATGCATGATGTATAATACTGTGTGATGTATGACGATCAAGGAAATCAGCCAAGACAGAACCAGCCATTAATAAATGTATTAATAAAGTATTGATTATTATTATTATTATTATTGTTATTATTATTGTTAATAATAATAATAATATAAAACATATACATGTAAGTGTACGTATATGTAGCAGTGGTGGCTAGTTGCTAAAAAAACTGGGGGAATCTAACAACATTTTATGATTACATTTATTAGTGAATTTTTCCAGAGAAGACAGAAAATGTGCTTTTAAAATACTATAAAAATTTATTGATGATTGTTTTGTAACTTAATCACTAAACAGAGGCACTTCCACGTCTGGACCAGCCTTCCATGATATGCGGTATTAAATTGTCAATTAAGTAAAAAGGACATTTTTTTCTGGAATGACATCATTGCATCCGGTCTGAATCATTGCGTGTTCACGCATGTCTCACGCGTAACAAAGTCCTACAGCCGTTTATGCCGTTACCATTTGCTGTGGCCTAAAATAAAACGATATAAAAGGCAATATGACAGTAAATGGTTGTTTGATATTGGTCCTTCAGGAGTTAAGCGTTAACCTCTGTCCCGTTAGCCTTCCCGCTATCTCTATGCCAAGGGCGGCCGGCACTGGGCTTCCCTTGGAGAGGAACCGTGAATTCCGAGCCTGGGGAGCGTTTTCTCTGTCGTTAAAGTGGCATTTAAATCCTGCACATGTTCCCATCCCCCCCCCCCGTCACCCTCCGAAAGCCCAGAGCTGTGCCGTTGTGAGGTATAACTGAGCTTTAAGTGGAGGAGGGCCAGGCACTGATTTAAGGGCGCCCCCCCGCTCCGTCCGGCATGGGTGGGGGCTGGTGGAGGTGACGGAACCCCATATCCCTGTGAACGCCAGTACTGCGGACATGAGGCAGCTGAATTATTCACATCCGCTGGCTGGGAGAGGGGGGGGGGGAGTCTCAAATCCCTTGGCTACAAGCACTGCCTTGGAATCGGACCGGATATTAATTTAATGACATGTGTACGCTCACTGTGTTTGTAGTATCGGGGACGTTTGAGGTAACTGCCGCTTAATGCCAAGAACTTGTCACTTATCACTTGGAATTCAGTGGCCTTCTTACCTTCAGTAATCCCGGCGCTGTGCTGCTATGGGACATAAATTAGCTAAACGTGGCTATGCAGTGAGCAAGGAGACAGAGTGTCTTTGAGCCTGGGGAGTCTGGGGCTGTTTCCCTTCCCCCCCACAAGGCACAGTTGTTCATTTTAATAAAGGCTGATGCAGGAGTTTGCTGTGCGTGGACAATGTGTTACAGTCAGCAGCCCTTAACCAGCGCAGCGCTGAGAGACCATGGGACAAAACTGGTGGAACTGCGCCACCCTCAGGCTCCCCACATATAGACATCGATACACACACACGGGCGGTGTGCAGAAGGGGGGCGGAGTCCCACGGTCCCCCCACATCTACATCGGGGGGGCACCAGGGCCGGAAGCATTTTAACAGCGGTGTTACTGTGGGAATTTGCTGCGTCTCTTCAAAGAGCCAAGAGGCGGCCTGAACAGAGGGCAAAGTCTGAATGAATGCGGCACGGACATATTAACCATATTTGGAAAATATGAAATGAAACTGTGATGAATAGCACAGCGATACTGACCAGCAGGTGAAACTCACACGAGAAAAAAATTCCTCTATCCTTCAGAACAACGGAACCCCATTTGAAGGGAGTAAGGCTCTCCTTTTAGCGCTATTTAATGAAAATATTAATTACTTTAAACGGATGTAATTAGATCTAAAGTACATCATTACTTAAATATGAATTTAGGATAAGGTAGAGAAATGTACTCTGTTTTACTGTCATTCATATGATCTCAGAGCTCATCCATTCATGAATTCACTTATTCATAGTAAATGATCGCTCGTTCTTGTCCTGCATGTGTAACAACTTGGGAATAGAGATGGCCCGGTGCTGTGAGGTAACCGGATCTCTTAAATGTAATTTAGTGCATTGACCGGATAGCGAGCTAAAAGCTGTACAATGTCGCAGTCACTTCCTCATTACGCTGATGTGATTAGCAAGCGGCAGCTGCTGCCGTCTGGGATCAACTAAGTCCGAATGGGAGGCTCAGGCTGCAATTACTAACAAGGGCCAGCACTTAATATATAATACTTCAAAGCACATACTCTTACACTTTCAAAGTAAATGACGCTAAACATATCATTTAGTGATTTATGAAATGATGGGTAGCGTAGAAGTTGTTTTAAATCTACTAAATGCTTCAGCAAGAAGGTAGAATTTTTCAGTCAAAACGGACAAGTGGTGCATCCTGTGATATTACCTCCCCCATCCTGTGATATTCCCTGCCCCATCCTGTGATATTACCTCCCCCATCCTGTGATATTCCCTGCCCCATCCTGTGATATCTCCCCCATCCTGTGATATTCCCTGCCCCATCCTGTGATATTCCCTTCCCCATCCTGTGATATTCCCTGCCCCATCCTGTGATATTCCCTGCCCCATCCTGTGATATTACCTCCCCCATCCTGTGATATTCCCTGCCCCATCCTGTGATATCTCCCCCATCCTGTGATATTCCCTGCCCCATCCTGTGATATTCCCTTCCCCATCCTGTGATATTCCCTGCCCCATCCTGTGATATTCCCTTCCCCATCCTGTCATATTACCTTCCCCATCCTGTGATATTACCTCCCCCATCCTGTGATATTCTCTGCCTTGTGCCTGTAGCTCTGGACCCCAGAAGCCCTGTATCAGACAATCTGGTACAGAAAACAGAGAATACATGCATAAGTAATTATGGTTCCATGCCCATACGTACCATTTAGGACACCAAGGTCAACTCCTCAGAATTTTTTCTGCAAGTCCAATAAAAACTATCCATTACGGGGCACACCTAGGAAAAGCGAACACTTTTGACCTCAGTATTTTCCAAATCCTGGCTACGGCCCTGTTTGGTTCAATACATATTTTATATATAATCACAAAAGTAATTTTACACTGTTTCAGTACTCTGTCATTTGTGATTCCACAAATGTGCTATTTTTGTTTTTATTTAATTGCAGGTAAATGTTTCTCCATAAACACATGCAACACAAGAGATGGTGTAGGAATTGTACGACGCAAAAATACAATAAAAAACATGTTCCCTAGAAGACGGATTCTTTGACTTATTACCGAGTCACGTAGATACACATCATTACCGTAGTGACAGAAAATAAGGGCCAGAACAAAAGAGAAAATGAAAGCGAGCTAAGAGGCCCGAAAAGCAGATCTGCGAGGGCTGAACTGCAACTGTAATACAGAACAAGCTCTTGTTGATGTAAGAGGACAACACTGTTGGACCTTTATGCTACCCTGAGCACAGTGATTAATGTGGCATCACTGAGCAGCAGAGGGACCATGGAATCACCCCATACTGCTCTGCTAACCAGATAAGCAGGGTGTTCCAGCGGGCATAAGCATCATTTGCGCTGGCATCCTGGCACTGATGTGCTGGCATCCTGCCCAAGGTGATCACATGGGTTGTGCATAGCCTGGATTAGGCAGCTCCCTAAACCCTGTACTGAGTAAGATGGATGGATGGATTGATTGATTGTCAGAAGGATGGATGGATGGATGGATGGATAGATAATAATGCATGCAAGTAATGCATGTCGAGAAAATGCTGAGAAGATGCTGTCATGGCTCTTAAAGACTTGTGACTTGATAGATGTCTATTTGCCATCTCCTAACAGGCTGCCACAAAAATACACATAATCCTTCAGAAAATAAAACCATGAAGCAATGTGAAAATACTTTTCAGACATTTGTATCTTACATCCACATGAGTTTCAGCATTACGTCAAAATTGCATTGGACTTGTTTGAGACATCCTGTGTTTTCAAATGGAAGATTTATTTTTAGTTTAGCTTAGTTCGATTCCGCATCATCAGGATGTGAGAAGATTACTTTGACAATCGTATCCTAGTCAGATAAGGTCCCTCTACCCTGACAGTGAAGTAGAATCCTGCTTGAGACTTTAGTGGCATATTTACAGGCCATCGAAACACACAAGTCAATTTACCAATGTCAGCCACTTGTGCAGCTGATAAATGATGCGCAGAAGATAACAAAACATTAACCTGCAAGTGTGTTGCAGCAAATGGTACCATAGAGATGCATGCATGTCTGCATGTTCTCCCCATGGGTGCTCTGATACCTACTGGAAGCCATGGTCCTGATTGTGGGAATGTACTGTATATATGTGGGTCTGTGTGAGTAAAATTGCTCTGTGATTCACGGGCATCCTACTCTTATTCTGCTAAATGCTATATAAGGAGGTAAACTCTCACAAAATCATCTGCGCTACTCAGAACCCACGGGTTTATCACAGTGATCCAGCACTGTGAGCTTCCCCTCACTGGGTCCTCACAGCATCCCAGGCCTGTCCCTAAATGTGCCTGTTTGTGTGGGTATATAACAGTTATCCAGCACTGTGAGCTTCCCCTCACTGGGTCCTCACAGCATCCCAGGACTGTTCATGTGGGCATATAACAGCCCCCTGCCTTTTGTTATGCTTGGGCCCTGCTGTTTATCAGCTGTGTTGCTGTACACAAGGGGGTCCTGATTCACTGAAGAGGCCCCAGATAAAATGACAAAAACAACAGTAATCAGACGGACCATTACCGCAAGACAGTTACAGACCAAGCTGATGCTCACGCCCCAAAAAAACACCCCAACCATTCAAACCCCACTGGCCACTGCCATGTGAGTTGTGTTCATATAACTGGACAGTTGTGAGTTGTGTAAATTCAGGAGTAATTGCAAGTACATATCTATTTATTTCTGTGTTTACTTATTCATTTATTTTAAATAAAAAGCATCTTTATGTATGTATTGTCTTCATGGATGATTCCGTAGAAATCACTTGAGTAGTAACTGAGTAACTACATTATTTGTGCCCCCTCAAAGTGTTACCGAAACGCCAATTTTAACACCATTCAACATAAAACTTTGGCCACTTTTGACAAATTTACCATTTCGCTTGAAGATGTGAGATAATTTTTTTTTTTAACAAGATGGTTCCCTTTCATGCTTCCCTCCGCTGTAATGCAGCTACCTCATTTTTGGCCAAAGTTGACCATAGCTGTCAGAAAGCGAGTACTAACTTAACCAGATGACCACTAACCAGGAAGTATCTAGGTTCAAAAATCCTCCCGTTTGACATTTCACAACTTCTGCATCTGGGGAAGCCTTCCATTCATGAAATGAATAGTCGACACAGCTTAAAGAAACAGCACAGAACAGGAACTTTGTAATAAAATAAAACATGAAGTCCTTGATGTTTTGGGTTAAAATTTCTACAAGGGCTGGAATGCCGAATGTATCTGCAACCTGCATTTTGATTCATTTTCTCAGAACCAAGCATCGGATCCTGGTGTGCTGATATACAAACAAACACGTGTCAGATGCATTCTAGTAAGGAAAATGTCTGATGTATTGACTATCATTTATATTTAATTCATTTAGCAGATGCTTTCTTCCAAAGCAATGTATGGTTACTTTTTGAGAGTAAGCAGACTGAGTTCCTGGAGCAATTGGGGTTAAGGGCCTTGCTGGAGGACAAAATCACTAGCATAACATTCTATATTAAGCCCTTGTTGAATTTACTGGGTTTTTTATCTTGCGACTGATTATTAATGAACTGTGTTCGAACCCAGCTTGACAGAAGGTCCTTTACACAAGCAGAGATTATAACTTCCCCTCATTCAAGTGCTCTCACTCATTCAAAAAACTGGACAGCACAGGCTAGGTAAAGCAGTACGCTAAATCAGACTTTGTGTGCAATAGTCAACTCCGGATGCCTATGACATCATCCGTCTGCCACTCACCCCAGCCCTGGGCATTATGGGATACAACCACCAGCATTGTGATGACTGTACAATCATCTCGTCTCGTATCTAGGGGATTCCAGTTTAGTTTGGATCAATGGTATTAGATGATGTCACGGAAGCTCTGGGTCCGAATGTGCCACACTAGCATCCTAGGTTTTCCAAGGTCTTCTGGGAAGACTAATGGCCATAAGCTAATTGCTATCAATAATGTAGTGGTTTGCTTTCTGTGAGACACACGCTTTGTGTGATTGCACTGTCAGTGCTCGTGATGGATATTGTCTTTTCCCATTAGGGATAGCAACTGAGCGAGTTTATGTACAGCCTGTGCTAACAGGTTCTCATGCTGGTGTTATGTTAATGTCTGTTCATATCCCCTGGCACAGATAGTCGTATGTAAAAGGTAACATTAATGTAGTTCTACATTAGCCCAGTTCCGGAACTCAGTTCACCTGGGACTGACCGGCTCCCAGACGAGCTCTTGGGAATGGATTGCTTGGCTCTGAACTCCCACTGATATATATATATATATATATATATATATATATATATATATAT
>JABJVO010000001.1:28024275-28034848 GCA_026770805.1 Boulengeromyrus knoepffleri
ATATGTATATATATATATATATATATATATATATATATATATTGCCACACTTAGAGCAGTGGTGTGCTAATCACTAACTGCTACAATCCAGACTCAAGTTCAGCCCAGGCTAGAAGTGTCTGGGTCAGCCAGATTGGTGAGGACAGGCAACTCCCATTTTTATTGCTGGGCCCTGACGGTGGCATGCCTCGCCCCCAGTGATGTGATTAGATTATATGTTAAAAACACAAGGCGGTATCAGTGAAGCAAGCCGCATGCTGCTGTCAGGAATCAGACGATTGTGGGAAGCTGTCAGTTAACTGCTCACCTTTGAACTCGTTTCGAAGTTGGGAGGTGAAACCACACTTTCATATCAACGGAAAACACCGAGTGAGGCAGAGATGGTGAGAAACAGTCCAGCTCGTGTGAATCAACAGCTTTCCAGGCCAGAAACACACTTGTCGAGGAAACCAGCAGCACGTTCTAACAGTTGTTTGAGATTCACTTCTGAGAAGTCAGACAAACAACTAATCCTTCGAATTAGGATTAGATGATGAGGTCATGAGAGGTAGCACTCTTTGTACTGTACCTTTTCTGTACCCCAAAATAATGAATAACGAAATAGGAAAAAAAAATAGGGACTACACAGTGCATCAGTGACTAGCACACTTCCATGGCTGTAGGATCAAATTTCTCCTCTGGTCTGTGTGTGTGGAGTTTGTATCTTCTACCAGTATTTTGTGGGTCCAAAGATGTACACTTAGGCTCTAAGTTGCTTGTGTGTAGGTGTATGTGCCCTGTGATAGACTGGTATCCCATCCAAGGTGCACCCCATCCGTGTACGCTGTGACAGACTGGTATCCCATTCAGGGTGTACCCCAGCTGTGTGCCCTGCGATGGACTGGTATTCCATCCAGGGTGTACCCCAGCTGTGTGCCCTGCGATGAACTGGCATCCCATCCAAGGTGTACCCCAGCCTTGTGCCCTGTGATAGATTGGTATCTGATCCAGGGTGTACCCCAGTCATGTGCCCTGTGATAGACTGGCATCCCATCCTGGGTGTACCCCAACCTTGTGCCCTATGATAGACTGGTATTCCATCCAGGGTGTACCCCAGCCGTGTGCCCTGTGATAGACTGGCATCCCATCCTGGGTGTACCCCAACCTTGTGCCCTATGATAGACTGGTATTCCATCCAGGGTGTACCCCAGCCGTGTGCCCTGCGATGGACTGGCATCCCATCCAGGGTGTACCCCAGCCTTATGTCCTGTGATGGACTGGCATCCCATCCAGGGTGCACCCCAACCTTGTGTCCTGTGATGGACTGGCATCCCATCCAGGGTGTACCCCAGCCTTGTGCCCTGTGCTGCCTGGGACAGGCTTCAAGCCCCCATGACCCTGAGTAGTGTAAGCATTTAGAATATAGATTGGTGAAAAAGCAAATATTTATGACATTACAGCTTATGTGCTACCTGTGTCAATTTTAACTAGATAGTGGACCTTTTTAACTAGCTGGAAAAGTATGCTGGCATCTCTGGTGCAGTAAACTGGACACAATGGAGTCTACTGGAAATGTATAAACAACAGCAAGTAGCAGACTGGTAGGGGACCTCCAGACCAAAAGACCAAACAGTAGATGTCTTTACTCTGTTTTCCTACCGTTACAGAAATTCCTATAAGATGGGTTGACGCGAAATACAAGAACCATGATATTATGTCAGGGATGGGCACTACTTGCTGAATAATGACTTGGGTCATATTTCTGAAAGCTCAGATGACAGGCCAAACATCACGGCCAGTGGTCTTTACGTACTGTATGGTATTTCCTAAACCTGCAGTAGTTGACCACTTACAAGCTGTACTTGACGAAGGCAACACACCATAGTAATCCAGATAACTATAAACACAGATCCAGATCTAGTGGACAAAAATGCAAAGGTCTGAACCAAATTGCTCATTATGCAAAATAAGGAGAGTTAGCATGGACCTTTTTGGCTAAAGGGTGAAAGCAGGTCTCCCGTGTTTCCTGCAGCTCTTCTTGGCTGGAGTCAGTTCAGATTTTCATATAACCTCTACTGGATTTAGCACGACTCACCCACCACGTATCATTCTGGCAGGAACGCACTTTAAAACAGAAAAGTAAATCCCATTTTAAAACAATTCAGCCATAAAAGTGCAGCACAGGACACACGCTGGGTGGGGGAGGACTGGATGAGCAGGAATTCGCAGCCACTTCTCCGTCACTTTCTTCTGACTGTTATGATATGTAACATTGTTTATCGCCTGCTAGCTTGTCCTCTATGTGGCTGGCAAATTTGCAGTAATTATCAACTGACAGTTTTTACAGTGAAACCACAGCATGAAAAAAATAGCTAACACTCTCAAACAGTAACACCTTAACATCAGTCTTGGGCACACTGTTTTCCTTGCATTTGTCAGTAATATTGATCATATCTCCATCCATCCATCTATCCAACTATCTGTTTATCCATCTTCCAGTCACTTAAAATGGGCAGTGTTACAAGGATTATTCATGTTAATAAACTAATTAATTTCCTACATTTTTATTAAAAATTGGTGGCCATTATGTGGTGGATGTGGAATGAAGTACAGGGGAAAACAAATCCACATGATTCATGCCATATTTTTCTTATTATTGATACTCATTGTTTTATTATTTTGCTTTTTTCCAGTGAGTTATGTCATTAAATATGCAATATGGTATTTCACAAATCCTTTATAGCAATGATAAACATGCCTCTAAGCATTTAAAATGTATTTTTATCAAAATAATAGATTTTTAGTTAGCAAACAAAAAACTGACTCAGATTCCCACCAAGATCAATGGACGGAGGTGCTTTCTGAAGCTTTCAGCTTCTCCAGGAAATCAGGGTACATAAAGCCTGCATCTCCAATCAAAGGGTGCACTAAAGGGCCCATTTTAAAATGGCTGCAATTCCCTCAGGACTGTACCAAACCCTGCCAGTGACGGGGGTGGACACATGGATAACCCAAAATGCACAAGAAACCTAAATTATTGGTAGAAAACTGCTTAGTGATTATTAATGGACTTCAGACACCTCTAAGTCACCATCAAGGAAAACATTTCATTCAATCTCCCAGAACGCATAACTGGTGACCATCTAACTATGGGAATTTGCTGGACTGTGACCCTCTGTGATGCTCTATGCTGCACATGGATCTTCAAATGCCAACTATCAAACTGCCTACTCAGAAATTTAGGGAAAATATTTAGGGAAAATATCAACAGCTGAAAGTCGTCCATGATAATATAAAACAGAAGGCCAGAATCTGTTAGACTTAAACCCATTCACTTCACAAGTGACCAGATGTTCGCTGTTCACTTCAGATTTTTCTTAAATATAGAAAAATAAACAATTTTCCTACAGTTTTATGAAAAGCAACAGCAAGGAAAAAACATGAAGCAGGAAAGTTTTAAAAACATTTTTATGAGAGAAATTCTAACTCCTAGTACGACATCCTACAGTGAAAATGGCCTGATGTTGATGCCTAGCACAACAGAATTATCTGAAAGTATCCGTTAATATGCCCAGTGAGACACGCTGTTTTGTTACTCAGAATGAATACAGTGAATCCTGTTTGATTCTAGTGAATTTTAAATAAAATTTTACATTACT
The DNA here is from genome assembly GCA_026770805.1 of Boulengeromyrus knoepffleri. NCBI lineage: Eukaryota > Metazoa > Chordata > Actinopteri > Osteoglossiformes > Mormyridae > Boulengeromyrus > Boulengeromyrus knoepffleri. The sequence continues at coordinate 28,027,914 of JABJVO010000001.1, forward strand.
AAATACGGTTCAGGAATCAGGAAATTTTAAAAGGATAGAGCTTGGAAAGAAAGCATAAAAGATGAAAAATAAGTTACCATTCATTTAAATTCCAAAAAAAAATGTTTTTCTATAATATGAAATCCATGCGAAAAGAGTTTAACAGCAATCTATTGTCATGAAATTCGCTATTTCATTTACGGCTGAATAAAAAAATATGTTTGTGTATTTTCCTGTCAAATGACCACATTGACTGATGATATATGTAGCATATATAATATATGAAATGCCAACAAACTTAATTAACAAGTAATTCCACGTGGCGTATCTGTCTAGTGCAGTCCGGCCTTGGCCTTTGGGAGCGTGTGAAAATGAAAAGTGATCTATCTTCCAAGAAAAAGAAATGTGTGAATGGTCAGGTTGGCTTTTCTGCAGCCCTTTGTGACAGCCCCCTAACTGTACAGCGGGCGGGTATTTGTGTGTGAGAAGAGAAGCTGAGCACCTCAGTGGGGGCCCCAGCCTGGCCCAGGGTGGATCCCGCTGACAGCGGCTGAAGCCAGGGCCCACACACCTTACGGCACCCAGACGAGACTCATTTCTCCTTGTTTGAAGTGGACTTCATGAGGCATTACGCATGTGGACCCTTAAACGTCATTAAGTAGGAAAACGTGCTTTTCTGAAATCACACCCATGACATGTGCTGGATAGAGGCTATGAAATGACGGCCATTTTGAAATGCAGATATAGACACACGTCGTGGGCTCAGCCTCAGGTGTCCCACAGCCCTCTGCTGGATCAAGACGCACTTCCACACTCACAGCCATCCTGCACCGATAAGCGCTTATGATTAGATGCATGGATGGATGGATGATTATTATGGTTCAATATAAATCTTCATCTGGGCAGGCTTCTGTCAGCTTAGTACACTGATTTTGTACACATCGATCAGGTTTGCTCAGGATCTCAGAGCTGCTGAGGATTGCTTATGAATAATATATGTATTTTTTTTTTCTCTATAAATCAATAGACTGGTTTTTTTATTAGGCCATGCAACCATAGTTGGCTTCCTTTGTTTGCCTGCTTTTTGCTGCTTGTTTTCTTATGTAATTCTAATAATAATTCCCAGTGCCACCCCACACCATCCCAGGCCATCCCATCTTGTCCCTGTCCATTCCACACCATCCCAGGCCATCCCATCTCATCCCTGTCCACTCTACACCATACCAGTCATCCCATCTCAACCCTGTCCATGACAGGCTATCCCCCACAATCCCAGGCCATCCAATTTCATCCTTGCCCATTCCATGCCATCCCACACCATCCCATCTCATCCCTGCCCATCCCAGGCTATCCCATCCCATGTCATACCATGCATGCAATCCCATCTCATCCCTGTCCATTCCACGTCATCCAAGTCAGACTGAGTTTCATAATTAAGACATCAACTAATGGCTGGCATTTGCAGAGAAAAACAGTTAGGTTCTGCCTGACCACAGTATGCTCCACCACACATTTGCAGGACTGTTTGTGGGCTTTGGGTTGAATTATTTTGTTCTCTCCAGTTTTCCTTCTCCTTGCCACACAGACTAGTTTTTCTGAAGTTTTTGGATATTGTTGAAAGATGCTCATTTTCTCCTATATCAATTAAGTCTGAGCTCTGTAACCCATTCATGCTGACATATCCATAGCTCATCACCTGATCTAGACAGCATTAGCTCCATACAATGCACTTTCCATCTTGATGATTGAGCAGTCTTAGTTAAAATAGATTTTCAGTAGAGTCTGTACCCCGACTTTTTTTCAACTTAATCCATCACTTCATCCCAGGCTTTTAATGTGTCAGGGGGGGCTGACAGGGAGGAGCGGGCTGTGCGAGACTGGATACAGATGATCATTGATTGACTCAAAGGCTGAGGCTGCTACATTCTCCTAAGACTTATGGTATTGTGGTTGGCAAAGGGCTAGTTTGTGGGAGGAAATTCTTCTGCCCAAACTATGAGAGTGACTGCAGAAATCACACGTGCCATTCCTCTGCTAGCTATCAGGCTGCTCCAGACGGTCAGGCGTGCTGTAACCTGTGAGAAGAGAGACTAACAGAGATTCGGAGTATTTGTGTTCACAGGGGTGTGCAGCAAAGCCTGTCCATGGGTTTTGTGAGCAGTGCAGGCATTATTGTCTTTGTGGAACTGGATTTTGATTGTGCAAACTTTTAGATTCACTCCTAGACTGGAATATGAAGGGAGAATGTGGAGAGAGTTGGAGGAAAACAGAGAGCGTTACTACATAACCCCATGATGTATTATGTTATATCAGTCACTTTAATTATGTGCACATTTTGCTGTTTTGAACAGAATGTTTGGGGGTTTATCTACCATTGCCTCTGATGTTCAGGTTTTCTTTGAGAAGTAAGGTTTCTGACCTTATAGTGAATACCTCAATAGTTTTTAGTAACTCTGTTTGCAACTTACAGCCTGTCTGTGCTTCACACTGCGTGTCCATATGCAGATAAAGGCCCGTGGCTTGTTTAGATCAAGTTTGCACCTACTTACTTGTAAGTAATTGTGACTTTTTTGTCATTATAATCATTTAAAAAATGTTGTTGAATATATGGAACAGGCAGTTTATTTATATCACAAATACTACTCCAAGGTGCCCCAGCTACAAGCTGTGAAATATTACAGTATTGAAGGGCTCCAGTACTTTAGCCAAATACTGCAGAATGTTCCTACTGGAACACTCCAGCCCAAGTAGGTTAAATAAATTTACGAAATGGTAGAATGGCTTAATAAAGCTCTGAGTTCATCTCAACCTCGCATTTCATTTATTGTTAGATGCTTTTATCCAAAGTAACATAACTTTAAAGCAGGATCAGGCAGTCCCTGCTGAAATTGGGGTTAAGGGTCTTGCTCAGGGGTCCAGTGCTACTGACCACAGAACCTTCTAATGACAATATCCATATCCAGAGTTGGGTAATTCAGGTCCAGAGAGTAAAAGTCCAGACTGGGATTTTGTTTCAACCAACCAGTTGAATACTCCGTGACTGTGACTCTTTATGCTCAACTGGTTGAATTACCCAACTGTAATCATAACCCACACAAGATACAAATTCATGCTTATGTATTTCGAGAGTTTATTGTAATTGAAAGACAGATATTCTCTCAGAGAGAGACACCATCTCCTCACCCAGGCCAATCATTCTGGGTCACGGGGGGGCAGAGAGAGCACATTGCTGTTTTCAGTTTGCCTTCTCAGTAACTACTCAAGTACAAATCATGAACAAATATAGTTCCTGCATGAAATACAATTATGTTTACGTTAATACAATGAAATACAAAAATGCAATTGATTAATGAAGAACGAACATGTGTTCAGTACGTAACTAACACTTATTTTCTAGTTAATAAATACATTGAGTAAGAGTTTACTATTACATTATTTGTACCCCCTCAAGTAATGTGTTACCCTTGGTACGTTCAGACCTCTTATAAGTGGTGAATATGCTGACAAAATCCCCATCCTCCACTATACAAAATGGCTGATCATCAAATGCAATCACGTCCATTATTTTAGTAGTCCAGGGGCGTAGGTACTGGGGACGTCTTACTAAGCTACTTAGTTAGCTACCTCAGAGCCATGCCCATTGCTACCACTGCTAGCAAAAAGAATAACTTTTTTGCACTACTGAGGTGAGTTTCCCAAAAGCACTGTAGCACAAGGATTATCATAACCATACGAGAAAGTGTTGCGTACAACAAAACAGGGGTGAGTTTCCCACAAGTATCGTAGTGCAAAGATCATCAAGTTGTGCTTCCTTTATGAATATTAATGATCATTTCCCTGCCGTACCACATTTCAGAGATTTGTGTGCTGGTGCTGCTACTTTGCACGTCTACCTGCAGCATGTGAGTGTGAGACCAACAAACCCAGAAGCAGAAGTATCTTTAAGGAGATTTTGCCACCAATAATCAATTATAGCCAATTCTGACATTTTAGTAGACAGTGATGCCAGAAGTCAGAGTAACTAGAGCACAAATAAATTAATAATGCATACTGAAAATAAAACATAAAATATCTATGTTAATATGGCCTTTCCCAGTGATACATAGTCACGTGCCAAACACATTGGAGACAGGAGCAGGTGTGAGGGCAAAACAATGAGGGTTTATTGAAGGAAGAAGAACAGGGCAAACCGATGTAGACCACATGGGGTGAACCAAAAGGCAAAACTGGTAATAGGGGAAAATGCTGGAATCCACACTAGGGCAATGTCAATGACCAGACTGGGAAGCACTGGACTGGGAGGCACTCTTATACATGACTAACAAGGGAGCAGATGAGAGGCAGCTGGAGTGATACGCATGAGGGCTGAAACAAGAGGCAACATAAATGAGCAACAGGTGTGACTTTTCAGAGCCACACTAGGGAGAGAACAAGAGGGGCAGGGATGTAGTGCATGACACACATTAGTGAGTTATTTTAATAGTAGACTACTTAATAGCAGACTAGGGCAGCCCCTGTTTTTAAAAATTGATCCATTGAGAAACAAAGAAATTTGTCAGCTGATGGGAAGTAACTGTGAAACTCCTTTCTACCCACAATATATGAATGAAAGTCTCGTGTCTCTAATGCATTCATTAACAACAGAAACATCTCCTAGAATTCCCCAAGTGCCCGTTCCCGCTGTATGCTTTTGTCCCCATTTACATGTGCCCATGAATAACCCTGTAGTTTAGTTTTAGCTGTCCTGAGTCCCACAACCCAGCAACAGGGATAATGTGAGAAACCTCCTTCATAAAAGTGAAAATATACTTTAAATAAAACTACATAATGAGCCTCTGAATTGCATGATAAAATGTACACAGTGGTCACTTCATTTGTTTTACGTGAAGCAGCATCATTCTGGCCAGTGTTTGGGGTAGGATTTTTTTTCAGCAATGCAATTCTCCTTCTGCAGGTAGTACTGGTGTTGTTTGATGAAAGGAGGATCTGCAGTGAGCTCTGCTCATCCACAGGCATGTCAGCACATTTATAGAATGACGCGATGTGACGAAGATCAGCATTGGCATCCTAGAGATGATGCTCTCTTCACCATTTGAGCAAGTATGTAGGAATTTATTAGTTTTTACACATTCCATGCTCTCCATGCTCTCCTTTGAGACCTAAATACACTTATAGTGGTGAGACTAAAGCTGGGGGTCTGAGCGCAGGGCCAGTCATTTATCTGGCATCCCTGGCACATTTTAGGGAGGATAAGGGCTTGGCTCAAGGGCCCAATGGTGATGAGACTACATTTCCAGACATGGGATTGGATCTGGCAACCTTCTGATCATAGGCACAGAAGTCTAACCTGCCGAGGCACATATGACTGGCTAATTCTGATGCATTGCTAATGGGGGATTTCATTTCAGCAGCTCATGGTCAACAATGGATCCAGTTTCAATAACAAACTTTAGAGAGCTTCATTATATGGAGGAAGATATAAGAGAATCCACTGTCTCCTAGAGTCATGTGTACCTTCTGGGGTTGGTATACAGAGATGATTCAGCTAAAGGAGCCACGAACCACATGAGCATGTAGGCGTAGATATTATACATTATCTCCCATAACCATTTACCCAGAACAGGGTCACACTAAGCCTGAAGCCAGTCCGAGGAACAGCAGTCATACTCCCCACACAGTTAGTCATGGTAGTGTGAGTCCACAGCTGATCTCTGGGCAGTTTCCCTGGGTAACGAGTCTCCATGGCAGCCCACCCCGCCAAAATCTGTGCCATCATGGCAAAAAAAACCATCTACCCAACCAATCAGTCTTGTAAGCCAACACCTTGCTGACTTGCTCGGGAAGCCCGAATCCCATCTCCACCCCTCATGTATGTATTACGGAATTCAGCTGGTTAATAGTAATAGGCTATATTAGGTTGTCACGTAGCAGATGCTTTTATAAAGTTATAAAATGAGTTTACAGAGGTATTTTCCAAGGAAATGGAAACCAGACAAGGTAGGTAAACAAAGCAGGTATTTAATTAGGTGGGGCGATCTTTCTCCTCGCTCTCTTACACCCCATTCACACACAGAGAAACCCACTAATATAGTTATTTTACCGTTATGGTGTTGTGTGGGAATGGGAGCAACACAGTAAAGTCTACCCGTTAATCTATCCATGGTGACCTAGTAACATTAGCGGTAATTTTATGACACAAGTCCAGTTTGAATGCGAAACCATAACAGATTACCGCGTTCGAGAAGGGCGGGGGCGGGACTTCTCGCCCTTTATTCATTACATTGACATCAGTTTGGAGTATGTGTTATCCGTTACATTACCGTTATAGAAGATTGAGTGGGAATAAAAATGTATTATCAATCCTGTGTTGTTTTTACCTGGGTTTTCTATGTGAAACCGAGAGAGACTCACTTCCCAGGACAAATCCGCTAAGTCTGACTGAGTCACATACACAGTTAGGCCGTGTGCAGTGTAGTTAGGCTGAGTCACATACGCAGGCTGCGTACAGTCAGTTAGGCCATGTGCAGTGCAGTTAGGGTGAACTACATACACAGTTAGGCTGTATTCCATTGTTTAGTGAAGCACTGAAGATGGACAAACGGTCGATGGCCTTAACTGCTAAAAAATAAAAAAGTGTGTGTGTATATTATATATTATTTTAATGGTCTACATTATTTTCAATAGTACCAACCCCATCCAACCTCTTCATCCACAAGAAACACTGACTTGACATCCACTTGTCCTATTCAGAGACATAGGGGACTGCAGCCAATACCAGAAGTTATACCACAAGGCAGGGAACAACCCAAGGTGGGCTGCCAACCCATACAGGGCACACTCACACCTACAGACAGTTGGTATCTCCAGTTCACCTTTTGAATTTACATTTACATTTACAGCATTTGGCAGACGCCCTTAGCCAGAGCGACTTACATAAGTGCTTTAAGACTCTACAA
>JABJVO010000001.1:28034948-28049170 GCA_026770805.1 Boulengeromyrus knoepffleri
GGAGCCAGATCATTTTTGGCTTTGTATGCGAGCATCAGTGTTTTGAATCTGATGCGGGCAGCCACAGGAAGCCAGTGGAGGGAGCGCAGCAAAGGAGTGGTGTGGGAGAACTTGGGAAGGTTGAAGGGAGAAACCCCACAATGATTCACAGAGATCATGCAAACTCCTAGAGCCTGGGTGGAGACTTGAATCCTCCCCAAGCTGTGAGGAAACAGTGCTAATCCCCAGTAGGGTTGGACTGTGCCACCCCAACTTAATTTCTACAACAGCATATATTGTACCAGAGAACAGTACAGGCACCACTGCTCATTTTCTGATTAATGAAGTTGAAGTTTGTCTGAAACATCGCAATGCCCCAAAAGCACCATAATACTTCTGATTCAGCATGAGCGTAGACCAAAGCGAAGCCTAGTGCTTGCAGATCCTCACTCACACTGACAGACCGCAATGCCAAACAAAGGGCCGCTTCTCTCTCTGTTGCCGGACACAATCCTGTCTGTGCTTATCACACTTCCTGTCATGCTCCGTCTGGTCTTTCACCTAAAAGATGAAACATTGTGGCAAATCTTTATTTCTTCATCCATTTCTCAGCATCTCTCAGTTCCTCTTCGTAGAAATCTAATGGCCGCTCTCTCAGGATACAGCGTATCCTTTGGTTTCACGCACATGATGCTTCCTTCTGTGGTCATAGGGTTCAGAAGAGCAAAGGTTCACGGGTATCCTCCCTTCTCCCAAACAGGCAGACAAATAAATAAATGTGATGAAAAACATTCGCAGCACAAATTTCCGAAACCCACTCAGTCCACAGGATGCATGGATAGGTTAAGACCATAAAAGTACTGTTTCTGTGAATGGAAATTTGCTCTTCATGTAATGAAATATTGCCTTAATGGGTCACAATGTGTTCCATGAAGGTGTTGATCCCCATAGGGTACCATGGAACAAATTCAGTCACTCCGCTTCTGCCAGTGCCTCCACCTCAGTGGCGTGAGGTGGAGATGGTGCCATCGTCAGGGCACTTCTGGCAACCGTCACGGTATAATTTCAAAGCGAACCCTCACACCCTATTTTTTGGGTGGGGAACTTGTTCTTCAAGGGGCCCATGGTGATCTTCACAGCTCAAAACCATTTCTCAGCGTGCAGGCGACGGCTCAAGGGGTGGCACCTTGGCTGACCGCAGTTCTTGAGGAGAGCCACTCTAACCGTAACCCCTTGTGTCACGACCCCCATCCCCCCAATTAGAGCCATTTCCTGTCCCCCTACAGTTTCAATGGAAAACAGAAATAGAAGCTACTTCCTGAACAAATAATAGGACATGAGAAACAAATTTATCTCCCTTTTCATTTCCCATTTTGTCTCTGGAGAGCCAGTTAGCCGTAATTCTGCTAGAAAGTGATGAAGATTTCATTTTATTTTGACTTTTATTTAGCAGAAGCCTCTGTCCAAAGTCGGGAAAACAGCACAAACATAAGTGCTGTCTAGGAGTCGACCAGGCATAAGTGTGGCTAGGCTGAGCTTCTAATGAATGTCCAGGTACCTGGGTAAGCAGTACAGGAGTAAGAGTTACATCCAAACAAAACAGTCTAATAAGACAGCTACTCAATCAGCAGAAGGTGCAATATTAAGAGCATTCAGGGAACATGGAGGGTGAAAGCTAGCTTGTACATCTCGCATATGTTTTTTGCTCTTTGATTTCTTGAACCATTTCAGCAGCAGAGTGGCGAATTGCACAATTCCTCATAAGTTTCCCTCTGTGCTGGTCGCTGGCTCAGCGGAAGATGTCCGTCCGCTAAGACATGGTTGCTGTCTGTTGTCCACTGGGCACCTAGAAGCTGTGGAGGAGATCAAACAGACTGCTCTGTCCATGTGATCCTTCCACAGCTTCTAGGTGCCCAGTGGACTGGAGACCTCACAGCAGAGCACTAAGAAGGACCAAATGGCAAAGCCCCCCCCCCACCACAGAGAGTTAATGTGATCATTCAGCAGCACTGCTGGACAGACTTTGCTTTGTCTGATGCACAACTTGAGAGGCCTCGAGTATTTGTGGGATAAAAAAAAGCACTCAAATGGATACCAAGAATTCCAGTTTGGCGCACAAGCTCTGAAGTGATTCACCCACTGAATGCTAGAATGGACCCTATTTACATTTGATATTAGCATGACCCATAGCACAAGACTGCTTCTGATATCCGTAACATTTTGATAAACTTATTAAGGTTAACAGCACTAATTTTTCCATAATGTCTTATTTGGGACAGGATGCCAGTCCATCACACTATGGGGTAATTCAGAGATACCAGTTCACCTAGTTGCATGACTGTGGACTGTGGCAGGAAATCCAACACGGGAACATAGAATGAATGAATGAATGGATGAATGAATGAATAAATGAATGAAAATTATATATTATATAGATATATAAGGCCACAAGGCGGCCCACAAAACCAGTGCTTTCTGCATTCAAAATAGCACAATGTGTCTGAATGGTGATTAAAAATTTTATCGCTAATAAAAATGAAATACTCCATTCAATTATAGGTTCCACAGACTCCTGGAGAGTGGCCGACCAGAAAGTGTTACCTGCATCGCAATTAATAATATGACTAATATTTATTGTGACCAGTTCTGATTGGACAGTAAATAACAGAGGACCGTTGGTGTCTCAGCAGGTTAGACGTCTGGTCCAATGGTCACTGGTTTATGTGAATCCCAGGCTCAGCAGAACAGTCTCCAGTCTATTGGGCCTTCGATGAAGCCCTTTGCCCCCAAAACTTTAACTCTAAATGGCTGGCCCTGCAATGGGACCACAGGCTTCACTTTCATCTGTACGTGTGCTTATGTTTCAAAGGAGAACAAGACAAGATATGTGAAAAGAAGCAATGAATTTGTGCAGATAGCAATTTCATAATGATCCGCTAGAACTCGGATTTATGCATAGGCTGGCATGATTCCCAAGAATCGGGAAAGCTTATAGCAGCGTCCATCCTTGGGCAGATTCTCCTGCTGTAATAATGAGAGAGAAGCATCACTGGCCCTCATAAGGGTCACAGTAAGCTAGAGAGAGCTCATACTCCCAGAGCCACTTTACAGCAATCGTATGGGAAGATGCTTCTCAAATGCTGGGTTGCGTAATCATGCTGTTTTTGGCCACCAGCCCTCGAGCCAGATGTGAGTGGGATCATAAGTGTGAGTAGTGTAGTCTAGCATCGAACGAGTGCTGCGAGTTCCCTAGCAAGAAAACTGGAAAATCCATTCAGGAGACTCTGTTTCTGGGGTGGAATGCAGAACCAGGATAACATGCGCACAGAAGTTTGGGGTGGGAGGGATGAAGGGCGTTCGTGGGGTGGGACACGTGACCTCACAACCCTGCTGCGTTTCCCTGGCTGGGGTTCACACCAAGAAGTCCCAGCAGTTCCAGCATTGTTAGAAGAAAGAGAGGGGGCATCCAAAACAATGACCATATTTGTTTTTTCCTGCTAGGCAACATCAACATGGTGCTTGGTCTTCAGGGCCGAAAGGGATGTGAGAAAGTGAAACACCCCCCCCCCCCCTCCCTGAGACTCAAAGTCTTTTCTTATGAAAAAAGGAAAGAGGAACCATAAGTGGATTCCCTCTTCTGTTTTTTTTTTTTTTGGGGGGGGGGGGATGGGAGGGGGCTCCTGTAACAAAATCAGCTAATGAATGATCCTCTGAATGGGGAAAGAACTACCTTTCCCATCAGGCTTCCATGAGAAGGATGGAGATCTTCAGTTCACACAGAAGCAGTAGGATGCCAGTCACACCTCCCTCTCCAGTTGCCCTAGTTACTCAGCATCCAGATGAGCAAAGCAGAAAGACGGCAGGAGGGGGGAGGTGAGGGTCCCACGCTGGAAAACGGAATGTTGGGGGTGTGGCCTCCTCATTCCTCAGCTGATTTAGACAGGAAGTAAATGCACTTGGCCAGATATGGAAGGAAGAAATGCAATACGAAGGTCACCAAATCCTGCAACATGGGACAGTCGGCAATAACCATCCTATTAACCACCACAAAACAGGGGTGGTTAGGGGACGTTTGAAAACTAATCTACTGCTGAGCAATTTTTCTGGGAAAATGAGGGAACCATGTCATCACTGGAATGAGAATGTCTTTCACACAGAGTATCAAACATTTCAGTGGCAGTGGTCAGATAAGGACACCAATCCACCAAATATCCGGAACCACTATGATTCTTACTTGGGGACGTGTCAACATGCTCAAAGTATATAGATTCAATCGTTTACCTAAAAATGACCCAGATGGACTCCTGCAGAGAGAGAGAAGTTTTTGTTACATCAGTGTCTTTTTAATGATGGAAACCAAAATAAAACTTCCTTGTTAACTCAATGTTTCCAACTATTTACACATTTAAAAGTTGTTTGAAGTTCATTCTGAATCTCTTTTAAGATCTGAAGTTTTGCTGTAATAATCAAGGGCATGACATCAACACAAGGTTTAGTAGAGACCAAAAACCTTCTAATGGCAGACTGTCGGCATAGAGGGGAGAGCCACTTTGACAAGCACAGTGAAACGGTGACCCCTACTGGTTAGCAGGATAACCACAGCAGCCCAGGCCGCTGCTCTCACTTACTGGTTGAGTTACGGTAGAGCTGGCCTCCTTCATATCAGAATTACACCACAGCGAAGCCTTGATGTGACTTGAACTTGCAAACTGGGTTTCTAGCCGGGTGGGAATGTGCATGCAGAAGCGGGTTCGGCTGATTGCACAGTTTGTTGAAGAAATGGCCTGTCGATGGATGTGGCCTCAAACAAAATTTATTTCCCATTTCATTATGCATCAAGCAAGATCATCTGCATCTGCAACTGATAGGTTCAATATCAATTATATTACAGTATGAGAATTATTCTCCACCCGCACACAGGTGCATATGTATACACTCTATACACATTCACAAAGACATGGCTGCCAATCTAGTACATTTGCTCCCCAGGTTATGATGGTCCATGTTATGATGGGTGAACGTTTTTCATTTTCAGTACACTATTCAATATTCAACATTTTATTACAAAAATAAGCTTTGTGTTAATGAATTGGCCCAACTGTAGATTAATGTAAGAATTCTACGCATGTTTTTAAGGCAGGCTAGGCTATGATGTTTGTTAGTTATATTGTATTAAAATGCATTTTCACCTTACAATACATTTATCAGAACGTAACTCCCATTGTAACCTGGGGAGAGGCTGTACTGGGAAATTTACAGCATTTGCTAAATATAACAATGAGCCATTGGTAGCGATGGGGATTGTTTTGATCCTCCAATCAAAATCACTCCTGCGAGGTGTCATGTGAGCCTCACTATATAAGGCAAGCAGACTGGTGGAGAAGTGAGGTTGAGAAGGACATACCAGCTGTCCCCAGGCTCCTCTCCGGCATGGGGAAAGCCTTGCCACATTTAATTTAAAAATCAGTATATTTTTTTTAGAGATCCTTATGGAATCCATTTCAAGTGGTAAGCTTAGAAAATAAACCAACAGATAACAGAAAACAGAAAAAGCTTCAAAAACTTTTCAAAACCATCGCATTCTTATCGACGTGTCCCGCTCACTTTTATTCATCAACACATTGCACAGTATCAAACAGAATCTTCCAGAACTCTTATAAAAAAAAAAAAAAATAACAATACAGCTATTTCCAATTATCTTCACCAGGTACCATTTCAATAGCAAAACTAATTTAACATTCTTTAATTTTAACTTTAAAAAAAAAAAAAAAAAAAACAAGCAAACACAAGGAATATATTAGTACATAAATGCAAGAAAGACATGGTTCTGTCATGTAGAAGAGGCGATTTAAACGTTGAAATGATTCCCTCTTCCGCAACAGGCAAGAACACTGGGCACATCATCAGCTGCCAGCTGTTGTATGGCTTTAAAAAAATAATCCTCTTTGTGAAAACAAACTAGAGACACTTTCTTTATTAAAGGAGAATTAAAGCAGTAATGTTTCCATTTTCTTGCCTCGTTAAACAAAAATAAAATTCTGTACATCGCTGTCGACAGGCAGCTCGACAGCCAAGCCTGCCAGGAAGGCGCCAGTCGGCTGTCGCATGACGAGGTTGGTGCTATTGCAGCAGAGTTTTGATTTGCTTCGAGGCGGTGTCATCGTTCAGATGCTTTGTCGTGTACCTGGAAAACGTCACACTCTGGTCAATCATCTAAAACCAAGACTAATCTCAGCCTAATCTAAGGCAGTCGTGCTAGTGTGAGCCAAAGGCCCCTGACCAGAAGCATCTCACTGACATGGAGCCGAAGGCTCGCAGTGGCTTCAGAGTCATTTAACCTCAATGCATTTTAAAGCAGAACATGGCCCGACAACCATGACACTCTCAAGGTTTGATGAGATTTAAAGAGGTTTTAAGTAGACAACCAAAGCCTCCTAAGAAGGGCTTCCTTCAGAAGTCATCCCTAGATATTCAGGACTTAGACAAGCACTGCAACTCAAATATGAAATCCTCTGGGCCATGAAACAATACATTAAGGGGGAGGGGGCTGTGTCTTGATCCCTAACCAATCAGGAGTGGTACTTAGATCAGTAAAAACACCAACCTGAGAGCATTCAGAAGACCTTCTACACTGTTCGCAGGCTGCTCTTTGAGGACTTTTATGCATCCTTTCATCTGTCGAAGGATTATATCATTATTCAGGTCCATTTACGCATTTTCAGACTTTCTAGAACACATACGACTCAAAAGGACGAGGCAGAATGAGATCAAAAGGCAGGAGAGAGGGAAGGTGACCGGCCGGTGCGGATGGCACTTAGCATGCATGTGATAACAGGACTGACATCGATCTTGGAGGACTTGGCAAAGGCCCCAACGGGATGCACATAGTCGTAGAGGATGATGACTCCCACCATGACCCTGAGACAGAAGGAGGCGGTCTCTTCACTGGCGAACCGGCTGCGATACTCCCTATGTGCACACAAACAAAGATGGAAAACTTCAAAGGCCACACAGATAATACCAACAAAGTGTCAACACTGCATCGTAGCATGCTCGCTATGAGAATGTAAGGGTATGGAAAGAGAGGGCCGATAACTTACGGGGTCTCCAGCATGACTTTGCAGACGCTCGCCATCGTGCTAAGGCAGTCTGTCGTGTTCTCAATAGGCAGATTCTTGTTCTGTTTAGACCAAAAGCCGGGAACACGACAGATGAGCAATTTCTCAGTAGCAAGTAATGAAATTTTCATTTCGAAAACATGGTCATCTACTTGATATTGGATTTAATTAAATATCAAGCCAAATGGAATGAAAGCAAATGGGTGTTCCCAGGTATTGATGCAACCGATAAAAGACATGATGAATAACATCTAAAATATACTTGTTTTGGTAACATTGCAGCAATGAGAACTGTAGATGCAATAAAAGTGGAAAGTGTTACTCATCAGATACTCCGACAAAACCAGTCAGTTTTTAAATCTGTAAACTAGCACACATGGATCCTACATAATGTACAGGCAACGTACTAAAACCCGATAATATGTAAAGGAGACTAACCGACTAACAAACTATATATTCTTAATCATTTCTAATGCTGTACACAAGCCATGTGTTTAAACAGATTTACAGCTGTCTTTGGCTTGGCTGCAGTGTACTTTCCAATTATGCACCAAGTTTGATTCAAAGGTTGCCGCTGTGCATATTAGTTTTTTTTTCAATCGGTGAAGCACTTTTCCTGAAACCTTCCATCCTTTTCTTAAAACACTAAACACAAAGTCCAATTTTCAACCTTCATTCCCAAAACTTTTGGCTCATCTTTGAAAAATCAGTTTAGCCAAAATGATTTTATCTTTGCTAAGCACCAAACAGTGCTTTCAGGTCACACATAAAGTCAGACAGTATTTAAACACTACTGAGCATTCATTACACACTACAGCAGGGGTGGGCAATCTTATCCAGAATGGGCCAGTGTGTATGCGGGTTTTCACTGCAACTCACTAATTACATTACCAATTAGAAGACTGATTGGCTGAAGAGTCCTCACACCTGGGTTTGAACAGCTGACCTAAAGGTTATCCCTAAAACCTGCATAGATACTGGCCCTTTGCAGATAAGATTGGCCACCCCGACCTACAAGAAAAAAACTGAAAACACTACCGATCAACACTTTTCCTGGCATGTAGGCAAACAAGTTTACTGTGGACAAACTGCACAAGACTATAGTACAAAAATGTAGACGTTTATCAAAAATGTTTGCATACAACTACATTGTAAAACACTGTAAAGCAGTATTTAAGGTTTGTGGTATCCAGCACTCCAAAACAAGTTACTGTAAAGAACAAAATTAAAAAATCCAAATGAAAGGGTACATTAAAATGTTGTACAGCTGCCAAGCCAAAGTCAAGGAAGAATATTCATTCTGCCTCATCACCATGTCTCCGGGCTGGGTCAGGACAGAGAACTTGCTTAGCAATGGGAGAAGAATCCTCTCTTCTGACCTATCCATACTTGGACATTGAAATTCAACTCACCAACAGCATTTCAACTCTCATCCTGCACATAGTTTTTCTTCTGAATTGCTAAAGCACATTTCCTGAAACCTTCCATTCTTTTCTCAGAACAGTAAACATCAAAATCCAGTTCTCAAACTACATCCACAAAACCTTTTGCAAAATAGTTTTGAGTCAATTTAATCTTTGCTCAAAACCAAACAGACACATCAAGTCAGTCAGAACATAAACACTACTGAGTAGTCATTACATACTACGGCAAAGATTTTAAAACAATACCAGTCAAAACTTACTGGTATAAAGAGAAACAGGTTTACTGTGAATATGTTGAGTTCAAAAACTAGAACTTTGTCTGCATCACAGGAAATGCTCTCCCTTGCTGGGCGATGGGAGAAGAATCCTCTCTGTGACCTAATCGCACCTTGATGTCAAAATTCATCTCACCCATGGGACTTGCACTCTCGTCCGGCACATTTTCTACATTGTAGTCACTCTGTAGCTTCTTCTCATGTTCAGAAACGTGTGAATAGTTTTGAGCCATCGTGTTTAAATGATGACTATTACTGGCTGTGTTTGACTTCTGTTGCCTGTCTTTTCCATTTTGAGTCCAAGTTCACCACAGTGAAAAATGTGTTTTGATGAATGAGAATGTGCTTGAGTTTTGCAAAAAGGGTGATTTAGACCTGATAATTGTGTCTAACTAGGTGAGCACTGGGGAAGATGGTGGCACAGGAGGTAGTGCTATCATTCGGCAACTGGAAGGTTGCAGGTTCGAGACCTGGTTCCTCCTGACCCCATCAAAGTGTCCTTGAGCAAGACACTGAACCCCAAATTGCTCCCGGTGTGCAGGTTGGCACCTTGCATGGCAGCCTTTGCCACCGGTGTGTGGATGGGTGAATGTGAGGCATAAATTGTAAAGTGCTTTGAGTACTCGTAGGAGTAGAAAAGCGTGATATAAATGCAGTCCACTTACCACTGTTCACAGATTTTCCAAATGAGTGTCTGATTCGATAAGTGAGTTCTGGGAATTGAGGGTTTTGTTCCAAGAATCAAATTTAATGTTTTAGCAATTCAGAAAAACATTCATTCATTCATTCATTCTTGGTCGCTTATCTGGGGTTGGGTCATGAGGGCAGCAGTCTAAGCAGGGGTTTCCAGATCTCCCTCTCACCAGCCACTTCCTCCAGCTCCTCCGGAGGAATACCAAGGCGTTCTCAGGCCAGCCGAGAGACATAATCTCTCCACCGTGTCCTGGGTCCACACCGGCAGTGCCTCCTAGTTAGACATGCCCAATAAACCTCCCCAGGGAAGCGTCCAAGAGGCATCCTAGATAGATGCCCGAACCACCTTAGCTGGTTGCTTTTGATGTGGAAGAGCAGCTGCATGATTGAGCCCCTCCTGAATGTCTGTGCTTCTCACCCTACCTCTAAGCATGAGCCCAGACATCCTGCTGAGGAAACTCATTTCCCCCCCTTAGAACAGTAAATACTACAGAAACGTAACATTTGCTCATTAATACAATTAATATTCCATTTCGTTATGTAACCTGTGAATTGGAAGGTAAGGTACCTCACGAGCAGACTGGCACATAACCTTGACTTACCATTCACTCCCTTAGAAACAGCATGAAAAAGAATTGATATCTCACTTACATCAGACACAAACTTTGTTGTTGCATCACTTAATGTTTTCAACATAGGCGTGGCCTCAGCGTAGAAGAGGGACATCCGATTGGCCAGCTCATTATTTACATCATTCTCCCCTTCCGCCTGCAAATGAAGAACAGTTTAATGAGGAGAACCAGGATACAAAAGCAAATATGGACCAGTGCTTCTTAAAAGATCTAAATGCTTTATTTTTGCTGCAGTTAACAATGTTTCTTTAAAATTTGCCAGGAAAAAACATTTATGCTTTCCGGTAAAACTTCTTGGATTATTTTTATTCTCTCTGAAAAAGCATTTTGCAAAAATGTTTCTACTGAATAAAGTATGATTTTATCTCCATAAAACACATGGATACCTTTATTACTTTAATGACTAATAATGCTCACTCGTTACATAATATCTAACCATGAAAAATCTTTGGCGGCAGAAGTACAACACACACCAGAAAATTACACACATATATATATATATATACACACACACACACACACACACACGCATAGATATATGTATATACACACACTTATATATATATTATACACACACACATTATACATAATATATAATATATATACACACACATATAATGTATATATACACACATGTATAGTGTCACATGGTACAGACAATGGTCTTTAATTGCTCCCCTTTTCAAGACGTAACTGAGCAAAGGATATCTGAGACTGATGGAGGCTGCGGGGATGGGGGAGGGTCAGGTCTAGGAGGGGGGAATACCAGTTATACGCTCTGGTGCTTGTGGTTGAGGGGATAGGGGGCTGGCAGCATGCTGGTGGCCCCTAAAAGTGTGCCTGACCTCGCTAACCTCTTGCCCCAGGGGACAGGGGGCACAATAATAGCCCCTGGTCAGGTGTCGATGCGCGCCGATTCACCCCGTTGGGCAGGAGCGGGCAGCGACCCCGACACGCTTCGAGCTGCAGCGGCTCTCACTTCCTGCTGCCACGAAACTACCTTACATCCCTGCTTTCCCACCCGGGGCCTCGAGGTCTAGAGGTTCACTTTCACCTTCTGCCTTTGGCTGACTTCTTATGTCATGCAGCCATAACTGATAGGTCAAGGCGATGCTGTTCCAGTTCACGCCTGAGAGCCCGGCACTGGAAACCCCTTTTTTTTGGCTTGTGGAAGTGTCACCCTGCTAAGGAGCTTTCAGTCTTTAGAAACAGCTTGGAAATTACTCTACTGCCCTAGAGTCAGAAAAGGTCAGAAATAAGATGGCCCCTGCCTTGGTCCTCCCCAAAGCATCAAAATCATTCAGATCGTTAAAAGTCCTTCCATTGTGAGCAGTGACTAACTGATCCGTTCCAGACTTTGCTTAGAAAACAAAAGCTACTCGCTTCATTGGCCTGGCTGAATGGAATTGGAGGAGAGCCTACCGGGATGTTGTTGATACGCATGCGGTTCAAAGTTCTCCTGTAGTAGCTGAAGTCATTCTGGATGGCGGGGTTAGTCATCTGTTGGAAGGAGGGTTTGAGAGCTCACATCAGTTACATGGGTCCAAAGACACTCACACATTGTAACACACATGGCTTTTATAATTCCAAGATAGCGAGATGAAAGCATGGATGCCTTACTACTTTCCCTATATCCAAGGGGTAAAATATATGTTGGAAAAGGTTTGGATGTTTTCAAGGAAGAAACTCTCATGGTATCATACCAAGTTGTTGTTTACGTGGCTTGCAATTCATGAACATTCCCCTGTCATTATTTTATACTTCTCAAGATGGTAAGGTCCATCCTTTCCTCTATACCCAAATCTTAAATGGTAGGAAAACATTACATCCATCCATCTGTGCATGTATTTCTTGCAAGAACAGAAAAACTAAGCCATTCTGCAGTGACATAAGTCAAAGTATCAGTAGATCCTCCATCACCCTGGTTGCTCCAAGGCCAAACTGCAACACGGTGACAACACTGTAGAGATGGACACCTGAAGTCACCAAGCTATTGTATTAGGGAACCGTGTTTGGCAAGTGAATCAGTCAGAGAGGCCTGGGGTGAAGAGCAGCCTGCTAAACACTGTTTGCTAAAATCCCTGTCTTCTGCACCAATAAAAGGTGTCTTTTCATAGTGAACCGGAGCACCTGTGAATCTGCATAACAAATTTGTAATTCTTAAGCTGATGCCCAAGTCTGAACAATAATGTGAGGTGGAATAGACCATATTCACGTCACACCGACAAGTCCAAAACTTCACAGAATTCCAGTAGAGCAGAGATTTTAGAATTATGGAAGAAAACAAGTCAAATGACTGAATAGATAACACACAATTCTTACAAGGGAATAAAGAAGGCTAATTTAATCAATTGTCAATGTGCCTACCAAAATTTATTTAAATCCATCTCTTTGATGGTAATTGTTCATTACTGAATCCATTAACATCAACCATCGTTATAGGAATCAGTCAATATAATTAAAAAAATACAATAAGCTATTGGTTTTGAGCTTGAAAAGATCAACTAATCATATTAAATGTTCTAGCTCTAGTATCCTTGACAAAAGGACAAGCAGCGTGGACTGTAACAGTCAAGGACATAGACTTGTAAACCCAGACTTTTCTGGTTCAGGTCCCAGGGGAACCGGCTACAGCAGTGCACCATATTTCATCCCAATCGTCTCATACCCAGCTGTGTAGAGCAGCCAAACAGTGTCTGTGTCCCTTAAATTATTAAACACTATGTGAATATCCTGCATGAACCCAAGTCAGATGGGCTGGTGAAGCTAAAGTGTCCTCACTGTGTGTCAGCATGTATGTGACAGACTGTCACTCCATCCATCTCATTTTATACACTACATTTATTATTTACATCACACCATGACTGAAATTAACTGGATCGCAGCATCACGCTGTATGTTAAGAGGTAGAGTAGCAGAGGTGTTATTGAGAATATTATCCTTTAATCCACGACTGACGAGACGCATCGTTAACCAAAAATGCCAGTGCTCTTCAGTTCAGCTCTCAAATGATCAGAGGAGATTCATCGCGCAAGCATTCATGATGTAATTAGTGCCCAAAGTACATGAAAGAACTGTTCAGTGCTTTATGCACATTTAAACATTAACAGTGGATATTTGACAGCTCAACTCTGAGGCAAAATAGACAGCATTCTGACTATAACAGCCATGAATCAGCTGAAACATTCCCATACCTTGAGGATTACCTATTACAGACAGTCTTACAACCTATGCAGGATTGGCACTCCAGCCACTGGAAAAAAAAACTCACACTGTTTCATTGGACCAGTGTGGTGCTGAGGTATCACCCACTGCATGGCTGCATTCGGGTTCTCATCCCTGAGGTGGTTTGTCGTGTGGCGGGTGCAGCAACGGGCACTAATCAGCGCACGCTCCTTCCCTCCTCCTCTACATAAGCTATGTGACTCACGACGACTTGCACATATGATCAAATTTAAAAAAAAAAAATAATAAATGGATAACAGTCATAAGACAGGGACCGTCTGTATTTTCAAGAATTCTGGATTGCTGATTTAATTGAAAAAGTCAGTAACAAAAGGATTGTTAAATTCTTCCCCAAATACACTGAATCAGACTGCAGTAGGAAATCAGATTTTGGGGGCGGGGTTTATGTAACGACAGGTGGGGTACCATCTAAGCAGAAGGTCTCAAGTTAAACGACTGGTTTTCATGTCTAAACCCCAACGTGAACTAAACTGCAGAGATCAAGAAAAGTCATGCTAAATTAAGCTAATTATAAAAATCATCGGACACTCCGATAATGACAGCAATCTCACCTCAGGATATATGATTATCGGAGACTCCGGTGTGGATACAAAGCTTGCGCCTGGTCAGACAATCCATTCAACTTCATGTGGCATTTTTTGAGAAACAAATAAAAAATAAAACTACGATTTAAGTGGGTCGGCTGAAAGGGACAGGAGAAAGGGATGGATGAGTGGAAGCGACAAGCCTTCGCGTCCCATCCACAGTCCTGTTACTCTCCCCCAATCGGCGGCCCTTAATTGAGGGTCTCCCCAGCACGCCGCCTCAGGGTGTGGGGGTATCGCTTGGGGAACGGCATGGATCTGGTTGGGGGGG
>JABJVO010000001.1:28049305-28061287 GCA_026770805.1 Boulengeromyrus knoepffleri
CCCAACCCCCCCCCCCCCCCCCACACACGCCCACACACACGCCCACACACACACACACACACACACACACACACACACACACACTGCTTCGTTTGTGAAGCAGTTCCAGCACAGGCTGGACTCATGAGGCATTTGAAGAACTGGTGAAGAACCCAGTGGTTTATTACACACCTGCCACTCTGTGAGTGTGTATCATCTGTCCTAGCACACTGGTAAATAAGCTCGTTTTGATCAAAATAGAGCCTTCTAATTGCTGTCAAATGAACAGTGTCCACATAGTACTTGATGAAAAGCTTACTTGCAGTTGATTTGAATTGGCACTGATGGTTCTGTTCTCGCACAAAATCGTTTATACAGTTACACACATGCTGGACCTGATCCTGTAGATATAGATGCAGCTGAAAACCATGACAGAGCAACGCCTAGATTCTGACCTGCAGCCCTAGAGCTTTGAGGTACCAGCATTCAGGTGAGCCTTTCGCAGGGGCGTCAGAAGCATTTTGAACGTGGAGGGGACACACTGGCATTAAACTAATATCTTATGTTAAATGTGGGGGGGTCCACACGAATAATTATGAAATGGGAGGGGGACACATCCCCCTCAGATTTAACGGCGCCGACGCCCATGGTCCTTCCTCATTTCAATATCCAGTTTTAGCAATGACCAGAAAAACAGCAAACGCTTCAGCTACGTATAATTTGCTTAAACTCCCATCTATGCAGGGTCACAGGAGTCCGGAATCTCTCTTAGAAACTACAGGCGGCAAGACAGAAAATACAGTGCTCACAGAAAGCTTTTAGACTGTAAATGTATTGGTTTTATAACAAAAATCATTATTTCATTTGTTTACAAAAACTATATCTCATGTTAGAAACAACCAAAAGTTTTAAGTAAAACACTAATTTCAAGTAGTAATAAAATTCTATAGTTCCTCAAGAGCTGTTCTGAGTTAAAAGGATCATTGACAAGGATCACTGGGGGCTTTTTAACACCTTTGCAACAACATAAAACACCAAACATTTGTGTGCAGTATCGCATTGGGAGCCAGTGACCACAATTGCAATTAACAGCAAAATAGCAAGAACATACCTGAATGAGGCAGAGTCAGAAAAAATAACTTTTTTAAAGAAACCAATAAATTAACAACATTATTAGCCAAAAGTTTAAAAATGAACAGAAAGCTACCACCGATGGTTAAAACTATCAGATTTTACCTTCCATTTCTACAGAAGGACTAACATGTTTTATTCTAATGTGTGAAAGAGTCCTGCAGACAATGGCAATGCTGCCGGGGATTGTTAGTTATCGAAGGGATCTCTCAAGGGCACAACTGTATTGGAGAACCCAGCCCAAGGGCTACAGCAACAGTGCTGGCCCAAGTCAAGGGCACGGCAGCTGTGACGCGGGGGACGGTGCGGACTTGCCTTGAGCTCGTCGAAACGCAGCGTGAAGTGCAGGATCTCAGCGAACTGCTTGGCCAGAGCCTGCTCGCGCTCCAGGTGCTGCGTGGGGCTGTCAGGCATGCAGGTAAGGGCTCCCAGAAGGCTGTGCAGAGCCGCCTCTGTGGGGGGAAGGGCGACGGACAGGTGAAACACCGTCCTGCCATGAAGGGTCATGCAAGACGAGGTAGGATTCAACTGGGGCGGGACACAACCGATCAGACTGCTGACAAATATGAATATCATACACTTTGATTGAAATCAAAAAATGAGACTTCTCAGATGTACCAAGGTTTTTAATAACTTGACCCAGGACAGGGTCTCAGTGAGCTTAGAATGTTTCCCAGGAAGCACAGGGCACAGCCGAGATGGGATGCCAGTCCATCACAGGATACACACACAAAAAAATACTCATACAGATCCAGAGAGCTCAGACTGAAGCCTGCGTTAAATGAAGCGATGTAGGTCAATCACCCCTGAAGCAAATCTGGCGAAGTGGCTCACAAATCGAGGGGCTGCAGTGCCGTATATCCGCGCATCGTCAGAGTCCAGCGTTCCACTTGCCGAAACGGCCTGCAGCGCCATCTCACATCCCCCATGAAAACAACTGCCAGGACGGAACGTTTTTCAGTTCCCACCAGTCCGCGGATGAGGCTTTTTTCCGTTGGTGCCAGGGAGGGCGGGTGGAGATGGGTCAGTGATGGAGGAGCTGCCAGATCCATCAAAGCACCAAGGCAGAGAGGTTGCTGATAGGTGCTAATTCACTTTGTAGCGAAAGTTCAGTCCCTTAATCGCATAAAACTTAGATTGTATTCATTCTTAGCTTGTCTGTTGCGTCTGTGTTTCATCCACACAAGCAGGCAGAATACAGTGAGGTCACAAAGAAAACAGAAACCACAATTTGTTTCCAGGTTAGTCCCCCTTAATACAGTGGATCTAGCCATAACAAAGTGTAGTTGTTTGCGGCGATAAAAGAATACACAGATGTTGAAATTAAACAACGGGAGGTCAACGGGAGGTCGCAACAGCCCGGCGGATGAGAAACAGAGTGCTGCCGCAGGAACATGACCCCAACCACAGCTTTATCCTCAGCTCTGCTGCATGGATCTCCCCTAGGGTCCTGGAGACGTCAAGCGTGAAACATTGAGCAGGAGACATCCGGAACTCCTGCTGACCTCCTCGGCAAGGGAGTGCGCCGGCAAAGCGAGGGGCTAGCATCCTTCGTTATGGAAGCAGTCATGGTGGGAAAGAGATCCTTTCTTTCACTGACAGTCATTACTGAGATAAAAGTTCCTCCAGTAGGGGGCGTGGTGCTGTAGCGTGGAACTGCTGGAGTATGAAACTGAGCTTTACACACAGATATACCTGCAAGGTGTGCCAGCCTAATCAGAGAACTCCAGCTGCTAGCCAACGAAAACAATGCGCATATGTGTTACACATCTTCAGGAGTACGTTGGGGAGTCCAGACCCTAAAGCAAAGCAGCACCTGGTGCGTGCGGGTTCGCCGCTTGCAGGTACATACCTAACCTTTGGGAGAACTCATAGAACTTCTTCAGCTTCCCTACCAAGGGGATGACAGCACCCCAAGCCCTTTCTTGCAAGCTCTCGTCCATGGGGTTCTGGATCGCCTAGGGTGGAATGGAAAAAAATAAAAAATAAAAAAAAAAAAATATATATATATATATATGCCTTGCAGTGTCTGCTGACATGCAGTCATCATGGAAACACCAAACATCCCTGGACCAGTTCTCTCTCATTTGAATGTGTATCCATCAGCACATTTTAAGTTAGCCAGGATTGATACTTAAATAAAATAAATGAAAATTAATTAATGAAATGAAATTAAATGAAATCAAGGCAGGCCACCTTGGTTCGGCAATGCAAAAACCCTCCTTTTACATTATTCAGTCGCAGGGGCAATTCTAAGATTTTTCAGGGGGGTTGGAGTAAGAGGGGCCATAATTTACACAGGGGGCCAACCTCATTATGAGCCAATGATATGTTTTGATTCTGTGAGTTAAAAGGCAGGGGACATTCTGAGGACCAATCAGCCTTCAGCTGGGGCTAGTGCCCCTGTGACCCCACCCTTGGTATTCACCCTTGTTCAGTCATGTCTAATTAGCTTAAGTGTCTAATTTTGCTTAAGTGGTGACCAATAGAAAACACATGAATATGATACAAGTGTAATTAAGCAATTATTCGGTTAATAGCAGTGTTGGGGAGGCTACTTTTAAACAGTAGCTTTTCAAGCTACAAGCTACTTATGATTAAAGTAGCTAAGCTACTGAAAAAAGTAGTTAAGTTAGCATCACTAATTTTAGTTAGCTACTCCCCAACATTGGTTAATAGGCATTTACTCCTGGTATAGACAAGTGTGAGCCAAGGGTTATGTCACTGTCACACGACATCTTACTGTGTGACACAACCTCTAGCAGCTACAAAAACGTAACCAGGGACGGGAGAAAGGCGGGATCGCTAGCAGCGGTATACCTCTCGGATCTCGGCACCCGCTCCCTTGTAGGCCTGCAGGTCATCCAAAATGCCCCTGGCATCTTTCAGGACCACGTTCACCTGCTCCCACACTCGTCTTTCTGACTCGGTTGGCTGTGCATCTGAAGCGGAGATTGGAACATATCATCAAAGAGACCGGGCAGTGCATGACTCCTACCTTGGATGGCTTAGGCCTAATCTATGACAATTTACAGTATAACTAGACTATACCACACCAGACTGAACAACAACAAAGAGGGGGAATCAAAGGAAGCGATGGCATTAGAGATGCAAAGCCCCATGTGAGTTCAGTGTCCTGTAGAATGAGTAGAGGAGATGCATTCGATTTGTTGCTTTTCATCATATCCAAATGGGAAAATGTGTCACCTGGAGATTTTCAAAATCCCCACAGGGACAATGGGCCGCTCTCATTGGCATGAGGTAGCCTACACTTCCTTTAACCCAGTGTTTCTCAACCCAGTCCTTGGGGATGCCCAGACAGTCTACATTTTTGTTCCTTCCCAGACCCCAGCACACCTGAACCAAGCAACCAAGAACAAACTAAACAATCAAGAACACCAAATACCTGACACAGCTGTGCCGGGAGCTGGGAGGACTGTCTGGGGGGTTCCCGATGCCCGAGTTAAGATATACTGCTCTAACCAATCAGCCTAGCGAGTTTCCTAAGGCAACAGGAAACTTCCCGCTTAATTAAAGCTTCCGCTTTGTTTTAATAAAGCCATTTAATTTAACAGAAAGACATGCGGTCGTTGACGCTTCCATCAGGAGCACAGCATGGCCAGGGTATGACAGCATGCGGTGCAGTGACCTACATCGTTCTGCAGATGGCAATAATTAACAGACCATATAGAGGTCACCAGCCACCCGCCACATGGCTTGCCTACCCTCTCTGCTTTGATGTCTAAATAAAGTGATGATGTTTCATCTTTTACCACCTTGGTAATAAAACACATTGATTATGGTGACCATTTGGCAGGGCCACATTCCAAACACGGCTCTCCGTTTCGCTCTAGCTATGTGGCTGCCAGAGACCGACAGATCGGCCCACCTTGGGGAACCTCCAACGGAAGCCTTGACAGGACAGCATGATAGGCCAGGAGTGGCTTGATTCTGTCCCATCCAAAGAGTCACGTGTCGCTCCCCAAAACTTGATGTTGTGCTAACCACGCCACAAGCAATGCCTGTACTGGCCGCACACAAATACAGCAAATACCAAGCGTTGACAGGCAAGGGTACTGGATCATAGGCAGGAGCAAATGTTGGAGGACATAGCAGGCAGGGTGTAGATAAACTACAGAAAATAAATCTCACTTTCAAAATCGAGGAAAAAGTTAGGTCCCTGCTCAAAGTCAGTGCAAGTCAGAACTTTAAGGAGGTTCCCCATGTTGAGACACCTGTCAAGAAAAGAGAGAATAGGATGAGTGTTTACATTTCACAACAAAACAGTCAACCTTTTAGCACAACAACAACAAGCATTGATAGCAGAGTTAATAGTTAGGTAAAATGCTGCATAGGACACCAGTGATGGCATTTCCGTGAAACAACAGCACAGTATATAGGGCTGCTGTTATGTAAGCCTTGATACCATGACCCAGTTGTGCCTGAGGGGATATTAATGTTTCCTATGTTAGAAATTACATTGACCCATTCATTCTTATGGGTACAGAGCGATGCATGCCATTTTGGCACCAATGAGCTCCCTTTCAAACTTTCACATCTATGAAAATTGAAAATAGAATAACGATATTTATTGAGAAACATGGAATTAGTCCAGAAATTCTGAATATGTAGAGGCTTCTATACAGAAGTTGTGTGTATCAACCTTGGCAACCTTTGTTGAACCAATCTAGGTCCCCTGTGACTTCAAGTAGGTTATGTGGCTGGACGATCCATCCATACCAACTTGTCCTATGTAGGGTTACAAGAGTCCAGAGCTTTTCCCAGAAAAAAAAACAGGCCCAAGGCAGGGAATATCCCAGGGTGGGGCACCAGCACATCACAGGGCACACACACCGTTCACACACATGGGCAATTTGGCAACTCCAATTCACCTTAGCAGGTTTTTGGACTGTGGGGGGACACCAGAGTACTCAGAGGAAACCCCATGATGAACATGCAAATGCCACACACATGGAGCCATGGTGGAGACTCGAACCCTGGAGGTATGAGGCAACAGTGCTAACCACCACACCACGGTGGGAAATGCAGGGAAATGCAGTGTCCGCAAGTATAAACTATAACATCATTATTCATGATTATCCTGTTCTCCAGACATATTCATCCCTAATAACACTTCAGTAGAGCTTCATTTAAAAGTATCAGTTTATTATGAATGTTATTACAAACTAAAACGCTGAATGACCTGAAATGACCTGGTCCCGACCCAAATTTGACAACAGGCCTGGGTCATTTCTCAGAACTCAAAAACTGTGACTGCAGGTGCTAATGGGCCATCAGCACTGGCCGTGGGGTGGGGCAGGGTGGGCTGGGGAGGTCCCTGTGGCCCATGACACCAGCCCCACAGAAGCCCCGCTATCTCACCCGCATGACACGGCCCCGCCCACCTGCCAACCGCTGCCCCCACTCCAGACTCAGTGTGGTTTCCTGGTTCAACAGATGTCCCCAACGTCTGAGCCCTTCTTGGCAGAACACACCCCCGGCCTAGCCCCCCCCAACCCCCAGTGGGGGCCAGTTTTCGGGAATCCTCCTCAGTTTATTAAGAACTCTAACTGCGGGTGGCTTTCACAAACGGATTCCTCAAGATGATGAGCCGTTGATTACAGTGAGAAACATCCTTATGCAATGGTCCCGTTTCATACCATATGCTTCTCACACCTTGGGGAAAACCACACCGTTCTCCCACTCCGCTCTTCCTTGCTTGAGAAACATCTTCAGGAAGCCTTCCCTATCACCACAGGATGAAATATGACTTTTCAACAAGCATTTGACCTTTCATCTGTGACTGACGGCCACATAATAAGGGCATCCAGGAACAAATGGGGGCCGTAAGTGGTACCTTTCCCAGACAATCTTCTAACTAAATGTGCATACTGGTATTGCTAGGACAACAGGGGCAGATGCAAACCTCTGTATGCATTTATATTCGTCCTCCCTCTAGCTTTGTACCTCTTACACGGTATTTCACATTCCTATGGATCTGGGGTCTATACCCTGAGGTCCCGAATAACAAAAACAAAAAACATGAATGAACCTGTCTAAAGTTAAATATCAGCGGTCACTGGAAGGACCCATGGTTTCAGTGAGAAAGGTGCAGCAGAAAATCCTCAGTGGCTTTTCTAAGTTTACACTACAGACCTTTGGCAATAACAGGACCTGCGTTTTTCAGAACGGCGGCTGCTTTCCCAGCATCCTCACAGCTGCTCTCCCACGGTGACCTACATAGCATGTCCGGCGTGACCCTGTCTTACGTGGCTGAAAGAGCAATGGCACCGGCAGGGCCGAAAGGAGGCCAGCAAGCAGCGTGCTGGAGCAGGACATGAATCTGGAGGCTGCCGCTCTGCCCTTCAGCAGTGCCGTTAACCTGAATCGCCCCAGAAAGCTGTACAGATGTATAAAACTACAATGGACTATAGAATAACAACCTCAGATCAGCTATTTGAGTCTCTTTGACTACTTTATGTTACTTATAAATGCTATCCAGCTGGATTGCTGCTATTTTTAGATGTAAGTGGTGGTTTATTTTTATTCCTGGTAAGTTATTAAGTACATCAAAATTCATACTAATACGTGATTATATTATAACCTCATAATGGTGAGAAGCAAGGATACATAGTACAGAATGGGTCAAAATTTTAAGGGAACCATTTAGATTCCGTATTATCGACTCCCACTGTTTTCCAGTGTTAAGTAATATTATTTGCATATTTATAAATGCTAGTGACTTCTGCGGCCGGCACAGTGGGGCAGTGGTTAGCACTGTTGCCTCACACCTGTGGGACCCGGGGGTGAGTCTTCACCATGGTTCCGTGTGTGTTGAGCTTGTGTGTTCTCTCCATGTTGTCGGTACTCTGGTTTAACCCCATAGTCTAAAACCATGCTGAGGTTAACTGGAGTTACCAAATTCCCTGTAGAGGTGAATGGGGTATGTGTGCCCTGCAATGGGTTGGTGCCCCATCCTGGGTTGTTCCCTGCCTTGTGCCCATAGGCTCCAGACCCCCCTGCTACCCTGAATAGGACAAGCAGTTATAGGGTATGGATGGATAGTAACATCTGCTGTTCTTCACATGAATCTCAAAATATTTCAAATTATAGACTGCCTCAATATATATAAAAATTCCACATTCGGCATTTGCAGGAAGACGGCTTTGCTGATTTGGGCACTCAGTAAAAAAGTCAAAGATTAAACTTTATGAGCAATTACTGCCTATAGTAGAATTATCTTTATGTGAAAAGACAGTCATATTGATCCTTTGCCTGGCTGAATTTACATTCAACACCGCCTCAGATAGTCGATCAGCGCAATATCAGCAGGCGCGTAAACGACGGCGGTATAAAACCGGCCAGTGCAGGCAGAACGACAGGAACGTCGCAGGACGGCGGCCTGTCAACTTGTCTGTTGTTCAGGGGACTAGAAAGAAGCGACTTGAAAGGAATTACCCGGAAAAAGCAGGGGGTGGGAGTGATGGTGGTTTGGGAAGGAAGAAACCCAGCGACCATTAGGGTGTGAAAACTAAAAACAGCCTGTCGCAGGAGAAAATGCGCACATGCGAGCGGCCTGTCATACCGAGAAACACCCGAAACTCCAGTGACAGGTGAGAGAATGAGAGGAAATAAATAGAAATGCTTTTTTACGGGCCGTGCTGCCATAAAGTCCACGGGGCTGTGGGGGCTTATCGGCGCTTTGCCGTCGCAGAGGAAACCTCATTACGCATCAGACGGCAAGCGACCAGCCTAGGAACCCTATTAGCTCAAAGGAAACAGTCACCTCCGGGTACCGACGCTGCAAACCCCACCCATCTGGCCTGGTTTCCAGATGGCTATCAACCAAAGCTTCCCATGGCCCAGCCAGCAGCAGATACACCGGCTCGTCAACAACGGGGGTTACAGGGACGACGGGGGACCAGAGCCACTAAAACTGACAGGAAATAATTAAAGGAGGCAAAAGCAGCTCGATAATCATAATTCCGCATGGCAAAGGCCAGTTATGTTCTGTTTTTTGCTTTTTTAATCCAAACTACTTATCATCCAGAGAGGTGACCCAGCCTTGTGTGCTCAGCCCCCACACTTTAGAAATGCAAACCCCCAAACCTGGAGGTGTGATGCTATAGTGCCGGCCACTGAATCATGATGCTGTCCATATACAATATCAAAAAAGAGATTAAAATAAGATGTACAAAGACATAAAAATATAGGCATTGTCTCACGGTTATAGGGGGGAAAATAGTATATTCATAAATGGAGTCAACCTAGATTTAGCCCTGAAAAATAAAGCTTGATTGTGTTTTCCAGCCCAGCCCTTAGGGTGGCCTGCAACAGACTGAAGGCGGCCAGACTGAAGCTGAAGGCCTGCCTTTTGCTCAGGTGCTCCGCTGCCGCGATCCCATTGGCCGAGGAGCCTAGCAATGCACTCTCTCTCTGTTTCCATGGATTTTTTTTTATTTTAGAAAAGAGGCTGTTGTCGTTGAAGACAGGCAGCCAATGAAAAGGAAGCATTTCAGTTGAGAGTTCACACAGAAGGTAGACCAAGCAATGCATGAATAAATGAATGAGTGGAGCAACACGCCAAAAAAACATCACAAATTTATAATAAGTATAGAATAAGGGGCTTCTGAAAGTGTGTCATCTGCTTCCACAAACAGACTCCTCAAATGTTCTGTAAAGTGAGGAGAACGGAGACCTTGCAGTGACCCAAACACTGTCAAGAGACTCGCCCCCCACAAATACAGGCAACAACACGGACACCCATGGGTCAGAAGGCAAGTAGACACATGTTCCTGCCATGCCTCCACACCCAGCCAATGGGAACATGGACTGCATGAGCATGTGACCTGGGAGAATGGGGAGTTATAAATGAGGGGACAGGCCAGGATTGAGGCGGGGGGGGCGTTAGTCAGGGACCGGCTATAGCTCAAATGCCAGCAGCAGCAGACAGCCCTGGTAAGCCTGACCTAAATTCTCCCCGGTGAGGCGTCCGCTCACCCTGTCTGCCAGAGCTGGCTGACGGAAGCCCGATCAGACAGGCGGAAAGCGGGGCAGCTCTTTCGGGTCCCCACCGGCACGCACATCTTCACCCCCTGGCTGGCAAGCCTGCCGCATTTACGAGTGAAACACGCTGAAGTTTAGGGCCGCTCCATTTCACCAATGAACAAACATCAATAATTTGCATGCAACTTTTAAACTGATACATACAAACATTTACTACATTTTTACATGTAAAAAAAAATGTGAACTTCCCAGCTCGACATGCTAGTGCAATAATTGCAATGTTTTAATTATGATCATGAAAGAACTACATCTCTTTTGTTTTGTAAGTGCAACTGAGCTGACGGCGTGAAACACAGAACGAAGATGGTGAGAGCAGACTCACTGATGAATCACTTATATATAAATCATGACCTACGATGGGGAAAAACGCAGACTCAGCGTGATGTATCGATTTACATCAACCATTATCCGCATCCCCCAACTCTGGCAGCTGGAGAGTGCGGCGGCAAGTTGGAAGTGGTGTTTACAGGGGAGAGGGGCAATAATGCATGCTTTTGTTAATGTGTTCATATTGGCGTCCATTTCTGATTGAGCAGCTGTGTAAAACAGGACAACACTTTCGTTCAATCATCAAGAATTATTAAGACTCTTATATCTTCAAACAAGGCTTGGGAAATCAATGAATAAGCATTGCAAATGTAAAACACAAGCACTCGTCCAAATGCTAACCGACTATCATCAACCAAATGCTGTCCACTCACGGTATAATGTTAACCAACTCGAATTACCAATTGCTGTCCACTCGCATCACAATTACAATTCGCTCAGCAGTGAAATCTCAAACGTCACAAGCAGATCTTCAGCGGGATGCAGGTAAAACAGGAAGCGGGA
The DNA here is from genome assembly GCA_026770805.1 of Boulengeromyrus knoepffleri. Lineage (NCBI taxonomy): Eukaryota > Metazoa > Chordata > Actinopteri > Osteoglossiformes > Mormyridae > Boulengeromyrus > Boulengeromyrus knoepffleri. The sequence goes on from JABJVO010000001.1 coordinate 28,060,313, forward strand.
CAAATCTTACGGACCAGCATCCGTTAGCACGGCCTAATACTCTAGTCCTTTTTTGGCAGGGCAGCCATGACCGACTCCCCAGACGCTCTCGGGGAAACATTCCTGCCAGCGGCTGAGCTTCACCAGCAGCGATGAAATGAAACTGGGCTGTTCCTGAGGGTGTGGGGCTGCGGGAAGGGCCCGCTTGATGGTGGGCTTCACGTCCCTCGCTTCAGGACCAAAGCTGGCTCATTCCTCCGAAGGGTAAGCAGAGCCCGGCATGGCCCCAAACCCCAATGAAAAGAAATCAACATATCTACATTACTCATAATCCGCGGTTAGCCCGCTCACTGCCCGTGGTCGTCTTCTTATCTTGGTTCAGTTTTTTTTACAGTAAAAAATGAGGAATATGAAGCAAGACTTGCCTTCCATAGCACATTGGCACACACGTTGATTAGCAAATGATGAAATTTCCTAGGAGATACACTGCTGGTGTCAACAGACAGCAGTTAGGCCCTTGGCTACAGCACACACACACACACGTGCACACACACACGCGCGCACACACACCAAGAGACAGAGACAGCTGCCAGTGATATCATGCTGCCATGACCTTTCCAGGTATCTCCTTCACAAACTCTGAAGAGCCACACAAACCCCCAGCAGGCCATGCATTCTGAAGCGGCCCAGGGGTGGCATCAGCCCAGTGGGAGCCAGGGGCAGAACATTCCCATCTCAATTACAGTACTGAACTTAGGAGACCGGATTAAGTACCAATTTACACCTTCTATATTTTGATAATGCAACAGAGCCAGTTCCCTCCACTTAAAAATTAGCAATGTAAACAAAGATGGCTTAGTGTTTTTTCTGAATATTAATGCTGTATTTCACCAGAGGTGGACATTTCAGGTCCAGAAAATAAAAATCCAAACCAGGATTTCGTTTCAACCAACCAGTTGAGTATAAAGAGTCACAGTCACAGAGTACTCAACTGGT
>JABJVO010000001.1:28061387-28078337 GCA_026770805.1 Boulengeromyrus knoepffleri
AAACCAGGATTTCGTTTCAACCAACCAGTTGAGTATAAAGAGTCACAGTCACAGAGTACTCAACTGGTTGGTTGAAATGAAATCCTGGTTTGGATTTTTACTTTCTGGACCTGAAATGTCCACCTCTGTATTTCACCATGTGCATCCAACAAGCCTTAAACATGAAGCCCCAGACACCAGCTAAAATAATGCATAATTAATAAATGTCATACACCCTTACATCAACATGCATTTGTATTTGGGACCAGGACCACCGTACGCAAGTCAGTTGGAGTGTATCTTGATATCGTAGCTGTCCATCACATCCACCTATATAGTGCATATATGCATACTGTATTACGAGGTACATATGGACAGTGGGTCATTATATGGCTGGCGGCGCTGCCCATTCTCCTGCATCTATTACACTAAGTCAGGGGTCACCAACATGGTGCCTGCGGGCACCAGGATACCCCCAAGGAGCACGAGTCGCCCCAAGGACCTGTTCTAAAAATAGCACAACTCACCAGTGAGCAGTGTCTAAAATTTCATTTTAACATGTTGCTATTCTTCGTTAATCACATTTGCATTTACATAGATTTGAAAATTATAATATCTAAAAAAGAAAAACATTAAAAACATGTCTATTAAACATGAAGTTTAGATAAGTTTAGGATGGCGTTTCAAACTGGTAACCCTTCGTATGGCTCAGTACCTGAGAAGCAGCCCTCAGTTTGAAAAAGGTTGGTGACCCCTGCACTCACGTCCTGCTACGTCCGCTTTCAGGCGTCACATGACATAAAACTGTAATCACATATATACCAGCTGTTTATATATATTTCCTGCAAAATATTGTTTGAGTACTGTGTCATTTTTGCTAGCACCACAATGCGTGTCTTTGCACTTTGTCTTTATTTTGCACTATATGTTTGTATCTGGGCACTTTATGTACCTTGCCTTTTTATGAATACAGTATACCAAATCTTATACGGAGAAAAATTACACTCTGGGAGGAATAAGCAATTAGAAGAGTTAGAGCACCCTCTACAGGAGGTAATGAGACACATACCCAGAGGCTCCCCTATACATAGAATAGAATTTTCCCATTTCTTGATTACAGTTAGCAGAAATTAATTGCCCATATTGGGTGTATTTCCTGTAATGGTCTGGCATCCCATCCACTGTATCCCCTGTGATACCTAGGATAGGCTCCAGACTACCTATGTACTCAATAAATGATCAGCGTAGCTGGATGGATTGATTGAGCTGGTAAGTCATATATCTTCAAACAAGGCATGGGAAATCAATGAATAAGCATTGCAAATGTCCAAATGACCATCCTGCAGGATCTGTAAGGACAAGCTACCAAGAACATAGCTACAGGCTAACAGAATGCTAACCGACTATCATCAACTAAATGCTGTCCACTCACAGTATAATGTTAACCAACTCGAATTACCAATTGCTGTCCACTCGCATCACAATTACATTTCGCTCAGCAGTGAAATCTCAAACGTCACAACCAGATCTTCAGTGGGATGCAGGTAAAACGGGAAGTGGGACAAATCTTACGGACCAGCATCCGTTAGCACGGCCTAATACTCTAGTCCTTTTTTGGCAGGGCAGCCATGACCGACTCCCCAGATGCTCTCGGGGAAACATTCCTGCCATCGGCTGAGCTTCACCAGCAGCGATCAGCGTAGCTGGATGGATTGATTGGGCTGGTAACTAGTCGAGCAAAAGGGATGTTGTGTTCACAGACTGACTGAAACAAACCCTGTGACCCTAACCAAGACACACGGCTGAATTTGAAACCCAGGAACTATGCACCAGCGATGTGCATGCAAATCCCTTAAAAATCAATCCAGACGTTCACACGATCAGGTAATTTACGGGCACCATGAATTGAGATTTTGCAGACTGGCCAGCTACGAGCGACGACAACAGGCCATGCCTTCTGACCTCCACAGCTACAGAGGCATGTTTTGGGCGTGCCGTCCAGGGGCACCTCCTAGTGGGGAAAACACCCCATGCTATGTCGGCACGTTTGGCTTGATGGCAAGAAAAATATATTGAATCACTCACACACACGCACACACACACACACATACACATACGGCTGTTCAATTAAAAGGACAAACCTTGAAAGCACTCAGCAAATCAGGGTCCAGCATCACTAAAGAGGGACGGGACGACATCCCCAGACCAGCACGAAGCCACTCGGCAAACAGGACCTACAGGGCTGTCTGTCGGTCTGCAGGTGGGCTCTGAGGGGGTCTGCACCGCCACAACTCATATTTAGTGAGGAACAAATCCCTCGATTTGGGAAGGAATCTCTAAACATTGTCGCATACAAGACAAATGTGACCCAACAGTTGAAACACCAGGGAAAGCAAAGTTCTTTTCAAAATGGGTCTTAATGTCTCTCAACATAAAGCTGGAGACAGGTGAAAAGCTAAGCCAAGCCTGCCCTCTAGTGGCTAATCAGTATATATGTACTAAAAACTACTCATACAAGTGAAGGCCCATTTAGTTCTATGACAGAATTCCTCCTTTTACATATGCAATCACATATAAATCACGCATGCATGTACACGATGTTCTTATGTACTGGTTCTAATACAGGTCACTATCTAATGGAAATACGTTGAGCGGGTCATTATGAACAAACATTCAGAAAGGTTTACTTAATCACGGCAAATATGACAGCAGTGCATGACATCAGCAGGTAAAGAGTGTGCAGCATGTCGTCACCCTTAGATAAACAAACAGCAGCGGCTGCAGGAAGCCGCGGGCCATCTGCCGCTGTTCTTTTATGAGCATCGCTCTGCTCGCTGTACGGGGTCAGTAACACCTGGGCAGGCAGAGGGATGTCACCAAAGGACTCTTTAAGCAAAGCCCTTTACTCTAATCGCCCCAGGGACTCTCTGACCCCGCTATCTCTTTGGATAAAAGTGGATGCTCTGAAAATTAGATTGTTTTACATTTATTTAGCAGATAGTTAAAGGAAGATGTACGGTGAGTTACTTCTACAGTTTTCAGTGGGATGGTTTGGACAGGATGACTACATTTAGACAGGTGGGGCCAATTTCAAAGCAGTGTCACCCTCGTACAAAAGCCCTGAGATTGTGTAAGGAGACCTGGAGGGGAGACTTCAAACCATGGACAGGTAGAGCTGCACATCTGTATTCCGACATGGAAAGTTCAGGTCCAGAAAATCCAGACCAAGCTTACCAAGCTCTAACCAGTTCGGTAAAAATTTCAGTCACAAAGTATTGAACTAGTTGGTTGAAACAAAACCTTTGTCTGGATTTGTACTTTCTGGACCTGAATTTTCTACCTCTGCCTACAGTGTTCTGCACTTACAGCCAGTATCTAACTGCAAATTCATGAAATGTGTATGCAAGGAACCATGGAAAGGCAGAGAAGCGTCACTGCAGAGCAAGCAGACGAGGTCCTGTTCACTGCTGCTGGGCAATTTATTGGCCGAATCCCAAACAATAACAAGAATAAATCAAAAAGAGTAACGGGGAAAAATAATAAATGAATTCTGCAGCTGAACTGTGTCAAAACTCAAGATCACCACAACTCTCATGACGACATCATTGTCCTTGCACAAATATTTCCTTCACTACCCATTTGAACTATATTTCCAAAGCCTCTTTCTATTCTAAAAATAACTTCAATGACAGACAAAGAAAAACACACTGTAAACATAATTCAGATAATCACTCGGACAGCAAAACTGAAGTTTCTTTCAAAATGGTCAAGTGATTTAGGGGTTTTTCAATGAAAAAAAAAAACTCAGAGCAGAGCTACTGTTTTGCAAGCAATACATTTCCATGCTTCATTTTAAAACTTTTGTTTGATATTTAAAAAAATGTTTTTTTAAGTTTAAAGATTCACCAATAGGAGGCAGCATTGGCTGATTATATCACACATGGAGATATAATTAACTTCTCCTTACCTTCCTCTTTTAATTACAAGGAGTATCCAGTTCTCAGCGAGATATTCCACTACACACCGGAGAAACTGAGGCCATGGGCATCAATGCGCTTTATTTAACTAAAGAGTTGGTGTCCAGAGGCAAGCTAACACAGCGGGTTTGCACGCACTGGAGAGCTGCCCGACTTCAGTCCAGGGTAGAATGACACCCAGGACAGCCTGGAGGTGCATGAATACCGACGAGTCAGGGAACATTCAGAGACGTGGGGGCAATGAGGTCAGAACACCAACCAGATATACAGTGATACAGATCTAATAACGGGCTGCCCAAACTGACCTTCATCACAGAACCACCACTGCAAATAGCTGGGATACAGAATGCACCTGAAGAAGTCTGAGGATCTGAGGACTGGTCATTTGAAACAGTTGTAAAAGGGCAGAAAATTTCCAGAAACTTTCCATTCCATTACAATTTTCCAAGTTGGAAACTGTCCAGGGGAATTAACATGAATATATGGGAATTAATGGGATAAGTCCCAGAATTTTGCAACTCTATTAAGGAACCATTCCCCTTATTATCAATACGGAGGAAGAGAAGAATATGGAGATGTAGAAGAAGGAGAACAAGAAGAGGAACAAGAGGGATGTCCATTGTCCAAGTATTAATATCTGCACACACTGAAGATTCACATTAATATCTGCACACACTGAAGATTCACATTAATATCTGCACACACTGAAGATTCACATTAATATCTGCTCACACTGAAGATTCACAGTGCAAGCTGCCACTGGACAGATGCCACAATATGCCGATTCACTCCTGCGGGGAACTTCTGCTGTGTCACTCAGATGAAATTCTACCCATGCATAATGTGTAACCTGAGTCTCCGGATCCCAAAGCATGCACTGAAGGCATAATTTAAATAACTCAACAGGAAACATAGCAAAGCAGCCACTGCAGTCCTGTCAGTAATCATGTCTGCATTAGTGAGGTTTTTACGGGCCTGTCTCACACCTCAATGCACTGTTTATGTAAATCAGCACTGTGTCCTCACAGAACACGGGGGTGGACCTTGGGGGCTAGCCTCTCAGTCATGGCTCTATTAACGTTTTTCATTGAATTATCCAAAATGGCAGCCATCGTCACTTGCCAAACAGCTGACAGCAGTATATTCATTTTAAATATAGTAAAAACATCATGCCCCGTCACAGTGGGTCTGGGTCCCCCAGAGGTTTCCTGTCCCTTCCTCTTCTCCATGCCTCCATGACCTGAGTTTTACTCTCTGGGGGCTTCTTGCCTGGCATTCTGGAAGGTTCTTTGTGGCAGTGCTCCTTGTTAAAAGCACTATACGAATAATGAGACTGATTTAAACTTATGGAAATTACCAGACAGTTGACACGGGTGTACAGCCCTCTCCCACTGCAGGTAATCAGTCTTTGTGAAGACTGACAGGCCACACACTGATATATCACCACTACCGTTAATTTATTAACGACTGACGCTTTAAACCTCAGCACCTCATCCTACTCACACATTATTGTGTACTGTATGTATATTGTACATATTTTATGCATGTATCTGTTACAAGGCCCTTAACCCGAATTGCTCCAGGGATTAGCACTCCCAGCTTTCTCAATTGTATCGTTTCTCACTTTGGATAAAAGCATCTGTTAAATAAGTAAATGTAAGTGTAAGTGTAAATAATGTAATTGTAACTGAAGTTGTGAAGTTGTCCATAGGTGTGAATGGTGTGTGTGCCCTGTAATGGGTAAGCGCCCCCTCCTGGCATACTCTGTGCCTTGCGCCTGTAGCTTCCATGATAGGCCCCCTTGACCTTGCATAGGACAAGCGAGCTCAGACAATGGATGTTATTCATCCTTATATTCTGTTATTTGCTATTTATTTTTAGAAATAAATAATAGGAGGTAGCACGCATTTCACTGCATTTCTTCTTTCAGCTGTACAAATGGCAAAGCTTCTGGATCAATTTGTAGTACTGACAGTGCTGCATACGGCAATCAGCTGGGGAATTCTGGGTGAGTGAAGCCTTTAGACCAGGGGGGACAGAAGGTGAGATGACAGATTCAGACCACGTCTTACAGCCGGGGAAATGGGGATGTCACTGACATCGACCGATACCTTTAACACCAGTACGTCAGACTGCATCCGCAGGCTTAGCAGTGCGGACTCTCCCTGAACGTTGCCACTGCGTGCGCCGAGTCGCAGCACGTCTGTGGGGACTGCAGCCGGACAGCTGGCTAACCGGACGACGCAGATCAGTTACAGGGCTATTTTATTACATGGAGATGACAGAATCAGGAAGGAGAAGAGGATCGGGCCAGGAGAGAGCTTGTCAGGAGAACCTGGTGAAGTATGGCGTTTAGACACCATCTCTGGGTTTCACACGTGTCACGATGAAAAAGATACTAACATTCAAAACACCACATTTGCTTGGCAGATGTTCTTATCCAAAGCAACATACATTTTTCAGAAACCAGGCTCAATCCCTGGAGAATCTGGGATTTAAATAGTTCGATCATGGACACAGTGACCTAACCCACAGTCATACAGTGCCCCCCAAAACCTACAGTGCCTTGATAAAGCATAATGGGTGAAAAATTCAATAAGTAGCCATGGGTTTTCTGCAAGGACCTTCCCAGCCGGCCTCTTCAGAGATGGGCGACTTATAAGCTTACACTGTAACTGGAAGCGGATCCTGCAGTGCAAGCAGTAACTGATCAATAAGAAGCCGGTCTATGGCAGAAATGAGGCACAGCCGGTAGGACACACTGACAAGCGAAAGAAGGGCAGTTCGCAATACAGGGCGACTCATTACCCCCAGTGAATAATCGCAGATGTCGCTTAGGGATGTGACATCATGAGTATGGCTACGATCTGCCAGCTGACACAGACCTGCCAGGGGAACTGGCTCACTGATGGACAGATTATGGCCACAGTTCACACCCGCTTTTATTAAATCAGGCCCATTCTCTCTGTATTCTATGTCCACATGCCTGGGGGGGCATGAGGCAGCCAATCAACCTTGGAGCCCCCAGAGGTTTATCCCCCCCCCCTCCCTAATCGGGATTATTTGGTTTCACTCCCCTGTCGTTTTCACTGTTTTTCCCCTTTTTCCAGGTTTCATGTACCAGTCTGTATAAATTAGAAATATTACTGCACCCTCCTGTTGTGCCTTGGAGCGACTCACTTGTAAAAATGGCTATAAAATACATGACACTGCATTTCAGTATCATTTCAAACCAAAAAAATATCTGAGCTCATTCTGTAGTGACAGGTCACAGGAAAGAAAAAATAAATAAATAAAAATAACATGCCTCTGGTTTGGTTTTAGCTCCAGGACAGCTTGGAACGAGTAAAAATGTCAAGAGCATGAGAACAGCCTGTGTGCTGACAGACAAGGGACCGTTAAACCATTTCCTTATTCTTTAGATTGCCTACTGGCCAGCCTACAATGAGGAAGGCCACAAAAACTAAACAAACTGCTCAATATGAAAAACGTCCACACAATAACAACTGTGCCCTATAACGATAACCAGACTGCTCTAGTTGAATACAGTTACGCCTGGAAAAATACAAGATGGCCACTTAACAGGGTCATGCTTTGCATTTACCCGATGGCTCATAAAACTGGTACCGTTGAGGAAGACCGAAGGGAGACTTAACTGCGACGGCTCCATTCTTAGCGTGAGGCTGAGGTGTACAGAGATAATGATCGACTGGCCTGCTACTGCAGGAAAACAACTGAAAGCTGAAAAAGAATTAAAACGGCATTTTCTGACATTTTAAATATTTTATGCCAAGCGGTACCATGGGCACGGGGGAGGGCATCCGAGAATATTACCTGCATGATATTTCTGGCCCACATTTGCTTCAAATTCATTTCGAATTTCAAATCTCTGATACTAATGACACAGTTTACAGGACATTCAAACGGCAGACCACAGTGTCCAGTATATTAATTCCGAAAATAAACCTTTGCATTAATTCACCAAGGTCTGATTATACAGGATTGCCTAAACGCTGTATGGTATGTGTTTCTATTAGCTGCAGATTACAAAGCACAGAATGAAAATACAGTGTTGATCTTAAAGCCGACTGTTTCCTATCGTGACGCCCAATCTTTTGTACACGTGGTCTTACACGCCACTGTGGGTTTCTAACATCCATCAGAGTGTCATCAGCTGGTATGTCTGGATCTACACTGACCACAACTGGTGACATGTTTCCAGAAAAGGAACAGAGGAAATTCCACTAAAATCTTCACTACTGATGCAATATGACACTTGCGACACATTCACCGGACATGCTCAAAAAAATAACTTTGCATAACAACAGAAATGCAGAGTCAAGATTATATGTTTTGTAGGACAAGGGTTCTCAACAAATCATGTGGCCTATACATTTTCCATAAATTTGAAATCGAAATAAAAACATTATTAATTTTACTAATTTGTTACGAAACCCAGCTGAGATTGTTCCGTTTATCAGCGGAAACCCGGGTGTCATTTATCGTCAGAAACGCCACAGCCACCCCCCAGCCCTCTGTATCCTGTGGTGCAAATATGTATTTTTTTTATATAGCACCTCCCTAGAACAAATGTCACAAAGCGCTTCATCAGAAATAAACTAAACATATTCAAACATCTACAGCAAGCCTGTCTGTACACAGGCTGTAATTTTTCAGACACTGTTTAAAAGACACTCTGCCAGCTGACCTAATGTCCATTTGTAGACTGTTCCACAGCCATGGGGCAACAACCGCAAAAGCTGGGCTGGTGACAAGCTGACGGTCTGCTTCAAGCTCCGACACCCCCTTCTTTAACTTGGACCCGCAACAACGAAACAACCGCGATCAGAAGACCCGAGTGTCCCATTCGCTGAGTGTGGGGTCAAAAGGTCACAGATAAGTGGACACCTCATTCTTAAGAGCCTTATACAGTAAGTAAATACAAGAATCTTAAAATCTATCCCATACTTTACTGGGAGTCAGTGCAGAGAAGCCAGAACAGGAGAAATGCATGCTCTATAGCTGGTTCTGCCCAATTGAAGTGTTTTTGAAGCGGAGTTTGAGAGGCAGGTGAATAGCGAATCACAGTAGTCTATACAAGATAAAAACATGACTTATAGGCTCAAGAGAAGAATGAAGAAATGTGCCTTACCTAGATGTTTCTAAGCCAATAAACTGGAGCGGGACAGCGATTTCACATGCTTCTCGAGATTTAAGTGTTTTTTGAAGAGAACACCCAGGTGTTTAGAGGTGGACTTAATAAAATTAGCAAAGGGGCAGAGACAGAGGAGCAGCTGTACCTTAGAGCTCACAATCTGGGCCAAGAAGGAGGACCTCAGTCTTGTTACAGTGTAACTGCACAAGGTTGTTCTCCAACCACTTCTTGACATCAGCTAGGCAGTCATGCAAGGCAGCCATTTTGTCAAGTTGATTGGGAGCGAGAGACACATACAGCTGGTGACCTCTAAGAATTGTCCTGCTGCCACTTTTTCTGTAACTTTGGATATAAATGGAAGTTGTAATTTTCTGGGAGGGGAGGGATCAGGTGTGGAGTTTTTAAGGAGAGGTTGAACTATAGCTCTTCTGAAATAAGCCGACAATTTATAATGTGTCATTAGAATCTTGGAAAATGACCTTGAATGGGGGAGGGATCCGCAATTACAGTGTAAGCAAAGAGGCAGCATCGCTGAAGACGATGGAGGCACAATCTGCTGGCTGGTCCCTGATGCATTAAAGAAGATTTCAGGCCTGGTGCTTGAATATCCTTCTCTAAGTCCAAAGACACGACATGCAAATAAATCTTTACCCACGAGTGACTGTTGTGATTTAATACCATTGATGCATTTCAACATAAATCACGTTAAACTGTGTTCGTTTACAGAGTTTTATTTAAGTAGTAAGCTATCCCACAGAGCATGACAAGCCGAAAAAGAAGCTGCGATGTCATACGGCTGCAGATATGATAGGAACAGAAAGACGGACAGCGTGACCTTAGGTTCATGGCTGCTGAGGCGAGTCGCATCAGGAAATGAGAAGGAGCGACGTCTCAATTACTCGAGGCTAGCTCAAATAATGCAAAATAAACAAAAGGGGGAAAAAAACAGAGCTTGTGCTGAAACTCCCCTGCAGCAAATGCAACGCAAGCTTTTTTTCCCCGACAGCTACAAATAATGAAGGCAGGAAACCCTTTCATTGTTTAGCGTCGCGAGACGGCAGCCTTACCGCGCATTTCTGTCAGCTAGAGGCAAGCAGCAAGATGGATGGAGCTGATAAGAGACATTGTTTTGATGTCGCACTGGAGCAAGGATTATGTGAGGATTACAAGTATTTTTAAGAGTAAGACTTCGCTCCCTTGCCGGTTCTACAGGCATTGAGCGTTCCCGCAGCAGAATGGCTGGCTGTCCCAAGCTCGACTGGCCAGTAAAAGAGTCTTAAAAAATTAAGATTGACGACTGTTTTCTAACCTCCTTCCAGCCAAGGAGCTACTGCTTCAGTCTGCTGAGATTATTATAAAAAAAAATAAAAACACAGCATTACATGAGTGTCTATAAGGAAAATAATACAATTAATTCTCTGGAAATACTATGACAGCATTACGACATAAGTTGCAAATGAAAAGACATAAAATTAAATTGAACACCTTTAACTGTAATAGTTTGGCATATAAACAGCAAGCATGAGGCAGACCGTCAGCTTGTCACCAACCCAGCCCCGAGTGGAGCAAACCCTAAATCACACCACCCCCATGCTGCTTTCTGCCTCTCACACTCCTTCCTTCCCAACTCTCGTAATTTATACTCAGCTGTCAAGAGGTGTCCAAATCTCCCCATTCGGAGTCATTGCGCTTTTTTTGCACTCCTTCTCCAAACCAGTTTCTGTTGAGCCCTTTGCAACACAGCACTGGTAAACACGTTAGAAGTTAATTTGAGAAACTATAATAATGCATATTGTTCTTGGGATTTACTCGCATGACAGTTGGAAGAACATGGACAGACATTTAAATCTATTTATTTAGCGGATGCTTTCATCCAAAGCGTCGTACAAGCGAAGATCAGACAGGAGGGTCAGTCTCTGGAACAAGCAGGGGTTCATGGTCTTGCTCAAGGGCCCTACGGTGACACCACTGTACCAGCCACAGACGTTAAGCATTACTGCTGTTACTCTACCATCTCCCACTCTGAAAAGACAATATCAGCTGCGAGATGAACAACGTTTACCAGCAGGTGAGATCTCCGGGCTGGGGGATGCGGGCACCAGGAGATGTCCGAGGTCTGTCTGGGATTTGTCACAAAGGGAAACCGAGACACCTGCAAAGAAAAAAAAGGGGGGGGGATTATGTGGGCTTATTAATGTGACCATCTTTATTTAGACATTTAGGTTTAGAAATGAGTCATCTGAATCTATCACAATCCAACTTTTGACTTCTGCATACGCAGGAAGTGTTAGAATCCAATGGCACAAACTCAGCACTTATAGAGAACCAGGAAGCTCGACGAGAACCGACACTGTACTAAAAAGTACACTACAGTGTCACCTGATCAAAAGATGAAAACCTGATCTCTGCATGTTATTATGGCATCTACTGCATCAGGAATCATTATCCATATCAGTTTTTGCTTTTACTGGATATATGAAGAATATATTTAACAGGACATACTGCCACAAATTCTGATTTACATTTATTTATCTATCAGACACTTTTATCTGAAGCAAGATACAACTGAGAAAGCAAAGTCAGTCAGTCCCTGGAGCAATTGGGGTTAAAAGTCTTGCTTAAGGCCTCAACAATGACATCACTCTGCCGAACATGGAATTTGAGCCATCAGTCTTTCAACCAATCAAAAGCACAGCATCCTAACCTGGTGAGTGACACACCAGTGTATTGTGTACATCTGTACTGATAGCTCAGAGTTCATAGTAAAAAGCAAAAAGGCAGCAAAATTAACAAGGTCAAATAACTAAATTAGCTATGAAAAGTGAAAGGCCAGTCCAAGGTTAAGATTTGTAAATGTTAGCCTAGCAGGCTAAAAAGTCATCTCCTTTTTCTAGCGATTTAATAACGCAGCAACAATTTACGGACATGATCCAAACCACTGCTGGACCGAGCTGCTCTCTCATGTACAATTTTCTTCCGCTTCGTTTGTTTGAGGCGGCCAGCTGTCAGTCAGAAAATATGAGGCCTACTCAGCAATATATATGAGCTGTCTGTGAGAGAAGCCGCAAATCATCACCATGCATGCGATCTGTTGATTCGGATTCCCCATCTCTAACAACTTCCATCTTCCATATGGTGCCTCACAGTGCATTTCCTCTATCATAGCAATAATTTAAAAATCACGAATAGGCAAATCTTTGCAGCAGTCAATCAGTATATTAGTAATAGTTATACAAGAGTCTTCACCAATCAGTGAACACATATAGAGCACCAGGAGATTTGATCCATGGAGGACTTCAGACCACAATATTTTCTTTATTTTCACTTGCGTATTTAGATATTTAATGGACACTTTTGTCCAAAGCAACAAACAAGCAAGGATCAGAGACCAAGAACCAATAGGGTCGAGGTTCTTGCTCAAGGGCTCAATGGTGATGACAGGATTTGAACTCATGACCTTTCGATTACAGAATATCCTAACCCAGAAACTGACAAATTGGGCTACATCCTACCAACGATCTTCTGAGCAGGCAGCTCACAGGCCAACATGAAAATAGCACATAGTTCGGTGGACATTGTGGGGACCTCCACAAGACTCAACGCAGGAAGCCAGCTGTCCACAGCCTCGGGCATCTGATTGGCCGCCGCACCCCACAACAAGAGAACAGAGGCACATTATAGGAGCCAGCTGCGACCTCCTGCCTACCCTCCTCCCCGATACCCACCAGGGGGCTCCTGGCCAGGATGAGCCCCTAAATTTATCAGGAGAAGGAGACATGCTCACATGAGAGTAAGGTACAGAGTGTCAATCCCACCTCCATGTTCACAGCAGGCAGATTCCTAGCCGAGAGAAAAAGCAAAATAAAAGGACGGATGAAGAAAAGAGAGTGAGAGAATGGGTGTTGGCATTTATCTGGCCATTCATTGGTCAGCCTTAATGAACGGAAGAGCTGTTCGCTCGACAAGATGAGAACACTGTGTACAAAGGGCCGTGAGTGGTCAGGGGACTCCCTTTCAACGCGCTTCTTTGAGTTCCTAGCAAACGAGCGCAGCGTGGACGCCGGCGGCGGGGAGGTGGCAAGCAAAGGGGCCCGTCTGATTTACAGAGGGGCGTTAAAATACAAAACCCTGTTCATGGCTGATCACTCGCTCTGAATACTAAAATGCTGCACCTGCTCTCTAACAAGGGCAAGCTTCACAGCTGTTTACCAGCCCAAAACAAACAGCATCACTGAGAGAAATATTCAAGAAAGCACATACGCTATACTGCAGCAGAAATACTTTAATATCCCAAGTTTCCTTCAAATGAGTTGTAATTATTGGCACTGCAGTGTGTACGTAACACAAAAAAACAAAATGTCTCATCCTGCAAGAGAATTAGGACAGCGTTCCAAGATTAATTTTTTTTTTTTTATTAAACCCAGACAAAGAAAAGGCATCGGGAATCGCTACTGAAACAAAAGTAATAATGATCGAGCATCAAAGCTGTTCAGGGGAAAACCATGTCAACAGCTTTGCATTGTGACTTTTTAAAGCCATTTGTAATCCACCCATCTCCCATAGCTCTTTATCCAGCACGGCGCTGCAGAGAGCCTGGCGTCTATCCCAGGAAGTGCAGGCAGGGAACACCCTGCATGGGGTGCCAGGCCGCTTGTGTCTGTCATTATAAATGTGCTAAAACACACAGCAATTCATTTTGCTAATGCAATAAAAAAACAACGATAAAAAGCACTACAGAGACATCGCATGCTCTAAAGGAGTGTTTCTCCACCCGGTCCTCGGGGACCGCAGACAGTCCACATTTTTTGCACCCTCCCAGTTCCCAGCGAACCTGAACCAAACAATCAAGGACACTGAATACCTGGTAGAGGGAGCAAAAATGTGGCGGTCTTGGGGTCCCTGACGACTTGGTTGAGAAACACAGCTCTAAAGAATCTCACATGCAATATAAAAGCTGCCTGTATCTCCAAGGCCGCCGGGACAAGCGGCTGCACTCTACACCCTGTGCCCTGACAGTGAGCTTCTAGGACCCTTATAGCGGGACCTTGCGAAAGGCCGGGCGGCCGCGACGCGCCTGCATGAAGCTGCCAGACCTTCCGCCCAGAGCCCTGTTTCCACACTGACTTCAACGCCACTTCGGGCAGGAGTTTAAAGTCACAGATTGCAAAACCGGCCAGCCGCGTTCCTCTCTGGGCAACAAGTGCTGTGATGCAACTGCAGGGCAGATCTCTGACTCTCCTGCTTTTGTAACGTCAGACCGTAAATGACCTCCCTGAGATTCTCCAGCAACCTACACCCTCACCGCTTATCCTGGTCAGGCTTGCGGGAGCCTGGAGCCCATCCCAGGCAGCACAGGGCAGGACAGGATGCATGCCAGTCTCCCCAGAAATTCCTTCCAGTTCACATGCTTCCAGCAACATGCTCCAGAGGCTTGGCGTTGGAGCCAGTTTGGTTTCCCATGGTGGGTTGGGCCCAGATTTGCTATTTTCTTTACTCTGGCCATAATGAAACAGATGGCGTTTGGGGTACAGAACCCCAACCCCAACTCTCCACATTAACATAAGTTATCAGAATTTACAGGAATTAACCACTGAGTTTTAAAGTGACCCTTCTAAAGATCAGGATCAGAAAACTTAATTAATCCCAGGGGGGATTTGGTTTCATTACAGTTGCTATAGCTGAGAATAGAAGATGGTCTAGAACTGTCACTTCCAGGGGTGCTGATGAAAATCCAGGAGGACAAATCCAGACAGTTTGCACACGATCAAACTAGAGAGCAGCTGCAAACTACCAGGGATGAACTCAAACCCAGCGCAGCCACACAGAAAGGCAGACGCTCCGGGCAAGCATGCAGTGACGTAACTGGGCTCATAATTCATAGAGAGGAGTCAAACTTATCTTTAGCCAATCACAGGTTTTGAATCGGTGAGTGACCAGGGAGGGGGCAATGCTGGGGCCAATCAGCTTTCAGTTAGGGCCAATGGTCCTGTGGCCCCGCCCCCTGAATATGCCCCTGAGGGTGAAGGGGTCTCCCGTGCATTCAGGGTCCTGTTAGCAAACACTGACATGCCGCATGCGTGTCATGGTCTGCAGGGGGCTTATCAATATGAGGCACGAATGGGTCTTAAAGTGGTGCCAAGACCATAAGAAGGGGCCTAAAAAGAAGGGGGGGATGATGCTTCTACCAACATCCATGACTGGCGCTTAAACCACACTTCTCCTACTCATGCTTCCAGACATACTGACAGTAGTATGTCATACGTACAGATAGACATGCACACTGCAGGACCACTGTCACTGGAAAAAGTGACACGTCCACCACAAATTTAAGTCCGCAGCAGGTCTCACACTATCAAGTGGAAATCTTTTAATTTTTTTTTTTTTTTTTTTGGAGGGGGGGGCTTATAGGATTTTCAAACCATTGAAAATAAATGTGTCGCTCATAGCATGGCGAGAATCAAAGATCAGATCAGCATTAACTGCCATGCAAGGAAGCTTGTGATGATGATGACCCTGGAGGGGTGTGAGACAAAAGACAGAGCAAACAGGAAGTGAGCACTTAGATAACAGCTGTGAGGGTCTGATTAATAAGGCTGACACGTTACGAGGCGGAGACAGGCAAGCGACAGGGACAGCAGGAAATGTGCCACACACACACACACACACACACACACACATTCAACATGGACTTGTTCACCTGACCCTTCTGAATTTCGGAAGCAGGTAGCGGAGAACATGCAAGCCCAGTGCAAAGTGAGCTGGGCTCAGACTCAGATCAGTCACTGCGATCAACGGAAGCTATGTGCGGCACACACAGAAACAATTTCTGAGTAGTTAATCATCCCATAGAAAGTGGTAAAAGTGCATGTTAAACACTGAGTAACAATGGAAAACTAGCTGATTAACTAGGGTTTTGTTTTCATTTTCTGGAGTGGAAACGTTCACCCAGAAAAACTTTAGCTCACAGGCCAAAGGCACTAGAAAAAGAGGATTACTGTTATTACAGTTAACGCAGCACCTGCTGCTAATTAGTAATCTCTGTGTAGGTCACTGTGGATTTAATTATAAATTCACACTGGAAATATTTATACATGTTGAGAAAAATGTAGACTGCAATGGATGGCTTTGTATTCTAAACTTCCCAGGATGGGTGGATGGATGGAGGGATGGATAGATGGACAGATAGATAGATGGATGGATGGATGTGCCTTACACTGAACACATCTATGTGAATTCCCTTAGAGCACATCATCAATATCTCCACAGTGCAAACCTGAGAATCTCACCATAGCATTGCACTGCTCACTCACAATATTACAGTACACAAGACGCTGAGGCTTGACCTGAAACAGGCACAGTATGGACCATTATAGAGAACAGAACATATACACTGAACATCAAAGATAGGGGGGTGAGGGAGTGGGAATAAATAAATATCAAACCTGTTGAAATAAGAACATGAGCAGGCATATCACATTAAGGGAGAAGATCACATTAATGTCTTCACCACAATCCACATTGTTCTCCTGTGGGTTTCAGGGCAGACCCTGCCTATCAGGTGTCAGAAATAAACAACAGGCACCCAAAGTGACTGTGATGAGACAGAGACTACGGAACAAAGGCTGGGGAGATGAGGCGATCTCGGACGAAACAGTGGCCAGATTTGCTATGTGATGACTAGGTTAGCGGTCCATGGGATGACTCTCCTGGAGGCAGAAGGCATGGCTGTGGATGGGCAGGGGGCATGGTTGTGGATGGGCAGGGGGTGTGGATGGGCAGGGCGCGTGGCTGTGGATGGGCAGGGGGCTGACTAAGGACGGGGCAGGGGGTATGGGTGGG
>JABJVO010000001.1:28083531-28102686 GCA_026770805.1 Boulengeromyrus knoepffleri
CCAGAGCCTGCCCCCACCCACCTGATCCCAGGAAGCATGAGGTGGTGCTTCCAAAAGGCTACAGCTCAGGTCCCATTTCCCATCAAACGAATGGTGAGAGGATAGCAGCATTAAACACAAACGGCCTGAGGGGGGCGTCTCGCTTTCCCCGCTCCACAGCTGCGCGGCCGCGTCCTCTGAGCTTTGCTGTGTAATCGACTCCCCCATGGACATCAGAGCAAGAATGTCCCTCCTCCCGCCCACGTGAAACTGCTCTCGTTTTAATCACGACCTCAGCTGTGCAGAGGAAATTATTAAGCTGAGTTCGCTGGTAGATATGCGATCACCCATGCGATCTCTTCACTCCGGTGCCAGTATCCAGCTCCATCTCCCCGTCATAATCTAAGGTGATGCCTCCCTGCTTCAGGAGACATTAATCAGAGTGTGCGGTACTCAGAGTGTGCCGAAGGAGACTGGGTTCGAGCTGGGGGACGGCATTCCATGCCGGAGTTGTTCTGCCCCGACAGGATCTGCATTACTCTGCTTTTTGTAGGACCGAGTGGAATTCTGCAGTTAGTTTAGCCACTTAGCAGGATCCCTCACCTTCGGTGAACGTGAACAGGAATGTGCAGTCAACGTAGCAAATGGTGGGGGGCCTTAGAGGGGGGACAGTTTTCTATATCTCTCGTCTCACGGCATGCCCATAGAGGACAGGGAGGCACAGCCGCAAAACTACCACCCTCCCCAGGAAACGAGGGAGGATGAGTGGGCAAATCCATCCATCCATCCATCCCTCTAATTTCTCATCATCGCCCAGGCTGCTATCCGCCGCGCGCGGAAACGTGACACATGGTGACCTCATCCATGCCTCCGCACCAGCGGTAACCAGAGAAAGGCCCGGTAACAGATCCCCGAAAGAGCCTGACATCAGCTAATCGCTTGCTCTCCGTCGGCGCAGAAACAGGGCAGGCGCCAGCCGTGGTAACTGGGCTCCCATTTTCCCTACCCTGCGGAGGGAGGTTGCGCCGTGTCCTCCTCACTCGCCCTCCCATGTTCAGCTTCGGCTCCACCCCACTCCCCCTACCGCCACACACTGGCCCAAACAGACCAGAAGGTGTTCATTGGCCAGCGCTGCCTCGTATCACCCCTCATGCTTAGTGAGATGCAAATCCAGCCCACAAGAGGAGTCACAAGTTTCATGATCACGCACAAGGTCCTACAAACACATTATCATAACAACACCAGCCTGAATCTGTAAGACGAACTGGGCCAACTTCAGTTTGTGAAATCAGATTAATCAAATGAAGCTTTTATTTGCCATTTGAACAAGCACTGACACATAGGAATTCTTTAGTTTTCACATACCCTGTCCCATGTGCATAGACAAACATATACAGCCATGCATGCAGCCATGTGGCAAAATAAGACACACAAACCCCTCAAAATTTGCTTCTGTTCCCCTGATCAGGTAGCTCTACATCAGGTAGCTCTACATCAGGTAGCTCTACATCAGGTAGATCTAAATGGACCCCCCCAAAATTCTTTTTTCAGGCTACAGCGAAGCTTGAGGTGTGAGCATTGGGTCAGGCTATTAATCCATTTTGGGGGGGGGATCGAAGCCCTTTGCTCAGGGTCCAGTGGAGCGGTGACTATTCTGCCGGGGTTCGATCCAACAACCTCCCGGTCACAGGCAGAGACCTCACCCAATAAGCCACATGCTGCACTTAGGCAAGACACAGCTTAGCACAAACCTGAAAGGCCATCTCCAAGCGATGGGTCTGAGACATCAGGGGCCCAAATCACAGTCTCCTCCTTAAACAGGAAAGGGAAGGAGCCAATTGGTGGCTTGTGAATCAGTCGTGACTCTGAACTGGATAAGCAGGTAAGGAAAAGACAGATGAGTGGATGGATAAGCGGGTAAGGAAAGGGTGGATGGATGGATGCATGGATGGATAGATAAGCAGGTAAGGAAAAGAGACGGATGGATGGATAAGCAGGTAAAGATGGACAGATGGATGGACAAGTAGGTAAGGAGACGGATGGACGGATAAGCAGGTAAAAGAGACAGATGGTTGAATAACTGGGTATGGAAAAAACAGACGGATGGATGGATGGATATGTGAGTAAAGAAAAAGACGGACGATGGATAATAAGTGGGTAAGTAAAAGAGATGAATGGATGGATGATAAGGGGGTAAGGAAAAGAGATGGCTGATTGGATGGAAAAATGGGTAAAAGACATTTATGGATAAACAGGTAAGGAAAAGAGACTGTAGATGGATGAAACAGCAGGTAAGGAAGAGACGGATGAATGGATGGAAGACGGGAATTGCTGACAAATTGATAAATCACTAGCAAAAGAAAATTCCAGTGCTGTGAAATTATTAATCCATCTATCTTCCAACCACTGAGAAGGTACAGAAGGGGGGGGGGGGTCACAGTGGGATTTGAACTTGCACCCTGGAGATCTGGGGCAGGAGAGCTATCAGCAAGTACCTATCTGACACAAACCACCAGAAATAGCCCATTTATGTGTGAGTAGAACTGTAGAATACTAATGTTTTCCCCTATTAACAGTCTAATTGCAGGAAAAATCACTCGACAGCATAGGTTACGGTATTCTCAAGACATCTGACATTAATGATCGACAGGCTTGAATACATTAGGAACAGTTTGACAAATTTGTATTAAAACATTAGTGACTGTCAGTTGTAATCCTTTTTACATACAGAATATTGTAAAAAAAAAAAAATAAATAAAAATCATTATTCTGCTAAAAGGAGAGTTCCATTTCATAAACTACATTAATCACTAATCAGCATCAAAGCCTCCCATTTCAAACCAATAATTTCCCATGCAGTTGTCGCAAAATGTATGAACTTCAGCAGCAGTGAAACAACCGATAAACAGAGATCTGTTTACCCAGCAGGCACTTCCGTCCGAAGCGATGCGCGAGTAAGGCGTGTGCCATATCACAATCAAATGGCTGTCGAGGAGTCAGCTAGGTATTATTGCGGCTGGGCTGAGCTCCTGAGGTATGACCGGTAACAATTTAGCACAGGAGAAAGAGCTATAGAGTACATTGCACGACACTGTAAGAGGCTAACAGGAGAGCTATGCAAATCAGAGTCAACTGCAAAAAAAACAAGATCATCCAGGACATGCAGGAGGCAAGCTGGGCCTATTCCGTGGAGCTTCACCATGTTAGCAGGGGGCATTTTTAATGATTTTGCAATGATTATGAATTAATGATGGTGGATGTGCGTGGCTCAGCAGGCTAAACCTCTGCGCATGTGAGCCATGGGTTGCCAGTTGGAGCCCAGCTTTGGCCCTTGGGCGAGGCCCCTAACCCCAGCTCCATGGGTGCCACTGCAGGTGGCTGCTCGTCACTGCCAAGCCTGCTGTCACCTACATGTGTGTCACGGAGAGCGAGATGAGGTAGGCAAAAAGACCACTTCCCCACAGGGATCGATAAGGTTCCAGTTTAATTTTGATGATTATGAACGGTACAGTATAAGATATTCCTTATCTGGAGAGGCTGATTTTTGTGTTCCACTAGCAGCTGCATTCGTGATTATTCATGGGACTTGAACATAAAACCTTACCGGCTTTTTTAATGATCGCGCGGGCCCGCTGGCTGGACAATGCTAGGTTCTCTAGCTCATCAGCGCAGTGGCTGGTTGAGTTTAATCTCTTAAATACCTTGTCTTGCGTAGTTAGGAATCTGCTTCATGCAGTCATAAATTATACCATCGGGTGTACAGTAATGGGAAGAGAGGTGGCATCAAACTCAGCTGAGGTCCACAGCTCTGATGTCAAATTAAGACAACAGCAGGTGCTGCCCTCCTTATACACAGCTATGCGAAAGGCCATATAATACATATAATAAATTGCAATTATATAGAGTGACACACAGAAAAGTTCTTACATTTTAAGATCGTATGTATTTGCAAGAAATGTTTTGGGGGTGGTATATGGTTCAGCATGTTAGGGCACTGTGCCTGTGATCGGAACGTCACCAGTTCAAATCCTAGGGTCAGAAGAGTGATTTCACTGGTGGGTCCTTGATCCAAGGCCCTTAACCCCTAATTTCTCCTGGGACTGTCTGACCCTGATTTCTAAAGAAACAATGGGACACTTTGGATAAAAGCATGTGCTAAATAATGTAATATTCATGTGATGTTTAAAATAATGCAATATTTATTTAATTATGTAATAATGTCATATTATTTATTTATGTATTTAAAACAAAATGGGGTCCTCCTGCATTCAGCCGCATTACTGCTCAGTAAGGACCCTACCTGTGGATCTTACCTCTTGGTCTGCATTCTGGCTGCCTGAAAAAAAAAGTATATAAGCAGTCAACAGACACGACTGCAATCATTAATGGTCAGGGCTGTCCATCAACATTTTTGTTGCCTCATCAAACCCTGAAAATACTGAAGTTGAATTTATACAAGTCACCCAAAGAAGCATCTTCAGTAGACATTTACGGGGGTGGGAAACATGCCGGAGAGGCATAAATAAATGCACTAAATAAATAACGTCCAAAGAGAAGCTATTCTTTAGCTAAAAGCATATTCTCTTTGCTTATCTGGCTTTGCTGGAATTGGCTGCTCATTTACTGTATAGAGAATATGGATGTGTATACTTTAACCCACTTATTGACCTTGTTGTTTTAACTGGGGAGGCAACAGTGAAAAATGAAATGGCATGGAAAGTTATGGAAGACTGGCTAATGAACTTTCTGGAAGTTTCCACTAGCCCTTCCACTCAAACCCCTATACTTATATATAAAAGTATTACACAACCGACGCTGATGGGTGCATTCCTCTGGGGTAACGTCACGTTTGCTCCTGGCAAGCTAAAAGCATGGGGGGATATTCTAGCATTTTCTAATAAAATGTCAATCTAAACTTCTCAAGTTTAACGCCGGTGGGAAAAAAAGTTGCTGATATGTCAGGTGAAGGAAATGCAGTACAACTCGAACGCGACAGAAGCTAAACCAGGCTGGATTCCACTCACTCATCCCTGCCCTGAATTTTCTCTGAATAGATAATCATTGGATTGTCCAAAATGCTACAATTATTCTTCCTGGGTGTGTGCGTGTGTCCTGTGAGTTTTGCCAAACTTAACCCTAGAATAACTGACCCAATTCACATCCACCATACATCCAGTACAGAATCACAGTAAGCCTGAAGCCTATTCCAGAATGCAAGGGGCACAGGGCAGGACACACCCTGAACAGGATGCCAGTCTGTCACAGGGCAGGGGACACTCCAGAGAGAATGCCAGTCTGTCACAGGATGTAAGACTGGTGACACCCTGGACGGGAAGACAGTCTATCGCAGCACACCCTCTGGTGTCATAAATGCACCGACCAGCATGTTGGGACCAGTGGAGGAAGCTGAAACTCGCTCAGACACCAGGAGAACATGCACACTCCACAACCTAACATGCACTATTGACAAATTATTTCCTCAAACCCCTGAAGAGAAAAAAAAGTATGTATAAGACACAGATAAGCCATCACTGCGAAACACTGAACTGAATTCCTGAAATCCCGATTCCTGTCCGTCCACCAGAAGCGGCATTTCCGTGTTAGCGTGTGTCCGTCTGGACTAGCACAGCCCCCTTGAGAGACCTGGCAGGGGGTGGGATCTTCTGACTACATCACCCTTTGTTCTCGGTGTAGATCAGGGTTCTCCCACACACGTCTGTTCCATTCAGCCTCTGAGCAAATCTGTCCTAGTTCACAGCAGTGCCAGCAGTTACCATAGTTACAGTATATAACACTCAGTACTTTTGGTGTATAACACAATAATACAGTGTTTTTCAACCCAGTCCTCAGACGGCACTCCAAATATCCAATATTCATGATTGTTTAGTTCAGTGCTGATGGTTTGGTTTGTTCTCGATTGCTTGGTTCAGGTGAGCTGAGAGCTGGGAGGGAGCAAAAATGCAGACTGTCTGAGGGTCCCTGAGGACCGGGCTGAGAAACGCTCCAATAATATTCCCAATGGGACCCTAACTTACGTCTAGTACTCATTACACAACACCAGTCTGTCTTCCAACCACTCATCCAGTTTTGGGTCCCAGTAAGCCTGCAGCCTATCTCAGGATCCACGCAGCACAAGGTTTAGGGGCGTCAGTAAAATACAGGGCATAAACATACACGCATGATCACACATTAGGGGAGATTCTGACACACCAATGGGTAGAGGGAGGAGACTCACACAACACAGAAGCAGCATATGAACGTGCAAGCCTGAGGTGCAATGTGACACTAAGCCACAACACCACCTTCACACACCAACGGCAGCCACCAAATCACCATGGTGAGACCAAGTTGGAGCATACCACCCTATCTGCTACTTACTGCGGGGGGCGCTATTGTTAGCATTTACCCTCAAATCTAATCTCGATACTGCTAAATGATAAGTTACAAATATATATATTGTACTGTGATAAAGAAGATAAGAAACCAACTGCGAGGTGACAGTGTCACACATCCATCCATCCATGACTGTTTATTTAATACAGGTGACAGTGATGTATTCAGAGGTGGAGATTTCAGGCCCAGAGAGTACAAATCCAGACCAAGATTTTGTTTCAACCAACCAGTAAAGTATAAAGAGTCACAGTCACAGAGTACTCAACTGGTTGGCTGAAACAAAATCTTGGTCTGGATTTGTACTCTCTGGACCTGGAATCTCCACCTCTGGATGTGTTTCACACCAGGAAAGACACAATCCGAAACACAAGATCTGATGCTGGGCATTGACCCTTTAAAATGAGTGACCCATGCATTATACAAAGTATGGGAAGTGGCTCAATTTAAATCATTATAAGAATTCAGAGAGCTTTTGTAGCATGTTTTAAAATGTTTCTTGTAAGGCTCAAATGTTCTCAGGCTTGAAATGATGTAATAATGACATGGTTTGCGCCCCCCGTTATGGGTTTGAATCCCACCTCTTCCCTGCATGCACGGTTTTTGCATGTTCTCCCCATTTAACACAGGTCTTCTCCTACAGCCCAAAATGGGCATTTGTGTGAATTAGTGTCTCTAAATTGACCAGAGTGTTTGTGTGCAGTGATGGACAAAGATCTCATCCAGGGTGTCCCCTGCTTTATGTACGACACTGCTGGGGAAGGGCTCCAGGCTGCCAGGTGACCTCACACTGGATAAGCAACTGGAAGATGGAGCAATCTGATCTTACATGAAGTTTTAGGAATGGCTTTAGAAATTTTGATTTGTTAGTTTTTGTTTTTAATCATAACAACATGACAAACTATATATTGTTGCTTGCTTGTGAGATTTATGTAAGCTCTGTTCACAGATAAAATACTCATAATATATGTATAAGGCTTCATAGCTACTTCCTGCTGTTTGCTCTTATTCAAAACAGAACAGGAAAAAAAACGCTGTATGAGAACTCAAATGTAAATGCGTACGGGACTAAACAGCTATGCTTCGGTACAGTAATAAGAAAATAACGTCACCGCCGTCGTTACACACCATTTATAGATGTTCATTAGATATCGCATTCAAAGCAGAACCTGCTATGTACCTCAGGATTACAGCCTAAATGAAATATCTCACAGTTCCTTTTTACTGCTGATTAAAGGTGGCTGTAAGAATTGAATTACGCATGTAAAGCAGTTCTATTTCTCTGGGACCTAAGTAGACGTCTTAAAAGCGACAATCGGGAACTTGGAAACGGACACCATTATCAACAGCATCCTCTTCATGACAGCTCCTGTCACCACAACCAGCGCGCGCACACGCGTGTGTGTGTGTGTGTGTGTGTGCGTGCAGCACGAGCTCTAAGCAGGAAGTCAGCCTCCAGACACACCGAAAAGCACCAAAAATTATGTCTCGTCTAGGCAAGGGGCAGGCTTCTGGGGCCGGACAGTCTGCAGCCTGAAGAACCTCCACCCTGACACTTTCACCACGGGGTCACGACCAGACGGCGGTGGCTCGCGACCACAACGGCTTCGTCCTAACTTATGCAGCATGGGTCCGAGGCCAGCCAGAGAAAAAAAAAAAACGAGGAACACGAAGCGAGTTTTGGTTTCAGAGGATGCAGAAGTTGGCGACCGCGAGCGTGTACCATCCGCGTCGCATCGCGTGTTCATTAACGGGCCAGGGACCGTGCAGTCTCTCTGCACCATCCCCGGCACTCAGCATCTCTCCCTAGAAGTTCTCCACCCCCGAGGCACACATTTGTCAGAATAGAGAGACTTAAAAAACATACCCTTTCCTTAATCCCCATTTTTTTCGCAAAACAAAAAAAAAACACTTCTCCACGCGTATAAAATTAAGTTGCATTACAAGTATCTGGCCTCCTCACGTCAGCCTGTGCAGCTTAATAAATAGTTCAGCTTTTTTTGAAAAGCACTTCCTTTTACGTTTGACCATTAGCACAATTTCCCTCTTGCACACATGACGCCAAACCTGTGGTCCTCAAGAAACAGAAATGCATTCCTCCCTACCCCCCAAGCGTGCCTCCTTTAGCTAAATGCAAATCAGATACAATTTCCATCCCTGATTTGTGTGAACTTTGTATTCATTTTAGTGCTTATCAAAACGGCAGGACTGGCCACCTAACTGCACATCACAGACACCCTGCACTTCAACTCCAGGGGTGTGGAGCGACCCGGGCCGCGCACTTTACACTAAACACCTACAGACTGCAGCCTCACAGGAAAATGCGTTTTCCAAAAGAAGCTAAGCCGTGTGTTTTTATTCTCCAAGCCCCCTTATAATTTAGGCAAGCATGCTAATAGTGCTAATAAGGCTCTATGTAATGCACCATATGCAGTCCGTGGACGAAATGCACGTTTTGAAAAGAGGAAGCGCCGTAACCCTACGCACCTTATGCACGGGCGTTTTTGCAGATCGGAACCGGTTGCCCCGGCCGCATTCTGAACTGGACCCGACAGTAAAGTACCTGCTCCCGATTCACAGTGGTTAGATCACCAGTTCATCAGTTTAAGATAACGTGCAAGAAGCGAAACGAAACGACAGCGTTTCATGTGTCTGACGGAAAGACAGCTTCCTATTTCATGAGAAAATGGATCAGTCATGTATTTCATTCACGTACGTGATCCAATCGTGACATTTGCCGGTGGTCCCAATTCCAGTCCCTTTGCGTGCGTAATTAAAACAACGATCAGAAGCTGCGGTCACTGACAACGGTGCTTTTCCACCTACGATGAGAATTATCTTGGTAAAATAAACCAATAATTTATATGTAACGGGGCTTACATATGAAAAAAGATCATTCGCATTTTGTGCCGTTTATTATAATGATATTACTGCTGTTATGGGCACAATAAAGTTAGCAAATATTCAAATTAATTTTTGAAACGAAGTTCTCATATGTTACAATATGAAGCAGTAAATCGCACTGAATTATCTGACACCATCAACTTCAAATGGGAAATAATTCCGCTTGACAATGGTAGTTGCCATAAAAACAAGTACTGTATAATAAATTTTAAAATAGGGAGCGACCCGGAGAGGAAACGACAATGGTCGGAGCGGGTGGACTGCAGACACGCTTCCGTGCGGCTTACCTTAACATGCGGAGCGAACGGAGCCAAGAGGTACCGTGAGTCCCGGCGAAGACGCTCCGGCGGCCGGCTCGCATAGCAGATCGCGGCTCGTAAGTATGAGCCCTCGATCGGCAGCCAGTTTCCGGGTTGGCCGCCCTGAACGTCACTGTGTCGGTCACACAGGTTCAGGCATGGTGCTCTGCAACAGCTATAAAAGGAATAGACCTGCTACCACAGGGGCATGCGGGGAAACGCAAGTGTCTCTTAATTCCACAGAATGTAAACTATGTCATTTAAAGTATAGGGGAAATGCAGCCTGAATACATATATACACCTGTCACACTGTAAAATAATAATAATAATTTCATCACAATTAATTCCCCCAGAGTTTCATTATGATTTATTTCCCGCATATTTCCGATACCTTACACCTGAAAGATCTTAAGAAATCGGTTGCTCAATCAGCGACAAACTGAAACGTGTAAATGAGCGTCATACATCTATCTAAATTTAACATATTGCTCAAACAGATCGATGATTAAAGATCTACCCAAGTTCAACCTACTGTGAAAACGAATCAGATAAGGATATCTTGTAAACTTCAGTACACCGTTAAAGCGGTTCAGTTAAGGATATTCTTATCTTCAATACACCGTTAACAGAGATCGGTTAAAAATAGAGCCTACCCAACTTGGAGACTATAAAAAAGGAGCAGTTAAGGATCTACTTAATCTCAACGCGCTGTTAAAGGGATGTGGTAAGGCTCAACCTAACTTCAACACAGCCCACGATCAGTTAAAGATCTACCTTCAACAGACTGCTAAAGTCCAACTGAAACTTATTTATAAAGCACATTTAAAAACAACGTTTGTTGACCAAAGTGCTGTATAAGATCACCAAAAGGAAAAGGAAGGAAAAAAATGTATAACAAAAATTACAAAGGGGGAAGGCTTATAAGAGAACACAGATAGCAAAGAAACATATAAGATGTCAGGAGTATTGATAGAGCGGGACATGATAAACTGTTAGTATAACTGAAAGCTAATGAGTAGAAATGTGTTAAAACGTATTGGCCAAGACCTCGGGTATCAGGATTAGTCTACAGGCCTACAGGGGCACGAAATAAAGCACGTTTTCTTTTAAGCAGTCCTTTACGTTTTATTGCCCAGTGAAAGACGGAAATCATAAAGTCGTTATTCATGTTTTAATTGCGAGTTATCACTCACGAGTTGAAATAAATTGCGCTTTAAATTCATTATAACTGAGCCAGCCACAGTCAATAAACACCACAAAAATGTTATAGTAAAAACCGTAATAAAACAACTGAGACCGTTTATCTGCAGTACTGTTCATTTTGTATTAATTTATTGCAAAAGCACTTTCAGGAGTTTTATCAAGGCATTTCTTTTACAGTTAACGATCTGAGACGAACGGCGCAGGTGAATCTAATCGGAGGGAGCGTAATTAAATTAATCGTTACAGCAGCTATAAAAGTATCGCCATGTGGATCCCTTTTCGTGCAGGAAAAAAAAGGATTCTGTACGGTATAAGACGTTTCGTTAAAGGCGATTTCTTTAGTACAACCCTGACTTCAACATGCCGAAGGACCGCATCCATATCAATGTTGTTATTATCGGCCACGTAGATAGCGGCAAGTCTACGACCACCGGCCATCTGCTCTATAAGTGCGGCGGCGTGGACTCCAGGACCCTTGAGAAGTTTGAAAAAGCTGCAGCCCAGGTCAGGGTTTATTTCATAATCACGAAATTTTGTTCTTGTTTATCGTCTATAAACTTTAATTTTTTTTAGATGGGCAAGAGCTCCTTCAAGTTCGCCTGGGTTTTGGACAAGCTGAAAGCCGAGAGGGAGCGTGGTATCACTATCGACATCTCGCTGCTTAAGTTTGAGACTCAGAAGTTCTCCATCACCATCATCGATGCTCCCGGACATCGCGACTTCATTAAGAATATGATCACCGGCACATCCCAGGTACAAACTCCCCGCCCCGGCCGGGTTCTCCATGTTTGGCGATATGATGGCAGCGGTGATCTACCCTCCAGTCCGTCATTTCAGGCTGACGCCGCTATTCTGGTGGTGTCTGCGGCCAAGGGCGAGTTTGAGGCCGGCATCTCCAGAAACGGACAGACCAGGGAGCATGCCCTGCTTGCTTACACGCTGGGCGTCAAGCAGATCATCGTCTGCGTCAACAAGATGGACCTGACTGAGCCGCCCTATAGCCAGAAGCGCTATGAGGAGGTGGTTCGCAACGTGACTGTCTTCATCAAGAAAATCGGATATGACCCGGCAGCTGTGCCGTTCGTGCCCGTTTCTGGCTGGAATGGTGAAAAC
Source organism: Boulengeromyrus knoepffleri (assembly GCA_026770805.1). Taxonomy (NCBI): domain Eukaryota; kingdom Metazoa; phylum Chordata; class Actinopteri; order Osteoglossiformes; family Mormyridae; genus Boulengeromyrus; species Boulengeromyrus knoepffleri. Next base: position 28,095,420 of record JABJVO010000001.1, read on the forward strand.
ATGCTCTCATCCTCTCAGAAGGTAACTACCGCTTGACTTCTAAGGAGCGTGTGATTGGCATTTGTTTTAAACGCTGTGTTCATTCCACGTGGTAGTTGCCTTGGTTCAAAGGATGGAAAATCAAGCGAAAAGAGGGCAACGCAAATGGTAAGACTCTTCTGGAAGTCCTGGATGCTATACTTCCTCCAATCCGAATTGTCAACAAGCCTCTCAGACTGCCCCTTCAGGATGTCTACAAAATAGGAGGTAAGTGAGATCTGTCTGTTAATCATTTCATTTGGAACCCTGCTGCTTAAATGTAAACTCTCCCTAAAATTGCAGGAGTTGGTACAGTCCCAGTGGGGAAGGTAGAGACTGGTGTCCTGAAACCTGGGATGCTCCTGACATTCTCACCAGCCAAGCTCACTGCTGAGGTGAAGTCCATAGAGATGCACCACCAAGGACTCCAGACTGCCCTGCCTGGACACAACATAGGCTTCAACATCAAGAATGTAGCTGTTAAGAACTTGCGGAGAGGTAATGTGGCTGGGAATGCCCAGCATGACCCTCCGCTGGATGTTGCCAGCTTCATTGCCCAGGTAACTTTGCATAGCTGAACTGCCCAATGTAGAACTGTTGTGTGTGTGTGTGGTGGGTTTTTTTTTTTGTGGCTAATTTACTGGCTTGCATGCGAAATCTTCAATAAGCCACCTGACTGTTCTGTTGCCTAAACTTCTGTGCAGGTGATAATTCTCAACCACCCAGGCATCATAAAGGCTGGCTACTCTCCAGTGCTGGACTGTCACACTGCCCATGTGACCTGTCGCTTTGCTGAGCTCCAGCAGAAGCTTGACCGCCGGACAGGGAAGATTCTTGAGGAGGGTCCTCAAGCCCTGGTGTCTGGGGATGCTGCCACTGTGAAGCTCGTTCCTATAAAGCCCCTCTGTGTGGAGAGCTTCTTTAGCTACCCTCCTTTAGGTGAGATCCTTAAACACCTCATTCTGCAATGTGGTGAGGGCCTCTTGAAGATGACTCCTCCCCCCCTCTATCTCCATCTCCCTTCAGGTCGGTTTGCTGCTAGGGATCTGAAGCAGACTGTGGCAGTTGGCATCATCAAAGCAGTGGAGAAAATTGACCAGACCCCAAGGAAGCCTTCCTCAAAAGTGCAATTTTCAAAATGAACTGTTGAAAATGTGGTGCAGCTCTGTAAAGCAACTTTTTTTTTTTTTTTTTCCTTTTCTGTTGACTCCTCCCGCTATGGTTTCTGTTTAAAATGGTGAATGTCCTAAAGGGTATTGGTTGACGAATAAAACCCTGGTCTGTTGCAGAGTGGTGGTACTGAGTTTCTGGCTGACAGGTCTGGCATGTAGACCTGATTTGGGGAAATTAGTGGACTACATTCTATTTTATAATAGACATGGGAGTGACTTGGGTCTAACCTGTGTTAGTCACCTTCTATCCTGCCCATGACCAGAAATCATACTCTTACTGCAGTTAGTAATACTGAACTTACTACCTCGGGCACCTATTAATAGTAAAGAACATTAGTTGTCAGATTCATCTAGTGCTGCAAACATTGCCTGTAGGCCTTCTGAAACTGGAAGGACTGGGTTGAACTGACACTCTAAGAAAGGTAGCAATTTCATAACTGCAGCATTACAGAAATATTACACTTCTAATTACCCATGGATGGAATCTACCTGGTAACATTTTTAAAAGGATCGAGGGGCCAGGTACTAAACTGACCATAAATGCAACATCACAAAAGCTCAGAAGTATAACACCAAGTACTGCACGGATAAATCTGAGGGTTCAAGCATGAAACAGTCCAAACAATGGTTAATACCTTTAATACACCGAATTCTTTGCCCCCAAATTGACTACGGAGACAGAGCATGGGTATGAACTGTCTGTTAATGTATATCAGACGCTTATGACATCACTAAGGGAGGGGGGGGGGGGGGGAATTCCAGTCTAACACACAAAGGTTTATAAGGCCCAGAACCTTCAGGAGACCACATGCTGATATCAGGAATACTTTTCTAGTGTGCATGAGTCCAAAGGCTGTCCAGACTGCAGGAGAAAGTGGCGTCAGGGTCCCGTGCCTTCATCCGCTCTGTCAGGAGGGACTTCTGAAGATCCCACGGAGGGCCCCCCCCACCCTCAAATCCACTCCACAATACACACCAAACTGAAGAAATCGGTACCTGCCCGTTGCTATGTGTGTTATAGGGAGGTAAGGAGGAGGGGGAGGTGTTACATACATGTCCATATTTCATGTGGGTGTTTTTGGGGGGGAGGGGGGGGTGACTCAGCTGCTTCTGTCCTGTGGTAGTATCTCCATCAGCTGGTGGAGAACTGAATCCTTGATTGCTACCGAGATACACATCAGACCGCATCACATTTTCGGGTACCAGTCTTCCACAGAACGGCTCTCTTCAAACATTCAGCAAGCAGCACTCAACAATACACTTAATGGGGATACATCTCATCCTCAGACATGCATTTATTAGCTTCGCGTTAAGTCTCGTCATCTTCCTCTGCCGCTTCAGTCTTCCAGGCGAGAGTGAGAGCTTTGAAGTCTGAAGAAGTTACCTTGATTCTGCCGGTATTTCAGGGATATAAGCAATGATACTGGTGATATACAAGCTAAGATATGGCCATTTGACCTCCTTAAGCGCCTTTAGCAGGCAGCATACATTGATAGGATACACACTGGAGCATGTACAGAAAGATAGGTATGTATACATACATTATGCACAGGCATGAACACACATATGCATACATGTACATGCATGTGCATGTATGTATACATACTTATATACCATAGCAGATGCTAAGTGCTGGAGAATGGCTACCGCAAACCTTGTAAGGTGTGCCGGGTTGGAAGGCTAGGTTAATACTGGTAAAGGCAGGTTAACGCAGTTTATTTACAATACATACACACACCGCACACCTTTGGCCAGGTGGTTTCGCGTTTTCTCTGCCCATGTCTGTAACAGCAGCTATTTACAGGAGTGGCCCTCTGGCCCTTAGTGGCATCCTACTGGATGGAGCGCACACTGAGGGGCGGGGCCAGCCGGAGATTGGGTGGCTGAGCTGTCCGTCCCACTGTCAGTCTGACAGAATGTGCACGAATGACATGGGGAACACTCCCTTCCGTTCCGGCTGCCCTTCGATATGGCCAATCTGTGACAGAAAACAATGAGGCAGGGTTACTAGAGGTTACCACAACAAATTAATCCGGCAGAACAGTCACAAAGTAGGACATGCAGTAGACTTGGTTAGTAACACTAATACACCCAATATTAAGACACCAGTATTGCATGAAAATGGTGACCCCTCAGGTCTGGCAGATTCTCTGACAAAATCTCAAGCCTGGTATGCGCTATACGTATTCACAAACCATTTTTGGAATTCTTCCTGAAGAAACACTCAGCAGCTGTTTACATTAGCTGGAGCGTTGAGGAATATTTATACATCTGCATGGTTTGGAGATCCATCAGAAGGGTGATGGATGGGCAACTCACCCACCACTCCTGGTCCTCCTCCCCTGTCACCACAATCACCTCGCCCTCCGCGAACGTCAGCTCGTCGTCGTTGTCAGCCTGGCACTCATAGATGGTCTTCACCCGCCTCACTTTGGCTTTACCCTGCGGGGAGATGGCGACGTATTTGGAAAAACTCCCACAGTGGAAAAAACACATGGCTACCATCAACTGGTATCTCTAAGTTGCCCATAGTGTGATTTGTGTGTCAGTGTATGTATCCTATGGTGGACCAGACTGCCACACTGGGGGTCCCCCGCCTTGTGCCCTATGCCTCATGGGATTAATTTCAAGATGATTAAGTCTAGATACCAGGAAACTACCAGTAAAGCGCACATCTACAGTTCTTAGTTCTGGAGGAAAAATGCTTTTATTGTGCTAGTACTGGATATATGTTACGGTGTAATATGGACGCACATTTTCATCATAAATTTTTAACTCCATAGTTACAGTGGAACTTGAATTTTCATGACAAATACATGTACATACATAGGAAGGCACTCTGTATAATTTTTTATCTGCACAGTTAATCATCCTTATTCATCAAACCATGATGCTGTTTAATGAAAAAAGCCCCAGTGTAGCTGGCTTCAAACACTGCCCTAAATTATGTGTGCATTTCTGAAGAATGAGAGGCTCTTGAAGCCACTCATCAAACTGCAAGTTACAGAAGAGATCATGAGATCATGACTGACAGTCCTGCTTCTGGCACTAGGAAAGCAGTTCGCATCCTAGCTGTGCTTCGGGAACAATGGTGGCGGGCTTCTTATTCAGTGTAAACATGCGAGTACTTAATTGAGGTCTGAGACATTTTTAACATCTCTCAGTTCTTTGTGCGTAAAAGCTCTTTGGACGGGGAGTAAGGAAGCACTGCCTACTGTATGCAAGGAGAAGGCGCTTCCTTAGGACGTCGGCACAGGAACTCACAGTGTTTATCTTTCTGGGCAGCGGCACAGGCATCTCGCTGGCGCCGGCCGGGCCGCCATTGGTGTCTTCGCTAGGCTGCTTGGGCGACGGTTCCACCAGCTGACTGGGGGCCGGCGAATCCGAGGGCTGCGATTTGGGCATCGGCTCCCCAGAGAGGGGCTTCTGGGCAGGTTCGGCCAATGGGGGCTTCGTGCCGATGTCAGACAGCTGGGGCTTGGGAGGTAGGTCCTTAATTTGGGGCTTGGGGGGCAGGTCTCCCAGCTGGGGTTTAGGAGGAAGGTCAGACAGCGGAGGCTTCGGGGGTAGCTCTCCAGGCTTGGGGGGCAGCTCTGAGATCTGGGGCTTGGGTGGAAGGTCTGCTAGCTGGGGCTTCTCCGGCAGGGGAGACTTCTGGAGAACCTCGCTGGATTGGGGTGACTTCTGAAAGATCTCGGCAGACTGGCCGCTTTTGTCGATAGAGGGGTGGTGGATGGTGTCTATTTTCCGCAGTGCCACTAAAACAAGACATCACAGTTCTTAAGTGATTAACCTGGAACCGTGTAAGCTTGTTGGTCTGTTTCCTATGTATACACACTACATCTCCTGGTGCTGCCTGCAGTACAATGGCTCAACTGGATTAAAGCACCCTGATCTAATCTGTAACCCTGCAGGGCATTTATTTAAGGGTTTAGGTGATACCTAAACCAGCAGCACCTTCAGTAGTCTGAAGTGTAGTACCACTGCAGTGGATTAATGTTGGTCAAAGAAGCACGGCTACTGGCTCAGAAACTCCAGGGATCACATTGTCCTACCTTTTTGAGGTAGTTTGGGAAGGACCCTTGGACCAAGTGTAGATTTTGTGGTACCTGAAGCAGAACTGAAGGACAGGATAAAACAGAACATTTTCTGGTGAGACATCTCTGAATGAAAGCAAAGATTTGAACAAAAATGCTACACTTATTCCCCGTGTTGCAAGTATTTGAAAATGTAACTACTTAAAACAGGACCCAAGGACAGCCTGTCATGTGATCAGTGGTTTCACTCTGGCTGGTTGGTTCGAGAAGGCCCAAGTACCTTTGCTGCTGTAGAATGCCCTCGAACTTGTTGGATGAAGGAGAAGTCTTGTTCAAAGAAGGTGGAGTCGAGTCATTTCCTACAAGCGTCAGATTACGTGAGGAATTTTCACTATGTACGTTTACCCATGCAGAATCTATGAGTTTTCGCAAACATCACACAAGGTGTAGGGTTTGGATAACATGAAAACTAAGAACATGGCTGACGCTACCTAAACATAGAATATTTAAGGCTAGGGCATATACAGGGGCTACAGGGACACCGACCCAGCTGAAAGCTGATTGGCCTCCAGGCTGCCCTCTCACCTGTCAATCACCGTTTCAAAACCTATGTCACTGGCTACCAATAAGGTTGGCGCCTCTTATGCCCCCCACCTTAAAAATCCAAGCATCACTCCTGATTTAAGAAGATGTACATACTTTACCACAGCAAAGCAATTAATGATCAGCGTTACTTTAGGGTGGGTGAACGCTGAGCCTGCTGTTAGCGGTGGGACTCTGAGGAGCTCAGTGTTAGGCCTGATTTATTGGCACAGGAGGTGGGTCCATCAGGCTGAGTGACTCCTGGCTGGTCAAGCTGGTTGGTGAGTCAGTTAAGCGGATTACCTCCGCTAATAACATGCACATACCCAAACATAAAGTGGCTGGCATAGCAGCAAATGGGTCACCAGTAAAAGGAACCCTCTGCTTTGGGTCTAAGGAGTGTTTGGCTAATTAACAAAACGATTCACCTAAAAATTAAATGATCACTTTTATCTTTCAAATGAGGTCCAAGATGATCAGGTTATTTGGTTTGTAGACTAGGTGAACTGAACACTACATTCCAGCACGTCCACAGAGGTTAAATGCTCCCTGGTGTCAGTTCCATACCACTTTTCGGTTTTTATACTTAAGTTACAAACATTCTTATTTTCCCTGCTGATTCTGCAGAGCTTCACGGTCATTTAACAGGAAGCAACCTGCGTAGGACATCAGTGTGTGAACTGAGAAATGGAGCTGAAATATCAAGGGGGGACTGACAAGTCCAATGGTCCAACCTTAAAAATTCATATCAGTTGGGCTTAGACCCCAAAAGCCTTGTTTGTTATTTAACTGACAACACAGGTAGTCCCCGGGTTAAGAACATTCAGCTTACAGTCAACTCCTACTTACATAAAGACTGCAATAAAGTCTATTACGATGAAAATTTGGGTTAAATACAATGTCGTTTGGGGGTGGCATGGGGCGCGGTAGATAGCGCTGCTGCCTCAAACCTCTGGGACCAGGGTTTGAGTCTCCGCCCTGGATCCATGTATATGGGGATTGCATGTTCCCTTCATATCACCGTGGGGTTTCCTCTGGGTTCTGCAGTTTCTCCCCACAATCCAAAAATACGCGGAGGTTATCTGGGGTCACTGAATAGGTGTCTATGTGTTTGTTTGTTTGTTTGTTTGTTTGTGTGTGTGTGTTTGTGTGTGTGTGTGTGTGTGTGTGTGTGTGTGTGTGCCCTGCGATGGGATGACACCCCATCCTGGGTTGTTCCCTGCCTTGTGCCCATAGGCTCCTTACCCCCAAGATCTTGAATAGGATAAGTGGGTACAGAAAACGGATGGATGTATGGTTTGCAATATTGAAAGCAAGCAGTACTTCGTGATGCACGTGAAAACACTGCATGGTTTCCACGGATCAAGGTATAACACAATAATAAAACTATACTCAGCAAAAAAAGAAACGTCCCTTTTTCAGGACTGTGTATTTCAACAATAATGTTGTAAAAATCCA
>JABJVO010000001.1:28108752-28119911 GCA_026770805.1 Boulengeromyrus knoepffleri
CATGCATGTGTGGTGGGGTGGGCGGAGGTGCTGGGGGGGGGGCGGTGGGGCGGGGGTGAGAGTGCAAATATTCCCTGAACATGTGGGGCATGTCACTCACATGCATTTCAGCTGCATTTCCTGCACCACCTACACAGCTACTAAAGATATTTTATAACCAGGAGTACACAACTGCTACACAAATACACATTCACCTTTAAGAACGTAAAAAGCGTAAATGCGTACTTATTTGTCCTTAAAGGTGAATGTGTACTTGTGTACCAGTTATGTGCACCCCTGTTTATAACTTATTATAAATGGCTTATAATAAATATATATGCATAACAACTAATTGCAACATCTGTATGACGCAGGGCACTGTCGGACAGAGGTGGAAAGGTCAGGTCCAGAAAGTACAAATCCAGACAAAGGTATTGTTTCAACCAACCAGTTGAGTATAAAGAGTCACATGTCACAGAGTACTCAACTGGTTGGTTGAAACAAAACCTTGGTCTGGATTCATACTTTCTGGACCTGACCTTTTAACCCCCTCCTGTCATATCATACTGAGAAACCTAATGGTCCGTTGACCTGCATAATTCCATGGAAAACATTTAAAACCCAATATCAGATATTACGAGTTGTGAGTATAAAGAAGAGCATAAATGGACACAGAAAAAATGTGCTTGTAATCACTGTAACAAAAGTGTACATTCATTCCGGAATCTGCATCTTTTGTAAAATCTGGGTACGTTGAGAGTAAGATGCTCAAACCATAACAAAGGAGAAACATCATTTGTCTCCATTGGTGGAATCAATGGCCCTGCATGTGCCTGCTGTTTGGGGGATTTCCCCCCATCTGCACTCGTCCTCCACAGCAAGAGAGGCCTCCAGTCTAAACCCCAGCTCCTCAACTGCCAGAAGAGTCATTTACGGCTCGCCCAGGCCCAAGCCCCTCGTCGCCACTCTCGATTAATGCGATTAATGGAGACCCCTGACACTGTCGGCTGCTCTGAATATCTATTCACAGACATCCTTCTAACACAAAACATATTTTAAAGTGAGCGAGCGACTGGATTGATTAATATCTCAGCCTCAACATAAAACACACTGTGCTGCAAAACCACACACAAGTGCGACTTTTTAGCAGAAATATGCAATATAAAAAGGAATTCCCCCCCTTGTAACCAATTTAGCTCTATTTGGGTCAGCAGTGAGCAAACGTTTGAAGAGAAAGGAATAAATTAGGATGGAAAACACAGGAGTGACCCAGTTCTGCTTGCCTTCTGGGAGCCTGAGCTTGGGCTTTCATTCAACAGAGGGCTGTGAATATTGGGGCAACACTGCACCTTTTTTTTTTTTTGGGGGGGTGGGGGGAGTGAAAAGGTAGCACCAGCAGACCCGCTGTGCAGCACTGTGGCTTGAGGAATGGGGCTGAAGTACAGTCAGTGGGACAGATCGGTCACTCCATACCTATTCTGGACCAGGAAGTCAACCAAGTGCAGAGAGGTCTGGTCAGCTGTCCGCACAGAGTAGTGGAGTGCTGTCTCTCCTGCCTCCTGTAGGGGGCGACATAAATCCGGGAGACACCGTCATTAGTTAAACATCCATCAACACAGCATGGAGCACTTCCCCAAAATGTGGAGTGAACGGAACCAAAGAGGGAAACACACAGAGACAGGAGGGACCAAACACACCAGCTGCAATATCTGCTTTATGTCTGATTGAGCATTTCCTAAGTCAATAACCTGAGCTTTCGACATCAGGGTCAGTAGCTCCAAATCACATTTTACATTTCACAGTTGAACCTCTGAAGTTATCCGAGTCTCAGCTAGACTTTTCATGCTACGTTAGGACTTCATACCCACCCACCCATCTATCCATTTACCTACTGATGCATGCATGCATCCATCCGTCATGTGGTTACAGTGACCCTGGACCCCGTCCCATGATGCACAGGGTGTGTCTCACAGACGATGAACACCCTCGGAGTAAGCAGGCCTTGCTCACGACCAGCATGCGACCGCTCCCACCCACTGCCTCACCTGGCCCGTCTCAGGGAGGGGCTCCATTAGCTCCACCCCCTCAGCGTAGACCTGGATCAGTGCCAGCAGGTCACGTGACTTCACAGCTTCCAGCAGCTCATTCAACTTGGCGGCTGCTGACGTGCAGGTCTTGCGTACGAACTTGTGGTCCAAGTACTTGGCGTTGATGAATTCCTTACGTGCAGTCCTGCAGGGTGCGGGGCGGGGGGGGGCAGACCACACGAGACAGTGAGCGGGTGCCATGCAGTCACATGACTTGCTCTCATCCATGCAACAAAACTAAGCACTTAAAAATAAAGTATTTGTTTTCATATTAAGATGCCACTAGCAGTGTTCTGGTATTTTTTCCTTTATCCACACCCCGCCCTACCCCTCCAGATATCACACCCCAACATGTTTACAGCAAGCCTGTTAACTGCTGTGACCAAGCATGACGCTACCACCTACAGTATTAGAAAAACACTGCACCACCACAAACAGCCTGGGGCATTTCTGGGGGACCTGTAACCCCATTTTAATCTAGCTTCTTTTGTACCCCCAAAAAATGTTTACATTTAAATGATTGAGCTGTGTCCTCCTCAATATCCGCACGTGTCTCAGAACAGTCTAAGTCACACATGAGTCAGAGAAACGATCAAAGTGGTATTTTCGGAATGATCACTGAAGTCCTCCCCCACGACTGGTAATCAAGGAAAACAAACCTGACTGTCTGTCAGTGACCCAGACCAGGGGCGAGGTACAGCTCTGTCTGTCAGTGACCCAGGCCAAGGGGTGAGGTACTGCTCTGTCTGTCAGTGACCCAGACCAAGGGGTGAGGTACTGCTCTGTCTGTCAGTGACCCAGACCAAGGGCTGAGGTACTCACATGTCACTCGACGGAGTAGGCTTTGGTGATGGGCAAGGGAGACATCCCTCTAGAATATCATTAAAACTACTATTTCCTACATTCTTGGCCAGCTGGGGGGGAAAACATAAATGGTAAAAATTACAACAAACAGATGTATTAAACTATACAAGCATTAACTAGCAAATGTTCTCTTTAGAGGATTTTGTTTTTAATTACTTTCTCTGAAGACGATGATGCAACACAGCCTGAAAATGGCTACATTACTGCAAAATCTGTATAAATCAATACAACCAATAGAGATGAAATATAAACGTAGCATGGAGTAAGAAGGGGCGCAAACTCACCAAGAGTTCAGAAGTGCCTAATTTATCCAGCTCCATGGACTGTATCCGCGAAATGTGAACCCCCATCTCCCGGTGACTGCCCGAGCACTCGATGCATGTTAAAATGCCCAAGTTTGTGGACAACCATTTGGGGTCTGGATAGAGTGGGAAACAGCATTATTTTATTAACATTATGCCAAGGGATCTCTCAAGCAGTATTTCATTCTCAGTTATAATATACTGATACAGGCAGAAGTGAGGATTTCGAGGGGAAAAGTTCTGCTTTTGTGACACAAGGGGGCGCTTTACCCCTGCAGTCCCACTGCTGTACAGTATCGTGATCTGGAAGCAAGAGAGGATCTCAGTTCCTCCCAACAGTATAAACAAAACTGAGAAACGCTTCCAATTTCCAAACATAATACATTTGCCTAATAGGTGGGAGGCAGCCAAAACTGACATATGTTCAACTATAAACATTTACATTTGTATTTTTCTTAAATTGTATATGTTTTAGATGGTTAGCTGATACTTTCGACAAGTTTAATAAAGTTGAATTTTTATCCATTCTAGGCCAGGATAATTCACTGCAGCCATTCAATAACTATGCTAACTGCTGGCCCGACAGTGGCCAATACACAGTAATGAGTCCAGGGCTTTGGATTTAAACAGGATTGGTTACACAGCTGATAAAATTCTTAATACTCAGAGTGATCTCTGAGATACAGACCACAATGAGAATGTGGCAGGAATGAATGTCATGTAAACGATATGATGGGTATTAATAACATGTCTCTCTAATGCTGTATTTACAGGAGAGAGATCGGTTTGAGGTGTGGGGGCAGGGGGTTTAGGGCAGAGGAAACGGCCCTCTTGAGTACGTAGCAATTTAACGGAAAATCCTTCCCAAGTCCTGCAATGCTGCTTTCAGTGGATCTGACCCTCACCTCGGACACATAGAAACGCCCCGAATCGGGAAACGGGAAGGGGAACCTTGTCAGGCTGCTGACAGATCAGGGATAGAACCCAGGCCGTCAGGGTAAACGCACACCGGTCTGTTAAAGCGGCAGGAACCGGCCCAGGGTGCTGAGAGCTCGAGGATAGAACCTAGGCCTTGAGAGTAATTGTGCACCGGCCCTTTAAAGCGGCAGGAACTGGGCTGGGCCACTGCAATTAATGGGGGAGGATGCAGACAGCGAGTGGAGAGGATTACCGGGGCACCGTGATGACGAAAGGCTGACCTTTCCCCCAGCCAGTCAGTGACCCCCCCCCCCCCCGCCGCTGATCCAGCTGCTTTCAGCTTTTTGTGAGGGCTGAGAGCAGGGAGGTGGGCAGGATGATGCATGTCTGTCTTAAAGGGGGCGGCACGCTCTGAGAGCATAGTGAGGTGGGGAGGGGTCCAAACCACCTGACTGTTCTTCACTAGAACCCCCCCCCCCCCCCCAGTCACACCACCATAGCTCCAGGGAAGGAAGCTGAAGTAGGAGTGGATTTAGCAGAGTAAGGGATGGCACTGAGATTCAGCTGGAAATGTGAAACTTCTCCTCATGGCTGACGTGGAGGAGGTTTGGGCGTGGGGGGGCTGTCGTACCTGCAGCCCCGCAGTCGCAGCAGACCTCGTTGCCGGGCATACGCAGCACGTCCTCGATGATGGCCTTGGTGAGGTCTTCCAGGCCGTCCTCCCCGGCGCTCTGTTCACCCTGGAATGCCGTGTTCAGGGCCTCCTCCTTGCTGTTTGTCAGCACCGAGATCCAGCTGCAATCAGGCAGGACACAGTGAGAAGAGTCAGGACAGGCGTGCAGTGTCCCAGAGTGGCCCTCACGGCGCCCCTCACGGCGCCCCTCACGGCGCCCCTCACAGATTAACAGAACGCTGGGGCCAAACTTCTGACTTCCAGATCAGCCAATTACAAAGGTGCCTTCATAGATACAGCGTGTCTTTTTAGTGACGCTAAAAACATTTCCGCAGACTTTGCAATAACGATGCCAGACTCAATTTAGATTTGTTAGAACAGCATTTTGAACAGCCTCCTCTAGCATATAAACAGATGCTGATTGTGGATCAATAGCTGCTCTACGCTGAGTGGTGTGGGCATGTGGGCGAAAGGGTCGAGCGAGATGGAATCCATTAACTCTGGTGAACATCACTCGGTCCAAATCGGAATGCCCACGCTGCATGTGGCGATAATGGCCGTCAGGGTGACCGCAGTTGCTAGGCCTTGTGACACGTCTGTATGATTTTCTGCCCCCTAACCACTTTTCAGGCTCAATGACAAAGTGTAACCTTTGTGTGACCACATTCATCATCCTGTCAGTTGCCCAATGGGGGCACCAGGCAGCAGAATCCAAGTATTAACATCTCGTTAGCTGAAGTTACCAATTTGCTAAGCTGTTTCACATTGCGTTGGGATGATGCGGGCAGTGGTGGCTTGATGGTTAGGGAAGCGCACTCGTAATTGAAAGATTGCAGGTTCGAGTCCCCGACCACCAAGGCACCACTGAGGTACCCTGAGCAAGGTACCGCCCCCAAGCACTGCTCCCCGGGGGCTGAATTAGCTGCCCCCTGCTATGTCACGACATCACATATGGGTTAAATACAGAGGACACATTTCATTGTTGTGCTGTGGTGTGTCAACAATGACCACTGATCTTCAAATTCTAAATGATGTGTTAGCATGGGTAACTCAACAGTCACACCCCCTGCTGCCGCATATAAAAGGAAAAAAAAATCTCTTGTGTAGTAGGTCAAGCCACCCAAATCATCCGTCGATTGACCTAAACTTTTCATAACAACAACGCCGGCACAATAATCCAGCCAGGGTCGTGAAGGCTCAGACTGTGCTGCCATCTCACCCAGACTTAGTGTCACCATCCCTAACCCTGTCGCTGAGACTGAAATATCAGCAAGCCGAAGTTCAATCACGCCGCTTAAGGCTCTGCTCTTCATTTGGTAACAGGCGGCCACTACGAGCGGTTAGAGGTTGCACAAAATAACTATGATCACTGTGGTCACCCCTCCACCCTCTGAAATAAAAATAAAACGGTCACAGGTCCGCTGTAAGGTGGTGGCTGAGATACTTCTGTGAGAAAAAGACTCGACTATGATTCATACTTCCATCAGACTGGTTCCATTGACCTAAATCTAAATTCCCGGCAGAAGCCATTAAAAACCAGTGGCAGCACTTTAACATGGGGCACACACTATTTTCCCACAGAAGAGAAAGAGATTTTAGAATTTAGAGATCAGTGGTCATTGTTGACACACCACAGCACACAGTGCATGACAATGAAATGTGTCCTCTGCATTTAACTCATATGTGACATCGTGACATAGCAGGGGACAGCTAATTCAGCGCCCGGGGAGCAGTGCTTGGGGTGGTACCTTGCTCAGGGTACCGTAGTGGTGCCTTGCTGGTCGGGGATTCGAACCAGCAATCTTTCAATTACAAATGCGCTTCCCTAACCATTAAGACACCACTGCCCACGGGTTGTTGTTTTTTAAAAAATATTGATTAAAATATTGATTTGACAGGAAGAGGAAGCTGATAAGGTCACACCCCAACTCGTACGACGTCACCTTAAAGCCCCAACAGTCCCCTTTAAGGAACAAGAGGACTTTATAACAGGGTGGCATGTATCCTATGAGTGATACAAGCCAAAACATAATGTCCCCCATAGAGAAGAACAATGAACTGCTGTATCTCAGAAGGATATTTAGCTGAATACTTAAGTGCATAAAAGGCTACACAGAAAGTATCAAGGGTGTTTCTATCTACTGAAAAAAATCAGGGGCTAAATCGGGTTTACTGGGGCTTGATTTTTTTTTTGAAGGAAGATTGGCATCGGGGCTAAAATACTTGTGATCGGACCTGGGAAGTATACTCCCCTGTGTTGCATTAATTTATATTCAATAAACTTATCTATTATTATTATTATTATTATTAATACATTGATACTTTTATTGATTCCTGTGGGGAAATGACCTTTATGCCTCCCCCTAACTCGCTCTCTGTAGGTGAGAGCAAGCTGGCCACGAAGGGCAGCCACCCGTGGCAGCGCCCAGGGAGCTGGGGGTTAAGTGCCTTGCACAAGCACCCGCAGACGTGCTGAGGCTGGGCTCAAACTGGCGACCTTCTGATAACAGGCACAGAGGCTTAGCCCGCTGAGCCACACGCTGCCCCCAAAGTAGCCTCATCGAAGTGAAATCGACCGAATCAGCGTGAAATACCGCAGTCAGTGTGCTACAGCAAGGCATCGGAAAGGCCAAGCCGACTTCACGTAAACGCCGAGCCCGTCAGTCCAAGGCCCGCCTCCCCAGCAGAACAATCCACAGCTCGAGAAACATCCTGCTCCATTTCGGTAAGGGCAAGCATTTCAGTAAAAACTTCAGTAGGTATATTTCATACCAAGCCACTACTAATGGGCATCTAGCTAAAATGTGAAGCGTGGCACGGTTGCTAAGCAACAGCAAATCCTACATGAGACAAAATGGTACGTCGGGGTGAAAGCTAGACAGCCTCATACGAGATCAGTCTGTATTTATCAGCATATTTCTATTATTTGTACTAACAAAGAACAGACAGCCATTTTTAATATGTTAGATAGATTTCGGAGTTCATGCCGTCACTAACAGAAACCCTTCATCCAAGTACATGTGAGGTCCTTCCTTTGCCACCTTGCAGAGCCTGGGCGGCTCAACTGTGTTTATGTTTTGTGATGTTAATTTTCTTGGGAATATTATTTATGCTAATCTCAGCTATGGTTTATTGTTACCGCATAGCCAGGACACTGAAGCAAATCAGAGGAGGATCGTAGATAATATTCTCTAAGCTTGCTGTGGGAATGAGAGCTTTTCCTACACTGACAAACTGCTGTTCGGCAAGATGCTGTCATTTCCACATATTTGTACGCATATGTGTGTGGAGTATCACATGTGCTTGTCAGTTATCACCTCAGTGAATCAGTAATAATCCACAGTCTCAAATCCTCCCACATACTTACATCACAAATTCCTGTTCATCTTCAGCCTGAAAGTGATACGTCCGATTATCTGGAGAGATGACAAATATGAAAGTATGAGGACAGGCGGGGGGGGGGGGGGGGGGGGGGGGAGTGTGTGAAAGGATATAACTGCCCCCAGTGGCTCCATGAGAGATCGACCGCAGGCCTGTAATTTCCTGCGAATGAAGGTCTTGCGTGTGTCACGCGTGTGTCACGCTTGTGTCACGCGTGCAGCAGAATAGAGGCTGCCTGTGCTCTAAGCGCAACGCACCATAAAACGGCCGGGTGCCGGGGTGACTTTCTCCGCCCCCCTTGCCCTCGGAGGCGGCCGGTCCATTGACTGATAAGGACTCCTCTCCCCCACACCCTCGCTGTGATGCCAGGCAGCACTCTGTACCGGCGTGGGGGGGGGGGGGGGCGCACGCATCGGGTTCACGTGTCAGCGCCTGATGCAGACTCCCTCGAAGCGCAGTCATTTGCACATGTGCCTTTGTGCGGTGAATTTGCGCGTAACCGAAGGTGATCGGTGACGGCGTGGAGCGGGGGTGGGGGGCTGAGGTGGGGGCCAATCAGACGGGCCCAGCGTGCCACATGCACCGTCGCATGGGAGTCCCCCGGGATGGGATTGTTTTTTTTTTCCGGCGGAGTCTCGCACACATCAAACAGACTGGTGGGTTAGTGTCACACCATCAGCCACACTGAGCTGCAGGCTTGTATCCCTCTTAAAAATGCATATGGGGTACAGGTTTGCGACACAAGCCCGGGGTCATACTAGGGCTGCTTACTTATTTTATACAGTCATACTAATACGCCGACTAAACAATAATCAGATGTCTCATGTCAGTATTTATAGTATACAAAGTGTGGGACTATATATATATCATCTCGCACCCCTATGGCTGCGGGTTTGAGTCCCGCCATAGCCCTGTGTGTGTGGCCATGGCGCGTGCTGCATGTCTTAGCTCTGTCTGTTCCCATGCACAGAAGGCCTCCTCCTGTCTCTGCAATGCCCATAGCGTGTGACAGTGCATGTGCAGGCATGTATGTGCCCTGTGACAGGCTGGCGCCCCCTTCAGGACGTCCCCTGCCAGAGCTTGCTTCCTGGCATGAGATCCAGGCTCACTTGTACTAGATTAGTAGCTTGAAGACCGATGGATGTATATATGACGCAGAAGTGCATTTCTTTCCGAACATGCTCATTTATGAGAATGCACTAATCACAGAAGCTTCACATACTTATATAGGCGGTTCCTGTCATTTATTTGAGAACCATCTTCTACACACCCTGACCTGACGGTTTGCATCCCTCCATTTGTCACATGCATCCATGGTGCAAACATGACCCATTTCAGGATTAATGGACACGACCGTTAATGCAGATATACTCTGTTTACTGTACACATGCAAGCAATGGCTGACCAGCAGGGGGTGCTGTTAACAGGTCAAAATATTATAGAGAGAATAGTCATAATGCAGCAACTAAAATGGCTAAATCGCTTAGCTGTGCTGTCTGTTTGCAATGTCTGAATAAGGTCACACGGAAAATGCAAGTAGGGTATCTGGGCATTACAGAGCATGGGCAGGTGGGGGGGCAGCAGGGACACACAGAAGTGAATGAAACAGACACGTGCGACGTTTGAACCCCAAACCACTGGTACACTTATCATACACAACATGGCGACTCATATCCCTCCGCCCCATAATGCATTGCGGCGTGATGTCACATCCCCGGGGGCTATAACCGAGGAATAGGAATTAAAATATAAATCATGCTCAGGTTTCCAGTAAGTGATTACAGTATTTTTGCACGTGACGCCTTACCCGGGATTCACAGGTTAACAAAACCGAGGTGCAGTGAAAACGGCAGACAAATAGCAAAAGAGTGAATTCCGCCTAAAAAGCCTGGATGGGGCTACATTAAGACGTTCCAGTCGTGTGCACGGCGGTTAAACATGTGCGTACATAAGTGGGTGAAAGCTGGGACCTCCCACTGGGAAAAGGCAGCACAAAGCCTCTCTAACCAGCATACCTCTGGGAACGCTAATGATTAATTAGCTTGTGTCATTATGTGAAGGAAATGTCACCCAGGCTTCCCAGGGAAGCTGTCACACTCTGTATTTATGCCGCTTCATCTAAAACGTAGCAAACTCTGCCACCTGGTGGCTAGAGGTATAAGTGCAGGAGGGTACTCCAAAAGGAACTACGGCACCAAGGAAGTTCTTAAAAGTTACGAAGAAGTGAAATTAACTTAAATTAAAGGGTTTGCAAGCCCAGCTGTCAGGCCCCGGGCCTCCGGATCGGACCAGACCGCAGAGAGAGTCTGGTCCATGACCTCTGAACCCGGGAACTTGACCGAGATGTGGACACTTACCTGGCTTGTGCCTTTTTCCTGAAGACAGTCGCCTCCGAGGTTCCCCTGCTCTCCTGCTTGCAGTCAGGCCTCTGTTCTGACTGCGGCTTTTCCGCAGCTGCCTAATACTTCACAGTTTAGAAGAGCGATGTACTACAGTCACTTAAAACAATACCGGTGATTCCGATTATGGTGACTTTGCTGTGACTTTAGGGGGTGGGCTGATGGGTAAAGGAGCCCAGCATGTTCCTCCTGATGCCATTTCCTTGCAATGAACAGTAATCACAAAAATACAAATAGTCGCAAAAAAAACACGTAACAGTAAAATACAAGTAAGGCCGAAGATTTGGAAAGTGGTGGAGGCTGGTGCCGGCATTCGTTCTGGCTCCTTCCCTCCATCCTGCCTTTTCTGGCCGTCTGGCCGGGGAGCGGCAGTGAGACCCCCGAGTCGAGCCGCGCACTCGGCCCTTTAAGGCCGGGAACACTGGCAAGTTCATCAGAGTGTGATCGGACAGGCTTTTCCTTTTCTTCTTAGATGTGGGCGGGGCAGGGATGTGGGGAGGGAGGGGCAGATGACAAAGAGTTTGGAGGTGGACGAGGAGCAACTGTTTACAAAGAT